>JAXIVH010000001.1:12585634-12588134 GCA_036785325.1 Urophycis tenuis
TGTCTATATGTGTGTGTGTGTGTGTGTGTGTGTGTGTGTGTGTGTATGTGTGTGTGTACGTGCGTGTTTGTGTGTGTGTGTGTGTCTGTGTGTGTGTGTGTGTCTGTGTGTGTGTGTGTGTGTGTCTGAATGTGTGTGTGTGTGTGTGTGTGTGTGTGTGTGTGTGTGTGTGTGTGTGTATGTGTGTGTGTACGTGCGTGTTTGTGTGTGTGTGTGTGTCTGTGTGTGTGTGTGTGTCTGTGTGTGTGTGTGTGTGTGTCTGAATGTGTGTGTGTGTGTGTGTGTGTGTGTGTGTGTGTGTGTGTGTGTCTGTGTGTGTGTGTGTGTGTCTGTGTGTGTGTGTGTCTGTGTGTGTGTGTGTGTGTGTGTGTGTGTGTGTGTGTGTGTGTCTGTGTGTCTGTGTGTGTGTGTGTGTGTGTGTGTGTGTGTGTGTGTGTGTCTGTGTCTGTGTCTGTGTGTCTGTTCCTGTGTGTGTGTGTGTCTGTGTGTGTCGTGTGTGTGTGTGTGTGTGTGTGTGTGTGTCTGAGTGTGTGTGTGTGTGTGTCTGTGTGTGTGTGTATCTGTGTGTGTGTGTGTGTGTCTGTGTCTGTGTGTGTGTGTGTCTGTGTCTGTGTCTGTGTAGCTCCTGATCATTGACGGCCAGCAGCTGAGGAGTGATCCAGCGATGGTGATGGAGGAGGTGCAGAAGTTCCTGGGAGTCACTCCTCACTTTAACTACTCCCAGGCCCTCACGTAGGTGTCTCTCTGCCTCTCTTCCCTCCCGTAGGTGTCCTCCCTCCTCCTCCTCCCTCCTTCTCCTCCCTCTCTCCCTCTCTCTCCCCTCACGTAGGTCTCCTCTCTTCTCCTCCCACTCTCCTCCTCCCTCTTTCTCCCTTCATGTATGTCTCCTCTCCTCCCACTCTCCTCCCTCTCTTTCCCCCTCTCTCTCCTCACATAGGTCTCCTCTCTTCTCCTCCCACTCTCCTCCTCCCTCTCTCTCCCACCCTCACGTACCTCACTCCTCCTTTTCTTTCTCTTCTCCTTCTTTCCCCTTCCCTCTCTTTCTGTCTGTTTTCCTACCTCCTTTCCTACCTCTCCTTCTGTCTCTCCCTGTCTTTCTCGCCCTTTCTCTCCTCTTTGTCCTCTCTGTCTCATTGTCTCATTCTCTCTCCTTTCTCCCCCTCTCTCACCCCCCTTTTCTCTCTCTCTCTTTTT
Organism: Urophycis tenuis; assembly: GCA_036785325.1. Taxonomy (NCBI): domain Eukaryota; kingdom Metazoa; phylum Chordata; class Actinopteri; order Gadiformes; family Phycidae; genus Urophycis; species Urophycis tenuis. Next base: position 12,586,829 of record JAXIVH010000001.1, read on the forward strand.
CTCTTTCTCTCTCTCTCCCCCCCCCACCTTCTCTCTCTCTGTCTGTGTCTCCTCTCTTCTCCCCTGGGTGCTCGGACAAGGGCACCTTTGCACTGATGGAGAGAATAAAACACAGTAAGAGACAGTCAGGTAGTCTCCTCATAAGTCAGTGCTGAGTTCTGCCGCTCGGACGCATTACAAGTCTGCCGCACTGTTTTGTATTGAAAGCGCTTAGCGGAGGGTGGGGACCGCGGCGTGCCGACGCCATGCCGCTCTGTTTAGTCACTTCGGTTGTGAGAGCTTTTTTACGGCGGCCACACCACTGCTAGAAATTGGGACAACTCACACACACACACACACACACGTGCACACAAACGTTATTATTGCGCTATAATGGCGCTTTTACTGCCGTCGCGGCGCTGTATTTCCCTCTGCTCGCGGGAGCAATAACACGGCCCCGCCAGGAGGAAATCCTTCACCGAGCGCGCAGATAAAGTGAAGCAGCGACCCAACGCGCGCCCTGAGCCCACCAAGGCTGCCTCTTGCTCCCGCGCCCCGCGGCGTGTTTCCCTGCGCTGGGATCCCGCCCTTTGTGGCCCCTCAGTGGGCGGAGCCAGCCGTGACCGTTTACCCCTGAAGGTGACGGGTCACATGTCGCCACCCCTCTCCTGGTGCCTGGATGGTTTCCCGGGGCGCGCGTAGAACACCAACAGACCAGCGAGAGTCACCGTAAAACGATCAGCGCAAGAAATCCCGCGTTACCGGAGAGAAATTGAAATTGTTCCGGTGACACCCATCGTCTTTGAGTGGCAGGTGAGCGCATCCAATCGCGTGGAGCAGGGGGAGTACGATGGCAATGGCTGGTCCCGCCCACTCTGTGCAATAACCAACCCGCTCAGGGGAACGGAACAGAGGTCCCAGGCAGGAGAACGCCCTGCGATGCGCGGGACCGAAGGCAGCGTTTGCGAGCCCGCGGTGTCAGCTGCGCGCTGATTAACTTCGTCACTGAGCTCCATGAATTATTTCCTCCTCACGGGCCATATTACCGCTCTCACGGGCCCAGAAATACTGCACTCGTGTGCAGCAAAAGCGCTCACGATGATCATTTGTGCGCGCGGAATATTTCGAAGTCGCGTGTCGAGTGCGCGCGCGGTGACTGTCGCTCGTGACTTTTGGCGTTGATAGGCGGCCGCAGCGTTTAAAGACGATTCACCAGGGAAGGTTTTCTGCCTTTTTAACAAGCAGATGGTCACCATATACTTGGCGCCGTTTAGCGGTTCGTTCCCCGAGAGAAAATGCCTCTGCACATTTTAAAAAACTCACTTCT
>JAXIVH010000001.1:12593134-12600634 GCA_036785325.1 Urophycis tenuis
GGCCTGCAGCAGTCACCCTGGAGCTGGAAGCACCCAGCACCCAGGATATTCACCCGGGAAGGGGGGTGGGGGGGGGGGGGGGGGCACACAGAACATTTAGAGGAAGACAAATGCACCGAGGTGGAAGAGGACAGGACGGACACGAGGGACGATATTAATGGATGATGGATGGGTTAAGGGATGGTGGGTCGATGAATGAATGAAGGGAAGGGATGAAGGATGGATTCATGGATTCATGGGTGGATGGACGATGGATCGATGGATAGATCGTGAATGGGTGAAATAATTACTGAATAGCTGAATGAATGAATGGATGAAAATGTGAATGTATTATGGATGGATGGGTGGCTGATGAACAGAAAGAAAAAAAGGACTATACAGAGCATATTTTTCACCCGCTTCTTGGGTTCGTCGGATGAGATGAGCGTTCGCGGAAGTAACGGAACCGACCAATAAGGATGGAGAGAGGGAAACCAACCAGCCAATCAGATACGAGTCTCCAGGCGCTGTTGCAGAACGTTTGGGGGAACTCTGCTGTGACTCTGTGATGGCTGTGGGACCGTTTCCTCCCTTCTTGGTTCATTTTGTCATGTTGATGCTTTTAATTTATGATTCTAGAGCAGCGCTGGTCAGCTGCGCCTGGTCTCCGTATTACATATGTTTGCACTACATTCTGTCCTGGGACTTTCGAACAGTTGGGGACGAGGCACGGAGAAGATGAGCGAGTTTAGACTCAGGGCGGCCAACAAACTGTTCTGTATTATGATATGCGTGTCAGATCTTTGTGTGTTTTTTTTTTTCCTCTTTTTTTTCGCGCTTGGTTTGGGTCGCGTGTCGCTACGGTCAGTGTTGGCCCAGTGGGGGGTCTCGGGGGTGGGGGGTGGGGGGGGGGGGGGGGGGGGTTATCGTACCGGAGGACCACGTGCATCGGGACTTTTGGGGTTCATATCGCGTTCACGGTATATATATATATTTTTTTTTTCCAGAGTAGCGATTGCAGGGCGACACTGTGTGTCCGCTTTCAACACACAGTGCGAGTACGCGGCACCACACTCTGCTGCTACACTCAGAGGATGGAGGAGGACATGCCGAGATGGAGCGAGGAGGACCGGGGAGGACTCTGCAGAGGGGCGGCGGACGGAGAGCCCCGACCTGGAGGACATTCTGTGGCCCCCAGACCCACCTGTCTGACTGCAGCTCTGCTGGAAGCACAGCAAGGGTCGTTTTGGTCATGTATTATTAACCCCCCCTCTCCATCCCCCCTCCCCCTCTCCCAGCCCTATGTTTCCCCCATGAATCCAGTGGCCTAATTTCAATTGGCATCAATTTTGAATGCAAATGTTAATGGCGAACACAAATGATACATAAATAAACGAGATGCACATACGAATTACATACACACGTTTGTTTATTTGAGTAGTTTGTAGATTTTATGGAGTTGAAATGAAGACGCATTCAGTGAATGATTTGTACATGATGTATGCAGTCAAATTGTCCAAAGTTAAATGAAAAGTGAAGTAAAGAAAACGTTGTACTTATTTAAATAGATGACAGTTTAACTACATCACGTAAAGACTAAAGGCATCGAATACTGTGCAATGCCGTGAAATGCAGCTGGATCAATTCGACCTGACCCTTGAATTAAATTGCCTTTGTGTTGCGTTGCATCAACTCTTGTTCAACTGCTCCCCCTGCTGGTCAACAATGATATCACATCGCGATTATATTGGGACGTTTCCAAGCGTAGTATTAAGTAAGGGCTCTCCTAACAGGCTTTGATGAAACATTTAAAAATATACTCACGTCCAGTACCCCCTAGCACTAAGGTGGCATGGTGGCAAGAACATTTTCAATTAGATTTATCTCTTTGATTTTTTTTAATAAACGAATACATGATAATTAAAAAAACAAAACAAATGGAGCTTGAAGTGGCAAAATGACCTTAAAGAAAATGGATATTCAGGACCCTTGTCATGTGTTCATATGTAGTTCTATAGAGTGTGAGATTTGAGGTTATATGTTTCATGTTTTCATCAAAGTGAAATGCTTTTCTGCCTTGTTCAGCTGTTTTCTCATGAAGCCTTGTAGGGGGTCCCAATGAAATGCAACGCAGCCAAATGAATCAGAAGGAATTCAATGCATCTGACAATGCAACTATAAATACAACTAATACATGTGAATTAGTTCAATTTAGCCTTTCATGCATTTCTCCAAAAAACATGTGAGTGTGGTAAGTGTTGTACATGCACAAACACACACACACTCACCCCCCCCCCCCCCCCCCCGCACACACACACACACACACACATTTATACGCAGGCACGGAGACTTGGATATCTTGAGTCAATATTCTGTCCTTAAGTCACCCCAGGATATTGCGGGGTGTCCATGTGAATTAGATCTGATGTTGAGTTTGCTTTCATGTTCTCTAAACCCATTCCGGTGTCCATTTTCCCAGAGAGAAACCCAGACATATTCTGTGTGTGGTGTCTGTGTGTGCATGCATGCGTGCCATGTGTGTGTGAGTGTGTGTGTGTGTGTGTGTGTGTGTGTGTTTGTGTGTATGCGTGCTCCGTGCATGTGCGTGTGCGTGTACAGTATATGTGAGTGTGACTTAATCTTGTTTTCTCAATTCCCCACACCTTGGTCAAGCATCTCCCGGCCCAGTCTGGGCCAGGAGATGCTTGATGCTTGATGCTTGATGCTTGATGCTTGGGGAGCGGAGAGCAGCCCGGCTGGCCTCCTAAGGAGGCCTCTTCACCCACTGGACATCACTGTGGAGGTGAGAGTCCACCGCTAACAACATCCCCACTACACCTGACCTGAGTCATCCTCACCACCAAGCGGAGGTGGAGGGCAGACAACAAGCAGGCAGGCAGGCAGGCAGACAGATGGACGGAAAGACGGACAAGAAGCAGACAGACAGACAGACGCACAGACAGTCAGGCAGACAGACAGACATACATTCAGACAGACAGGCAGGCAGACAGACGGACAGACAAGAGGCAGACAGACAGAGAATCAGACGGACAGACACACAGACAGGCAGGCAGAGAGTCAGACAGACAGACACACAGACAGTCAGACAGACAGACGCACAGACAGACAGACAGACAGACAGACGCACAGACAGACAGACAGACAGACACACACACAGACAGGCAGGCAGAGCGTCAGACGACCAGACGAGACCAGACAAACCGTTGGCTCCCCGGTCGGTGGCGGCTCTGGTGCGACCAGAGAGTGAGAGAGGAGACGCGAGGGCGATGAATGAGCGGCTGTCTCCCAGGAGCGGCCCGCACCGCCGCGTCGGGCCGACCACTCGCGCTTTATATAACAACAGTTACGTAACAGTTAGCTGTTCCAGTCAAACCGCAGGGGCTCTGAGAGCAGCCCTCCGGGGCCTCCGCCCCTTCATACCCCGTCCCTTCAGCAGCTCTTCCTCTTCCTCGCCGCCCTCGTCGGAGAGCCTCCTTCTTCGGCGTCCCGTCGCTTTAGAGTCAAACGATTCAAAGTAGCTTTAATGTCAATTCCTTCACATGTCAAGACACACAAAGGCGTCGAGAGAGGACGTTGCTCACTCTCCCAAGGTGAAACAGATAAAGCGTGCAGGCACAACAGACACGCAATTCAGTCTCACGGCAGTTTGTGAAATAGTCACAGAATAGTTAAATCTATTGATTTGTGTACATGGACACGAATGTCCCTTTTTTTCGTGACACTCTGAGACTTTCATTATAACCCTAACCCTAACCCTTACCCTAACCCCAATGATATCTTAGGGTTAGGATATCACTAAAAGAGAACTGGCGGCGGGTCCTCGGGCAGCTTTAGCTGGCGTCTTCACCAAGAGGCTCATGGGTACTGTAGTATTTACTATAAAAAATGTGGTGCATGCACAAAATATACTTCCATTGAAATACATTACTTTGAAAGTCGTGCTGAGTGTTTTTGCGAGACAAAAAAGGAAATTAATGTCCATGTACATGAATCAATAGATTACATTTCGTGACTATTTGACGAACTGCCGTGAGACTGTGTTGACAGACAGGACAAGACATTTCCTAATATGAAAGCTAAACATACAGTTTTATATCAGATTAGATAAAACAGATAGACATAAAATAAATAAATGTGCAAACTGGGTCGTAATAACTTTCTCCTTCATGCGAAGAGTTTTTATTACGCTTCGAAGATGATTTATTAATCCATGTACCATCGTCATCTCTGCCAGCATTGCAATTAAGCGTTCCTCACATCTTCACCGGAGCGCCGCCGCGGCCCGACCAATGAGATTCGCTCTAACAAACGGCAGGCCGCCAGCGGCCCCCTGCGGCCTCCCCGCACCAACGCGCCGTTTAGAATCGTCTACAGTCTAGAAGGTTCTAAACGGTGCGTAAGGTGCGGGGGGGAACCGAATACAGAACTCCGCGTTAAGTCCTACAGCACCCGGCTGGCGTTTAGCACCGAGACGATGGCCGGGGGGGACGCAGCCCGTGGGCTTGCTCCCCATGCACTCGCCTCGCAGCCTTCTGACGCGGAGCGCTCCAAATGAGCTCCTCCGCGAGATGAGAAACCAGTAGAGCGTGAACGCCCAGGCCCAGGGTTACCGCTGAGCTGTCCTCCCGCCTCTCATCTCCCCCACCCTCCCTACGGAGACGCTGTCCGGACTGGGGGGGGGGGGGCTGTAGATTCTGTGGTCCAGTAGACATTTAATACTAGAGGGAGACATGATGCTGCTCTTGGCTTGAAGGTATAGAAGTTATCACCGGGCATGGTGCCATCTATATTACCTTTTACCTTTTTTTAGAAGCCTGGGGTTCATTTCAGAGGAGTGGACAAAGATTGGGGAAAAATGCATTACCGTATATACTATTACTCGTTTGGAACACAACCACATTAAGACTTCATGTTTAATGTGAGGTTGAAATCAACATCAATATCAAGTGTTTTTTGTAAAGGTACAATGACGTATCTAGAGCACGATATAAATTTCAGAGGTTAAATTTGACCCTTTAAAATTGTGTTTAAAAAAAAAAATGCTTCTCAATTCTTCTTCATGTCCACATGTAGGCCTATCTGACGTTGGTTATGGTTGGTTATCTGACGTTGACGTTGTCCTCTCCTTCAGCAGTTTGCTGAAGGAGCCACTAGGTGTCTGTGTACCGTCAGTTATGAATCCTGAACGAAAATATAAATTCCATAACCCCTTTTAATGTTTTAATGTTGAAAGGGGGACTTTGGATGTGGTTCAGGCATAAAAACAATAAAAACATGAAACCAAGTTATAGTAATCTGTATATGTATATATATATTTATAAAATAACCTACATTTTGAAAGCAGCAGCGACAGCACGGTAGGACTTACCATAGGCTACAGTATCTGAGCGTCATCTAGCAGTTTGCTGAAGCAGCCACTAGATGGCCCTGTAATACCAATATCCTCAATAAACTAAACAGCAGACTTCGAGTTACGGGCTAGATAAGATACACATGCATACTTTTGTGATCATTAGGTCTGTATCAATATGTAGGCCTATCCGTAATGATTTATTCAGAAATGGTGAAAAAGTGTATTACAACACATTGTTGTGAAATAGGTCTATTGCTAATTTATTCTCGTTTTACAAATGTAATTGGTGGAAAATGCAAACATTGTCCTGGTGATATTTTGTGTAGGCCTACTTGTGGAAAATCTCAGGAGACCTAACTATGCTAATTTGAAGGCAGGAATTAACCATGCCTAAAGGTCCCATCTCCCCGCACAGGGTGAGGACTGTGGGCCCCCAGGCCGTGTTTCTCACACGCACAGACCGCACCTGTCTGTCTGGTGAGGGGTCAAGTGTCCCCGCCGACGCTCACAATGGGCGCTGCTGGTGTTCAGAATAGCAGAGGAGATGTTGACATTACGAGCGTGACGAGACACCTTACAAAAAGCTCAGGTCTATTTGTGGAGCTCTAAATCCTCCTGTCACTGTGTCAAACGTCTCCTTTCAACTTCTAGTTAGTCCACAAGCCGTTTGACGACTGCAGGTGGAGTTGGTGATTCCACGGCTGTGTGGACATTGTCTGATTCCCGTTCGGTCTCCACGCGTCATCGCGATGTCAACTATGACGCCCCGGGGTCGCGCGCCGTGAATACGTAAGGTTCACACGACACACATGTGCCAATCAATGGTGCCAATAGGAATGAGGAGGAAAGCTAACAATATAGGACTCTCTATTTCATATCTAATGATGTTAGAAAAAATATTGACATGGTAGACTTACTTAATCATAAAATGGTCTACCTCTAAGGTGACAGATAAGGACTTTGAGCTTTGCCTGTAAGACCTCTGTCTGTTTCAATGGAAGCGTACAGCAATTTGTTCGACAAATGTTATGTCTGGGACAATGCAGTAGCCTTTAATGTAGCCTGATATGTTCAGAGGGTGACTTATGAAATTTGAAGAAATACACTACTCGATGTCAGTTGACTTGTTTAATGACAAAGATGAAGAAGTCCTGCAGCAATACACAAAGTAACAACATGAGCTAAACCCAGTAATCCCTACATATGCATGCCTAACATAGATATCAGCAGGAACTTAACTAGCCTTAACAAGCAATAGATATAGAGAAATGCAGTCTAATGGACTTACATGAATAAAGATCACAGCTTAATGATCTTCCCTGTAACAGGACTGCATGTCATGCTGGCAACAACAAAATGACTCCTAACCCTGTCCTAACCATAGTCCTAACCAAGCTGGTCAACAGTCTATGGTCAGCATCCTGTAATTTAAATGGCTGACTCCTAACCAAGCTGGTCGGCATCCTGTAATTAATACAGGATACTACCCTCTAGTGGCCAGCGGAAACTCTGCAAAATAAATTGTGACCCGAGTCCTCTGCTTCCAACGCAGGCAGCTTTCCAAATGATGTCTTGTTTATGTTACATAAGAAAACCTGACAAGAAAGCTAACTTTAGTCGATTAAGAAATTCAAGATTTTATTCACATTTGATCCAGAAATCACACATGTAATTCATAACATCACAGAGCGCCAAATTAAAAGATAGAGCTGAGTATTTAAGTGTGCTCCATTGTTGTCCACTAACATGGTTTGAACCATGAAGACAGCCACGGGTCAGAGGAATCATAATGAAGAACATTAAAATACTTTTTATTATACAGTACTTCAGTTTCGTTGACTTCTTATGCATTCAACTTTACTAAGTGAACAAATCCTTTTCAGATGACAAAACAAAACTGAACAATGGCTACTGGACTACGTTTTTCAAGTAAAAACCAATTAAAGACACTGTGCACTGAATACACGTGTAAGTGTCTCTGGTCTTTGGAAACGTCATAACAGTAATACTGAACACGACAGCATTGAATATAATGCATTAAATGTGGGTCCAAGTGCAATCATGTAATATACTGTGGTGAGGTTACTTAAGAGTGGCCTCATAGCAATGTAGTCAAGTGTGTGTGGAGGAACCTGTTCTTTGGCTTC
>JAXIVH010000001.1:12605634-12610958 GCA_036785325.1 Urophycis tenuis
CTGCCCCCTCTTGCTCTTGTATTGTTGTACGTTCTTGGCACTTTATAATTGCTCTCTGTAACTTGGCACTTAGCCAGAGATGTTGTATAATAGCAAAGGTTAACCTAGCAATTGAAATGCTTGAAACTTGTTCTGGTGACTCTCCTTACTGTACCTGTAATTAAATTGTTTCACCTTCTTCTGACAAATGTACTTTTTGTAAGTCGCTTTGGATAAAAGCGTCTGCTTAATGCCCTAGTATATAACTTTGTCTTGGTGTGTTTTATGTGTGTGTGTGTGTGTGTGTGTGTGTGTGTGTGTGTGTCAATGCACAAATCCACATGTCTGCATGTGCACACGAGCAACAAAATTCCCCATTTCTACGTCCACATGTACGTCCATGTGATTCCAGGACGGACGGACAGCCGCGGAGCCCGCTAACGTCCAGCACCTCGGCCACAGCCCCGGAGCGCGGGGGAGACGGATGCAGCAGCAGCAGCCCAGCAGTGCGGTCTACTGTACTCCTGCCAGACGGCCATCCGGTCTCAACGCGCCAGCACCTCATCAAACACTGATGTCATCAGTCTGCTCCCCAAGTCAGACGGCGAGAGGCCAACACGTGTGGGATATCGATTACACAGTATGGGGTTTCCACCACGGATGTATAGATATGGAACGGTATTTCATTCACATGAATCCATGAGAATATGTGTCTGAGGGAGCCCGAATGGAATCGAGACAATGGACTCGCTCAAGAGTCTGTGTTGTATTCATGAGGGTGAGAAAGGGTAAGAGAGGAGAGCAAGGTTATAATAGTTTTGGATTTTTTATTTGAGTTTACTATTATTTGATTTGGACTTTTTCCCCTCAAATTCAGTTAGTTTTAATTAGTTTTTTAGTTTGGGTTTGCTAGTTTTTTATTCGTTTTATATTTTCAAAAATGCTTAGTTTTAGTTTAGTTATTATTGGTTTTAGTATTAGTTTTAGTTTTTTCATACTTTGGGATATTTGTCAGGTGCAGGATTCAAAAAGGTCAGAGTGAGTATTGTATAATAAAATCCAACCAAAAGATACATTTAAAAAAATGATGGTGAGTTAATGACTGACTTTTTATTTTTGGGGTGAACTATTCCTTTAACCGCCCATGGCGCTGCCTGGTGACGTCACTGACCATGAGGCGCAGTTAGGTGCTGGTGCTGCTGCTGCCAGCTGGCGTAAAGCTGCCAGAGCGGAATAAATCGATCATATGAATCAAACCAATTGAGCTTATAGTTAAATTGACAGAGCCGAAAACGAAGGGAATTATAATCTATAATTTCAGTTTGTTTTAGTTCGTTTTCTAAACATGCAATACAGTTTCAAGTCAGTTATAATTTTTTTCCTTTTTATTTTAGTTTTTATTTATTTCAGTTAACAAAATTGTTTTTTCAATTTTAGTTTTCGTTATTTCGTTCGTTTTCGTTAACGATAATAACCTTGGAAGAGAGAACGGAATTTCAGAGAGAGAGAGAGAGAGAGAGAGAGAGAGAGAGAGAGAGAGAGAGAGACAGAGGAAGGGGAAAATAAATGGGTGAGTGAAGGGTGTAGGAGGTGAGGCACATGCAGAGTCAGAGCGGTCAAGACGTTACGGGTGAGGAATCTGCCCTGGTATCCACACCATCCTACTGGCAAGGCATCAGAGAACTAACAGCAGCACAAGCATGTTCCACAAACATGCACACACACACACACACTGGATCGACTGGGTGCCGCTAACTGCGTGCCGCTAACGGCGTGTCTTCCCCTCGCTCCGCCACGCTCTCCTGTCTCACCTCTACTGTGTCTCGCACATCAAAATGCAAAAAGAGTCAAAAGAAAAGAGCGCTTCCGAGCAAAAACACTCTTGGCCCGAGGGACCAAAAGGCCTTGACCTTTGACCTGCGCACGTCTTGGGCGTCACGTCTGCGTGCACCGCGTCGCGCCTCGCTGAACCTCAGAGGACGATCAGCCGGCAGGTTTGGAGTACAGGAGGCTCTGGCGCTAGGGCTCACCATCGATTCTCCTTCCTGCCGAACAGTGATCTCTGGACCATGACGAGGTCGTGCAGGAGTGCGATGGAGTCCAGATGGATGACATTATGTAGAGCATGGGTCAACTGATATTACTGCATGCATTGCATGGTGAATGACCTAGGTGTGCGTGTGTCAGAGCTGGTTGTCTTGATGCCTGAAATGAAAGCTGACCCGGTCGAGTGTAGCCCTGTCACAGCTCGCGCACTCATTACTAGCCCGTCTGAACCCCGGTGAACGTCATTACAGCTGAATCTAATCCAGTTGAACCTAACGTGTGTTTTGGTGCCTCTGCGTGTCTGCTTGGGTGACTTTGCGTGTGTCAGTGTTCCTGTGTGTATGTAAGTGGGGGTGCGTTTGTAACAGGATCCATGGCAGCAGGGTTGTGGCTGGGAGTAGATATACATCTAGCGTGTGGATGATTCTATGATTGCTGAGGAATGAGGACCACATGGTCACTGCTCACCCCACTGCCAGATCTCACTAGCCAAGGTATATGGCCGCCCCCTCGCTCTCTCTCGCTCTCACTCTGTCTCTCATTATTGCAGCCTCTCTATCTGCATTCACACACACACACACACACACACACACACACAGTCCCCATGCTGGATGAAGTGGTCAGGATAAATGTGCTCTCTCTGTCTCTGTCACTCCCATCTCCATCCATCACACAGCACCTGGACCACAGCTAGTTATCATCCAATTAGCCACCAGCCAATCAGACAATCAGTTAATCATCCAATCAGCCACCAGTCGCTGCTGGCCCCTGGGAGTGTAACCTGGCCTCATTCAGAACATTAAGGGCTGGATATGTGTGCGTGTGTGTGTGTGTGTCAAGTGTGTGTGTGTGTGTGTGTGTGTGTATGTGTGTGTGTGTGTGTGCGTGTGTCTGTGTGTCTGTTTGCGTGCAAGCCTGAGAACATTCATTCTGGTGTCAGGTAAAAGTAGTTTTAAGGACCATTGAGCCTCACATAGCTACCTAACTGCACACACATTCTTACATGTTCCAGGTTCAAAATGCACCATGGAATTCTGTATCATTACGCGACGCATGATAACCATCTTCTAAGACACATAGAGCTACTCATTAGTGTGTGTGTTGGTGTGTGTGTGTGTGTGTGTGTGTGTGTGTGTGTCTGTGTCTGTGTCTGTGTGTGTGTCTGTGTGTGTGTGTGTGTGCTGTGTGTGTGTGTGTGTCTGTGTGTGTGTGTGTGTGTGTGTGTGTGTGTGTGTGTCTGTGTGTGTGTGTGTCTGTGTGTGTGTGTGTGTGTGTGTGTGTGTGTGTGTGTGTGTGTGTGTGTGTCTGTGTCTGTGTGTGTGTGTGTGTGTGTGTGTGTGCGAACCTCTTGAAGCAGTGTGCGGAGGTGAGCACCCAGCAGGTGTGGATGAGCGTGGCTCCACACACCAGCCTCCCGTCGCCTCGAGACCCCCCGCAGACGCACCGCAGCCTGCCACGGCCAGCCCCCCCTGGAGTAGGCACACCATGATTAATATACACATACACACACACACACACACACACACACTATGGACACACACACACACACTATGGATACACACACACACACACACACACACACACACACACACACACACACACACACACACACACACACACACACACACAGACACAGATATATGCCTACAGTCAAATGTAAAGACTGGCTCTCTTTTCTATCTTCCTCCTTCACAGTCACCACAACTCTACACGGGGTAAAAGCGTAGATCTGGTGAGAACGTTTCCCTCCCACCCCTTCAGGACAGCGTCAGGCCGGCCACTACGTGTGATCGACACACACCGAGGCTGAGCCAAAGCTGTGGAGACACCCAGAGAGTTCCAGATGAACCGAGCAGAGGGAAGGAGCCCACAGCTGCCTGACAGTTGTGTGTCTCTCTCTCCCAGGTCTGCAGGAGGCTGCGGTCCACAGCGGCTTGACGGACAGTAGCAGTAACCGTCCCGGGGATAAACACAATCCACACGCTGTAAAGTGGAACCATGTGGCCCGGAGAATTCAACACATCCATAAAACACACTGAGCACCGACACTGAATGCACGCACTCACCCACTCTCCCACTATTCTGCACATATATGCTTTCACATTGACTTGCACTGAATTCCCACAGGTGTCGTTGTATAAACGTGACAAATTAAACACGGTATCTTCATTTAATTTGTCTTAAGTCTTTACGTCCTCTCAACAGAGCTCCTCTTTGCATAAACACCATCTAAACAAAGTCTCAACTGTTGATAATTATACTGTGGCAACCCCAGTTCTTGTCCACATGCAGAGCCCGTACCTGCTCCTTAATGACACCGCAATTACTGCAATTACATTGGATAAAAGGGTTAACTGCTAACTGGTTGGGAGTCACCATTAGTATGTTTGTTTAAGTATGGTACTTAAACTTAAAAGAACATACTTCAAATAACTATTCATCTACTCATCCACTATGAGTAGAGCAGTCCTTTGGAAGAGTAAATGCAATCGTTCAAACTGTAATTACTCGGCCCCTGTTCCCTTTCTCTGCTCATGTGGCAATTGATGTCGTTTCTTTAGGGCCAGTCGCAGCCACAGACTGTCTGTGGTGCCTGAGCAGCCTTTTCCCCCTCCAGCGACTCCAGCGCTCTGCGCGGGACGCGAAGACGTGTGTTAAACAGAGCAGACGCTTAAAGAAATACCAATTGTACGGTGTAACCCGAGCCTCTGTTCCCAGGACCTCTGCTAGTCATATGAGCCACGCTAGCAGACAGCGTGCACATACACCCCACGCACGCTGACACGCGTTCACCGTCCCACGCACATACATCAGCAGCATGCTATAGAGACGGACAGGCCGCGTTAAGACAGACACACACAGACACACACACACACATGCACGCACACCAAGAACACCACAAACACACACACACACGCACGCACACCACAAACACATACAAACACCATGAACACACACACACACACACACCAAGCAGCGCACCGCACAGCGTCTGTGTTTGCATGGTTGACTTCATGATTTGTGTTGTTGATTAATTCCTGCCTCTGAGTGTCTGAGGGAATTGCTACTTTGTGTATTTCTCCAGAGTCTATTTCTCCAGAGTGTATTTCTACAGGGTGTATTTCTCCAGAGTGTATTTCTCCAGAGTGTATTTCTACAGGGTGTATTTCTACAGGGTGTAGTTATACAGGGGGTAGTTCTACTGAGTGTATTTCTACAGGGTGTATTTCTACAGGGTGTAGTTCTACGTGGTGTAGTTATACAGGGGGTAGTTCTACAGAGTGTATTTCTACAGAGTG
>JAXIVH010000001.1:12611158-12826158 GCA_036785325.1 Urophycis tenuis
AATGACGACTTATCAAATGTGGCTGCTTTTGCGCAATGTAAACCAGTGAGCATTGTAGATGTAAAGATATAGCTGGCTATCCTCATCAGAGAGGTTGTGTTCTAGTAGTTTACCATCAGGAGTGCATATGTGGGGTGAGATTTGGGGGAGACCCGTGGCGCGGTCTGTCAGTAGCGGTGGTTGGTGACTTCATGGACGTTCTCTATACACACACACCCTCCTACCCCTCAGCCGCCGAAGGCCCCTCGTCGTGACGTCGAAATACCTCGGAAAAGGGACATTCACAAACTGTTTGACAGAGACTGGCCAAAGCATTGGATTTTACTTCTGTTTTCTGTTTGTCTTGTTTTAGTGACAAAAATGGCCCATATTAGTGTGTTGATCTTATGAGACATATTACCACTAGCGGTTACTTTCTTTAATTTTGTTGGAATTTTTACCATATTATACGCTGTTAATGTTTGAGTGTCTATACAATGTTAAACATATGTGAAATGTAACATTTCACTGCTTAGTACTGATATAAACAAACCGGGTTACATAATGCCCTGTCGCAATAACCCCGTAGCCCCCATTTTCATGTTGTATTAATTATATAAATGTGTTCATCTTATTATTTCATATTTCAGAAAATATTTGATGCATTCTTCAAAAGTAAATGTAAGGCCCTAAAGTGGTTAGGGGGACCAAATGTCCTATTTCAAGGCACGGGGTGGACATGTCCCACATGCCTGGACACTGTGCGCCAATGTGTGGGCTGCTTCAGGCTGCTACTAAAACCATCAGCGGATCCATCTGGCATGACCCCACGTGGGCTGCTCTTAGGGGCCACCTGGACGTCGTGTCCATATTAGCCCCCATGCCCTGGATAATTTTAGATTAGATTAGATTAGATTCAACTTTATTGTCATTGTGCAGAGTACAAGTACATGGACAATGAAATGCAGTTGGCGTTTTAACCAGAAGTGCAAATGAGCGATAAAGGTGCAGGTTGAAATGCAGAAATGCAGAATAAGGTGCAGAGTGCAAAATTGAAAAACATGAAAAGTGGCAGTAGTTATTAAAGTGACAGTAAACAGTGCAGGTGGAGGTAATGATCGTTGAGGTAGTAAACGGTTACTAACACTAGCAGAAACAGGCTGTAAACAGTGTAAAAAAAAATGTAAAAAGAATGTAAACAATGTACAGGTAGTGTGAGGAATAGTAATATAATACTAATATAATACTAGTAATATAATATAAATAGTAATATAGTAATATAGTTATTATATAAATAGTAATATAATATAATAATATAATAAGAAGTGTACAGGTGAGAATGTCCCTTTTAAAGTCGGAATTTCCACTCTAATAGTTCTGTCAACTTTGTTGTCGAAGTTCAACTTTAAAGGGAAAAAAAGGTTAAAAAAAAGTCCAGTGTGTAACACACTTGTGTACTCTTGTGCGTGGCCCTTCTCTTCCGAAATAGGCGACGTAGGCCCATTCGGCCGGCCTCAAACAAACTAAAACAAAGAAGTGTTTCACAGAAAACTGAAACTATTTTACCCATATGAATTTGTGTAAACGTGGATAAACAGTAAGAAAAACATCAGCTGCAGATATCACTTCTTTATTCTTTAAAATCCTACATATGGTCGATCAGACACGCGCATCCTGTTTTCTTGATTCTAGATGTTTTTCTTCTTCAACTCGATCGTTGTCCACACTATTTTCCGCTTCTCCTGAGCACCAGCACTCCTTCCCTTCTTTGGAGCCATGCCGGAGGGCTTAGTTATACAGTAAATGTAATAATGTAACAATGACGCACAAAACAAAGACCGTTGGAGTGTGACTCTACTCAGCGATTCGTTCGACTTGAGAAGCATTGAAGGTTTCACTGTAGGCCCAATATATATATTTTTTAGATTTCCGTAAATTTATTTGACCGCATAATTCACATCATTGGCCCAAATGGGGCATATGTGTGTGAGTGAGTGAGTGAGTGAGTGAGTGAGTGAGTGAGAGAGAGAGAGAGAGAGAGAGAGAGGAGAGAGAGAGAGAGAGAGAGAGAGAGAGAGAGAGAGAGAGAGAGAGAGAGAGAGCAGCTGTTTCTGCAACAGCTGTGCTCATATCTGTTTACTCTGCACATGTTAACCTTACCTTTCTCAAATTACATTTTTTTATGTTCCCAAATCTCACTGTTAACTGTTTGTTTTATGTAAAGCACATTGAGTTGCCATTGTGTATGAAATGCACTATACAAATAAAACTGCCTTGCCTTGCCTTGCCTTACCGCTCATGGCTGTTTACTCTGCTCATGTTAACCTTAATGCTAATGGCTGTTTACTCTGCTCATGTTAACCTTAATGCTAATGGCTGTTTACTCTGCTCATGTTAACCTTACTGCTCATGGCTGTTTACTCTGCTCATGTTAACCTTAATGCTAATGGCTGTTTACTCTGCTCATGTTAACCTTACTGCTCATGGCTGTTTACTCTGCTCATGTTAACCTTACTGCTCATGGCTGTTTACTCTGCTCATGTTAACCTTAATGCTAATGGCTGTTTACTCTGCTCATGTTAATCTTACTGCTCATGGCTGTTTACTCTGCTCATGTTAACCTTAATGCTAATGGCTGTTTACTCTGCTCATGTTAACCTTACCGCTCGTTGTCTTGGGAGATGCCGTGACTGCCCTGCCAGCTGCGGCCGGAATCAAGACAGTAACTGATTGACATAATCACATTTTCATTTCAGCAAACCGATGTGGGCGGCAAGAGGTCTGGACTGATCCTCGAAGCGAAACAGAATGTGAGTTCACGTGATCAGCATGGTCTCCAGGCTACAAGAAAACAATATTGGTTGTCATATTTATGATTAGCCTAATACATTATATACATATTTTCACAAACATTGAATAACATGTGTATGCATCATTAGGATCAAATGAACACATTTGAATATGGAAGCAATTGGATTCATATTTTTAGGTAAGTCTTAACCTAACCAAAAACTTTTTTTCGTTTTCTTTCAAAAGACAAATTAATATTTTTTTCCATAACAATCCCAAGCCGTCTTAGGAATTGCAAGTGCTATAACAGCAGGTCCCACGACAACTAATGCACAACCAACCTCTGAAACTGAAAGACCAAGAACTACTTCTGTGGAAACCAAGAATATTACTGTGGGAACCCCAATAATTACTCCAGGACCATCAATATTAATTGCAGAACCTGCAAATACAAGACCAAAATCAACTAAAGGACCCACAACTAATACTGCAGGACCAACAACAACAACTGCAGGACTCACCACTACAACAGTTGGACCCACAACTGCCACTGCAGGATCACAAGAGACATCAACTGCAGCAGGAACGACACCTTGTACTAAAGAACAAACAACAACCACTGGAGCACTAACAATAGTGACTGCAGGACCCATTACTACAACTGCGGGACCCACAACTACAAAAACAGGACAGACAACTACTACAGCAGGACCCACAATTACTACTGCAGAAGCACCAATACCCTCAACTGTAGAACTGACGACTAAGACTGCAGGACCCATCACTACTACTGCAGAACCAATCCCTGGGACTGGCGGGCACACAGCTATTACCACAGAAGAGATGACGACCACTTCCGGTCCCATCACTACTACTGAACGACCAACATCAAAAGGTTTAAGTTACATTTGTTCCACCATTACTACTGCAGGACCCTCAACTACTCCTTTAAGACTAACAACAACAACTGCAGGACCATCAATGACAACAAGCACTGCAGAACCCACAACAACAACTGCAGTACCCAGAACAACTGCAGGTTCTACCACAACAACTGCACGACCATCAACAATAACTGCTACATCAACAAAGACAGCAGGAACAACAACAACTTCAGCACCTTCAACAACAACTACAGGACTGACCTCTACGATTGCAGGACATTTAACAACATGTACAGGACAAACGACAACAACTGCTGGACCAACAACAACAACAACTTTGGGACCAATTACTACAGCAGGTCACATAATAACAACTGCAGGACCAATAAGTGCAGAAACGACAACAACGGCAGGACCAACAACTACTACTGAAGTCTCAGCAACAACTACAGGACCCATAACAACAACTGCAGGACCCACAACTACTACGTTAGGACTAACAAGAACAACTGAAGGACAATCAATGACAACTCCTACACCAACAACAAATGCAGGACCATCAACAACAACAGGCACTGCAGAACTCACAACAACAACTCCAGGACTTTACACAACAACAACTGCAGGACACACAACTACTGCAGGACCAACAACTGCAGGACCCACAACTACTGCAGGACCAACAACTGCAGGACCCACAACTACTACTGTAGGACCAACAACGACTGAAGAACCATCAACGACAACTGCTACACCAACAACAACTGCAGGTCCTACCAGAAAAACTGCAGGACCAACCTATACAACGGAAGGACTAACAACAACTACAGCAGGACCATCAACGACAACTGCTACAGCAACAACAACTACAAGACTTTCAACATCAACAACTGCAGGACCGACAACTACTACAGCAGGACCCACAACTACTACTGAAAGAACAACAACAACTACTGCAGGACCATCAACAAGAACCACTGCAGCAGCAAGAACTGCAGGACCAAAGACTACTACAGCAGGACCCACAACTACTAACCCAGGACCATCAACAACAACTAAAGGACCGAGCTCTACAATGGCAGGACCAACAACTCCTACAGCAGGACCCCAAACAACCACTGTAGGACCAACAACGACTGATGTACTCTTAACGACAAGTGCTACACCAAAAACAACTGCAGGTCCTACCACAAAAAATGCAGGACCTTTGACACTAACGACTACAGCAACAACAACTGCAGCATCATCAATAACGATAACTGCAGGACCCACAACAACAACCGCAGAACCCACAGCTACAACTGTAGGACCAACAACAATGACTGAGGGACCATCAGTGACAAATGCTAAGCCAACCACAACTGCAGGACCCACACCTACCACTGACAGATCAACAACAATGACTGCAGGACCATCATCAACAACTGCTACGCCAACAACAACTGTAGTACCAACAGAAACCACTGCAGGACCAACAACTACTACAACAGGACCAACAACAACAACTGCAGGGCCCACAACTACTACTGTAGGACCAACAACAACTGAAGGACCATCAACGACAACTGCTAAACAAACAACAACTGCAAGACGAACAACAACCCATGCAGGACCATCAACAACAACTAGTAAACAAACAACAACTGCAGGATCATCAAGAACAACAACTAGAGAACCCACAACAACAACTGCAGGGCCCACAACTACAACTCTAGCGCCAACAACAAAGACTGAAGGACCATCAACAATAACTGCTACAACAACTACTACAGGACCTTCAACAACAACTAAAGGACTGACCTCTAGGATTGTAGGACCTACAACAAAATCGACAGGACCTTCAACCACAATCGCTCCATCAACAACAACTGAAGTACCATCAACACCAACAACTGCAGGACCCAAACCTACTACTGAAGGACCAACAACAACAAACGCAGGACCAATAACAACAACTACAGGACCGATAACTACTACTGAAGGACCAACAACAACCACTGCAGGACCATCAACAACAACTGCTACACCAACAACAACTGCAGGACCCACAATAATAACTGTAGGACCCACAACTACGACTGAAGGACCAACAACAACTGCAGGACCATCAACGACAACTGCTACACCAACAACAACTGCAGGACCATCAACAACAACAACTGCAGAACCCACAACTACCACAGCTGGACCCACACCAACAACTGCAGTTCCTACAACAACTGCTGCACCAACTGCAACTGTTACACCAACAGCAACTGCAGGACCAACAACAATAACTTCAGGACCTTCAAAAACAACTACAGGACTGACCTTTACTACTGCAAGACCCACAACAGTAACTGGAGGACCCACCACTACCACAACGGGACCCATAACAACAGTGGCAGGAGCCACAACTACCACAGCAGTACCCACAACAACAACTGCAAGACCCAAAACAACACCTGCAGAACCCACAACTACTTCAGCAGGACCCACAACAACAGCTGCAGGAGCCACAACTACAACAACGGCACAACCCACAACAATAACGGGAGGACCCACAACTACCACAGCGGGACCAACAACAACAACTGCAGGAGCCAAAACTACCACACCAGGACCCACAACTACTACTGAAGTACACACAACAACAACTGCAGGAACATCAACGACAACTGCTACACCAACAACAACCATAGGACCATCAACAACAACTGTAGAACCCAAAACTACCACAGCAGGACCCACAACTACCACAGCAGGACCCACAACAACTTCAGGGCCCACAACTACTACTGAAGGACCAACAACAACCACTGCAGGATCATCGACGACAACTGCTACACAAACAACAACCGCAGGACCATCAACGACAACAACTGCAGAACCCACAACTACCACAGCGGGACCCACACCAACAACTGCAGTTCCTACAACAACTGCTGCACCAACTGCAACTGTTACACCAACAACAACTGCAGGACCAACAACAATAACTTCAGGACCTTCAAAAACAACTACAGGACTGACCTTTACTACTGCAAGACCCACAACAGTAACTGGAGGACCCACCACTACCACAACGGGACCCATAACAACAGTGGCAGGAGCCACAACTACCACAGCAGTACCCACAACAACAACTGCACCTGCAGAACCCACAACTACTTCAGCAGGACCCACAACAACAGCTGCAGGAGCCACAACTACAACAAGGGCACAACCCACAACAATAACGGGAGGACCCACAACTACCACAGCGGGACCAACAACAACAACTGCAGGAACCAAAACTACCACACCAGGACCCACAACTACTACTGAAGTACCAACAACAACGACTGCAGGAACATCAACGACAACTGCTACACCAACAACAACCATAGGACCATCAACAACAACTGTAGAACCCAAAACTACCACAGCAGGACCCACAACTACCACAGCAAGACCCACAACAACTTCAGGACCCACAACTACTACTGAAGGACCAACAACAACCACTGCAGGATCATCGACGACAACTGCTACACAAACAACAACCGCAGGACCATCAACGACAACAACTGCAGAACCCACAACTACCACAGCGGGACCCACACCAACAACTGCAGTTCCTACAACAACTGCTGCACCAACTGCAACTGTTACACCAACAACAACTGCAGGACCAACAACAATAACTTCAGGACCTTCAAAAACAACTACAGGACTGACCTTTACAACTGCAAGACCCACAACAGTAACTGGAGGACCCACAACAACTGCAGGACCCACAACTACTACTGAAGGACCAACAACAACAACTGAAGGACCATCGACGACAACTGCTACACAAACAACAACCGCAGGACCATCAACAACAACAACAACTGCAGAACCCACAACTCCTACAGCAGGACCCAAAACAACAACTGCAGGACCCACAACTACTAGTGAAGGACCAACGACAACGACTGCAGGACCATCAACGACAACTGCTACACCAACAACAACTGCAGGACCCACAACTACTACTGCATTAACAACATCTGCACGACCGATATCTACAACTGCTCCACCTATGACAACAAATACAGGACTGACCTCTACAATGTTAAGACCCACAACTCCTACAGCAGGACCCCCAACGTCAACTGTAGGACCCACAATCAGAACTACAGGACCCTTAGTGACAACTGCTACACCCAAAACAACTGCAGGTCCTACCACAACATCTGCAGGACCAACCTCAACAACAGCAGGACCAACAACATCTGCAGGACCTTCAACAACTGCTACACCCAAAACAACTGCAGGTCCTACCACAACATCTGCAGGACCAACCTCAACAACAGCAGGACTAACAACATCCGCAGGACCTTCAACAACAACTGGTACACCAACAACAACTGCAGGACCCAAAACTACTACTGTAGGACCAACAACTACTACCGCAGGACAATTAACAACATCTACACGACCGATCTCTACGACTGCTCCAACTATGACAACAAATACAGGTCTGACCTCTACAATGGTAAGACCCACAACTCCTACAGCAGGACCCCCAACATCAACTGTAGGACCCACAATCAGAACTGCAGGACCCTTAGTGACAACTGCTACACCCAAAACAACTGCAGGTCCTACAACAACAACAACAGGACTGACCTCTACGATTGTGAGACCTACAACATCATATGCAGGACAAACCACGACAACTGCTGGACCAACAACAACAACTGTGGGACCAACAACTGCAGGACCAATTACTACAGCAGGTCCCATAATAACAACCACAGGACCAATATATGCACAAACGACAACAACGGCAGGACCAACAACTACTTTAGGATTCACAATTACTACTTCAGTACCAATCACAACAACTGCAGGATACACTACCACTACTTCTTCAGAAGAAGGGACTTTGGCAATTACATTTAGATTATTGGAAACATTTATAGAAGAATTTTCAGACTCTACTTCCACAGCCTATCAGGTCCTCTCTAATACTATTACAACAGAGGTGAGATACAAAGTCTTTTGACATTTAAATTAAAACAGTCCTTATCATTTTTCTTGTTATTATTCATGAATTATATTAATAACCAGAATATTCTATTCTAGTTAGACAAGGGCTTCAAAACACAATTTCAAGAAAGTTTCTCGAGGAGTGAAGTTACATCTTTTCGGTAAGTATTTCCTTAATTATTCTATTAATTTTATTACCACAAAAAACGTATATATATATAATATAATATAGATCATATACAGAGCCTTTCCCGAAAGTTAAAATATCATGGAAAAGTTAATTAATTTCCACAATTCCATTTAAAAAGTTAAACTTTCATAGATTATAGATTCAGGGCCCACAATTTAAACCATTTCAGTATTTCAGTATTTCAGTATTTATTTGTTTATTTTTACATAATTTGGGTTTCCAGCTCATAAAAACCACGAAAACAAGAATTCAAAATATTAGAATATTGTGAAGAAATCACCATTTACTTCTCAGTTTTTGCAGAAAAAAAGAAAAAAATTAGGATCACATCTAAATATGGTACTTTCAAAACGATATGTCAAACTTCAATACTTGATTGGGAATCCCTTTGCCTTAATCACTGCCTCAATGCGACGTAAGGAGGCTGGCTGTTCACAGAGGCCTGGAATGGATATGGAAAGTCTAGTGGAAGGGCAAAATGTGGCAGGAGAAGATGCACCAGCAAAAGAGAGATGACCGTGGGCTTCAGCGGATTATCAAACAGAGAAGATTCAAGAATCTGGCAGAGATCCAGAAAGAGTGGAATGTCGGGTTCCTCAGGTCAAGCCACTTCTCAACCGGAGGCAACGTAGGAAGCGTCTCAACTGGGCCAAGGAGAAGAAGGACTGGACTGTTGGCCAGTGGTCCAAGGTCGATGAAAGTAAAGTGTGCCTTTCATTCCGGAATCAAGGTCCAAGGGTTTGGAGGAAGACGGGTGAGGAACAGAACCCAAGCTGCTTGAGGTCCAGTGTGAAATATCCACAGTCAGTCATGATTTGCGGTGCAATGTCCGGTGCAGGTGTTGGTAAACTCTGCTTTCTTAAAGTGATGGTTCGGAGTAAAATTCGCTCTGAGGTAATTTCCACCAATAATCCAGTCAAATACCCCCTCAGATGCATTTTTAGCGACGGTCAATATTTATCAAGTTTAGGGGTATATGGCTTAGTATTGGAGTGCCCGGTACACTGCATATATCTCGTAAATTACCCCACTAATAATGCATGGATTGTTACCCAAGTTCTGTAGTAGTACATATATGGTCTGTACTCATAAAACGAGGCATTTTAAAGTTTGTAAGTACACCAGGGGCCTCATGTACGAACGTTGCGTACGCACAAAAAAATGGTGTACGTTCATTCTCACGGCAAAGTGCAGATGTATCAAGACTGAAATGGCCGTATAAATTTGCGTGCCTCACGTCAACTCTTGAGCTGGCGTACGCACATTTCTACAGCAGTTGACCCTTTGGCGACACTTAGAGGTGATCAAAGCATCATGTTTAATTTGTCAGAGCAATGAAATTCTTATTACATGGCAGACAACCTCTACGCAGTAGATGGACATAAGAGATAAGAAATAAAAATATTTAAATGCTGGGAAACTGTCATAATAAAGGAATGTGTAAAATAGTAGTTGATTGAGTGATGTGCACATTCGAGACACGTGAACAATTAACACCGATGAACAATCAACACCGACAAGTCTGCAATAACATGACTGGGTATAAAAGCACACCCAAAAATTCCGTCAACAATTAGAGGACATTGCGAATGGCGCAATTAGGCGAGAGCGTGTCTTTCAAGACAGAAACGATCCTCTCGAAATTGTCGACAATTGGCTCATCAGCCGCTTTTGATTCCCTCGGGCAATCCTGCTTGAGTTATGGCAGAGCTGCGGCCGGCCTTGGAGCGCGCCACCGCAAGGAGCCATGCCCTGCCGGTCCACGTACAGGTACTTAGTACCTTGGGGTTCCTGGCAACCGGGGCGTTTCAAAGAGAGTTGGCCGACCGATCGGGTATATGCCAGTCGACCCTGAGCCGGGCCATGCCAGCCGTGTGGGCCGGACTCATCCGCCTGTCAGCCAGGTATATAACATTCCCATACAATGCAGCTGAACAGGTCAACATTAAAGCGCAATTGGCAGCGAGAGCCGGTTTTCCTAATATAATCGGAGCTGTCGAGTGCACTCACATTGCCATAAAAGCGCCATCACATGACAAATTTGTATATGTGAACAGGAAACATTTCCATTCAATAAATGTCGGCTACAAATTATATGTGATGCGCAAATGTTATTAACCAACATTGTGGCGAGGTGGCCTGGTTCAACGCACGACTCATATATTCTGAGTAACAGCATAGTTGGGAACAGACTGCAGGCTGGCATTGTGCGCGATGGGTGGCTTCTTGGTGAGTAATTGTATTCTTTTAATTGTCCTAATATTAATCCCCGTGATGCGCATTGAGTGTAGGCCTACGTCCCCAAATACTATCCTGTCTTCACAGCATCATTACTTGTTTGTGTGATCGATTCGCTGGTTAAGCAACAGCTTCGGATCTTTCGTACAAGCCCCTGTCTCTGTGTGCAAAGTACTCCTGTTAATAAACCTGTGCGTAAAGTGTGAAATGTCATTATCAGCCTCACCTTTGCCCCGGCGCCCTTCGGCATTAATTTATAACAATAGTGTGTGATCCATGTAAGTGGTGTATAAAACTAAGAAATGGGAACAACAAATCCAGTTTACTTATACTGCCTGCTTTCAATTAACCCCAGGCGACCGTGGCTACCCACTGAGGACGTGACCCCTCTGACCAACCCTCAGACTGACCGAGAGCGGAGGTACAATGACCTCCATACCCGCACTCGGTCAGTCGTTGAGAGGGCAATAGGTCTCCTGAAGGGACGGTGGGCAGCAGTCCTCCTTTTCACTTCCATTTTTATATCTGACCACTTCTTTTTAAGTTCAGCGTGTGTGCGGCTCTCTGAACCCACAGCGTTGACCGCCTCACACACGCTGTCCCACTCACTCCTCTTCCGCTTGCTGTTAATCCCGGAGGACAAACTGCCAAATAAAACCACCCTCCGAGCCTCCACCTCAGTCAGGAGAGTCTCCAGTTCGCACTCTGTAAATTTTCGCTTTTTAGATGTGCTCATTCTCTTTCTATGATCGTACAGAGGGGAATCCCTGATGCAGGGCTCATTTAAATATGATTAAAATAATTGAATAGGGGCGTGGACAGGGAGAAGTCTGATACTCGTGCACGTGCGCTCAATTCCACGTTGATTTGGTATGTACAAAGGAAATGTGCTTGGGTTCAGGCGTACGCTCAGATTGATACATCTGAATTTTTTTGTGCGTGCGGCGGTTACTGGCTTTGTGCGTACGCCATGTTTCAGTAGAAAATCCACGCAATTGTTAGTACATGAGGCCCCAGGAGTTTATTTAAAAGAGCACTTTTCTGATAGCTTCAACTAGCTGTTGCTAAGGCTACCGCTGCGTCGACGTCTCTTCCGTCTTTCCGGATAAGTTCGTAAAAGTCCTCTTCAAAACTCAAATGTGTAAGGAAAAGGTTAGTGAATTCAACACTCCATCGAAATGTATTGACAACTGGAATAATTGAATACTTGAAATTAGATGGAGTGTTGAATTCACTAACTTTTTCCTTACACTTGTGAGTTTTGAAGAGGACTTTTACGAACTTATCCGGAAAGACGGAAGAGACGTCGACGCAGCGGTAGCCTTAGCAACAGCTAGTTGAAGCTATCAGAAAAGTGCTATTTTAAATAAACTCCTGGTGTCTTATAAACTTTAAAATGCCTTGTTTTGTGAGTACAGACCATATATGTACTACTACAGAAGTTGGGTAATAATCCATGCATTATTAGTGTGGTAATTTACAAAATATACGCAGTGTACCGAACACTCCAATACTAAGTCATTCGGCTGATACCCCTAAACTTGATAAATATTGACCGTCGCTAAAAATGCATCTGAGGGGGTATTTGGCTGGATTATTGGTGGAAATTACCTCAGGGTGAATTTTACTCCGAACCATCACTTTAAATCCAAGGTCACCGCAACAGTCTACCGGAATGTTTTAGAGGACTTCATGATTCCTTCTGCTGAGGATCTGTATGGAGATGCAGATTTAATCTTCCAGCAGGATCTGGCCCCTGCCCATACCGCAAGAAGCACCAAAACCTGGTTTGATGCCCCTGCATCACAGTGCTTGACTGGCCAGCCAACTCGCCGGAGCTAAACCTCATTGAGCATCTATGGGGTATTCTCAAGAGGAAAATGAGGGGCACCAGATCCAACAACAAAGATCTGACAACAAGCATCAAGGAAATCTGGGCTTCCCTAACTCCCATTGAATGCCACAGGCTGATTGCCTCAATGCCACATCGCATTGAGGCAGTGATTAAGGCAAAGGGATTCCCAACCAAGTATTGAAGTTTGACATATCGTTTCAAAAGTAGCAAATTTTGATTGATTTGATGTGATCCTATTTATTTATTTTTTTCTGCACAAACTGAGAAGTAAATGGTGATTTCATGACAGTATTCTAATTTTTTGAAATCCTGTTTTCATGGGTTTTATGAGCTAGAAACCCAAAATATGTACAAATAAACAAATAAATACTTGAAATCGTTTAAATTGTGGGCCCTGAATCTATAATCTATGAAAATATAACTTTTTAAATGGAATTTTGGAAATTGAACAACTTTTCTATGATATTCTAATTTTTCGGAAAGGGTCTGTATATTCTGAAAAATAAATGTCAACCTAAAAAAATGTTTTACCTCTCTTTGTTTCTAGTAAGGGATCAGTCGTTGTGGATGTGAAACTCATCTTCAAAAACAAATCAGATGTTCCCAGTCAAAGCAGTGCAATGCAGGCATTGATGGACTCAATATCCAGTGGCATCACCAACCTCAATTTGGACACATCTACCATTGCTGCATGTAATTATATCACAAAACAAATGTCATATTTAAGAGTGTATTGTAAAAATGAATGAAATGTATTGCATACACAAAAATGGGCACATTTTTAAATATACAGTAATCATTCGCACATTTGTATTCAGAAATACTTAAATTTTGCAAGATGATAATTTGAGACTGCAACTTCTTTTGTCAACGTTCAATAATGGCAAAATGATTTGGAAGCATAGAGCCACACTCTACTTCCAAAAAGCATCCATCCATCCATCCATATCCTCCGCTTATCCGGGGTCGGGTCGCGGGGGCAGCAGCCTGAGGAGAGAAGCCCAAACTTCCCTCTCCCCAGCCACTTCGTCCAGCTCTTCCGGGGGGATCCCGAGGCGTTCCCAGGCCAGCCGAGAGACATAGTCCCTCCAGCGTGTCCTGGGTCTTCCCCGGGGCCTCCTCCCGGAGGGACGTGCCCGGAACACCTCCCCAGGGAGGCGTCCAGGAGGCATCCTCACTAGATGCCCGAGCCACCGCAACTGGCTCCTCTCGATGCGGAGGAGCAGCGGTTCTACTTTGAGCCCCTCCCGGATGACCGAGCTTCTCACCCTATCTCTAAGGGAGAGCCCGGACACCCTGCGGAGGAAACTCATTTCGGCCGCTTGTATTCGCGATCTCGTTCTTTCGGTCACTACCCACAGCTCGTGACCATAGGTGAGGGTAGGAACGTAGATTGACCGGTAAATCGAGAGCTTCGCCTTTAGGCTCAGCTCCTTCTTCACCATGACGGACCGGTGCAGAGCCCGCATCACTGCCGACGCCGCACCGATCCGTCGGTCAATCTCCCGCTCCATTCCAAAAAGCATAATATGCTTTATTTGGGTTTCAAATGTACAATATGTAACATAGGCATCAACCGTTTGCAAGGGTATTGGAGTCCAAATGCACAATATTTGAGAGCGTTCTTTGCCCGCCCCATCTTGCCCAGAAGCCTCCGCATGTTGGAAGCTTGAGGATGATAAATGAACAAGTAGAGCTGAGTCAACGTATTTTGAGACAATGGCAATCTGGGGCATTTCAAGGATTTAATGACATTGGGTCATAGCCTGGAAAACTATCCTGGTCTGCAGGGTTCCTGTCACGTAAATGTTTTTGCACGTTATTTATTTAGCAGACTGCTTTGTCCATAGCAACTTACAATAAGTGCATGCAACAATGAAGATTTAACCCATACATAATCATTCAGTACAAAATCAAATACAAAAATTTAATCAAGTAAGCACACTGCTGTAAGTGCTTCATTGTAGAAACAAGAGAGAGAATCGTTGTCATTGTTTTGTTTTTTTTGTTTTTTTTTTGGGGGGGGGGGGGGGGGGGTGGAATTCAGTCTGAACAGATTTGTTTTCAGCCTGTGGCAAAAGATGGTTAGAGTTTTAAGCTGTCATGTCATGTCAGTGGACATGAGGACAGCTTGTTCCACTTTTGATTCGTTCCACTTTTGTAAAGCCAGGACAGCAAACAATACGATATGTTTGAGCAGGAGCTAGGTACCCCGCTGGTGAGAGAGGAGCAAGCCGTTTTGCAGTCACAGAACATAGAAGACAGGTATGGGTGTATAGTTTGACCATGTCCTGGTTGAAGGATAGGCCAGAGGTGTTTGCAGCACAGTGGGCAAGTGGCAGTGACTTGAATTGGATTTGAGCAGCCACTGATAGACATTGGAAGGTGTGGAGGTTTGGTGAATTGTGGGACAGCTTGGGTAGACCAGCAAGACCAGCAAGGCTGCTGCATTCTAGATGAGCTGCAGAGGAGAAATGGCACATGCAGAAAAACAAGCCAAAAGGGAATTGTAGTACACTAGAGGTGAGATGACATGAGCATGGACCTTTCTAGGTGAGGAACTGATGTTGTATAGATTAATCTGCATGGAAGGCAGGACATCCACAGTCACACCAAGGGTCCTTGTCTCAGGTACCACAGAGTGGTCAATTTTGATGGAGAGGTCATGGAGGTGAAATATCTACATATGTTCCTGGTGAATATGATGTTGAGTTGGTTGCCAATTTTGTGAGTGGTGGAGTAGGGAAGGGACAGGAGAGGGTTTATAGCGCACTTGAGATTTCAGTTTTGTAATACATCAGTGATGCTTTTTAATCCATTTTCATGGATGAAGCCTTGACCTGGGGGAGGGGTCGTCAGGTGGTCCCCAACCTTGTTAGAGTGTTTCGACCCTTAACCACAACACTCTCCAGTTGGCGGGTCAGCAGTGCTTGGCCAAGTCACTGCCCCCCTCCTCCAGGCTTCCAGCTAATGTCCTCTCTCTTATGCCAGAGCCAACAGGAGGCTCTCTCTGCCGCTTCTCCCAGCCTACAAACGGCTGTTTTCCTCAAGTTGCCTCTCAGTCCAACCTTTGTCATTAGATTCCACGCTGATTGAGCTGGGAATCCTCGACAAACCACTTCCACTGTCATCAGCCATGTTGTCCACCCCTTGTCCCGGCAGTCCTGGACAAGTTGCTGGTACTTTGCTTTCTTCCTCTCTGCCGCCTCCTCACAGTTTTCTTCCCACAGGACTGTTAGTTCCACCAGGATGAATTTCTTACCCTCTAGAGACCACAAGATAACGTCTGGTCTCAGAGTTGTGGACAGTACCCCCTCTGGGAAGTGAAGTTTCCTCCCCAAGTCGACCTCCAATTCCCATCCCTGGGCTGACTGCAGGATATTCTGCTTGGCTTGGCCTTGGTCGCCTGGTCTCTGACCCTCTCTTACGAAGGTGATGGTACTCAACAGTGGTTTTGTTTTGGCTGAACGTTTCTTTCTCCTCTCTTGCACCAGGATATCTGCGAGCTGTGTCAACACCTTGTCATGGCGCCACCTATACCTCCCCTGGGTCAATGCTGTTTTGCACCCTGATAGGATGTGCGCCATGGTTCCTTTACCACCACACAGCCTGCACAGTGGGTCCTCCCTCATTCCCCACCTGTGCAAGTTGACTGGGGTCAGTAGGGTGTCATACACTGCTAGGAGCATAAAGGAGATGCGGAACGGCTCCAGCCGCCACATCTCACTCCATGTGATCGTCCTCTTGGGAAGGTTCCACCTTGTCCAGGCACCTTGAGTTCTGAGCTTGATGGATTTAGCTCTTCTTCCTTCTTCCTCAAGGCTTGGGACTTCCTCCTGGATCAAGGTCCTATTTTCCCTGGGAGTAGACTTTGACCACTGCTGGGAGTGGGATGTTCCTAGACCCTGCCTTCCAGTGCAAGGGTTTCCGATGATGTCTTTGGTCCTCAGAGAAGATTCTGCCTGGTTAACTGCAGTGCTGGCGGCCCACTTCCTGCCAGATCTTGTTCTTATTCCTGCTTTCCTGGTGAGTTGGTCTTCGGAGTCTCTATATGTGAGGGTAAGTCTGCACTTGGCAACTTTAAACTCCTCAACAACAGAGGACAGGGGGAGCTGCAGCTGAACTGACCTTATGTAGAGCCCCACTGATGTAAAGCTTGGGGGTATTCCCAACCATCTTCGAAGGTGCTTGTTGAACTTCCTCTGCATCCCTTCAACTGATGTTATCGGCACTTCGTAGATGGTGAGAAGCCACATAAGTCTTTGGAGTAGGCCATGTTGGTAGATCCAGCACTTATATTTCCCAGGCAGGCCAGACTTGTCAATTCTATTCAACCATTCTTCAACTTGTTTCTCGGTGCTGGAGATGCTGTTTTTGTCTGACAGGGAATCATCAAACCATTTCCCAAGGCATTTAATAGGGTTCCCCTGGATGTTCGGGATCTCTTCCCCTTGAACAAGCAGCTTAAACCTCTCAGTTGTTTTGCCCTTTTGAACCACCAGACATCTGATTTCTTGGGCTTGAATATCATTTTTCCCTAAGTGGCCATACGATCTAGTTCCACCAGGACCCATCTTGCATATGGGTTGGTGTTATGACGGTAAGGTCATCCATGAATGCCCTGATTGCTGGTTGTTGACTTCCTGCAGCAGTCTTCAGTCCTCTTGACTTAATACTCGCTGTGGTGATGATCAGGTTCATTCCCATGACGAACAAGATTGGAGAGATAGTACACCCAGTTACTATTCCCTTCTCCACTGGCTGCCACTTCGTTGTAAACGTGCCTGACTGGAATCGTAGCTTGATGTCTCCCAAGTAGTAAGTGATCATACCCTGGATGTGAAGTGGGATGTGGTAATGGTCCATAGCCAATCGGATCAAGTTATGGGGAATGGACCTGTATGCGTTAGCAAAATCGAGCCAGCCTCCTGTTAGGTTGCCTTTCTTCTCCTTTGCTTCTTGGATAAGTTGGCTGATGACCCCCGTGTGCTCCAAGCACCCAGAGAACCCTTCGATCGCACCCTTCTGGAGAGAGGTGTCAATATATCCATTCTGGGTCATGTACCTGCTCATTGTTCTGGCAAGCACGGAAAATAAGATTTTTCCCCCCACATTGAGCAGGGAAATGGTCCGAAACTAGTTGATCTGTGAGGATCCCCACTCTTTCGGCACAAAGCATCCTTCTGCCCTTCTCCAGCTTGTTGGGATGGATCTGTGCTCAGGGATGTTGTTGGTGGGTTGATGGTGCCAAGCCTGTGATCTTCTGCTAGGGCAACGTTTCTTGAAGGTTCACTGAATGTCTCTTCAACGAACTCCTCCACCTTCTCCTTGGAACTTGTTAGAGTGCCAGACCTCGCCTCTCCCAAAAGTGCTTTGGTGAAGCGGTAGGGGGCTTTTATAAACTGGGCTCGTGCAGCTTGCTGTTTTTTCCGCCTCTGTCTTAACCTCTCCGCCCTTTTTGCTCTGATCAACTGCTGACTGGCTGTCAGTTCTTTTATTCCTTCCTTTTCTTCCATGCTTGCCAATTTGAATCGCTTCCTCAGGGCTTTAATCTCCCTCCTAAGTTGTTTGATCTTCCTTTCTCTTCTGTTCTCCCGATTTTCCCTTCTGGCTTTATTCTCTCTCCTTGGCACTGTTCCAAACCATTCTTTTGCCAAGTTATAGGTGATGGCTGTCAGTGAATCCACCTTCCTTTCTGCTGATCCTGCTTGCGCTGCTTCCAGCACCTTGTCCAGATCTTCATCCAACATGGACCACTCTTTGGTCTCACACATCTTAGGCCACTTGAGTCTTTCCTTCGCTGGCTGGGCTGGGCTTCCTGGGGTGGCATTTGAGATTCTCCTTGTGTGCTCTTGGGGGATTGAATGCACTGAGAGATCTCTAGGTCTATTGTGTGCTTCCTGCCTAGGGTTCTCCTGCATCTCACCAGACTGTTCGTCTGAGTGGTGTGCCTGCATCCGTCCTTGTCCACACTTAGACTTGCTCTGGTGTATTTTGAGCCCTCTTGCACCTTTGCAGATCTTTCCGCAATTGCATTTGACTTCCCAAGCCTCCCAGGTCAAGGGGGTTTGTTTGAGGCTTCTCGGCGTCTGTGTCACTGTCCTGGTTGAATCTGTCCTAGTGAGTCTCTCATCCTCCCCCCCTCTCGGGAGACTCCGGGGGTATTGTTCATTTGTCATCTCTGTAGCTTGCTTGGTGCCCTCTTGTGAGTGCTGCAACAGGGGATGCTAGCCCCTGTTACTCTGCCAGTCTTTCCTGGAGGTCAGCTGTCTTTCCACTGCCACCGACCTTCCTCGGTTTCCATCCAGAGAAAAATTCAGTAGATTTAATTTAAATGCATCAATCTGGTGAATTTTGAGAACCAATTTATGACATATCAATTACTGACAAATTACTTAAAAACTGCTTGTACTGATATGAATGTTGATGACACAATGTGTCATACTAAATGGGGTTGAGGAGTTTTCAGAAAGCATTTATACAAAAATGATTAAAACACAGTGCTGAGCCTTTATACTACTATTGAACTGTCAAGCGCGCAGCTGGGGGGGCGGGGAGTCGTGAGGATGCCTTGCCATGGCGACGGGGGGAAACAGAACATTGGGGAGCCAAACCAGCCGCGAGGATTTCCCCTTCTATTAAACGCTGCAGCCCACCTGTGTATTATGGAGCTGCTAGTGAAGTCTATTTACCTAGGTGAAATAAGTCCGGGCCAGAGCTAGTGAGCAGAGCGCGAGCGAGCGAGGAATGGATGGAATGTTGCTGGAGCGTGGAGCGGTTTTTTATTTAGACACCAGAGTGGCCGCTCTGTTCCGCTCCAATGTCGCTCACACCACGAGTCTGAGGCATGCCCAAATCCAAACGTGTGTCTTCTTGTTGCACTTGTCTATCTTAGTTCTTTAGGATGTACGTTTTCTGTTTAAGGTGGCAATTCGTAGTAGATTATTTCTCATTCATTTAAATTGGAGCGAGCGTGGAGCGATTTAATTTGAGCGGCATGATTTTTAAGTGGAGCGCGGAGCGAAAATGAGCGGAGCGGCCGGACGCCATTTAGAGCGAGGAGCAGCCGAGAGAATAGCCATCTGAGAGAGGAGCGGAATATTTGCACCGCTCAGCTCTGGTCCAGGCGGATATTAAAACTATGGCGGCCGAAATTAGACTATGGGGGTGCGCCATAGTCTCGTCAATGTGTGGGAAACACTGTGTACCGTAAAGCATTTAGAATATGATGTTCAAAACTGATCATCTTATGTTTGTTACTTTGAAGCATCAACAACAACCTCTGCTGTAACATCTGCTGCAGCAACAACAACTGCTCTACCTACGACAACTGTAGGACACACAACAAATACAGCAGAACCCACAACTCAAGCTGCAGGACCAACAACAACAACTTCAGGACCAACTTCTACTACAGCTAAAGGACTGACCTCTACAATTGTAGGACCTACAACAAACTCTGCAGGACCATCAACGACAAAAACTAGAGAACCCACAACAACAACTGCAGGACCCACAACTACGACTCTAGCACCAACAACAACGACTGAAGGACCATCAACGATAACTGCAACAACAACTTCAGGACTGACGTCTACGATTGTAGGACCGACAACATCTAAAGGACCTTTAACAACAACCGCTCCATCAACAACAAATGCAGGATCATCAACAACAACAACTGCAGGACCAACAACTACTACAACAGTAGCCACAACAACTGCAGGACCCACAACAACAACGACAGGACCGAGAACGACTACTGGAGGAACAAAAACAACAACAACTGCAGAACCCACAACTACAACAGCAGGACACACAACAACAACTGCAGGACCCACAACTACTACTGAAGGACCAAAAACGACTGCAGGACCATCAACCACAACTGCTACTCCAAAAACAACTGCAGGACCATCAACAACAACAACTGCAGAACCCACAACAACAACTGTAGGACCCACAACTACCACAGGACCCACAGGACCCAAAGGACCCACAGCTGCCACAGCAGGACTCACAACAACAACTGCAGGACGCACAACTACTACTGAAGGACAAACAACAACAACTGCAGGACCATCAATGACAACTGCTAGACAAACAACAACAGCAGAACCATCAACAACAACAACTGCAGAAACCACAACTACCACAGCAGGACTCACAACAACACCTGCAGGACTCACGGCTACCACTCTAGGAACAACAACACAGAATGAAGGACCATCAACCATAACTGCTACACCAACAACTGCAGGTCCTACAACGACTACTGAACCAACTACAACTGTTCCACAGCTGACAACATCTACAATACCCAAAACTACTACTGCAGGACCAACAACAATGACAATACTGACCTCTATGATTGCAGGACCTACAACAACTGCTGCACCAACTGCAGCTGTTACACCAACAATAACTGCAGGACCAACAACAATAACTTCAGGACCTTCAAAAAAAACTACAGGACTGACCTATTCAACTGAAAGACCCAGAACAGTAACTGGAGGGCCCACAACTACCACATCAGGAACCACAACTACCACAGCAGGACCAACAACAGCAACTGCAGGAGCCACAACTACAACAACGGCACAACCCACAACAATAACGGGAGGACCCACAACTACCACAGCAGGACCAACAACAACAACTGCAGGAGCCAAAACTACCACACCAGGACCCACAACTACTACTGAAGGACCAACAACAACAACTGCATCAACAACAACTGCTACACCAACAGCAACCACAGGACCATCAACAACAACTGTAGAACCCAAAACTACCCCAGCAGGACCCACAAGAAAAACTGCAGGACTCACGACTACCACTCTAGGAACAACAATGACTGAAGGGCCATCAACCACAACTGCTACACCAACAACTGCTGGACCATCTACAATGGTTACACCAATAACAACTACAGTAACTCCAGGACATTTAAAAACAACTACAAGACTGACCTCTTCAACTGCAAGACCCACAACAGTAACTGGAGGACCCACAACTACCACAGAAGGACCCGCATCAACAACAACTGCAGGAGCCACAACTACAACAACTACCGAACCCACAAAAATAACTGGAGGACCCACAACTACCACAGCAGGACCCACAACAACTGTTGGAGCCAAATCTACCACAGCAGTACCCACAACAACAACTGCAGGACCCACAACATCAACTGCAGCACCCACAACAACTACAGGACCCAGAACTAATACTGAAGGACCAAAAACAATGACTGCAGGACCATCAACAACAACTGCAGGACTATCATCAACAACAACAACAGCAGAACCCACAAAAATAACTGGAAGACCCAAAACTACCACAGCAGGACCCACAACAACAACTGCAGGACCAACAACAATTGCAGGACCCACAACTACTACTGAAGGACCAACAATAACAACAACTGCAAGACCATCAATGACAACTGGTACACCAACAACAAACACAGGACCATCAAAAACAGCAACTGCCGAACCCACAACTATCACAGCAGGACCTACAACAACAACTGCAGGACCCACAACTACCACTCTAGGAACAACATCAATGACTGCAGGACAATCAATCATAACTGCTACACCAACAACTGCTGGACCATCTACAATGGTTACACCAATAACAACTACAGTAACTCCAGGACATTTAAAAACAACTACAAGACTGACCTCTTCAACTGCAAGACCCACAACAGTAACTGGAGGACCCACAACTACCACAGAAGGACCCGCATCAACAACAACTGCAGGAGCCACAACTACAACAACTACCGAACCCACAAAAATAACTGGAGGACCCACAACTACCACAGCAGGACCCACAACAACTGTTGGAGCCAAATCTACCACAGCAGTACCCACAACAACAACTGCAGGACCCACAACATCAACTGCAGCACCCACAACAACTGCAGGACCCAGAACTAATACTGAAGGACCAAAAACAATGACTGCAGGACCATCAACAACAACTGCAGGACTATCATCAACAACAACAACAGCAGAACCCACAAAAATAACTGGAAGACCCACAACTACCACAGCAGGACCCACAACAACAACTGCAGGACCAACAACAATTGCAGGACCCACAACTACTACTGAAGGACCAACAATAACAACAACTGCAAGACCATCAATGACAACTGGTACACCAACAACAAACACAGGACCATCAAAAACAACAACTGCCGAACCCACAACTATCACAGCAGGACCTACAACAACAACTGCAGGACCCACAACTACCACTCTAGGAACAACATCAATGACTGCAGGACAATCAATCATAACTGCTACACCAACAAGTGCGGGTCCTACAACAACTACTGCAACAACTACAACTGCTCCACATCTGACAACATCTACAATACACAAAACTACTACTGCAGGACCAACAACAACAATGGCAAGACTGACCTCTACAATTGCAGAACCTACAACAACTACAGCACTATCTACAACTGCTCCACCTACGGCAACTGCAGGACCATCATTGACAACTGTTACACCAAAAACAACTGCAGGACCAACAACAATAACCTCAGGACCTTCAACAACAACTACAGGACTGACCTCTACAATTGCAGGACCTACAACAACATCTGCAGGACCTTCAACAACAACTGCAGAAACCACAAGTTCTACTACTGGACCCACAACAAGGCCTGCAGGACCTTTAAAAACAACCGCTACATCAACAACAACTGCAGGAGACTCAACACCAACAACCGCAGGACCCACAGCAACAACTGCAGTCCCCAGAACTACTACTGAAGGACCCACAACAACTTCAGGAGCCACAACTACCACTGATGGTCCCACAACAACAACTGTACGACCCACAACTACTACTGAAAAACCGACAACAACAACTGCAGGACCATCAATGACAACCACTACACAAACAACAACTGCAGGGCCCACAACTACTACAGCAGGGCATACAACCACAACTGCAGGACCTAAAACAACTTCTGAAGGAGGAACAAAAATGATGGCAGGACCATCAACGACAACTGCTAATCTAACAACAAACACAGGACCATCAACTGCAATAACTGCAGAACCCACAACTACCACAGCAGGACCCACAACAACTGCAGCACCCACAACTACCACTCTAGGAAAAACAGCAATGACTGAAGAACCATCAAGTATAACTGCTACACCAACAACTGCAGGTCTTACAACAACTGCTGCACCAACTTCAACTTTTCCACACCTGACAAGATCTACAATACCCAAAACTACTACTGCAGGACCAACAACAACAATACTGACCTCTACGATTGCTGGACCTACTACAACTGCTGCACCAACTGCAACTGTTACACCAACAACAACTGCAGGACCAACAACAATAACTTCAGGACTTTCAAAAACAACTACAGGGCTGACCTTTACAACTGCAAGGCCCACAACAGTAATTGGAGGACCCACAACTACCACAGCAGGACCCACAACAACAACTACAGGAGCCACAACTACAACAACTGCAGAACCCACAACAATAACTAGAGGACCCACAACTACCACAGCAGGACCCACAACAACTGCAGGAGCCAAAACTACCACAGCAGGAACCACAGCAACAACTGCAGGACCCACAACTACTACTGAAGGACCAACAACAACAACTGCAGGACCATCATCGACAAATGCTACACCAACAACAACCACAGGACCATCAACAACAACTACTGCAGAACCCACAACTACCACAGCAGGACCCAAAACAACAACTGCAGAACCCACAACTACCACAGAAGGACCCACAAGTACCACAGCAGGACCCACAACAACAACTGCAGAACCCACAACTACCACTCTAGGAACAACTGCAGCTCCTACAACAACTGCTAGACCATCTACAATACCCAAAACTACTACTACAGTAACAACTGCAGGACCCATGACTACTACTGAAGGACCCACGACAACAACTTCAGGAGCCACAACTACTACTGAAGGTCCCACAACAACTGTAGTAGCCACAATTACTACTGAAAGACCAACAACGACTGCAGGACCATCAACGACGACTGCTACACCAACGACAACCACAGGACCATCAAGAACAACTGGAGAACCCACAACTACCAGAGCAGAACCCACAACAACTGCAGAACCCACAACTACCACAGCGGGACCCACAAGTACCACAGCAGGACCCACAACAACTGCAGGACTAACAACTACCACTTTAGGATCAACAACAATGACTGAAGGACGATCAACCATAACTGCTACACACAGAACTGCAGGTCCTACAACAACTGCTGGACCAACTACAACTTTTCCACAGCTGACAAAATCTACAATACCCAAAACAACTACTACAGCAACAACTGCAGGACCCACAACTATTACTGAGGGACCCACAACAACAACTTCAGGAGCCACAACTACTACTGAAGGTCCCACAACAACAACTGTAGGAGCCACAACTACTACTGAAAGACCAACCAGGACTGCGGGACCATCAACAACAACTACTACAGAACCCACAACTACCACAGCAGGACCCAAAACAATAACTGCAGAACCCACAACTACCACAGCTGGACCCACAAGTACCACAGCAGGACCCACAACAACAACTGCAGGACTAACAACTACCACTCTAGGAACAACTGCAGGTCCTACAACAACTGCTAGACCAACTACAACTGTTCCACAGCTGAAAACATCTACAATACCCAAAACTACTACTACAGTAACAACTGCAGGACCCATGACTACTACTGAAGGACCCACGACAACAACTTCAGGAGCCACAACTACTACTGAAGGTCCCACAACAACTGTAGTAGCCACAGCTACTACTGAAAGACCAACAACGACTGCAGGACCATCAACGACAACTGCTTCACCAACGACAACCACAGGACCATCAAGAACAACTGCAGAACCCACAACTACCAGAGCAGGACCCACAACAACTGCAGAATCCACAACTACCACAGCAGGACCCACAAGTACCACAGCAGGACCCACAACAACTGCAGGACTAACAACTACCACTTTAGGATCAACAACAATGACTGAAGGACGATCAACCATAACTGCTACACACACAACTGCAGGTCCTACAACAACTGCTGGACCAACTACAACTTTTCCACAGCTGACAAAATCTACAATACCCAAAACAACTACTACAGCAACAACTGCAGGACCCACAACTATTACTGAGGGACCCACAACAACAACTTCAGGAGCCACAACTACTACTGAAGGTCCCACAACAACAACTGTAGGAGCCACAACTACTACTGAAAGACCAACCAGGACTGCGGGACCATCAACAACAACTACTACAGAACCCACAACTACCACAGCAGGACCCAAAACAATAACTGCAGAACCCACAACTACCACAGCTGGACCCACAAGTACCACAGCAGGACCCACAACAACAACTGCAGGACTAACAACTACCACCCTAGGAACAACTGCAGGTCCTACAACAACTGCTAGACCAACTACCACTGTTCCACAGCTGAAAACATCTACAATACCCAAAACTACTACTACAGTAACAACTGCAGGACCCATGACTACTACTGAAGGACCCACGACAACAACTTCAGGAGCCACAACTACTACTGAAGGTCCCACAACAACTGTAGTAGCCACAGCTACTACTGAAAGACCAACAACGACTGCAGGACCATCAACGACAACTGCTTCACCAACGACAACCACAGGACCATCAAGAACAACTGCAGAACCCACAACTACCAGAGCAGGACCCACAACAACTGCAGAATCCACAACTACCACAGCAGGACCCACAAGTACCACAGCAGGACCCACAACAACTGCAGGACTAACAACTACCACTTTAGGATCAACAACAATGACTGAAGGACGATCAACCATAACTGCTACACACACAACTGCAGGTCCTACAACAACTGCTGGACCAACTACAACTTTTCCACAGCTGACAAAATCTACAATACCCAAAACAACTACTACAGCAACAACTGCAGGACCCACAACTATTACTGAGGGACCCACAACAACAACTTCAGGAGCCACAACTACTACTGAAGGTCCCACAACAACAACTGTAGGAGCCACAACTACTACTGAAAGACCAACCAGGACTGCGGGACCATCAACAACAACTACTACAGAACCCACAACTACCACAGCAGGACCCAAAACAATAACTGCAGAACCCACAACTACCACAGCTGGACCCACAAGTACCACAGCAGGACCCACAACAACAACTGCAGGACTAACAACTACCACTCTAGGAACAACTGCAGGTCCTACAACAACTGCTAGACCAACTACCACTGTTCCACAGCTGAAAACATCTACAATACCCAAAACTACTACTACAGTAACAACTGCAGGACCCATGACTACTACTGAAGGACCCACGACAACAACTTCAGGAGCCACAACTACTACTGAAGGTCCCACAACAACTGTAGTAGCCACAGCTACTACTGAAAGACCAACAACGACTGCAGGACCATCAACGACAACTGCTTCACCAACGACAACCACAGGACCATCAAGAACAACTGCAGAACCCACAACTACCAGAGCAGGACCCACAACAACTGCAGAATCCACAACTACCACAGCAGGACCCACAAGTACCACAGCAGGACCCACAACAACTGCAGGACTAACAACTACCACTTTAGGATCAACAACAATGACTGAAGGACGATCAACCATAACTGCTACACACACAACTGCAGGTCCTACAACAACTGCTGGACCAACTACAACTTTTCCACAGCTGACAAAATCTACAATACCCAAAACAACTACTACAGCAACAACTGCAGGACCCACAACTATTACTGAGGGACCCACAACAACAACTTCAGGAGCCACAACTACTACTGAAGGTCCCACAACAACAACTGTAGGAGCCACAACTACTACTGAAAGACCAACCAGGACTGCGGGACCATCAACAACAACTACTACAGAACCCACAACTACCACAGCAGGACCCAAAACAATAACTGCAGAACCCACAACTACCACAGCTGGACCCACAAGTACCACAGCAGGACCCACAACAACAACTGCAGGACTAACAACTACCACTCTAGGAACAACTGCAGGTCCTACAACAACTGCTAGACCAACTACAACTGTTCCACAGCTGAAAACATCTACAATACCCAAAACTACTACTACAGTAACAACTGCAGGACCCATGACTACTACTGAACGACCCACGACAACAACTTCAGGAGCCACAACTACTATTGAAGGTCGCACAACAACTGTAATAGCCACAACTACTACTGAAAGACCAACAACGACTGCAGGACCATCAACGACAATTGCTACACCAACAACAACCACAGGACCATCAAGAACCACTGCAGAACCCACAACTACCAGAGCAGGACCCACAAGTACCACAGCAGGACCCACAACAACTGCAGGACTAACAACTACCACTTTAGGATCAACAACAATGACTGAAGGACGATCAACCATAAATGCTCCACACACAACTGCAGTTCCTACAACAACTGCTGGACCAACTACAACTTTTCCACAGCTGACAACATCTACAATACCCAAAACTACTACTACAGCAAAAACTGCAGGACCCACAACTATTACTGAGGGACCCACAACAACAACTTCAGGAGCCACAACTACTACTGAAGGTCCCACAACAACAACTGTAGGAGCCACAACTACTACTGAAAGACCAACCAGGACTGCGGGACCATCAACGACAACTGCTATACCAATGACAACTGCTATACCAACAACAACTGCACGGCCCACAACTACTTCTGAAGGACAAACAAAGATGACGGCAGGACCATCAACGACAACTGCTACACCAACAACAAACACAGGACCATCAACAACAACAATTGCAGAACCCATTACTACCACAGCAGGACCCACAGCAACAACTGCAGGACCCACAACTACCACTCTACGAACAACAGTAATGACTGAAGGACCATCAACCATAACTGCTACACCAACAACTGCAGGTCCTACAACAACTGCTACCCCAACTACAACTTTCCCACATTTGATAACATCTACAATACCCAAAACTACTACTGCAGGAACAACAACAACAACAACAGCAATACTGACCTCTACGATTGCAGGGCCTACTGCTGCACCATCTACAACCGCTCCACCTACGGCGACTGGACCAACAACAATAACTTCAGGACGTTCAACAACAACAACAGGACTGAGCTCTAGAATTGCAGGACTTACATCAACATCTGCAGGACCTTTAACAACAACTGCAGAAACCATAAGTTATATTACTGGACCAACAACAAGGGCTGCAGGACCTTTAAAAACAACCGCTACATCAACAACAACTGCAGGAGACTCAACACCAACAACCGCAGGACCCAGGGCAACAACTGGAGGACCCAGAACTTCTACTAGAGGACCCACATCAACAACTTCAGGAGCCACAACTACTACTGAAGGTCCCACAACAACAACTGTAGGACCCACAAGTA
This sequence comes from Urophycis tenuis, assembly GCA_036785325.1. Lineage (NCBI taxonomy): Eukaryota > Metazoa > Chordata > Actinopteri > Gadiformes > Phycidae > Urophycis > Urophycis tenuis. The sequence continues at coordinate 12,640,618 of JAXIVH010000001.1, forward strand.
CTATTGAAGGACCAACAACAACAACTGCAGGACCATCATCGACAACTGCTACATCAAAAACAACAGCAGGACCAACAATAACTTTAGGACCTTCAACAACAACTACAGGTCTGACCTCGAAGATCACAGGACCTTCGACAACAACGGCTGCATTAACAACAGCAGCAATACCATCAACAACAGCAACTGCAGGACCCACAACTGCTACAGCAGGACCCACAACAACTGCAGGACCCACAACGACAACTGCAGAACCCACAACTACTACAGCAGGACCCACAATTCTTACTGAAGGATCAACAACAACAACTGCAGGACCATCAACGACAATGGCTTCACCAACAACATCTGCAGTTTCATCAACAACAGCAACTGCAGGACCATCAAAACCAACAACTGCAGGACCCACAACTACTACAGCAGGACCCACAACAACTGCAGGACCCACAACTATTACTGAAGGATCAACAACAACAACTGCAGGACCATCAACGACAACTGCTTCACCAAAAACAACTGCAGGACCATCAACAACGACAACTGCAGGACCCACAGCTATTACAGCAGGACTCACAACAACAACTGCAGGACCCACAACCCCAACTGCAGGACCAAGAACAACAACATCAGCAGCTTCAGGAACAACCTCTACTACAAAAGGACCCAAAACAACATATGCAGGGCTCACAACTACCACAGCAGCACCACCATCAACAACTGTAGGACCAACAACTACTCCACCTACTACACCAACTGCAGGACCAACCACTATAATGGCAGGATCCACAACAACAACTACTGGACAAACAACAACGGCAGGACCAACAATTAGTCCACAACTGACAACAGCAATATCAACATTGACAACTGAAACACCAACAACAGTAATGACGGCAACAGTCACTTGCAGGCAGTCTACCCAGCTGCCTACGGAAAATGAAGTAACTGTGGAGTTGAAATTCAGCATGAAACTCACATTTATAAATGATTACTTAGATCCTTCAACGTCAGGGTATCAGGAGCTGGCATGTAATGTTACAACAGAGGTGAGATAATAATGTTCATAATACTCAAAAAAGTTTGCACTGTGATAAACATTTAATTCCTGCAGTTTAATATGCATATAAAACATATTTCTTATAAAATGTATTTTATTTCCAATAAAAGATCAACAGAGGCTTCAGACATAATTTCACAGGAATATTTTCCAGGAGTTCAATCAGTCAATTTGCGTAAGTACACACTCATATACTTTATTTTTCAGAAAGATGACAATTAATATTATGAACTTATTTCTTTCTTTCATACTTTCTTTTTTATTTCTTTCAGACAAGATAGATGATAGCGAATAAATATGATATTGGAAATAAGTACAAACTTTGAACATATTTTGCTTCTTTTTGTTTCTAGTAAGGGATCAGTCTTAGTGACCATGAAGTTGATCTTCAACAACCAATCACCTCTTCCCACTGAAAGCCGTGTAGTGCAGACATTAAAGGACTCAATAGCCAATGGCATCACCTTCCTCGAGTTGGACACTACTACTATTGTTGCAGGTAACTATAACAGTAGGGTTATATTTTCAGAGCAATTGCCAGTATAAAATGAGCAATGGATTGGACAACATGTCTCTCCTCTGTGCCATGTCTTTAGCTGCATCTGACAGGAGGGACAAAGCAGGTTGGTGGGTTCAGTTGTGTTAATAAAGTCCAATCTGATCAACAGAGATATTTAACTAGAGAGCACATTTTCTGAAGAAAATGTGAAGTGGGCTAGCTGACCGCAACCGGATGTGTTTTTTTCCCCAAACTGCCACTATTCTCTATAGATGAGTCCAACAAACCGGGTACCTCACACTTTTTTGACACATCCGGGCATTTTTAGGTGAAACTACCCGGAAATCTTTGAATGGGGGTCTATGAGAATTTCAGTGCATTACATTTCTGAACTTTACCCAAGTATTATATATAGCCATTTATACCGATCTAATGCTATGGTCAGCCAGCAGACCAGTTATACCAACTCTCTTCCAAGTCCTGACCGGTGTCGCTCTTTAGAAAAACTTAAATTAATCGGCAATGTCAGATGTCCCTTCACGCTGGAATCTGGTCTCGGGGCGAACGAGACGAGTGGCCAGAGGTGGACTACGGGGACATATGGAACTACCTAAGCAATGAATGTATGAATCATGAATGAAGATGAGGGCACCAAAACAATCTATTTTCATTCACTTTTATTTTTATAGCGCATTTAACATGCAGAGTGCAACCATGATAGCACTAGTGCTAGGTGGTGCAGGCTAACTCGGAGCTGAACTATGACATGTAATCACAGCTCCTAGTAGTTCGCAAAGTTAAATTCATTCCTTCATTATTTTAGATTAGACATCTTTAACATCGAACATCAACTGATTTTAGCTACTAATCTGTAACGAAGTGTTTGCCGCAGACGTAAACAAATGTAGACGCCGGGTCCCACAGCCTCCCATCGGGATTCTCTCTTCCGATTGCCTGGAGCCACAAACCCCTTCTTTTCCCTTCCCTTTCTTTTTGTGGCAACATACTAAATCGCAAATCCTCATTTTTTGTTGTTAGCATTGTGAAATACAACACAGCAGCTTTTAGGGATGGTGCCTGCTCATGGAAATAGCCTACTGTTCTATCAACAGTAATAGCCGAGTGCCTACTTCCTTCACCTAAAAGAGGGCGTGGACGTTCTGGGGCTCATTAGCATATCGCTGGTGACGAGACGCTGGACTCATCTATGAGGAAAGCAGGGCCAGCTTCAAATGGCTCTATCTCAAAAAGGATACATGCCATAATTTAGATATATATACAGTAGGAATCCAAGTAAAACAGATGAACAGCTTGATATAATGTACGTCTATATATACTTCCGTGTAGCTTACAAATTGTAGGAAAAGCGAGTGGAGTGCCCGTGTGTGTGTATTGGAAGAGTGAGGGCCTCATTTACTAACATTTGCGACCGCAGCGTAATCTGCGCCAGCGCCGAGCCGTTATTTGCGCAGCATTCGTCACCACACTTTACGTTGTATTTATCAAACCCGTACTTCATCGGGCAATCAGCGCCATGCTCCGCCCTAGTGTAATTAGCGCACCGTTAAAAGAAGGAAGAATGGGTCTGCGTGTTTGCGTAACCATGGACGATCCAAGAAAAAGAAAACAAAAGTTCCGCGCCGATCAGCGACCACTTCCTGGTCGCTGATCGGCGCGGTGCCTTTGTCGGTGTCTTCTTCTTGCTCTTACAACAGCTGCCATGTCCAGCAGCGTGCGGTCCATATGGGCAGGTCGGGCAGAGCCCAGCTTGCAAAAGCATGCTCCCCAAAAAATAGTTCCTCAATAAATCATTGCTCTAAGTCTATTTTTAATAATAGGATCGTCACATTCACTATCTATAGTATATGTAGGCTTTCCAACTATTTTCGGTCCGTTGACATCACATTTTGGATGATGGTGGCGATTCAAATTGAATTTAATAATATGTCGGGCGTTGCCGCATTCCTCTGTATGTTTTCTGCATAACCCTGCAGGCTTCATTCGGAATTACAAGCAGCGCTGATAGGAGCACATTTGGGCGCTAAGTAGTCCGCCCAATCGGTCATAGCTCTACTGAGTCTGCGTTGATGTTGAACTCGAATTACTCAGCCAGTAGCTCTCGCAGAACCCTGACTTTAGAGCATGCAACAGCGCAATGGCATTGTTTCAGCTTTTTATAAAGAACAACTTGGCGGATGTGTTTTCTGAAACTTTGAAGTTGCTTCGCATTCTAATCACTACGCCCATGACTACAGCTGAGTCTGAATGATGCTTTTCAACGCTTAAACGAATTAAGACATTCCTCAGAAATACTATGTCCCAGGACAGACTGAACGCATTAGCAATGCTGTCCATCGAAAAGCGACTGACACGGGACATACCTGATTTCAACAGAGTTGTTATTGAGAAATTTGCGCACATGAAAGACCGTCGGGCCAAGTTCCTGTATAAATGAAGATCTGATTGCTTAGGCTACTTGATGACATCTTCTAAGAAGCAATGTTTGTTTGATGTTGCCGTGATGTTAAAAAAAAAAAAAAAAAAAAAAAAGTTGCCGTGATGTTTTCCGTTTGGCTTTCGTTCTGTATAGGCCTGGTTATGGATCTACTTTTTATTTCTACTGTTCAGTCATTTAGCCTATTTGCGACGCACTTGTTGTTTGTTCCATTGTGCGCACATAGGCTGGTTAACCCGACATATGACGTGCTGCTGACCCTTTCGAAGCACACACAGCACTCTTAATTCGTATTCATAATTAGTTTAGTTAACATGTTTTAATTTATCTGAAAAATACTTAAAAAATGTGGGTGTGGTCATACAAGTAGCCCATCATACGCCCCACTGAAATTTTGGCTCACGGCATGCTACTGGCCATGTCATTGTTTACAGGCTCAAGCTAAACCCGCTTCCTGGTTTACACCTGCTTTGATGAGGCGGAGATTTGCGCTCCAATTCGAGTCGCGCACTTCTCAGGCAATCTTAGTAAATACCACGCAATACATAATACGGCGCACTTAACGCGTTACCTCCCAGCTCTTTGCGATTCACTCCCACTTCCCCTGATACACTCCCATTTATGCATATATATGAGGCGGGATGCGCAACTTGCCTATCGCCTCTTCAGAGGCAGTCTATTTGCGCATTTACCCCGTTGCGCCACGTTAGTAAATACGGTTCCATGTTTTGCGCCTATTTTACCCGCAAATTATGCTAGAAATGGACGCAATTCTGTTAGTAAATGAGGCCCTGAGTGTCAAACAAATATTAATAATTCAAAAACTATAAATTGTATTGTTTAGATATTTGACTGTGAATGGGTGCCAGCATATGAACTTTTTGATGTATGATATGTGAAAGTACTGTGAAAATTGTAGGAGTGGCGGCAGTTTACAAAATGTGTTGATATTTTTAAATCACCAACTGCCATCACTCTTAACAACTGAACATTCCATCATTCATTTCAATGGGACAAAAACTATAAATAAAACTTTTATATCTTAAAAACTATAAAAAATAAAAATCGACCTGTTCGATTCCTAAAGTAGCTGAATGTTTTAATATTTGACTTAAGTTTCTAGAACAAAGAATGACTAAGTAGTTAAGTGGCAAATTTTTGGAGAGAACATATAACAACAAAAGAAGGAAATAAAGGAAGAAAGAAATAGTGGGAATAACAAGTGTGCTAGCTTAAAGCTAGCCCAGTAAATATAAATGTTAGACACCCAGATTGATGTGTTTTCTTTTACAGTTTCAACAACGTCAACAACCACTACCTCTGCAGGACCCTCAACAACAACTGCAGGGCCTCCAACAACAACTGCAGGACAACCATCAACAACTGCATCACCTAAAACAACAACTGCAGCATCCACTACTACTACAGCAGGACCCACAACAACGACTGCTCAGCCATCAACAATAACTGCAGTACTCACCACTACTATGACGGGACTAACAAAAATAACTGCAGGACCTGCAATGACATCCACTACACCAAAAACAATGGCAATACCTATAACAACTATTGCACCAACTACAACTGCTCCAACTGGTACGACTGTAGGATCCACAACAAATACAGCAGGACCCACAACACCAGCTGCAGGACAAACAACATCAACAACTTCAAGACCAACCTCTACTACAACACGACCCACAACCAGAACTGCAGGACCCAGGACTACTACTGAAGGACCAACAACAATGACTGTAGGACCATCAACAACAACAACAAAAACAGCAGAACCCACAACAATAACTGGAAGCCCCACAACTACAACAGCAGGACCCCCAACAACAACTGCAGGACCAAGAACAATTGCAGGATCCACAACTGCTACAGAAGGACCCACAACAACAACTGCAGAACAGACAACAACAACAAGAACTGCAGGACCCACAACAACAACTACAGGAGCCACAACTAATACTGAAGGACCAGAAACAATGACTGCAGGACTCACAACAACCACTGCAGGACCCACAACAACTACTGTAGTACCAACAATAACTGCAGGACCCACAACTACCACAGCAGGACCCAGAACAACGACTGCAGGACCATCAACGAGAACTGCTACATCAACAACAACAGCAGGACCAACAACAACTACAGGACTGACCTCTATGATTGCACAACCTACAACAACATCTGCCGGACCTTCAACAACAACTGCTACACTAACAACAACTGCAGGACCATCAACAACAACAACTGCAGGAACCACAGTAACAACTGCAGGACCCACATCAACAACTACAGGACCCACATCTACTACTGAAGGACCAGCAACAACTGCAGGATCACCAACGACAACTGGTACACCAAAGACAACAGCAGGACCAACAACAACGACTGCAGGACCATCAACAACAATAACTGCAGGACCATCAACGACAACTGCTACACAAACAACAACTGCAGGACCAACAACAACTGCAGGACCCACAACTACTACGGCAGAACACACAACGACAACAGCAGGACCCACAACCACTCCTGAAGGACCAACAACATCAACTGCAGGATCATCAATGACTACTGCTACACCAACAACAACCGCAGAACCCCCAACCACTTCTGAAGGACCAACAACATCAACTGCAGGATCATCAACGACTACTGCTACACCAACAACAACTGCAGGACCTACAACAACTTCTGAAGGACCTTCAACGACAATCGCTAAAACAACAAGCACTGCTGGACCAAAAACAACTGCTGGACCCACAACTACTACGGCAGGACAAACAACCAAAACTTCAGGACCCAGAAAAACCTCTGAAAGTCCAACAACGACTGCGGTACCAGGAACGACAATTGCTACACCACCAACAACTGCAGGACCCACAACAACGACTGCAGGACCATCAACTGCAGGACCCACAACAACAACTGTAGGACCCACAACTACTACTGCAGGTCCAACAACGACTGCGGGACCATCAACGAGAACTGCTACATCAACAACAACAGCAGGACCAACAACAACTACAGGACTGACCTCTATGATTGCACAACCTACAACAACATCTGCCGGACCTTCAACAACAACTGCTACACCAACAACAACTGCAGGACCATCAACAACAACAACTGCAGGAACCACAATAACAACTGCAGGACCCACATCAACAACTACAGGACCCACATCTACTACTGAAGGACCAGCAACAACAACTGCAGGATCATCAACGACAACCGGTACACCAAAGACTACAGCAGGACCAACAACAACGACTGCAGGACCATCAATGACAACTGCTACACAAACAACAACTGCAGGACCAACAACAACTGCAGGACCCACTACGGCAGAACACACAACCACAACAGCAGGACCCACAACCACTCCTGAAGGACCAACAACATCAACTGCAGGATCATCAATGACTACTGCTACACCAACAACAACCGCAGAACCCCCAACCACTTCTGAAGGACCAACAACATCAACTGCAGGATCATCAACGACTACTGCTACACCAACAACAACTGCAGGACCTACAACAACTTCTGAAGGACCTGCAACGAAAATGGCTACAACAACAAGCACTGCTGGACCAAAAACAACTGCTGGACCCACAACTACTACGGCAGAACACACAACCACAACAGCAGGACCCACAACCACTCCTGAAGGACCAACAACATCAACTGCAGGATCATCAATGACTACTGCTACACCAACAACAACCGCAGAACCCCCAACCACTTCTGAAGGACCAACAACATCAACTGCAGGATCATCAACGACTACTGCTACACCAACAACAACTGCAGGACCTACAACAACTTCTGAAGGACCTTCAACGACAATCGCTACAACAACAAGCACTGCTGGACCAAAAACAACTGCTGGACCCACAACTACTACCGCAGGACAAACAACCAAAACTTCAGGACCAAGAAAAACCTCTGAAAGTCCAACAACGACTGCGGTACCAGGAACGACAATTGCTACACCACCAACAATTGCAGGACCCACAACAACGACTGCAGGACCATCAACAACAACAACTGCAGGACCCACAACAACAACTGTAGGACCCACAACTACTACTGCTGGTCCAACAACGACTGCGGGACCATCAACGAGAACTGCTACATCAACAACAACAGCAGGACCAACAACAACTACAGGACTGACCTCTATGATTGCACAACCTACAACAACATCTGCCGGACCTTCAACAACAACTGCTACACCAACAACAACTGCAGGACCATCAACAACAACAACTGCAGGAACCACAATAACAACTGCAGGACCCACATCAACAACTACAGGACCCACATCTACTACTGAAGGACCAGCAACAACAACTGCAGGATCATCAACGACAACTGGTACACCAAAGACAACAGCAGGACCAACAACAACGACTGCAGGACCATCAACGACAACTGCTACACAAACAACAACTGCAGGACCAACAACAACTGCAGGACCCACTACGGCAGAACACACAACCACAACAGCAGGACCCACAACCACTCCTGAAGGACCAACAACATCAACTGCAGGATCATCAATGACTACTGCTACACCAACAACAACCGCAGAACCCCCAACCACTTCTGAAGGAACAACAACATCAACTGCAGGATCATCAACGACTACTGCTACACCAACAACAACTGCAGGACCTACAACAACTTCTGAAGGACCTTCAACGACAATCGCTACAACAACAAGCACTGCTGGACCAAAAACAACTGCTGGACCCACAACTACTACCGCAGGACAAACAACCAAAACTTCAGGACCAAGAAAAACCTCTGAAAGTCCAACAACGACTGCGGTACCAGGAACGACAATTGCTACACCACCAACAACTGCAGGACCCACAACAACGACTGCAGGACCATCAACAACAACAACTGCAGGACCCACAACAACAACTGTAGGACCCACAACTACTACTGCTGGTCCAACAACGACTGCGGGACCATCAACGAGAACTGCTACATCAACAACAACAGCAGGACCAACAACAACTACAGGACTGACCTCTATGATTGCACAACCTACAACAACATCTGCCGGACCTTCAACAACAACTGCTACACCAACAACAACTGCAGGACCATCAACAACAACAACTGCAGGAACCACAATAACAACTGCAGGACCCACATCAACAACTACAGGACCCACATCTACTACTGAAGGACCAGCAACAACAACTGCAGGATCATCAACGACAACTGGTACACCAAAGACAACAGCAGGACCAACAACAACGACTGCAGGACCATCAACGACAACTGCTACACAAACAACAACTGCAGGACCAACAACAACTGCAGGACCCACTACGGCAGAACACACAACCACAACAGCAGGACCCACAACCACTCCTGAAGGACCAACAACATCAACTGCAGGATCATCAATGACTACTGCTACACCAACAACAACCGCAGAACCCCCAACCACTTCTGAAGGACCAACAACATCAACTGCAGGATCATCAACGACTACTGCTACACCAACAACAACTGCAGGACCTACAACAACTTCTGAAGGACCTTCAACGACAATCGCTACAACAACAAGCACTGCTGGACCAAAAACGACTGCTGGACCCACAACTACTACGGCAGAACACACAACGACAACAGCAGGACCCACAACCACTCCTGAAGGACCAACAACATCAACTGCAGGATCATCAACGACTACTGCTACACCAACAACAACTGCAGGACCTACAACAACTTCTGAAGGACCTTCAACGACAATCGCTACAACAACAAGCACTGCTGGACCAAAAACAACTGCTGGACCCACAACTACTACCGCAGGACAAACAACCAAAACTTCAGGACCAAGAAAAACCTCTGAAAGTCCAACAACGACTGCGGTACCAGGAACGACAATTGCTACACCACCAACAACTGCAGGACCCACAACAACGACTGCAGGACCATCAACAACAACAACTGCAGGACCCACAACAACAACTGTAGGACCCACAACTACTACTGCTGGTCCAACAACAACTGCGGGACCATCAACGAGAACTGCTACATCAACAACAACAGCAGGACCAACAACAACTACAGGACTGACCTCTATGATTGCACAACCTACAACAACATCTGCCGGACCTTCAACAACAACTGCTACACCAACAACAACTGCAGGACCATCAACAACAACAACTGCAGGAACCACAATAACAACTGCAGGACCCACATCAACAACTACAGGACCCACATCTACTACTGAAGGACCAGCAACAACAACTGCAGGATCATCAACGACAACTGGTACACCAAAGACAACAGCAGGACCAACAACAACGACTGCAGGACCATCAACGACAACTGCTACACAAACAACAACTGCAGGACCAACAACAACTGCAGGACCCACTACGGCAGAACACACAACCACAACAGCAGGACCCACAACCACTCCTGAAGGACCAACAACATCAACTGCAGGATCATCAATGACTACTGCTACACCAACAACAACCGCAGAACCCCCAACCACTTCTGAAGGACCGACAACATCAACTGCAGGATCATCAACGACTACTGCTACACCAACAACAACTGCAGGACCTACAACAACTTCTGAAGGACCTTCAACGACAATCGCTACAACAACAAGCACTGCTGGACCAAAAACAACTGCTGGACCCACAACTACTACCGCAGGACAAACAACCAAAACTTCAGGACCCAGAAAAACCTCTGAAAGTCCAACAACGACTGCGGTACCAGGAACAACAATTGCTACACCACCAACATCTGCAGGACCCACAACTACTACTGAAGGACCAACAACAACAACTGCAGCACCAGCAACGACAACTGCTTTACCAACAACAACTGCAGGACCCACAACTACTGCTGAAGGACTAACAACGACTGCTGCACGACCTTTGACAACTGCTACATCAACAATTACAGGACCCACAACTGCTAAAGCAGTACACACAACCACAACTGCAGGTTTCACAACAACTTCTAAAGGACCAACAACAACGACTGGAGGGACTTCAATACTAACCACTACACCTAAAAGAACTGAACGACTGACAACAACTGCTGCACCAACTACAACTGCTCCATTTATGACAACAATTGCAGGACCCATAACTAGTACAGCAAGATCAACAACAACTGCTGCAGGACCCACAACAACAACTGCAGGTCCCACGACAACAACTACAGGACTCACATCAACTACTGAAGGACCAACAACAACTGCGGGATCATCAATGGAAACTGCTTCACCAACAACTTTAGGACCAACAACTGCAGGACCCACAACTACTACAGCAGGACACATAACCACAATTGCAGGACCCACAACAACTTCTGAAGGACCAAAAACAACGACTGCAGGACCATCAAAGACAACCGCTAAGCCAACAACAATTGCTGGACCAACAACAACTGCAGGGGCCACAACAACTTCTGAAGGACCAACAACAATGACTGCAGTACCAGTAATGCCAACTGCTACACCAACAACAACTGCAGGACCCACAACAACTTCTGAAGGACCAACAACGACTGCAGGACCATCAACAGCAACAACAACTGCAACATCAGCAATGACAACTGCTACAAGAACAACAACTGCAGGACTTACAACAACAACTGCAGTACTTACGACAACGACTGAAGGACCATCAACCACAACAACTGCAATACCAAAAACAACAACTGTAGGACCAACAACTACTACTGCAGGACCAACAACGACTGCAAGCCCATCAACGATACCTGCTACACAAACAACAACTGCAGGACCAATAACAACTGCAGGACCCACAACAACGACTGCAGGTCCATCAACAACAGCAGCTTCACAAACAACGACACGTGCTACCCAAACAACAACTGCAGGAACAACAACAACTACAGGACCCACAACAACGACTGCAGGACCATCAACAACTGCAGCAACAACAACAACAACAGCAGGACCCACAACTACTACTGAAGGACCAACAACAACACCTGCAGCACGAGCAACGACAACTGCTTCACCAACAACTGCTGGACTAACAACAACAACTGCAGCACCAGCAAAGACAACTGCTATATCAACAACAACTGCAGGACCCACAACCACGACTGCAGGACCATCAACAACAACAACTGCAGGACCAACAACAACAACTGTAGGACCCACAACTACTACTGCAGGTCCAACAACGACTGCGGGACCATCAACGAGAACTGCTACATCAACAACAACAGCAGGACCAACAACAACTACAGGACTGACCTCTATGATTGCACAACCTACAACAACATCTGCCGGACCTTCAACAACAACTGATACACCAACAACAACTGCAGGACCATCAACAACAACAACTGCAGGAACCACAATAACAACTGCAGGACCCACATCAACAACTACAGGACCCACATCTACTACTGAAGGACCAGCAACAACTGCAGGATCACCAACGACAACTGGTACACCAAAGACAACAGCAGGACCAACAACAACGACGGCAGGACCATCAACAACAATAACTGCAGGAACATCAATGACAACTGCTACACAAACAACAACTGCAGGACCAACACCAACTGCAGGACCCACAACTACTACGGCAGAACACACAACAACAACTACAGGAGCCACAACTAATACTGAAGGACTAGCAACAACGACTGCAGGACCCACAACAACCACTGCAGGACCCGCAACAACTACTGTAGTACCAACAATAACTGCAGGACCCACAACTACCACAGCAGGACCCAGAACAACGACTGCAGGACCATCAACGAGAACTGCTACATCAACAACAACAGCAGGACCAACAACAACTACAGGACTGACCTCTATGATTGCACAACCTACAACAACATCTGCCGGACCTTCAACGACAACTGCTACACAAACAACAACTGCAGGACCAACAACAACTGAAGGACCCACAACTACTACGGCAGAACACACAACCACAACATCCGGACCCACAACCACTCCTGAAGGACTTTCAACGACAATCGCTACAACAACAAGCACTGCTGGACCAAAAACAACTGCTGGAAACACAACTACTACCGCAGGACAAACAACCAAAACTGCAGGAACAAGAACATCCTCTGAAAGTCCAACAATGACTGCAGTACCAGGAACGACAATTGCTACACCACCAACAACTGCAGGACCCACAACTACTACTGAAGGACCAACAACAACAACTGCAGCACCAGCAACAACAACTGCAGCACCAGCAACGACCACTGCTTTACCAACAACAACTGCAGGACCCACAGCTACTGCTGAAGGACTAACAACGACTGCTGCACCACCATTGACAACTGCTACATCAACAATTACAGGACCCACAACTACTACAGCAGTACACACAACCACAACTGCAGGATTCACAACAACTTCTAAAGGACCAACAACAACGACTGGAGGGACTTCACTACTAACCACTACACCTAAAAGAACTGAACGACTGACAACAACTGCTGCACCAACTACAACTGCTCCATTTATGACAACAATTGCAGGACCCATAACTAGTACAGCAAGATCAACAACAACTGCTGCAGGACCCACAACAACAACTGCAGGTCCCACGACAACAACTACAGGACCCACATCAACTACTGAAGGACCAACAACAACAACTGCGGGATCATCAATGGAAACTGCTTCACCAACAACTTTAGGACCAACAACTGCGGGACCCACAACTACTGCAGCAGGACACATAACCACAACTGCAGGACCCACAACAACTTCTGACGGACCAAAAACAACGACTGCAGGACCATCAAAGACAACCGCTACACCGACAACAATTGCTGGACCAACAACAACTGCAGGAACCACAACAACTTCTGAAGGACCCACAACAATGACTGCAGTACCGTCAACAGCAACAACAACTGCAACATCAGCAATGACAACTGCCACAAGAACAACAACTGCAGGACTTACAACAACAACTGCAGTACTTACGACAACGACTGAAGGACCATCAACAACAACAACTGCAATACCAAAAACAACAACTGCAGGACCCACAGCTACTACTACAGGACCAACAACAATGACTGCAGGACCAACAACGACACCTGCTACACAAACGACAACTGCCAGACCAACAAAAACTGCAGGACACACAACTACTACTGCAGGACCAACAACGACTGCAAGCCCATCAACGATACCTGCCACACAAACAACAACTGCAGGACCAACAACAACTGCAGGACCCACAACAACGACTGCAGGTCCATCAACAACAGCAGCTTCACAAACAACGACACGTGCTACCCAAACAACAACTGCAGGACCCACAACAACGACTGCAGGTCCATCAACAACAGCAGCTTCACAAACAACGACACGTGCTACCCAAACAACAACTGCAGGACCAACAACAACTACAGGACCCACAACAACGACTGCAGGACCATCAACAACAACAACTGCAGCAACCACAACAACAACAGCAGCACCCACAACTACTACTGAAGGACCAACAAGAACGCCTGCAGCACCAGCGACAACTGCTTCAACAACAACTGCAGGACCCACAACAACGACTGCAGGACCATCAACAACAGCAACTGCAGGACCCACAACTACTACCGCAGGACCTACAAGAAAGACTGCAGGACCATCAACAACATCTGCTACACAAACAACTACTGCAGGACCAACAACAACAACTGCAGGACCCACAACCACTACTGAAGGACCAACAACAACGACTGCAGCACCAGCAACGACAACTGCTATACCAACAACAGCAGGACCCACAACCACGACTGCAGGACCATTAACGACACCTGCTACACAAACAACAAATGCAGGACCAACAACAACAACAACTGCAGGACCCACAACAACAATTGCAGGACCCACAACATCCTTTGCAGGACCAACAACAGCGACTGCAGTACCATCAACGACATCTGCTACACAAACAACAACTGCAGGACGAACAACAACTGCAGGACCCTCAACTACTACTGAAGGACTAACAACAACGACTGCAGCGCCAGCAAAGACAACTGCTACACCAACAACTACAGGACCCACAACAACGACTGCAGGACCATCAAGAACAACAACTGCAGGACCCACAACAACAACTTTAGGACCCACAACTACTACTGCAGGACCAACAATGACTGCAGGACCATCAACGACACATGCCACACAAACAACAAATGCAGGACCAAAAACAACAACAACTGCAGGACCCACAACAACAACTGCAGGTCCCAAAACTACTACTGCAGGACCAACAACAACGACTGCAGGACCAACAACAACTGCAGGACCCACAACAACGACTGCAGGACCATCAACATTAACAATTGCAGGACCCACAACTACTACTGCAGGACCTACAACAAAGACTTCAGGACCATCAACAACAACAACTGCAGGACCCACATCAACAACTGCAGGACCCACAACTTCTACTGAAGGACCAACAACAATGACTGCAGGACCAGCAACGACACCCGCTACCCAAACAACATCTGCAGGACGCACAACTACTACTGAAGGACCAACAACAACGGCTGCAGCACCAGCACCAGCAACGACAACTGCTATACCAACAACAACTGCAGGACCCACAACCACGACTGCAGGACCATCAACAACAACTGTAGGACCCACAACTACTACTGCAGTACCAACAACAATGACTGCAGGACCATCAACCACACCTGCTACACAAACAACAAATGCAGGACCAACAACAACATCAACTGCAGGACCCACAACAACTACTGCAGGTCCCAAAACTACTACTGCAGGACCAACAACAACGACTGCAGGACCAACAACAACTGCAGGACCCACAACAACGACTGCAGGACCATCAACATTAACAATTGCAGGACCCACAACTACTACTGCAGGACCTACAACAAAGACTTCAGGACCATCAACAACAACAACTGCAGGACCCACATCAACAACTGCAGGACCCACAACTTCTACTGAAGGACCAACAACAATGACTGCAGAAACAGCAACGACACCCGCTACACAAACAACATCTGCAGGACGCACAACTACTACTGAAGGACCAACAACAACGGCTGCAGCACCAGCACCAGCAACGACAACTGCTATACCAACAACAACTGCAGGACCCACAACCACGACTGCAGGACCATCAACAACAACTGTAGGACCCACAACTACTACTGCAGTACCAACAACAATGACTGCAGGACCATCAACCACACCTGCTACACAAACAACAAATGCAGGACCAACAACAACATCAACTGCAGGACCCACAACAACTACTGCAAGACCATCAACAACAGCAACTGCAGGACCCACAACTACTACTGCAGGACCTACAAGAAAGACTGCAGGACCAACAACGACTGCAGGACCATCAACAACACCTGCTACACAAACAACAACTGCAGGACCAACAACAACGACTGCAGCACCAGCAACGACAACTGCTTTACCAACAACAGCAGGACCCAAAACCACGACAGAAGGACCATTAACGACACCTGCTACACAAACAAAAAATGCAGGACCAACAACAACAACAACTGCAGGACCCATAACAACAATTGCAGGACCCACAACAACTTCTGCAGGACCAACAACAACAACTGCAGTACCATCAACGACATCTGCTACACAAACAACAACTGCGGGACCAACAACAACTGCAGGACCCACAACTACTACTGAAGGACCAACAACAACGACTGCAGTGCCAGCAAAGACAACTGCTACACCAACTACAACTACAGGACCCACAACAACGACTGCAGGACCATCAACAACAACAACTGCAGGACCCACAACATCAACTGTAGGACCCACATATACTACTGCAGGACCAACAACGACTGCGGGACCATCAACGACACATGCCACACAAACAACAAATGCAGGACCAAAAACAACAACATCTGCCGGACCCACAACAACAACTGCGGGTCCCAAAACTACTACTGCAGGACCAACAACAACGACTGCAGGACCAACAACAACTGCAGGACCCACAACAACGACTGCAGGACCATCAACAACACCTGCTACACAAACAACAACTGCAGGACCAACAACAACGACTGCAGCACCAGCAACGACAACTGCTATACCAACAACAGCAGGACCCACAACCACGACAGAAGGACCATTAACGACACCTGCCACACAAACAACAACTGCAGTACCAGCAATTACAACTGCTACACCAACAACTGCAGGACCCAGAACAACTTCTGAAGGACCAACAACAATGACTGCAGGACCATCAACAACAATAACTGCAGGACCCAAAACTGCTACTGAAGGACCAACAACAATGACTGCAGGACCATCAACCACACCTGCTACACAAACAACAAATGTAGGACCAACAACAACATCAACTACAGCTCCCACAACAACGACTGCAGGACCATCAACAACAGCAACTGCAGGACCCACAACTACTACTGCAGGACCTACAACAAAGACTGCAGGACCAACAACGACAACAACAACTGCAGGACCAACAACAACAACTGCAGGACCCACAACTACTACTGAAGGACCAACAACAACGACTGCAGCACCAGCAACGACAACTGCTATACCAACAACAGCAGGACCCACAACCACGACTGCAGGACCATTAACGACATCTGCTACACAAACAACAAATGCAGGACCAACAACAACAACAACTGCAGGACCCACAACAACAACTGCTGGACCCACAACAACGTCTGCAGGACCAACAACAACTACTGCAGTACCATCAACGACATCTGCTACACAAACAACAACTGCAGGACCAACAACAACTGCAGGACCCACAACTACTGCTGAAGGACCAACAACAATGACTGCAGCGCCAGCAACGACAACTGCTACACCAACAACAACTGCAGGACCCACAACAACTTTTGAAGGACCAACAACGACTGCAGGACCGTCAACAGCAACAACAACTGCAACATCAGCAATGACAACTGCCACAAGAACAACAACTGCAGGACTTACAACAACAACTGCAGTACTTACGACAACGACTGTAGGACCATCAACAACAACAACTGCAATACCAAAAACAACAACTGCAGGACCCACAGCTACTACTACAGGACCAACAACAATGACTGCAGGACCATCAACGACACCTGCTACACAAACGACAACTGCAGGACCAACAACAACTGCAGGACACACAACTACTACTGCAGGACCAACAACGACTGCAAGCCCATCAACGATACCTGCCACACAAACAACAACTGCAGGACCAACAACAACTGCAGGACCCACAACAACGACTGCAGGTCCATCAACAACAGCAGCTTCACAAACAACGACACGTGCTACCCAAACAACAACTGCAGGACCCACAACAACGACTGCAGGTCCATCAACAACAGCAGCTTCACAAACAACGACACGTGCTACCCAAACAACAACTGCAGGACCCACAACAACGACTGCAGGTCCATCAACAACAGCAGCTTCACAAACAACGACACATGCTACCCAAACAACAACTGCAGGACCAACAACAACTACAGGACCCACAACAACGACTGCAGGACCATCAACAACAACAACTGCAGCAACCACAACAAAAACAGCAGCACCCACAACTACTACTGAAGGACCAACAAGAACGCCTGCAGCACCAGCGACAACTGCTTCACCAACAACTGCAGGACCCACAACAACGACTGCAGGACCATCAACAACAGCAACTGCAGGACCCACAACTACTACCGCAGGACCTACAAGAAAGACTGCAGGACCAACAACGACTGCAGGACCATCAACAACATCTGCTACACAAACAACAACTGCAGGACCAACAACAACAACTGCAGGACCCACAACCACTACTGAAGGACCAACAACAGCGACTGCAGCACCAGCAACAACAACTGCTATACCAACAACAGCAGGACCCACAACCACGACTGCAGGACCATTAACGACACCTGCTACACAAACGACAAATGCAGGACCAACAACAACTGCAGGACCCACAACAACAATTGCAGGACCCACAACATCCTTTGCAGGACCAACAACAGCGACTGCAGTACCATCAACGACATCTGCTACACCAACAACAACTACAGGACCCACAACAACGACTGCAGGACCATCAACAACAACAACTGCAGGACCCACAACAACAACTTTAGGACCCACAACTACTACTGCAGGACCCACAACAACAACTTTAGGACCCACAACTACTACTGCAGGACCAACGACTGCAGGACCATCAACGACACATGCCACACAAACAACAAATGCAGGACCAAAAACAACAACAACTGCAGGACCCACAACAACAACTGCAGGTCCCAAAACTACTACTGCAGGACCAACAACAACGACTGCAGGACCAACAACAACTGCAGGACCCACAACAACGACTGCAGGACCATCAACATTAACAATTGCAGGACCCACAACTACTACTGCAGGACCTACAACAAAGACTTCAGGACCATCAACAACAACAACTGCAGGACCCACATCAACAACTGCCGGACCCACAACATCTACTGAAGTACCAACAACAATGACTGCAGGACCATCAACCACACCTGCTACACAAACAACAAATGCAGGACCAACAACATCAACTGCAGGACCCACAACAACTACTGCAAGACCATCAACAACAGCAACTGCAGGACCCACAACTACTACTGCAGGACCTACAAGAAAGACTGCAGGACCAACAACGACTGCAGGACCATCAACAACACCTGCTACACAAACAACAACTGCAGGACCAACAACAACGACTGCAGCACCAGCAACGACAACTGCTATACCAACAACAGCAGGACCCACAACCACGACAGAAGGACCATTAACGACACTTGCTACACAAACAACAAATGCAGGACCAACAACAACAACAACTGCAGGACCCACAACAACAATTGCAGGACCCACAACAACTTCTGCAGGACCAACAACAACAACTGCAGTACCATCAACGACATCTGCTACACAAACTACAACTGCAGGACCAACAACAACTGCAGGACCCACAACTACTACTGAAGGACCAACAACAACGACTGCAGTGCCAGCAAAGACAACTGCTACACCAACTACAACTACAGGACCCACAACAACGACTGCAGGACCATCAACAACAACAACTGCAGGACCCACAACATCAACTGTAGGACCCACATATACTACTGCAGGACCAACAACGACTGCGGGACCATCAACGACACATGCCACACAAACAACAAATGCAGGACCAAAAACAACATCTGCGGGACCCACAACAACAACTGTGGGTCCCAAAACTACTACTGCAGGACCAACAACAACGACTGCAGGACCAACAACGACTGCAGGACCATCAACATTACCAATTGCAGGACCCACAACTACTACTGCAGGACCTACAACAAAGACTGCAGGACCATCAACAACAACAACTGCAGGACCCACATCAACAACTGCAGGACCCACAACTTCTACTGAAGGACCAACAACAATGACTGCAGGACCATCAACGACACCTGCTACACAAACAACAACTGCAAGACCAACAACAACAACTGCAGGACCCCCATCAACAACTGCAGGACCCACAACTACTCCTGCAGGACCAACAACAATGACTGCAGGACCATCAACGACACCCACTACACAAACAACATCTGCAGGACGCACAACTACTACTGAAGGACCAACAACAACGGCTGCAGCACCAGCACCAGCAACGACAACTGCTATACCACTAACAACTGCAGGACCCACAACCACGACTGCAGGACCATCATCAACAACTGTAGGACCCACAACTACTACTGCAGTACCAACAACAATGACTGCAGGACCATCAACCACACCTGCTACACAGACAACAAATGCAGGACCAACAACAACATCAACTGCAGGACCCACAACGACTGCAGGACCATCAATAACAGCAACTGCAGGACCCACAGCTACTACTGCAGGACCTACAACAACAACTGCAGGACCATCAACGACACCTGCCACACAAACAACAACTGCAGTACCAGCAATTACAACTGCAGGACCCAGAACAACTTCTGAAGGACCAACAACAATGACTGCAGGACCATCAACAACAACAACTGCAGGACCCACAACTGCTACTGAAGGACCAACAACAATGACTGCAGGACCATCAACCACACCTGCTACACAAACAACAAATGTAGGACCAACAACAACATCAACTACAGCACCCACAACAACGACTGCAGGACCATCAACAACAGCAACTGCAGGACCCACAAGTACTACTGCAGGACCTACAACAAAGACTGCAGGACCAACAACGACTGCAGGACCATCAATAACACCTGCTACACAAACAACAACTGCAGGACCAACAACAACAACTGCAGGACCCACAACTACTACTGAAGGACCAACAACAACGACTGCAGCACCAGCAACGACAACTGCTATACCAACGACAGCAGGACCCACAACCACGACTGCAGGACCATTAACAACATCTGCTACACAAACATCAAATGCAGGACCAACAACAACAACAACTGCAGGACCCACAACAACAACTGCAGGACCCACAACAACGTCTGCAGGACCAACAACAACGACTGCAGTACCATCAACGACATCTGCTACACAAACAACAACTGCAGGACCAACAACAACTGCAGGACCCACAACTACTGCTGAAGGACCAACAACAATGACTGCAGCGCCAGCAACGACAACTGCTACACCAACAACAACTACAGGACCCACAACAACGACTGCAGGACCATCAACAACAACAACTGCAGGAACCAGAACAACAACTGCAAGACCCACAACTACTACTGCAGGACCAACAACAACAACTGCAGGACCATCAACGACACCTGCCACACAAACAACAACTGCAGTACCAGCAATTACATCTGCTACACCAACAACTGCAGGACCCAGAACAACTTCTGAAGGACCAACAACAATGACTGCAGGACCATCAACAACAACAACTGCAGGACCCACAACTGCTACTGAAGGACCAACAACAATGACTGCAGGACGATCAACAACTGCTGGACCCAGCACTATGACTACAACTACAACAACAACAGATGTACTAACAACCACTAATGTAGTCACTACCCCAGCACCTTCAACTACATTTGGACCCACAAAAACTATGACAGCAGGATCATCAATTACAACTAGAAGGTCTACAATTACATCCGCAGGACCCAGCAATACCTCTGCAGGACCAAAAACTTCTGGACAAACAACCACTGCAGGATCGGCAACTTCTACTCAAGGACAAACAACAACTGCAAGACCAACATCCAGTGAAGCCACCACCTCAGGAGGATCCACTCTTAAAAAGACCATCAGAACTGGTGTTTGGTTACCTGTCTTTTTTTTGGTTGTCAAAGGACTGGTGTTCAGCTCGTAGAATGTCTGATGTCTTGTATTATATTGTGTTGTAACTCAGAGCCCAGAACTATAGTTTTTAATGGTCTAACACCGTGCTATTCAATTGGCGGCCCCTTAGGGGTTTTGTACCGGCCCTTACCCTACGCTCACACTGGCATTTTTTTGCAGAGGCTTGGCGACGGGCGACAAAGCAAGCGTGTGGGCTGCAAAACGCGAGGAGGGCGGGGCAAAAAATAGAAACTAGTCCTATTCTATGCAAATGATGAGGGAAAAAACGCAGCGTTTTTCTTCCGAAAGCCAATCCGAGCGAAGGAGGCGTGGCGGCCGTGCAACTAGAACATAATCCAACATGGTGGACCATGTCGGCAAGAGATAGGATTATGGATATATCTAACGAATGTGACTGTACCCTGGTATGTGCTTCGAAATCTATGGAGAAATAAATGTTGTTAAACCAGAAAACGTCATGGGTATGGCTGGATATTATCAATGGCTGGATATTATCAATTGTTTTCGATCTGACACAGGTTTCATAACGGAAACCATAGACATCCTATTAGGATGTCTATGGGGGTACACCCTGGACAGGTCGCCAGCCTATCACAGGGCTAACATATATAGACAAACAACCATTCACACTCACATACACGGTCAATTTAGAGACACCAATTAACCTAATCCCCAACCTGCATGTTTTTGGTCTGTGGGTGGAAGCCGGAGTACCCGGAGAGAACCCACGCAAGCAGGCGACAGTGCTAACCACTGCACCACCGTGCCCCCACCAACGTCTAGTCCCTCTTCCAAAAGTGGTAGGACTACAGGAACCAGCAATATTTTTGTATGTGGAGGTACTTAAAGACTCTCTCACGAAGAATTCACAACGTTGTATGAACCACGTTGCCACGTTCCATCGGAACTGATTAGCACACACCGAACTGAATTAAAAGACATCACACTCACAAACATATGTTTTCTTTAACAATTTAATCTTTTCGTTTTGTTTACTTGATACTTGATACGTGATAACTGGATTGTAGATTTTGATTGTTTTTGCCCTGTTTGAATGTCGTGTTCCGAAATGGTTGATGTAGTATATTGATGTGCTATGTTAATGCTATGTAGGGATACAGTGCTAAGATGCTAAGATAATGCTATCTAGGCATACAGGGGTTGAGACAAATACTAATCTAACCAAATAGAAACAAAATAATAGCTTAAACTTTAAATAAGGTTTATGAATTAGAAAACAACTATAGGTAACTATAAAATAGATACAACTAAATAGATAAATAGAAAATTATAGATTTATTTCCCTAAAGGAAAATAGGGGTTTTGAAGGTCAATTGTGTGTTTAACATTGTAGTGTACATGTGTGTTATGTGTTAAGTGTTTCTTAAATATGTCATAGGGTACCCATTTGTTACTTCATCTACAATGACTACTTTCTTTACTTTTATATAAAAGAAGCCGGCATTTTAAACTCATATTACAGGTGTGGTGTGTTCATTATATTTCAATTATTTTAGTTATACTACTGCTCTTATGAATCAGAATCTTCTGAATATACTACCCATAACTACAACCTGTAACAAGTGTTACACAATGTTTGGCTCAACATACACTTGTGAGTCGTCATTCTCACACATGAATGCCATTAAAAGCCACAATCGCATATCCCTCACTGACCAGCATCTGCAACACTGCTTGCGCATTGCCCTGACCACATATACACCTGACTTCACTGCTCTTGCTCTTCAAGTCAAAAAAATGCCATTTCTCTCATTAGATTGCAAATGTTGGCAAACTACATGCAAGGTGACAGTCATGTTAGTCAAGCAAGTAATGAGGATTGATTTTTGAAGAGGATGATGCAATTAACATGTTATTCACCTCATAACATACACTAAATGTTTTTCTTGATATGGTATGGCTCAACTGAACTGAATATTGAGGTGTCTCATTTTTTTTCAAATATAGGCAGATAAGAGAAAAAAATGTAAAGAGAGGTCAACTAAGGGACTGTTAGTGATTTTTTTTTCTCATGTTAGCTGTACTGGGGACATGTTTATGTGTAACACGGGCAGTGCTGGATCAAACGACATACATACCAGACGTGCTGGTCTCCGCCTGAGTTCATTCATAGAATTAACACATGCTGTCAGAAGTTACGAAGAGTTTGTGTAATCTGAAAAGAAAAAGATATGAACTCCGGAGCCTTACGACAGACCAGAGGAAGATATATCAGGACTTACCTTCACGAACGTGAAAGTCATTCAGACTAGCGTCTTGCCGAAGCCAGGCCGGCTATAGCATCCTGTAGACGGTTAGGAAGGAAAAAGATTGGACTCTTTTCTGGAAGCTGCGCGGAGCATGAGTAGAGGTGAGAGATCGAATAATCCATCACCAGAAAGCTAAAAGAATGGACATTCAGTAGCGATCTAATATACGTGAAAGTGAAAGTGTATCGGAAGATTTGCTCTCGCCAGAGGATAACCAGCAGAGGACAGTGTAAGCATACCAGCACAAGTACAAACACACACAATGGCCACCACAGCAGTACAAATAGCTCCACCAGATAGTTTTTATTTTTTAAACTCAGCTAACTGGCCTAAATGGATAAGGAGGTTTGAACGCTTTCGTATGGCATCAGGTCTCATTGATAAACCTGAGGAGTATCAGGTGAACTCTCCGCTGTATACTTTAGGGGATACAGCTGATGATATTTTGAGCGTTTTGCCATTGTCAGAAGAAGACAAAACGAAATATGACAAGGTGAAGAAAGCCTTTGAAGCCCATGGTGTAGGAAAATATAATGTAATTTATGAAAGAGCGAAATTTAACATGAGGCACCAGGAGCAGGGAGAAAGTGTTGAATCCTTTATAACATCAGTACACACTCTGTCTGAGAACTGCCAGTTTGGTGCACTCCGCGACGAACTAATAAGAGACAGGATAGTAGTAGGGATCCTGGACAGAAAGCTATCTCAACGCTTACAGTTAGACCCAAATTCAGATCTGGCCAAAGCAATCACATGCGCACGTCAAAATGAGACTGTGAAGAAACAGCAGTCGGTGCTGCATGGCGAAAATGCAGAACACAATATGGACAGTATCAGGTACAAAGGCCAGGGGTCGAGACCTCAGGGAGGAAAAGGAACATTTTCCAAAGGAGAGAAACCACCTCATTATAAGCGGGACAGCCCCAGTGCAGAGAGAGAGTGCAAGTGGTGTGGCGGAACACAGTACCACCAATGGAAGGACTGTCCAGCAAGGGATGCAAGCTGCAGGAAATGTGAAAAAAAGGGTCACTATGCTGCGGTTTGCCGGTCCGCGAGAGCAGTCCACACCGTCACACAGCAGAGATGGCAGGAAGAAAACGAGGAGGAGTATGAGTTCCTCGGGTCAGTGACAGTCAGCACACACTCATTGACAGAGTGGACAGAACCACTGTCCTTTAACGGAGAATCTGTCACATTCAAACTGGACACTGGCGCGGCAGTGACCGCCATTCCAACAGAGGTTTTCAAGGCGGAGCGCGACGGACCTCTTATAAAACCCAGCAAGGTCCTATATGGCCCGGGAAACAACATTCTGGAGGTCCTAGGCTGCTGTAAGAGCAAGCTCTTAGCAAAAGGTCGCAGTGCAACACAGGAGGTGTTTGTGGTGACAGGACTTTCAAGACCTTTACTCGGCTTGCCTGCAATAGAAGCCTTGCACCTGATACAAAGAATAGAGGAAGTGAGAGACGCTCAAGAGGACTTTAAGGCTGCATACCCGACAGTGTTCAGCGGATTGGAACGTCTCAAGGAGACCTACACAATCGTGCTGGAGAGGGACGCCTCTCCATATGCCCTCTCTACGCCACGTCGAGTTCCAATCCCTCTACGAGGTGAAGTCCGGGAGGAGCTTGACCGCATGGAAGCGATGGGAGTCATTGCAAAAGTCACACAGCCTACAGACTGGTGTGCGGGAATGGTCGTCGTCCCGAAAGCGAACCGGAAAATACGGATTTGTGTTGATCTCACCCACCTCAACAAATGGGTGAAACGAGAGCAACACATTCTACCGTCCGTCGATCAGACTCTGGCACAACTGTCTGGAGTAAAGGTCTTTTCAAAGCTTGACGCACGATCTGGGTTCTGGCAGATACCTCTGGCCAGGGAGTCAGCGCTATTGACAACCTTCATAACTCCCTACGGCAGGTACTGCTTTAACAGGCTACCTTTCGGAATTTCGTCAGCCCCCGAGCATTTCCAGCGCCGGATGTCTCAGATGATGGACACACTGGACGGCGTGCTCTGCCATGCTGACGACATCCTGATTTTTGGACGAAACAAAGACGAACACAACACACGCTTACATCAGGTACTACAAAAACTACAAGAGGAAGGGCTGACACTAAATGAGAAGTGCGAGTTTGGCCGGGACAACATGATCTTCGTCGGCCACAAGGTCGCAGCTAGGGGGATCGAGCCAGACCCCGGAAAGGTGAAAGCCATTATGGAAATGCCCGAGCCCCAGAACGTAGCTGATGTCCGCAGGCTGCTGGGGATGGCTAACTACTTGATGAAATTCATTCCCCAACTCGCAACATTCACCACACCACTAAAAGAACTTCTCAGCGACAGGAACGAGTGGTGTTGGGGAACAAGTCAAGTCGAGGCATTCAAAAACTTGAAGCTGGCTTTGAGCTCTCCACAAGTCTTGGCACAGTACTCGCCAACAGCGGAGACGAGAGTTGCAGCCGATGCATCTTCTTATGGCATAGGAGCCGTTCTTACTCAGAAACAAGCAGACGAGAAATGGAGACCCATAACATACATCTCCAGGAGCTTAACCGAAACAGAAAAACGTTATGCTCAAATAGAAAAGGAGGCCTTAGCCGCCACATGGGCTTGTGAGCGCCTCTACTCTTACCTTCTTGGGTTACGGTTCACGCTTATAACCGACCACAAAACCTTACTACCGCTGCTTGGTTCCAGAGGCCTCGATGAACTTCCACTGCGGATACTTCGGTTACGCCTGAGACTGCTAAGATTCACCTACGAGATTGTGCATGTTCCTGGGAAGTCTCTTATTACGGCCGACACACTCTCACGAGCACCCATCAATGACACGCCTACAGCCACAGAATGTCAGCTTGAGCAGGATGTTCAGGTCTTCGTGGACACTGTGCGTGCTGCGCTGCCGGCAGCAGATCAGCGAAGCCCAGCATGCAGACAAAGCTTGTAGACGCGTGGCCCGGTACTGTCTCCAGGGCTGGCCAGAGAAAAGTGAGCTGGAGCTGGAGGCTAAACCCTTCTGGTCCCAGAGAGGAAACCTTCACCTGGTCGGCAACCTGCTGATGAAAGACCACAGGTTAGTGATACCTTCAGCTCTTCAGAAAGAAACCCTGCAGCAGCTCCACCAAGGTCACCAGGGCATCACTAAATGCCGTGCACGTGCCCAGCAGGCAGTGTGGTGGCCAGGACTGTCAAGCCAAATCAAACACCTGGTCATGAACTGTGAGCCCTGCCAGGTCCACCAGGTCCCCCACAGTGAGCCTATGCGGTCTACCCCCACTCCAGATCGTCCATGGCAGAGAGTGGGAACAGATCTGTTCACCTGGAAAGGGAACACCTACCTGTTAATTGTGGACTACTTTTCTCGATACATCGAGGTAGCCCGTCTCACTGTCACGTCCTCAGCTGTTGTCATAGCCGGACTGAAAGAAGTCTTCTCTAGGCATGGCATCCCCAACATCTTGGTGTCCGAGAATGGGCCCCAGTACTCTTCAGAGGCCTTCAAAGAGTTTACCACCGCCTAGAGGTGCACAGCAACCTCACTATCTGTATCTGTTTCTGTATCTGTTCAACCAAAAAATTATCTGTATCTGTATTCGGATAGAAAACCGGAAGTGGGCGTGGTTTATACCGGACGTCTCCTTTATTGTGCCGAATTTGTATTTTCTAACCTAATATTCATTTGCAATGCAATAGTAGTCCCTTCCAAGCATCACATTGATTTAATATTGTTATATAATTAATTATTAAATATACTTTACGACAATAATTACATAGAGATACATACACAACAGTAATACATGAACTTTTTTGCCTGTTTTATTTTATCCACCCCACCCTATTGAACGAAGTTTAGATAGTTTAGACAGTTTGAACTTTAAATATAAAGGTTTATTAATCACCACTAGGACACGCACAAGCCACCTGCTGCCTAACGTACGTAATGCAAAGGGCTGCGCTTGTGCCCTCTCTCACACAGCGGATACTGAATGATAAATCTAAACTTGAATGTGTTGCTGTTTGTTTAAATAACCATGAAATACTTGGTCAAAATTCCATTAAACCTGACTGATACATGCAGCATATGTCACTTAAAGGAAATAATATTGACTGAAATACACGGTAAAACGTTCAACTGTCATCGCACACTATTTATATTTTCACAACGGAATACAAAACAGGAAAACATACTGTGTAAGTAGTTTATTTGACTTTTAATGAGATAGAGAGATCAGCTATGTGGTGAATGTCAGGCGAATGTCTAATTTCAAGCTCTAAGTTTCATGTCCACCGCGGTCAGCTCAGCTCAGCTCGCTGTTGTGCGCTGACTCAGTGGGACGACAACATAAGTGATCTCTTTTCAATCACTTGTAATAAATGAAACGACTATTTAGTGAAATCAAAGTCCGATGCTGCAAACAGAATAGACATTTTTATCTTGTTGCCAACCTGCCATCCACAATGATATGAACGGATTTTAAGATTTTTTTTTCCCGAATAATAACGCGAATATTCGGGTAGAATACAGATATGTTTACATCACATTATCTGTGCTTTCCGAATAACATATTCGTATTCGGGTGCATCCCTACCACCGCCTACCAGTTTCAGCATGTTACCAGCAGTCCCCGCTATCCTCAAGCGAATGGGGAAGCTGAACGTGCAGTAGGCACAGTGAAAAGCCTCTGGAAGAAAGGGACTGATCAAACCGAAGCACTTCTTGCTTACCGAGCAACACCCTTGGAACATGGGTACTCTCCAGCCCAACTGTTGATGGGAAGACACCTCCGAACAACTGTTCCACAACCAGCAACATCACTCACCCCACGATGGCCTAACCTGGAAGAGTTTAAGAAGGCAGACAGGCAAGGACGTCATAAGCAGGAGACACGTTTCAACCGCCGTCACCTGGCACGCACGCTGCCAGAGCTGTCACAAGGACAGAAAGTCTGGATCACAACTGAACAGATTCCTGGTGCTGTTGTCAGACAAGCAGAGACTCCGAGATCGTTCCTTGTCCAGACGGACCGGGGCTTGCTCAGGCGAAACCGCATTCACCTGCGTGCAGTGGGTCATCCCCCAGAGGCACCTGAGCCACACCCGTGTCCACAGCAGACAGACACCCAACATGACACTACCACCCGCTCAGGGAGAGTGTCAAGACCCCCAGATAGACTGGACTTATAGAAGAGGGTAGATAGGTTGGAAGGACTGTAGAATGTTCATCTACACGGCTGCATTAGTTTAGGGCAGCTCATGTTCAAAAAAAAAAAAAAAAAAAAAAAAAAGAGAAAGTATGTTGTTAACAAGATGTTTATTCCAGTAACGTGTTAAGATTATTTCAGTTTGTTAATTTAGTTATTCATGACTTTTAGGGTTGAGTTAAATAAGAGAGAGTCATGATATCCTAGGTAGGTCTCAGCAGAAGAGTTGATTTACTTTTATTTAGGATGTACTTGCTTTCTAAAAGGAGGAGATGTACTGGGGACATGTTTATGTGTAACACGGGCAGTGCTGGATTAAACGACATACATACCAGACGTGCTGGTCTCCGCCTGAGTTCATTCATAGAATTAACACATTAGCAGGGCTAAAATGGTTGAGGTGATTATTGTTGAAAGCAGTTTGAAATGTGCCTTGCACTGTTATGTTGTTGTGCCTTGCACTGTTATGTTGTGGTATAATTAGAAGCATATTTTGTTGGTGCACTTGGAATTGAGGTTATTTGTCAGTTAAATTAATGAAAATGTAAATAACTGACAGTAGTAGTCCATGTGTGGATTTATGTGCATATGTTGTTCTGCATCTTCAAAACAGAATATATTGACTCTTCCGTATGTTGTTGTACTTTCTTTATTTGTTACCGTGATTACTCCGGCCCCTTATTTTGCCTCAAATTCATAAACTGGCCCCAATTCCAAATTAATTGAATAGCCCTGGTCTAACAGATACCAAAAAGAAAAAAAAAACTTATACTCATTTTATCAATATATTTTACTTTATTCTGTGGTTCCACATTGATTGGCAATATGTTGTTACGTAAAACAAGCAATGTTCTGAATGCTATCTGTCAAGATATCTGCTTAATCTTGTCTCTCATGTCAGTCTTAAAGTCTGTCGGCAGACGAGCATTGTGCTCTCTTTTGCTTCATATTTTTTTCAACCAATCATGTTGCTTGCGATGTGATTACCAGTTTTTAAACATACACCCCCACACCTATATTACTGAATTAACTCAGATTATATGAATTATTTATATGAGCTGTTCACGTCTAGGGTTTGTTTGATCTCCATCCCTTTATAAGGAAAATCATATATTCATAATCATATATTTGATATATATATTATGGCATGCCGTTCAGGAAATTAATCTTTGAATATATTGAATGAAACTTTGAATATATTGAATGAACCTTTTTGAATATTTTGAATGAAACTTGACTGATGCCAGGCTTCACGGCAGTGCCTGCGGCCATCTTGTGTAACTTGTGGACGCTGCAGCTAAAGCTGAGTGACAATGAGTCAGGCCGCTCGCAATCTCGTTGCAGCAATTTTAAACAACGAGGACATCATAAACACACTGGCGAATGCGTGCTAAAATCCTCCCGACACCCCTGCCCAATACCCTGCCCGTTCTTCTGACATTCGCTTCGCGAATTCACTTCGCTCTGACGCGACACTTCTCTGGGACTGGAGAAGCTGCTGCGGCTACACGGATTTGGTGAACTGAAGGAGAAGCTCTTCATATATTGTTTAGATACAATACGAATCACATTCATAGACCAATGCAGGCTGAATATTTAATTTAGTATTAAACATATTTGATGATCGGCAACACATTGTCAGCTTTGGGCACGTTACTCACACAGCGGACTGCGGACGGAAAGACAAATGCATTATGAGATTTGCCGAAACTTTGAATATATTTTATGAATCTTACATGTTACAGCGATTAATACAGCAGCAATATTTAAAAAAAAAAATTCCATAGTAGGCCTAATTATCTCCGTAAGGCATAATCTCATTATGCATTTGACTGTCCGTCCGCAGTCCGCTGTGTGAGTAACGTGCCCAAAGCTGACAATGTGTTGCCGATCATCAAATACGTTCAATATTTAACTAAATATTTAGCCTGCATTGGTCTATAAAAGTGGGTGATTCGTATTGTATCTAAACAATATATGAGAGCTTCTCCTTCAGTTCACAAAATCCGTGTAGCCGCAGCAGCTTCTCCAGTACCGGAGAAGTGCCACGTCAGAGCGCAGTGCCATTATGCTCGGCCATTCACTTTACCTTCATTAAATCACCTGAAAACTATATCAAGCTAACCATTCTTGTGCCCGTACACCTTTCTTGTGTACGGGCGGAGATTGTACATAGGGGCTGTTTTGGGGCACTCCTGTGAGGTGGAGGGTTATGTTCAGGTTGGCCCGATAAGCAGCTGCCTGGCCCGTTGGTCTGCCACGGTTAAAAAGGAGCGAATTTCTTCGTCAGAAGACAGGGCAGGGGTATCGGGAGGATTTTAGCACGCATTCGCCAGTGTGTTTATCATGTCCTCATTGTTTACAATTGCTGCAACGAGATTGTGAGCGGCCTGACTCATTGTCACTGTTTGAGCTGCAGCATCCACAAGTTATACAAGATGGCCGCAGGCACTGCCGTGAAGTCAGTCAAGTTTTATTCAATATATTCAAAGGTTCATTCAATATATTCAAAGTTTCATTCAATATATTCAAGAGTTCACTCCATATATTCAAGTTTCATTCAATATATTCAAGGTTCACTCCATATATTCAAAGTTTCATTCCATATATTCAAAGTTTCATTCAATATATTCAAAGGTTCACTCCATATATTCAAGTTTCATTCCATATATTCAAGGTTCACTCCATATATTCAAGTTTCACTCCATATATTCAAAGTTTCATTCCATATATTCAAGTTTCATTCAATATATTCAAAGGTTCATTCCATACATTCAAGTTTCATTCCATATATTCAAGGTTCACTCCATATATTCAAGTTTCACTCCATATATTCAAAGTTTCATTCCATATATTCAAGTTTCATTCCATATATTCAAGGTTCACTCCATATATTCAAAGTTTCATTCAATATATTCAAAGATTAATTTCCTGAACGGCATGCCATAATATATATATATTGCCAAGTCTGAATTTCTATTGTTTTTACTTTTCTGTTGTTTAAACACTAATTTAATGCTGACTTTGTGGGTGCTGATTACCATGTGTTGCTCAAGGCCCCAAAAAACCCTCCTGCCTCTGCATTGAAGAAGGAACTTTGGAACTTAGAGACTAACAAATGATTTGTATGAAACAAATAAGAAAGATTGTATCAAAATCTCTTTTGTAAATGTATGATATATTCAAACAACAAAAGTAAATATATTATCTATATGTCAACTGATATGCTTTAAGAGAATTTAAGAGTTTGTATGTAAACCCCCTGTTTCAGCTCTAATTTGAACACTACTAGATTTAAAAACAGAAAACCGCATCAATGGTAGAAGCAGCAACATTGGTAGTAGAGAGTTCCAATCATCATTCCAAACTACAGGGGCTAAGTATAAGCCTTGAATTTCCACAAATGCAAAAGCAAAGAGCACGATGACGGGTATTATACATTTGAGCTATTTTATTGAGTTTCACGCTCGATAAAAAGCATTTAATTTCAAACTAGAAAATTCAAAATTCCCTCGAGGGAAATTTTGAAAGGGCACGGATGATACTGCCGGAGTGTGTACATCATGATGAGATTCTTCAGAGGTTTCAAACAATTAATACCAGTAACATTATGATTTTGTAAGAATTCTAAAAAAAAGCATCTAAAAAGAAAAAAAGGAAGAAAAGCCATCAGTCAGTCTTCAAACACACCAGACTGCATTAACAAAATCATTAAACCATTAAAGAACCAGTTTAATTTAAGACATTCCCTATTCAAAATCGGCATCTTTAATCACTGTTTTCTCACGTACTGCCATCTTACGCCACTGTTACCTTGAATGCAGTCTGACCGCTATCGAATCTCTTAGTCAACATTGAAAATTATTTATCTGTGTTGAATTCATATAGCGGAGAGCTATGGCAAGCACAGCGCAGCGAAATTAACTCCAGTTTTACAAGTCGCTTTATTATGACACGGTCACAAGCAGTCTTATCACACCGTTATGAACAGACTGGTAGGGGAATCACAAGATACCACAGTCAGTTGAGCAATAGTGCTCCCTGACTCATCCCAAAAACAACAGTCAACACAGTGAAACATAATGAAACAATGAAATGCAAGGAACCCAACATGTCCTGAACAATTGCCTCCAAACCCTATCTAATAGCAATAACATGTAATGACACAGAATGCCAGAATGTCACAAGGCATTCCGGGAAACAGTCCCCCAACATGTTACAATATTTACGATTTCCTCAAGCAAGTACAACAACTTGAACCGATAATACAAGAAAACACAAAAGCATTAATGAACCTAATTTACGGAAAAATAGAAACGACATTTAATTTGATTTGTGTCCGATGACGGGGGAGAGATGGAGAGAGAGATCACTTTGGTAGAGAGACATAGAGTAACAATAACAGAGAGCGAGCGCCGGTCTCAATAAAGCTGTTATTAATCAGATAAATAAAACGTTATTTCCTGATTGTTTCACAGTGGTTACATTCAGCGGGTAGACACGCCCATGAACTGCACCTATCTGATTCACATTATCCAATGACAAGTATTACAGCTCTGTGCGCGAGCATAGTCAAGACATCGCGTCTACCACAAGTTCTCCCAGCAGCAGCAGCAGCAACGAGAACATTCCCGCCAGTGAAAAGGACCAATAGGAGTCCTCTTGTTTCACCGCGCACACCCGCACACACACGCACACCTGCACACACAGACGCAAGCACCCACACACGCAAGCAGGTGCGATCTCGACAGAGACGTTGAAGAAAAGAGCCATTTTCTGCCTCGGCACTGGTCTCACATTTGGGCTTATTCTGACAAAACGCCAGCATCGGTAACGGTAGCATCCTGAACGATTTGGTGTTTCTACAATGTTTCTAGAGTAAATATTTAGGAGACACTCGCGAGTTCAAAACAGGGCTCCGTCCTGCTTCTCTCGGAAAATATTTGTATTGGAGTCAATGAGGAGCAGAGACAGACTGGCCGCACTTAGAGCCTGCCAATTCGAATTGTGTAAGTCTCTCCAATTTTTTGAGCACATTGTGAGAGACAAAACACGTTTGTCTACAAAGTTGGAAAAAATCATGTGTGTATGTTCTTGTTGGGAGGTGAGGTTGATGTTGGGAAGACTTGGACTGCCGATGCATACGGGTGTCTGTGCCACTGTGCTTGCATGTATTTGTTTCCTGATGGCTGGGCGCTAATCAGCGGGACCCAGCTGGTGGAAACGAGCCGCAGCTGTTTCCAGTGGATGGGAGCGGCTGGCGACACCCGATTGGTGGACACACGCCAATAAAGGGTGCCGACTGGAACCACTCAAGAGACGGGAGGTTCACTATGAGCTGCCAGGATCGGGCTACCAGTAGCTGACACGGCCACGACTACGTGCTGCTCCTGTCTGGTCCTCTGCAACGCACCGACGAGAAGACGAGCCGAGCCGTCCAAAAGACATTCGTTCTGCGATCTCAAACACTTCCTAAACGGACGGTGACTTCCGAAACCCAATAAGTGTTACTGTGTGAGTGGACTGCCCCTTAATGAAACGTGAAGACTCATACTCTGCCTGTCTGTTGTCAGCTACTGCGATCGACCACTTCCTGGAATCCCATGAGTGACGTCAGCCCTACTGTGGAACTCCTGGCCGTCCCCATGCCAACGCCCTGACTGCCG
Source organism: Urophycis tenuis (assembly GCA_036785325.1). Taxonomy (NCBI): domain Eukaryota; kingdom Metazoa; phylum Chordata; class Actinopteri; order Gadiformes; family Phycidae; genus Urophycis; species Urophycis tenuis. The sequence goes on from JAXIVH010000001.1 coordinate 12,676,238, forward strand.
TCAAATTAAAAGTCCTTGCTGCTGGGGATTGACTAACTTCCTGGCCAGTCGTGAGTCAACTCGGGACACCACAGCCAGTGAACTTTTTTCCAGTGTTGCGGTGACTACTGACTGACTCCACCGTGCCTTGCTGTTGTAGTTTTCTTTATTTCTTTCTTGGTCGGGAGGGACCCCGACCGAGCGGACAATTTATCTTTCTGTTTGTTTTTTTTCTCATAGGTTTTAATTTGTGTAATTCGCCAAAGTGCTAGACTTGGGGGTGGGCCTTAGGCGAGCCACCAGTAAGGTTTTGTGGTCCATAACTCACGCGTGCAACTAGTGTGCTGGTTTGTGTGAGTGTGTTTTTTTGTGTGTAGTCCAGGCACAAATCTACAGCGGATTTGCGGTGAACAAATTTTTATACATTTTCTGCTGTGTTTTAAACCGTGTGCGTATTCACTCCAAATTAGACCCTGACTATGCTGTGTGGTCACCATCGGCTCTAGGCCCCCTGGCAAGTGCGATTGGTAGTTATTTTAGTGGTTGTGTTGAAATAAAATATCTTATTCTTCTTAATTGACGCCTGCTGTCTCTGTGTTGTGGTGTGTCCTGGAATCTCCTGCATTAGTTGGTTTTGTCGCTAAGACTGGGCGACATGTACATTGTAAATTGTGGCCAGGAGCAGCGTGGAAAGAGATTTTATTTAGCTGCAATCTGACACTAATTATTCACCGCAATACACACCCATTATAACCTAATTTCTCCAAAAATGATCATGGTCATTGAACAGTGATAGGTCAAATACTTTTTGATCAATCAAAACATGGAAATATACACCAAATACACAAGGCTTGTGCCTACTGATTAGAGTTGGAGTATCTAGGTGAAAGTATGCAGGAGCAGTAGGCAGCACCAAAAGTCTTTATTTTTTGACCTCCTCCCATGCATTCTCTATGGGAAAATATTCAGTTTTTTGCAAATAATGTTGTGAAAAATGCATGTTATTTTAATACGAATACAAGCACACCGATACCGATGAAGACGCACGTTTTGATATATCATTTGGGACTAGTAGCGAATCGAAATTCATCCGGAAGAGGAATAATAAGAAAGAAGAAGATGAAAAAATCCACAGGATGTGCGGTAGGGCCAGTGCTCGGTGCGATTGCCCCGTGCCCTAACTAGAAAATGTAATTCCACGTGAGGAATTACTTGTGCATAGGAATGCCTGTGATCATTGAGTTGAATTCAGTTGAGTCTGCCTGAGCTGGAAAGCAATTAGCGGAGTCAAACGTAATAATTGGAAATCTAGGCTCACTGTTATCTCTATGAGTTTATTTACTTTTTTTTTTAATCGCAAATATCTCACAAAGTATAAAGTTTTAAAAAAAAGAAAATTATGAAGCACAGCCATACGGAAGGAAGTAGACCTTTTCAATATAGTCGAGGTTCAGTCGTTTAGCTTCCATTAATTTCACGTTTCAGTGTGAATAATAATAATGATAATAATAATAACTAGCTATCCTGCTAACACTCGTTGAGTAGGATTAACACTAGAATGCTAGTTCTAGTTGGTAGCGCTAGTAGCTGCTAGCAGCTAGCGCTAGTTCTAGAAATGGATTCGACTAGCAGCTCGACAGTTTGCGTTCTCATATCGAGACTTAACGTAACATTTGACGACAAAATGAATGACCAAAAAACAGTAGCACTTACCTTAATTCAGAATGTAATTTCAGAAATATATCTCAAAGGCGAGTCTTACGAGCGAATCAAACGTTATCGCTAGGAGCACGAAGTCAAGCCGACGATAAGGTTCACACAGCTGCGTGTTTCAAGGCAAATGTATCCAGCTGGAAAGGTAGCCTAATTATTAGTCCTAGAGCTGTGGTCAAACAGCTGTGAGCCATTGAAAGCCTAATGCAACAATGGGCTGAGCGGTCTAACGTGAGTTTTAATGGAGTATATTTCTACTTTTTAATTAGTTTGTATCTCAAAAAGCATAAAGTTTACAAATATGAAAATATAGTAGCACACCTAGGCTCAACAAGACCTTTGTCATGATGTTTGAATTGTATCATATTATCCGCGACCCGACCCCGGATAAGCGGTAGAAAGTGAGTGAGTGAGTGAGTATCCAGTATGAAGAGCTGATTTAATTTCACTTTTTGTTGGGAAGAATAAGAAAAAAGAAGGATAACAGGATTTGCATTTCTATGCACAATAATAAAAAGAAAAAATCCACAGGATAACAATAGTGCTTGGTGCGATTGCCCTGTGCCCTAATAAACACACTCTTTTATATATCTATATGATCAGGTGCAGCCCTGGTGCATCCGACGGTCATGTTCAAGAACACACTGGATGCAGCTACAACGCCTCTCCTGTTGAGGGCACAAGCCCCCAACCGCTAGCCTAAACATGACGGTCACTCTCTGGGTCAGTCCATGTAAGGTTTGGAGGTCCCAGGTCCATAAATCAATACTCACACCTTATGCGTTGCAATATGAAAAATATTTAATTATTTGTGTTTTCTGGGATTAAGTTAGTACCTCCTATGTATATATTCCCTTTGTACTCCAGAGGACCATTGGTTGGGCTGCCTGATGATACTGAACAATTGACATGGAAGTGCTTCACTGAAACCACTCCTGCGTCGTCTTTTGAGAAGCTAATAACTCAAAGGGGTTGAAGAGAGGGCACTGGAGGTGAAATTAAATCAGGACCTGTTGTATCTGGTAACTATGTCCACAATGACTCCTTTGATGCTTGCAGCTGCCACTACTTTTTCCTAACCAGTTTTATATCTGCTTCTGCCGTTTCGTATGTGTGGTATGCACAATTGATTGCAAGTACACTGTGCCCGAGCATGGTGAAACATTGGTTACATGATAAACATGTCATTTAAGATAAGGTTTTGTTTTTAACATTAAGGCATGTAAACCTATTCTGGTATTACTCTGAAACTAGTTATTAACCACAAAATGGCGCTGAAGATGGTTTTCATGATACATAAGTCACATGTCTGCAATATTTCCGTGTTTTTGACCTTGTTAAATATAACAACATAACTTAAAGCTTAAGCTCATGAAAATCTGAATCGAGACGTCCCATTGTCTACCCTCAGGGCAATGATTTCCACGGTGCATTGTCACTTAGCCTATAGGATTCCATACCTGCTGTCCGTTCTCACCGGGCTGTGGTGGCCTCATTTGTTGTGCTGAGATGCCGTCCTAGATTCTACCTTCTACAGTCTCCTTTCCTACATACCCCCTCCTGCATAGTGCCCAACACATTTTACCCTCTACATTCTGCCTATCACATTATATTTGTTCAGCCCATGCCAAACATTATCTGCTGTTTTGCTGACCCCAATGTGTACAAATCTTGTGTAACACTTCCATCTCCACGCACTGTTTAACTCACTTTCTAAAGTGGGTAATGTCATGGAATGTCTATGTGAATCTTCATGGTGTATAACGCAACCTCAGCCAATCCCAGTTGGTATCAGACTTGTCTGACCTTGACGTTGTTATAACTGCTGTGTAGTACAGGGTTCAAGATGAGCATTAACGGATGGGTATCTCATTAGGTTAATGTTTTTGGCCTTGTAAAACAAGCACCTGTTCTTGATTTGAATAAGCCTGTGAAAAAGCTTTGAGACATGCTTAAATGGAGGCTTACCCCAGGGCACGGAATTAGTCAGCGCATCAGTGATTCTCTTTCCCAGATCTCTTTTCTACATACTGGCTCTGGCTGTGTGTATTTTGCCAGCTGTGTGTTAGCCTAGTGCAGGCTTTACATGAGCAGGACTGGATATTAAGTTTTACTTTAACACAGTAAGACACGTTATTGTCACCACAGACAATCTCAAGGGCCTTGGACAAGAATTAGATGCACAACGAAGAGACTTGTCTGTGAAGTCAGTGATTCAATAATTGCCTTGACACTTACATTTACATTTGGGCTTTTAGCAGATGCTTTTATCCAAAGCGACTTACAAAGAGTACATTTGTCATAAGAAGGTGAAACATTTCATTGCTGCTAATACAGTAAGAAAGTCACCAGAACAAGTTTCAAGCCTTTAATTTGCTAGGTTAACCATTGCTAGTATTCAACATCTCTGGCTAAGTGTCAAGTTACAAAGAGCGATTAAAGTGCCACTTCCTCTATGCATAAAAACATCAGGTTCATCTGCTGTTCTCACGTGTTTCAACAGCATTCTTAACTTGTTTTCTTATGTCCACTTAATCCTCACATCAAAATGTCCATGTTCTCGGTGAACAACATTCCAATTTTGGTGTTGCACCAATAATTTTGGCCTTCAGGCCAGTTTGCATTATCTGTCTGAACTGCATGTCTTGAAGAATGCTAAGCTGCTCAAGGGTATGTGTATAAGGTATGGACTGGAACCGGTTTGGAATTTGGAAAAGGCATTTCATCCATTAACAGGTTGGTGATACATTTTTTTACATTGCTCCCCCCTAGCCAAGCCAAAATGATATATCAGTAAAATGTACACATTTCCCATTAAATCAGGATGTTTTCTAGCTATGAAAATTATCAGAATGTCTTCAGGACAAAGGGCAATGAAAATATGATTGTTTTTTAAAAAGTGGTGTGTCATTTGTGTCTCACTTTACCCCAGCTCGGGTAAACTAAGACAGACCAGAGAAATCAAGGGGGTAAAGTGAACCAGTTTGGGGTGAGCTGATCCGCTTACTTTTTCCACTTTAAAACTACCATAACAACACATGTTGTAACAATTAGAATCCTGACAGCTAGATTGATAACCACACATTCCAAAACTAATGTTGGACTATTAACAGAATCATGGGGATTGGTCAATTAACCCTGTAAAACCCAGATATAGAAAAACGCAAAAAAATAAATAATAATAATTCAACCATTCAGATGTTGTTGTAGGAGGCCTTTGGGGGTGAAAATGGAGTGTTTTCAAAAATTTTATGTTTTAGTAAGTTTTTACGGAAATGTTGTAATATTGCAACGTTGGGCTTAGTGGGGAGCAGAATCCCCTATTTCCACTCATTGTCTGAACATCAGTACATAACTAAGGATTCATTTCCAAACCAGCATATAGCATGAATAACAATCTTAGTCATGTTGTTATGAAGTGTGATTTATTCAAACAACAAGTTCTTTGACAGTTATTTACATTATAAGTTGCAGTCAGTTGCAGTGATAGTCCCAGAAGCAGTTCTTGTCCTCTGAAAAGCAGAGGCGGACATCAAATTTGCTGCATTGGGTATTAGTATACCCTTTACTGCAATGTCTGCAGCGTCCTCTTGTTGTCTTGCGTGGAAAGTGTCCAGTGAGGTCTCTGCGCACATCCAGAGGGGGGTGTGCACATGTGAGGGACCGCTTGGACTCCCATCACCCAAGGATGGTCTCTTTCCAGCATCCAAAGGGCTCCTTGCTGTGCCTGGGCTCCTGTTGCCTGCAGATGGTCGTCCTCTCTTTGGAGTTTTGGATGCTGTGCCCACCTGATTAGAAAAAAAGAATAAATATATCAGTTCATATACATCTCAAATATGCATGAAGATACCAGTCAAATATATCACAAACAAGGTAAATAGCAGAAATAGATAATTACCAGAATGAGAGAGGATGCAAGCTGTGCCTGGAACATTCATCAATCATGTTATTGTAGACTGTGATTATCATCCGAATAGGAATGCATGTAGCCCCCATCTTACAACCACACCTTACATTCCTGAACATTAGCACCTGTTCCAGAACAATGCCACAAGTGCACCAGGAGCATCCCCCACAACTGCTTTGACTATGAATTGATAGGAGCATTTTCTTATCAATAGAGACTAACAAAGGCAAAACAAAGGGCACACATGCACAAACAGAATTTCTTTGGTAAAAAGTCCTGCATTCTGTGATAAGGAGAAAATACTGAGAGTGTAAGAGGTGGTTAAAAATCATAAGTAAATGAAAATGTTTAGATAAAGCAATATATCTTTGCACTTTTGTTTCTTATACAATAAAATTTGTAATCCAATATATGGCTAAGGCTAGATTGTGTAAATAATGTCTTGTTTAAAGTTAACATAACGGAAACTCATGCGTTTGGTTGCAAAGTTAACTAGGACAAAGTCACCCACTTTCAGATCTGTGTTTCCAGGATCACTTCTCGCTTCCTCAGTGCTCTTTTTGACAAACTCCTCATCAAGTGGGACTGGGACATCACTTCTTCTCAGAGCTGCTATTTATGATTTTCTTTTTGGGTGCTTTCTTTTTCTGTTTTCCCTTTTCTTTGCTATTTTGCTTTTTCCCTGCCAGTTTCCTTTGTCTCTCTTCATAAGCCTTTTCTATTGTCTGCTTCTCTGGAGTATCAGTTAGGATGGCTGTGTGTGAGACACATATGCAGGCCGGCTGGCACCACGTGGCACATCTGAGTCAGCTGGCGAGGTACATCCATGAGGACCACGCGGAGTGGATGGATTAGCATCAGCGATTAGATCATCTAGCAGCAGGTGGTTCATCTGCAGGGAGTGGACCATCTGGATCATCTGCAGGGGGTGGATCATCTGAAGTAAATGGACCAGTGGATGCAGGCTGCAGCTCAGGGTTTGGCCAGTCTGACACCATGGATGGCGCGAACGCAAACGCCTCAATCACAAGTCCTGCATCTGGTAGATGGAGACTGTTTTGCCAGGGTTAGATCTCATCCACCCATCAAGAGCTCGGCTGTATAGGGTCTTGAACGGGCCATACACAGTCACGTTGAGAGGCTGCATGCAATGGGATGTGTGGGGTGGAAGGGTGAGCAGAACAATACCGTTGCTCTTCAAGGATTAGCAGCATGGGACGGTCAGGAGTGTACTGAGTGTGCTGTATCAGGTGATTAAGGAACTCAATGAATTCTCGTAGAGAATTCATTATTATAAGATTTAGCTTTGTGGCAAGATCAGTTGGCGTAATGTGATGCCCACTGAGGTGGTTTCACAATTATTTGTGGATTCACAGTTATTTGATGGAGCCAATTGTTGTACTCAAGGATAAAATCCCTGTCTTTATCTTGATATTATATTAATGACTTTCTGTAGTGTTAGTTCACCAGTGTGAAGTATACCTGTAGGCCTATATGCTGTTCCAGTCCTCGCCTATGGGTGGCGGTGGGTGGTCACAGTGTGCCGCCTCGGGGTAGGCAGGAAGTACTACGGATACTTCTGGGCCCTCAGTGCTTATGCTACGCTCGAGAAGACAACACATGTTCACCGCCTCATCTTTTCTAATATGTGTCTTGTGTTCCTATAGGTGGGGGAATGATGTAAAAGCACCAGTACATGATAGATAGCATGTCCAGGTAACTAATGAATGCCCATGAATGTCCGGTTAGAATGTAATGTGTGTTACCGTATGTTGTATGGAAAGGGTCTAGTTTGTTGCGGCTAGCACCACGGCTAGCATCGTAACTAGCGCCATGAATGGCATTGTGGCTAGCATCGGAGCCCGTTCGGGCATTAGTCACCTCCCACTGCACCAGACAATGCATCAGTATACTGTATATTGTTATCTGTATGTTGGTTCCATGAAATTTAATGTACACGTATATACAGTACACATACATTTACTCGCACTTACACGCACACACACATACATTCAGCCGCACACATACGCACACACATTCATTCACACATATGCGCATACAGACACAATGGCCCTCATTTATCAAACGAGCGTACGACAGAAAACGGGCATAAAATGGACGTACGCTCATTGTTGAGCTTGGCATTTATCAATTTGAACGTGAGCGCAGGCTGCGATGAAATCTCACGTCAGGTCTGAGCTCGTATACGCAACTTTTTCGAGTGCGACCAGTGGCGAGAGATGGTATATCCGTAAGAATCGGACAACTTTTTCTTCACCTTATTATAACTTTAACGCAATGCAAACAATAGCCTATAGGTCAAATGTGAAATGTTTTAAGCTGGATCAATTTAACATCAATTTTACATTTAATTAATTATTCAATTAATTATTTACCTATTCCGTAGCCAGCTGGGACACACTGTTGACTGCAACAGTGATTTGTTTCCATATAGCGTTTTTTTGCTTGCCCTTAATTAGATTAGATTAGATTAAACTTTATTGTCATTGTGCAGAGTACAAGTACAGGGACAACGAAATGCAGTTGGCGTTCTAACCAGAAGTGCAAATGAGCGATAAAGGTGCGGGTTGAAATGCAGAAATGCAGAATAAGGTGCAGAGTGCAAAATTGAAAAACATGAAAAGTGGCAGTAGTTATTAAAGTGACGGTAATTAATGGTAATTATTAAAGTGACAGTAAACAGTGCAGGTGGAGGTAGTGATCATTGAGGTAGTAAACGGTTACTAACACTAACAGAAACAGGCTGTAAACAGTATTAAAAAAATGTTTAAAAAAATGTAAACAATGTAGACAATGTGAGAGAAATAGTAATATAATACAAGAAGTGTACAGGTGATGCAATAGTGCGCTAATGCAATACAACGGAACGGGTACAACAGATGAATGTGGATTGTATGGATATGGGGGTGGGGGGTGCAACGGCAGTTGAGAATAAGGGGTGAGTGTCTTTGGGGGAGTGTCCATTTCTCTTTCTGAAAAATTCTGCTTCTTCTTTGCTGTTGGATGTTTCTCCATGTCGTAAAAGTTAGGGGCGAGACTTCTGAAGACGTGCGTTTATAGGGGCGTGTTACGTTAATTACGATGGATCTCAGCCGCCGTATTTATCAACACCAAGCTCATTCGTACGCTGGGATTGGTGTGATACGAAAGTTTCGTAAATCTCACGTGGGTCATATCATAAGATGAATCATGCGTTCAGATTTGCGCTCATTTCTACGTTCGTTTGATAAATGAGGGCCAATCAGTCGTACATACACTGATACACTCGCACATACACACACGCGCATCCACTCGTGCACGCGCCGGCACACACATCCACTTTCACATACTCATTTTGGGTCATTAGTTCATTATTTGAGTGCTCTTTCTGTCATTTACAATACATGGGTAATGTTCATGAATGTGAGGTTGTAACTGTAATGTAATAGAGTTGTGAACCTTAGAGGTACCCGTGATCTGCGCTATGGATATGTGATGCGGAAGTAGAACAGGTGTTGATTTAAGGAGGAAAAAGATAGATACAGGAGGAAGCTGGAGAAGAAGCTCCAGCAAAACAACACAAGGGATGTGTGGAGTACAGTACAACTATACTTTACAGCTATGACTATGGCACAAGGAATTATAACACCTTTATCATATGTATTAATGAATGCTTTTTGCCATTATTACATTTGCCTTTGTGCATTTTTTTTCATTACTTGCTGCAGTGGCGAACCGTGAGCACTACAGCTGGGCCTTCACCTCAGTCATCACCGCTGAGAAAATAAATCTTCACGGAAAAAAGCAACAGTACGATGAATTGAAAGGGTTAAACAAATGCAATCCGACTTTAATTAACGATGACGAGGATGTAAACAAATAGACCACAACATCGATAACATTCTCCGCAACAAGAAACATCTCAAAATTAAATAAACATACATAAACATATTCTAAAGCCAAAATCTGGAAATATAAAATGAAGTCACCCAGAGTGTCACCCCATGACGCTGCTGACACGGACACCGAGGCTCATTTCATCATCCCAAAGGTTTTCAAACTGACCGTCGCTTGCAGGTGTGCCGCAGCACCTTGATGTCGGTGGGCTGACTCTGTCAGATTTGTAAGGCTGACAAATTCAGCGCGTTTTCAGTTGTAAAAAGCAAACAACTCCACCAGTACAGCCTGTTTGTTTTATAACAGCCCGCCATCCATGGATATCGCTGATCATTTTCGTCTTGAAATGCCTTTCCACTTTCTTAACCTTTTTTTTAATTGGTCTTCCGTTTTTTTATTATTTATAGTTTTTCTGTGAAAGGACGCTTTGAAAAAGGCCATCCGATCAAGCTAGCCACAACGTAATTCTCCTCTGACGCCATTAAACTTTCAATCTCAATCTCTCAACCACTTTCACCACTCTGCCAAGTTTTACCTATGTGAAAGAGTGGTGAGAACGGTTGAGACTCAGCCACTATGTGATAGGTTAGGACTTCGTGAAGGCCTAAGGTCTTATTTTTTTTGTCCCGCCCACTTGAAATCGAACCGTGATTGGTCAATCTGCCCCTCACTCTCCAGGCCAAAACACATAGCTAGGCCTTCTGCAGGAATTGTGAAGTCCTAACCAATTAATGAGCCAGCTAAACGGGCCTTGATAGAGACGAACGATTCTGATTGGATAACATGTTTTAGGGACCGTAACCATTTCATTGCAGATGTGAGAGATGAGAGAAAATTTATTAAATGTATTGTATTAAATTAAATAAGATATAAATTAAAATGATAATTAAAATAATTAAAAAAATAATTAAATAATAATAATAATTTCTTATTTAATATGTTTTGGTCCAGAATTTTGTTAGGCCTTCTCTGAAGGCGTAGAAGGCCCTGAGGGTTCCCCACTGACTTGCTGTTTACTTAGTGTTTTGTATGTCTTCCAGAGCATATTCCAGACATTGGTGGCACCCCCCAGTCATACCAGGACCCAAAAAGACCCACCTAGCCTTTCATGCCGGGCTACACAGCTTTCTATGGGTACATTAGGTCATCATGTAAGAAGCAACGGTTTGTGATCTAAGGCTTATTTTAATTTATGTTGTGCTAGCTTCTAGAACTCTTTTTCTAATAATACAAGTAGTAACCTGTATTATTAGAAAAAGAGTGTGCTTGTCAACGTTTGGGAAAGTCAATTGCATTACAGATAGAATTGTATTGTATATGTATATTCATGAATGTCTTCTTTTTGTGGGTTTGTACTTGGTACTTCATACACTTTACCACAGTCACTGAAATGTTTTTGTACCATTGTGCCATTACGGTTTTGCGTGAAACATTGAATGCCCAGTATAATATCTCGTAACTTGACAGTAAGACACATTAATTCACTTTAGGTACCCAAACTGAATCCTTCATGAAAAGTATGTGTGTTACCACAAGTACTTTGGATGCACCATGGTACTCTACACCCATCATCCTGTTCATCCAAGGCCAGCTAAAAGACCTTGAGTTGATGAAGAGGAGGAGGATGAAAGTGACATCTTCACAAGAACACTTGAACCCCATGACTCTACCTATGATCCAGCGCTGTCAATGAGAAATGTAACAGAATCATCACAACCTATGTATGTGTTTTGGGCTGTCATCTCATCTAAATGACAATGTTTATATTGACATATATGCTTGTTAAACTAACATTGTGGATGTCTATAATGCCATTTGTCTCAAGCAGTGATCAGTCTTCAACTGGATACAAAGACTCCAAGTACATACTATTTGAGATGAAACGTATCCAGTCTGCAGCAGGGTGTCGGATGTGAGGACCTACAGACGATACATTTTGTACATATTTCGCTGTTCTTGTTTGGTGTTTGCAGTATTTGTATAGACTTCAAGTATGTAAATATAACTAAGTTATTTGTTGAAAATGGACCCCTGTTTGGTATATTGGCTTTAGGAGTTTCATCACTTTTTTTCTGTCTCTTTTAGGCAAAAGATGGTTTATCTTACCTTTCATATCCTCTTTCTTACAGGGGGCAAAAGTCTGCTGCTTTTGTAAGGCGTACTGTATATGTTGAGGCAGACTGGTTCAAGATCTGGGTGGAGGGTCATGCAAGCGATAGGGGTACTGGTGTCGCCGGTTCTTCTAACCACCTGAGTAGTCAAACGTGGATGTAAGTGGATGTTAGTGCCAACAATCTTGTATCAACCAAAGCCATGCCATTGTTCTTATGACCAGGTTAGTCTCCTTGCAGCACAGATTCTCTTCTTACTCATAAATATTCGTGACATTGAAATGACCTCACCTCCAATTGGCAAACAGCACTGTGACGAACAGTGCTCCTAGCCAATCGGAGGTGAGGTCATTTAAATGTCATGAATATTTATGAGTAAGAACCAAAATCTATCTTCCCACCCACCTTTTTCACCTAACAAGAACAGCCTGAAACAGGAGCACCAGAGCATTTTCACCAAAACCTGCTCACAGGGCATTCATTAATACTAGAGACCACTGCAAAATGAATGAAAAAACAATGCAATGAGACCTTTAACTAGAGGCACAAGCCAGGGCTGCCACTTTCCCCACTTTTATTTTCTATTGCAATTTAACTTTTTGCCATAGCCCTACGAACCACATCAGCATTTCAAGGCATATTTAGAGGAGTTGAATACAGGGTTTCACTGTATGCTGATGACTTGTTGATTTATGTAAATCACCCAACTGCTATTGCTTCTTCAATTGTGTCTATTCTGGAGGAATTTGGATTGTTCTCCAGATATAAACTTAATCTGCAGAAAAGTGAGTGTTTTCAAATCAACACTCCAACTCCTTCCAGGCTAATACCCTCCTTTCCTTTCCACCTTTCTGAAGATGGGTTCAAATATTTAGGAATTCATATTACCAAATCTTTCACTTCTCTTTATGCTGCTAAATTAACAACATTAGTTAACCAAATGAAGGATGATTTTAAAAGATAGTCTGCCCTACCATTCACTCTAACAGGTTGTATAAATGCAGTGAAGATGACTGTAATCCCAAAGTTCATATACTGTGGTGGCTAAGCCACATATCTTAACAAAAGCAAGAGGGTTCTGGGAGGCCGTAGTTTGAATGATCAAGACTTTATTATCACTTGAGAACAAGCAACCACATAGCCTGAGTTGTTTTGCAAAAGAACCAAATATTTCAGTCCTCCGGTGTCTCTTGTACCTTCATGTCGTCATCACATTCTTTCTCCAAACATACATGCACTATGGTTCTATTCCATATAAGGTGTTCCGTACATCTCCCAAACCCATGTTACCCATCAGACCATCCGTACATCATCCCAATTAGCAGAACATTCCATTTTACATGCATAGACGCCCTTCCACCCATTAATGCTGGAGCCCACCTCCACATATCATATAAACAACCAATCCTCCCTATGTCTGTTCTGACCGCTTCTAAACATTCAAGTGGACTCCTTAGAGATAAAATGGGGTGAATCAGAGGATGAACCTTGGGTTGAACCAAGGGAGATATTTATGAGTGCACCTTTGTTTCTTTCCAGACTTAGTTCATGCTTTGCATGGACAACCCAATGATTATACTAGCTTTAACTTGGTTAATATCTTTCATAATACAAATTCCAATGATTACCTCTTTTTCTTAATCAATATTTTTTAAAATCAATTAATGAAGCTGTGAACTCATTTATATGGGCCAACCAAGCACCCAGAGTTAATAAGAACCTTCTTCAAAGGCAGCATTGTGTTGGCGGACTTGCTTTGCCCAGTTGTATCCACTACTACTGTAGAAATTGGTGAATGGTTGATTGGTGGAAGTCTGATTCAAAGGACTGTATTGACAGGCTAGTTGAATGGCTAGCCCGGTTAACAACAATCGTCACAGGTAGTCCGGTAAGAACTTGAATGAAGACGAATTTCCCAATATAGATGGTTTTATTTTTCACACACACCTGCCACTCCTCTGGGGGGCGTACAGACAACTTTGGCCGTGAAAGGCCGTGGAAACACTGAATTGCCGTGAATTACTGAAAGCCGTGAAGTGGCTGAAATACCTTAGAGCCGTGGTTTTCTATATAGAAGTAGGATAGAACAGAAATTACCAGTATTACAGGCTAGTTGAATGGCTAGCCCGGTTAACAACAATCGTCGCAGGTATTCCGGTAAGAACTTGAATGAAGACGAATTTCCCAATATACAGTAGATGGTTTTGTTTTTCACACACACCTGCCACTCCTCTGGGGGGCGTACAGACAACTTTGGCCGTGAAAGGCCGTGAAAACACTGAATTGGCTGAATGCCGTGAATTACTGAAAGCCGTGAAGTGGCTGAAATACCTTAGAGCCGTGGTTTTCTATATAGAAGTAGGATAGAACAGAAATGACCAGTATTACACGGATATCTTCAATACAATGGCGGAATCATTCTGATAATAATAAACACAGAACTACAGATAGATCACCATGGATAATTACACTAATTACACTTGTGGGAGCCGTATTGCTAATGTTTCTGTTTTATGAAATTCGTTTGTGTTTATCTGTTTAAGGGGATTTATTATTACACTTATTATTATGATTATTGTAGTTATCGACCTAATGCTAAATTAATGCTCCAGGCTCAGTCACTTGTTGTGTCGGCGGGTTTAGTTACCATGGTGACCTGTGGTCCGGTGATTGCCGGCCGAGGATCAGCTGTGGCATATAGGCAGCTGGAAATGTTTGGCGTGAGCGAGGCGAGGAGTTGGAGAAGACTCGAGCACATAGACGGGGTGAATAAATAGTTTTTAACCACACACACAAACAAATAGAACCCGAACGAGCTGAAAACAGTGTATTTGGTCGCCTTAGAATTATTATTGTGGATTGGATTCCGGAATGTCACTTTCGTTATGAGTACCCGGAATAAAAGGCATCAAATCACGTTGGCTACTGGGTGATTGTTCTACGTGCGTCTTAAAGATTTACCCCGATCGTGGATGACGGCGAAGCAAGCCGCGACAAAGTTAAAAACTATTTGTTGCGGGCGCATTGGAGGAAGCGAACAGACGCCAGGATTACGCAAGAGCCCAGCGATCCGCCAAAACAGCGAGCTGTGAGTAAACCACTTCCTCCTTCGTCTTGTTTCGTCACTGTAGTCGTGGATCACACTCGCTGACTTCCTCGCTGATTTCCTCGCTTCCTCGCTGATTTCCCTCAGGGATCAATAAAGTATAAAGTATGTCTGTCTGTCTGTCTGACAGCGCAAAGTCCGATTAATAGAACGAGATGGCTGATAAAGTTGGCGGCGTGATTGAGGATGCAGCCACGGCTGAAAAGGAGCTCTTCAGGTTGATGGGCACGCGCCGCAGTAAACTAGGTGTGCTTACAAGAAAGAGTAACACAATCACAGCGTTGATGGATGATGGAAAAAGGGAGAGCGTGGAGGAGGAGCTGGAAGCGTTTGACACATTGCTGGCGGAATTTATGCATCATCACGTGTCTGTGCAATCATACCTGTCTCCTGAGGAGCTGGAGCAAGATCATGTAGACTGGTACGAACCTAAACTGATGAAGTTTAAAAATCTTATGACCACTGTGAAGGATTGGTTAAGCAGTGGGAATAATGATGATGAGGATTGTGATGATGATGATGATGATGATGATGATGATGGAGATGGTAAAGGCGGAGCCACATTTGCATTAATGACTGTGGGGGCTGGTGTAGGGTGCAAGACCAAACCTGTAGCAAAGAAAGAGGGCCCCCTACTGGATGTTGATGATGGAGCTGTGTTAAAGGTCAAACATACACCAGAGGATGATGATGACGTGGGGCCGGGTGACAGTGCGTCCCAGGTTAGTGGTTCAATCACGTCCAGAGCTTTGCAAAAGGCCACGGCTTAGCGTGCTGCTCTTAGGGCCAAAGCGGCGATCCTCAGCCAAAAACACGAAGTGGACATGGAAGAGGTGAGAATCAAGGCCAAACTTAGGGCAAGGAGGGAGATGCTGGAACTGGAAAGCGAGCTGGCAGCAGCCAACGCAAGAATCCAGGTGCTAGCGGAAGATATCACAACATCTCGCTCCAGCGCCAGGAGGAAACGTGACCTGGAGTACCCAGCGTCCACACCAACGGAGTACTACCTGCCAACTCCAAACCCACGTCGGAACACCGCGCACACAGGGCCGCCGCCCCACCAACAACAACCAGACCCAACCAATACACACACAGCACGACCATCTCAGCAGCAAACCGGCTCGAGACACATGGATGGTGGACAAAATACCCACTTGAGCCTGAATGTGGATGATCAGACTCTCGTCAGTGTTATAGGAAAGCAACAGGACATAACAGAAATCATGGCGAAACAGCTACAGCAGTCCCTTCTTCCATCAAAGGAAATACCAACCTTCAGCAGTGATCCACTCCAGAATCGGTCATTCATTAAAGCTTTCGAACATGGCATTGAGGCCAGGACTGATGACGACCAGGACAGGCTCTATTATCTGGAGCAATTCACAACCGGACAGCCAAAGGAACTTGTACAAAGCTGTTTACATATGGATCCCACAAAAGGCTATAGACAGCTAGGTAGCAGCTGGAGTGAGGCTCTGAAGTGGAGCACCATAAGGACAGAAGGTGGACAGGCATTGCGAGCATATGCATTATTTCTAAGAGGCTGTTGCAACACTATGGCGGACGTCCAGCATCTGGAGGAGCTGGATAATCCATCCAACATCAGAATCATTGTGTCAAAGTTGCCCTTCAAGCTCCGTGACAAATGGAGGTCGTCGGTTTGTGACTTCCAGGACAGACAACACAAGAGAGTGAGGTTCAAGAACTTGGTGGAGTTTGTGGAGAAACAGGCCAGAATTGCTCTGGAATCCGTTTTTGGTGACATCGTTGACCTGACCCCAACTAGCAAAGGAGGCCCCAACACAAAGCGTTCAAGCACGATGCGAGTACACAAGCCGACCAGCAGAGGGAGCAGCTTCGCCACCTCAGTCACATCACTGCCTGTGGAGTTTGCTGGTACTTCTGCCGAGCAGCATCCAAGCAAAATCAGACAAACTCAAGACCCACACTCTGCAGCCTTCCACAAGCCTTGTCTGTACTGTGATGGGGATCACACAAATGTGTTATGCAACAAGATGAAGCACAAGTCTAAAAAGGAGAAAGTTGACTTCCTCAGGGAGAAAGGATTGTGTTTTGGATGTTTGACCAAAGGTCACATGAGTAAGGATTGTTGCAAGCGTTTAACCTGTCCAGTGTGCCAGCAAAGACACCCAGGCATCCTGCACATCGACAGAGGTGCGCAGAAGGAGAAGAAGCACCCCAATGGACAATCTACGTCATCATCCGCAGAGTCAGCTGTCAGCAGTGCTTTGGTCTCTCTCAAGGCACATCAACCTACCGGGGCCGGTAGCAAAGAATGCACACTTGCTGTCGTTCCAGTGCAGGTCAAGCTTGCCAGAGGAAGCCAGATTGTGGAGACTTATGCCTTCTTAGATCCGGGCAGCTCAGACACATTCTGCACTGAAGCGCTGATGATGTGGTTGCACGCAAAGGGGAAGAAGGCGGGTATATTGTTCAGAATGCTGGGACAGGAAAAAGCTGTAAACAGCTACAGGATCACCGGGCTAGAGGTAGCCAGACTCAACAGTAACAATTTTTTGGAATTGCCAGAGGTGTATATCCAGCAAAGCATCCATGTCACTAAAGACAACATTCGAAACGAGCATGAACTTCGAAAGTGGCCGCACCTAAAGGATGTGAAAATTGCCAGAATCGAGGCAGGCGTGGAACTCCTGATTGGTGTTAATGCACCAAAGGCGCTTGAACCATGGAGAATAATAAACAGTGAAGGTAATGGACCATACGCTGTGCAGACTCTCCTCGGCTGGGTGGTCAATTGTCCACTCTGCGGGGGCACCATGCGTGTGGATGGACATGGCCGTCCATACGTGAGTGCTAATATAATCTCTATTGCAAGATTGGAAGAGGTTTTGGTCAAGCAGTACAACCTGAATTTTGCCGAGCAGCATTATAACGAAAGGCAGGAGATGTCCGTGGAAGATAAGCTATTCCTGGAAATTGCCTCCACATTGAAAGATGGGCATTATTACCTAAGGTTACCCTTTCGTAAGGAGGATGTTAGAATGCCTAACAATCATATGGTTGCTGAGCAACGATCGGCCCACCTCCTGAGGAAGTTCAAAAGGGACAGTACGTTCTTTGAAGAATACAGGCTCTTTATGCAAGATGTCATTATGCAAGGACATGCTGAAGTGGTCCCCAACGACCAGCTGGAGTGCGTCAGAGGCAGGGTTTGGTACATACCGCATCAGGGCGTTTATCATCGTAGAAAGAAAACTCTTCGTGTAGTGTTTGACTGCACTGCAAACTTTGGTGGAACGTCCTTGAACCAGGCGCTGCTTCAAGGACCAAACTTGACCGATACCTTGCTTGGCGTTCTTATGCGTTTTCGCCAGGGTCTTGTCGCTCTAATGGCTGACATACAAGGGATGTTTCACCAGGTCAAAGTGGCACGAGAGGATGTCGATTTTCTCTGTTTTCTCTGGTGGCCTGATGGAGACCTCAGTCAAAAGCTGACCGAGCATCGGATGACTGGTCATCTCTTTGGAGCTGTGTCCTCACCCAGCTGCGCCACATTCGCCCTGTTAAAGACAGCAGAGGATAACCAGAGTGACTACCCTTCCGACGTTATCAACACCATAAAAAACAATTTCTATGTGGATGATTGTCTCAAGGCAGCAGAGACAGAGGAGCAAGCAGTGTCACTGTACCGGGACCTGACGGAAGTGTGCGCCAAGGGTGGATTCAGACTGACCAAATGGGTTAGTAATCGCCGCTCTGTCCTCTCCTTGATCCCAGAGGAGGACAGGGCAACAGAGGTGAAGACACTGGACCTGGATAGAGAGCACCTTCCCATGGAACGAGCCCTTGGGGCTCAGTGGAATGCTGAGCATGACACCTTCACGTTCAGCATAGCAGTCAAGAAACAGCCAACAACATGACGTGGCATACTCTCCATTGTCAATTCTGTGTATGACCCGTTGGGGGATTCTACAAGACCTGTGTATCAAGCTTGGGTGGGATGAGGAAGTCCCAGAAGCCTTCACCCGAAGATGGCGTCAGTGGGTTGCGGAGTTACAACTGCTAGGTGACTTTCGTGTCGACCGATGTCTCACACCAAACAGCTTTGGTGAGATAAAAACAGCCCAACTGCACCATTTCTGCGACGCCTAAGAGATTATGGTTATGGAACTATGTCCTACCTTCGACTAGCCAATGAGAGTAACAACCTCCACTCTGCCTTTGTGATGGGAAAGGCCAGAGTGGTTCCATTGAAGCAGACAACCATACCATGACTGGAGCTAGCCGCAGCAGTCCTAGCGGTTAAGGTTGACAGAATGCTGAAAACCGAGCTACAGTTCCAGTGGGAGGACTCGGTATTCTGGTCAGACAGCACAACTGTGTTGAAGTATATTGCAAACACCACCGCAAGGTTCCTAACATTTATCAGGGATATGTCTCAGGTGTCACAGTGGAGATACATCAGCTCGGGCCTCAACCCTGCAGACGATGCGTCACGTGGCCTAGGAGCAGGTGCACTGCTGCAGTGTGGAAGGTTGCTATCAGGCCCGGATTTCCTCTCACTGCCTGAGTCACAGTGGCCCAGGTTTGTTGGTATGCTGGGAAAGATAGCTGATGATGACCCTGAAATAAGAAACCATGTCTCTGTATGTAGCACTGTGGTGGAGGAGAATCCCACACGCAGGCTCATTGAACGCTTCTCAAGTTGGGCAAGCCTAAAGAGAGCCGTAGCATGGATCCTTAAGCTAAAGAAGGTGCTTCGGAGCCTGTCTCAGGAAAGAAAGTAAGCACAAAAGGCGACGTCTGCCCCAGATAAGGGGATCAAAGAGAAGCTTCCCCCTCAAGCTCTTTCTGTGGATGACATGCCCCAACCAGAGGAGGCTGTGGTGCGCCTCGAGCAGGAGCAAAGCTTCCATGAGGAGATGGCTGCACTAAGGAAAGGTTCCACAGTAAAGAAAAGCAGCAGCATGTACAGGCTTGATCCTGTTCTGAGGAATGGAGTACTGAGGATAGGAGGAAGGCTGAGCAGGTCAGCGTTGCCGGAAGTTAAAGACGGACACGTGTCCAAGCTGATTCTAAGTTGGATCCATGAGATAACAGGCCATGGCGGGAGAAACCACATGCTCTCCAGGCTTAGACGGCAATACTGGATCCTACAAGCCAACTCCGCAGCAAGAACGATAATAAGGCAGTGCCAACTCTGCCGACGTCAACGTGGAAAGGTGGGGGAGCAGATGATGTCCGACCTCCCCACTGATCGCATTACGCCAGATCTACCTCCCTTCACACATGTCGGGATGGATTATTTCGGGCCCATAGACGTGAAAAGAGGATGTGGAACTGTGAAGAGGTAAGGGGTCATATTCACATGCCTGGCCTCCCGAGCTATACACCTGGAGGAGGCCTATTCCCTGGACACCGACTCATGTATCCATGCCCTCCGGCGATTCATCTGCAGGAAAGGCCAAGTGAAGGAGATCCAGTCGGAAAACGGCACTAACCTCGTAGGCTCCGCTCGTGAGCTGAAGGAGGCTCTGGAACAGCTCAATAAAAGAAAGATCGAGAAGACCTTACTGCAGGACGGCATCTCATGGAAGTTCAACCCTCCTCATGGAGCCCACCATGGTGGCGTGTGGGAGCGGCTGATTAAGCAGATAAAGCACGTTCTACAATCGGTCATGAGGCAACAAACATTTGACGACGAAGCCTTACAAACAGCCCTCTGTGAGGTGGAAGCCATACTGAACGATCGGCCAATCACCCCGGCGTCAGATGATCCAGGTGATCTGGAGGCCCTGACACCCAACCACCTCATTCAGTTGAAGGGGAAACCGATCCTTCCACCCGGCCTGTTCAACAAAGATGATACTTACATTCGCAGGCGGTGGAGGCATGTGCAGTATATCGCAGACCTCTTCTGGAGGTGGAATATCTGCCTATGATGCAGGAGCGCCGAAAATGGAATACAAAACAGAGGAAAGTAAGCTCGACCAAGGGCCAGTGGTGAACATTGAGCTCAGGAACACGTTCAGCCACATGCTCACTCAGCCAAGTGCCTCAAAGTGCTTGGGTGCTCCTTCATCCCACCAACCATCAGGCTCAGGAAGCTCCAACACCACCAGACAAATGGAATGGACTGAACTTTCATTCACATACACCACACCACACACCTTGGACTGTGACCCAGCCGTTGTTATTCCAGGACCATTCATATGTTGTACCTGGAATACCTGTATAAATTTGCACATCTTGCACCCTGCACTTTCCGCATACTTGCACTATTTTATCTACTTGCACTATTTGATCTATTTTGCATTTTGCACCACAAACTGCTTTCTAGGACACTAGTATGCATACGGGTCCTCTCGTCACCGACCTGACTTAAGAGCTCGTATTTAATCTAATCTATTGTTTTTTTTTATTGTGTATAGTATTTAGCCAGGCTCTTTACTGCTCATCTATCCCCTGCACTGCTGGTCTCTGCGAATTTCTCCTACGGGGGATTAATAAAGAAATATCTTATCTTATCTTAACGTGGTCACTGTTCTTGAACAGCTGGCCTCCACATACTAACAACCACATCCCATTATGCTCGCACCCACGTATCTACGTATGGTACATATCAATGCACTAACATCTCATCCCATAACATACACTGACGTGCACCACACCCACTGGCACACCAATGTGGGATTCACATGCCATCAGCGGACTTGGCAGCACTGCCTGCCCACTCCCATGTGGAATGTTGACAAAGATCAAAAAAAAAAAAAAATAGTAGATGCCATGAATGTGTATCTATGTGTATTTGTACTGACCATGCTCGGGGCTACTTTCGTTATCAAAATATTGATCGGCTCCATTTATGTTTATGATCGTGGTAATTGTTCCAGGGTATCAATTAGGGGCCGGAATGTGGGAGCCGTATTGCTAATGTTTCTGTTTTATGATATTCGTTTGTGTTTATCTGTTTAAGGGGATTTATTATTATGATTATTGGCAAAATTAATGCTCCAGGCTCAGTCACTTGTTGTGTGGGCGGGGTTGGTTACCATGGTGACCTGTGGTCCGGTGATTGCCGGCCGAGGATCAGCTGTGGCATATAGGCAGCTGGAAATGTTTAGCGTGAGCGAGGCGAGGAGTTGGAGAAGACTCGTGCACATAGACGGGCTGAATAAATAGTTTTTAACCACATGTAATAAGACGTAAGCGAGAGTACGGGCGACAACGCCACCTGGGGACTCTTGCCCCAGGATATAGGTGGAAACAGTCAATCACACTATACAGGTTCTTATAATACCACGGGCCAGAGACGGTTAGCTACGAAATAAGATAAGTTTTATTTCACAAAATAATAACAAAGGAGAAACAACTTAATTTTGACACACACCAAGTAATATAAAATTATTACTGCGGCAGGGGAAAAAAGGGGTGGAGTTAGGGCTAGGGCTTACCAGTCAGCAGCAGAATGACAAACCAAAAAGGGGAGGGGTCCTCAAAATAACCACCCGTGATACCACACACACACACACACACACACACACACACACACAGCAAAAGGGGATGTGGAACAAAACACCGCCACCAGGGGTACTGCCGCTTTGGGCCCTCAGCGCCTAAACACGCCACAGCAAAAGAACACTGGTTTGGACAGGCAAAAGAAGAGCAAAAACTAAACACACAAGAATGCAAAATACACGAAAGAATACAATTAAACCAGAAAAAAATACAATTGCTAATTAACTAAATAAGAAATTTAACAAAAAAGAAACCAACGGTTTAAAATGGGTCCGAGGGTTATTTTAAAGTGCCGGAAGGCTAACGATGCGCAGGCAGCGGTTCCGCCTCACTGACGCGCTGCCTAATAGCCTGCATGTGGGGTGTTCCACCCAGTTATGTTCAGTCCATGGTTCCACCGGGCAGAGCCGAATAGAAAGTAGTGAGCCAAGACAGCAGGAAGAATCCTTCAAGGAGGGTGGCCAAGACGGCCCACAATCTGGTGCCTCTGAGGAAAGGCATAAGTTAAATTAGACAAAAAAAATATATTAACAAAACTTAATCAAAGAAATGTATACATACCACTTCAGAGTCTGGGAGCGTCGGAGGAAAGCCTCACAGACCACGGCTCAACTGTGTGCTTATCTATGATATGCAAGGGCCTAATGAGTTGAGAGCAGGACAAAAAGCAAAACAACAGAAGCAGACCCCACGTACCGGAGTGGCCGCTTCGCCGCGCGCACAGATCCAGTGTAGCCGCCCGCCACCAAGACCCCAGCAGCTAGCCACGCTGCACCGGGAAGAGTTGGCACCTCGATGCGGGCACGCCAAACAAAACGCTCAACCACGCCGAACCACAGCCACCACGGAAATGGAGGAAGAGGATGCGCCCGGCTATTGATGTTACGGATGATACCGAGGCTTTGAAGCGCGTATCGAGTACGTCAAGCCCTTTTCAGCAAAGCCCCGTATCGAGGCTTGTGTTGTATGGGTGAGATGACGTCACGCGTGACGTTCGAAGCCTCGTTTGGCTCCGCCGCTTCGAAATGTGGTTCAGTTTTGCCGGACGTTCGACTCCATAAAGATGTTCCGTACCTGGATACGAACTTGTGGGTTTTTGTTAGTCGGAGTTGAGCAGTGGTTTTTGCGGTGGTTTGTGTACTTAAATAATTTATTTAAGATGGAGCCAGCTAGGAACAAGAGAAAGTTTTCACCTGTTTGGGAGCACTTTGATTTGATTTCTCCCAATAATACAATATCCAATGACATAAATAAGTGTTGTTAAATTTTTGCTCGTAAGATACAATGGTGTAATGGGTAGGGTGGTGTGCAAGTAATCCGGCGACCCGCGTTCAATTCTGACATAATGCGTCGTTTTTTTTTTTTTTAATTTTTGACTTTGTGTTAGAAATATCACAGAAAGACGAAGTTTTCTTTTTCCGCTAATTTACATTAACATAAAAGCATTCGCAGACCACATAACACATTCTGATGCTATTGTTTTGGTGCAGGTTTTCAGCATATTGCATTTTTATTGCCCTGTAGGTGTCACTAGCGTGCACTCGAAGCCTCGAGAAATGAACTACTTTTCAACACATCTGGCCGAAAGGCTTCAACGGTTCATGAAGCTTCGTCTCACCATCACTACGCCCGGCCACCCGCATCCGCTTTTAACCGGACGCACACTGCCATATAGCGGCCAGGAGAGAAACATCCTCCGGCCACACACACACACAAACAAATAGAACCCGAACGAGCTGAAAGCAGTGTATTTGGTCGCCTTAGAATTATTATTGTGGATTGGATTCCGGAATTTGGATGTCGCTTTCGTTACGAGTACCCGGAATAAAAGGCATCAAATCACGTTGGCTACTGGGTGATTGTGTCTTAAAGATTTACCCCGATCGTGGATGATGGCGAAGCAAGCCGCGACAACACTAGATGCCCTGCTCAATGTAAAACGGCATGGCAAGGGCCTGCTGCTAGTGATATTCTTCCCAAACAAAAGAACATAGCAATCAACGTGCCTAACGGTGCGCTGCAAGAATACTAGCCTATGACATGCAAGGGTATAGAGATGTGTTAACCGCAAACTACACACAAGTTACACGTTGCTGAAACAACTGAACAATGTACTACGGACAGTCCGATATACCTAGTGCTAAACGGGTAAGTGGACGAGGGGAACAAGTCATTATATAAAGACAATGTCCGGACTCACATTCGACGGGACGCACGGCAAGGAAAAGAACATTCGCGAATCTCCGTAACGAATTGTCACCAGCTCCCAAAAACTGTGGCTCCGATCCCATGTGACTCTCGCTGACTGGAGGGCGGGGCAGTTAAATAGTTCAGTGTGATGGACAGGTGAGTCAGGATCGGGATTGGCCATCCCAGAATGGGTGATCTGGGGGAATCTCGGAACCGTCCATTAGAACGGAAACATTAGGCGAGTTTCAGATTAGGCATGCGGCTTCGTTTGCCATGCTTCAGAATGCATTCTGGGATGAAAACGTCAGAAATACCTCTGATGAACTTCCGATGCGACGATTCACCTGGCTTTCAAAACTCGCGTGTTTTCAGGAAATCAACTTCCGCCTGCTTTTCTGGCCATGTTCTCTCGAGCAAGTGCGGACATAAGACACTCCCCTCAACCTCCTCTCAACTTTGCCCGATCCACGTCAGAAGTGACATTACACCTTTCAGAGAGGCGTGTCTGGTGCCCTCTCCCAAACTATGCATATTAAAAAGAGATTAAAAAGAGACGATTTTGTGAACTTTCACTTCATCACTCATCATGCATTTTTTATTTTTTTTATTTTATTTACACATTTCTCCACATAGCCAAGCCATTGTGCATGCAGAAAATTCATCGCATTTGCTCCTCAGCCTGCATCAGTAAGGGGAGATCCAATGCCTCGAACTCGTCTGCTACGAAGAACGTAAGTTTTTGACGAGAAGTTCACCTGTGTCCGCCTTGACCAGACGGGAACTTGACGTGATTATGACGAGTTCCGCCGGATCTTCTCAAGTCTCGTTGCAACAAATGCGCAAATGCAAACGATCTGAAACTCGCCTAGTGTGTTACATAAAACACCTTACACACAAGGGTTAAGCGCACTCCCCCCGTAAGCACTGCCCAATTCTGAACAACTACTGGGCTGCAAATATTCATAAAATAGTCTGTTGGCTACACTCTTCTCATATAAGCTGCTGTGTTCTCGAGGAACAGTCATGCAAGCATTCTAGCCTAAGGGCCTTAATTTATTCATCCTTGCCTATAAGATATTCCAGCTTCACCTCTCATCCTGTAGTACTGTCTATTCTGAACATTTGGAACCAATTTCGCTCTCATTACAAATTCATGTCTGCCTTAATCCTCGGCCCCATTCACAAAAAAAAAAAAATTCCGTCCCTCTATTATGGACCTATCATTTATGGAATGGCGGAGGAAAGGGTACATACTGTTGTGAAAATCCACCACACCCCCATTGCTTGCCTGTTGGCTGGAGGATGTCATGCTCTTTCTTAAGCTAGAAAAATTTAAATATACACCGAGAGAGTCCATGAAGAATTTCTACCAGAGATGGCAGCCTATTATTGACTATTTTACCAACTTAAAGGAATTGGAGACAATTAGGTTACCCTAACTTTCCACACTGTTTCTGAGAGTGTGCGATACATTAAATAATGCTCTCAAATGGCAGGACTTAGCATCCAGGACTTAAGGTATATGTGCACGTGTTTTCTTTTTTTCTTACTATTGTGTTATCTTGATGTGTTGAGGAAAAGGAAAAACCACCGCTGAAACGTCCCACTTGTACGTTGAAGGGTATGTTACAAAGTAGAACAGTGTCAAAAAGGTCCAAATCTTGAGAGAACCTCTGTGGCCAAATTCTGAGAACACTGCCAGCCTTGTCCTGATGCACAGTTTAAAAACTACTTCTCAGATAATTATCTTAACAGTCAGGCACCCCCTGTACCCCAAGCTATTGTGACAACTGGCTTCTTTGCTCCTCTGACCTCGTAACACCATAAACTCCCCATAAACTCCTGTTCCTCGCAAACAACCTCAAGGAAAACATGCATCTCCTGTAAACATTGACTGTATATATATATGGACAAACCCTCCGTGACGTCACCCATAGACTTCTTAACAGCGGAGATGAAGCCTAAAATTGAGCTTCTGGGCGCTGCCATCTTGGACATTTCCGTCTGTGTTCTAAGCCCGCCTACCTCCGGCCAGACCAATCAAAGCCTCGAATCCGTGAAGGTCATGCCGTGATGACATATGACAGCTGCCAATCAAGTTGACCACGCCCTTAATTATTAATAAAATAAATCCTTCTCTGTGCATTAAAATAATGGATTCTAAAAAAATTCACCCCCCTCACAGTTGTCATGGACTCGAACACTACTGAAAGACACCAAAACCGTTTTTTGAACCAGGCTGTAAACATGTTTATTTTGGCTGTAAAGTTGGACATTTTAACATGGGTGTCTATGGGAGTTGACTCCTTTCTGCAGCCAGCCTCAAACGGACAGTCGAGGAACTGCAAGTTTTTGCACTTCCGCATGGGCTTCATTTTTCAGCATGGAATGTTGCCGCTTGAGTGTAAACAGCTAACCGGAAACATCCATCTCATTATATAGTATGAACCAACTGACCATACACTACACTATCCTTATTATTGTGGGGGTTTGTATTTTATTTTCTTAATTTAAATTATTTTTTAATCCTTTTTTTGGTAATTTTTTTTTTTTAAATTATTTCTTGTACATTTTTGCGTTTGTGTATTTCTTTGTACATTCAGCATACTAGTTCAGGGTATTGTTGGATGTCATTGTTGTTGATTGAAAAAACAAGAAAAACATTGATATTGTACCTTTAATGCTTCCAATTTTACTCTTTGTATAACACCAATTTCCATCAATGAAAAAAAAACTAAAAAGAAAACATCAATTATGTATTTTAAATGTAGCTGTTAAATCATATATAAATCTATATATGATGCATGTTAACTTGTCACTTTTATTGCAATGCAGTTGGGGTGCTGTTGCAGCCACCTCACTGTTTTAGAACAGGAAAATGGTTTCCATTGGACATGGAAAAAGTTTACAATGGTTACAATGAAAAACAATAAGATTGGCTCTGACTCCAGATTCAATATAAAACAATACATTAGGGTTCTATGTGGAGAACAAGAGTGACCATAAAGAAGATGGGTAAAGAAACACCAGTTCTGAGGGACATTTTCAGAGTGGTTCCGCCTGAGGTGGTAGGTACATTGGTTGTTGGACATAGAGATGTAGTTGTGGGTCCTGCAGCTGTACCACTGGCAGTAGATCCTTCTGTTTTTGTTATATGCCCTGACTGGAGAGATGTAGACCTTCTAGTTGTAGTTGAAGTAGTAGTGACTGCATGTGTGTTTGTTGGTCCAACTGTTGTTGTAGTAGTGAATCCTGCTGTTGTGATGAGTCCTACAGTTGTAACCAAGGGTGCTGACGTCTCTATTGTTGCAACCCCAAATGCAGTTGAGGTTCCTGTTGTTGGTGGTCCTGCAGTTTTTGTTTTTGTGGGCACTGCAGTGGTTTTAGTTGGTCCTGCAATTGTAGCTGTTTGTCCAGCAGTTGTACTCATTAGACGTGCAGTTGTTGGTAGTCCTGCATTAGTAGTTGTGGGTCCTTCAGTAGTAGTGGCGGGTCCTCTAGTTGTTGGTGCTGCAGTAGTTGTTGTTAGTCCAGCAGTTGTAGTTGTTGATTCTTGTGTTGCAATTGTTGATTCTGCAGTTGTCATTATTGATCCAGCAGTTGCTGATGTTAGTCCTGGACTAATAATTGTAGGTCCTGCAGTTTTCTTTGGTTCTGAAGTTGTAGGTCCAGGTTCTGGAGTTGATATTGTAAGCATTGGTCCTGTAGTTGATATTGGTCCTTCCATAGTTGGTTTTGGTCTTGTGGTGCTACTTGTTTGTCCTACAGCAGTCATTGTCTGCCCTGCAGTAGCAGTGGTGAGTAATACAGTGGTTGGTGCTGGTGATCCAGCAGTTGTTTTTGTTTGTACTGTAGTTGTTTGTCCAGCAGTTGTAGTGGTAGCTACTGCAGTTGTTGTTGGTTCAGCAGTTGTTGGTTTAGTAGTTGTCGTTGTTGGTTCAGCAGTTGTCCTTGTTGCTCCTGCAGTTGTGGTTGTTGTTGTTGGTCCTGCAGTTGTTGTGAGTCCAGCAGTTGCTGTTTTTGGTCTGGAAGTAGTTGTCGATCCTGCAGAGTTAGTGGTGGATCCTTCAGTAATTGTTGGTGTCGCAGTTGTTGTTTGTTTGGCAGTTGTGGTAGTTCCTGCAGTTGTCGTTGTTAGTCCTGCAATTGTCGCTGTTGCTCGTGCAGTTGTTTGTCTAGCAGTTGTCAATGTTGGTCCTGGACTAATAATTGTAGGTCCTGCAGTTTTCTTTGGTTCTGAAGTTGTAGGTCCAGGTTCTGGATTGGATATTGTAAGCATGGGTCCTGTAGTTGATATTTGTCCTTCCATAGTTGGTTTTGGTCTTGTGGTGCTACTTGTTGGTCCTACAGCAGTCATTGTCTGCCCTGCAGTAGCAGTGGTGAGTAATACAGTGGTTGGTGCTGGTGATCCAGCAGTTGTTTTTGTTTGTACTGTAGTTGTTTGTCCAGCAGTTGTAGTGGTAGCTACTGCAGTTGTTGTTGGTTCAGCAGTTGTTGGTTTAGTAGTTGTCGTTGTTGGTTCTGCCAACGTTGTTGTTGGTTCAGCAGTTGTCCTTGTTGCTCCTGCAGTTGTGGTTGTTGTTGTTGGTCCTGCAGTTGTTGTGAGTCCAGCAGTTGCTGTTTTTGGTCTGGAAGTAGTTGTCGGTCCTGCATAGTTAGTGGTGGATCCTTCAGTAATTGTTGGTGTCGCAGTTGTTGTTTGTTTGGCAGTTGTGGTAGTTCCTGCAGTTGTTGTTGTTAGTCCTGCAATTGTCGCTGTTGCTCGTGCAGTTGTTTGTCTAGCAGTTGTCAATGTTGGTCCTGCAGTAATACTGGTAGGTCCTGCAGTTTTCTTTTGTTCCATTGTTGTAGTTCTTGGTCCTGAAGAAGATGGGGTAGTCATGGGTCCTGTAGTTAATATTGGTCCCACTGTAGTTGATCCTGCAGTACTACTCTTTAGTCCTGCAGCAGTTGTTGCTGGTCCGGCAGTTGTTGGTCCTGCAGTTGTTGGTCTGGCAGTTGTTGTTGGTCCTGCAGTTATTAATGTTGGTCCTGCAGTTGTCATTGTTGGTCCAGCAGTTGTCTTTGTAGGTGCAGCAGTTGTTTTGGGTCCTGCAGCTGTTGTTGGTGGTCCAGCAGTTGTTGTTGTTGGTCCTACAGTAGTAGTGGTGGGCCCGGCAGTTTTCTTTACTTCCGTTGTTGTTGTTCTGGTTCCTGAAGTAGTAGTAGTAGTACTTGAAATGGATCCCACTGTAGTTGTTGTTGGTCCTGTAGTACTACTTGTTAGTCCTGCAGCAGTTGTTGCAGGTCCGGCAGTTGTTATTGTTGGTTGTTGTTGTGTAGTAGTAGTTATGGGTATTGTAGTTGTTGTTGGTGCATGAGGTTTTGTTGTCGCTGTAACAGTTGTTTCAGTTCCTGCAGTGGTAGTGGTCAGTTCTGCAATTGTGGTTTGTCCTGTAGTTGTCATTGCTGGTCCTGTTATTGTGGGTCCACCAGTTGACGTTGTTTGTCCTGCAAATGTTGTTGGTCCAGCAGTTGTCCTTTTTCGTGCTGCAGTTGTTGTAGTTGTTGTTCTTGCAGCTTTCGTTGTTGGTTCTGATGTTGTCGTTGGTCCAGCAGCAGCAGTGGTGGATCCTGCCATTGTTTTTGTTGGATTAACAGTTATTGTTGGTCCCTCAGTCATTGTTGTTGTTGGCCCAGCAGTTTTAGTTGTAGATCCTTGTGCTGTCATTGTTTGTCCTAATGTTGTCATTGTTTTTCCTGCAGTTGTTGTTGGTCTTGCAGTTGTTAATGTTGGTCCTCCAGTAGTAGTTGTTGGTTCTTCAGTAATAGTTGTTGGTCCATCAGTTGTTGTTGCAGTTGTTGTTCTTGGCCCGGCCATTGTTGTTGGTCCTCCAGTAGTAGTGGTGGGTCCTGCAGTTGTTGTTCCAGCAGTTGATGGTGTTAGTTCTGCAGTTGTTATTGTTGCTCCAGCAGTTGTAGTTGTTGATCCTTGTGTTGTCGGTGTTTGTTCTTCCATTGTTGTTGGTCCTGCAGCTGTCGTTGTTGGGCCTGATATGGTTGTTGTGGGCCATGCAGTTGTTGTTGGTCCTGTCGTCGTCGTTGTTGTTGGTCCAGCAGTAGCAGTGGTGGATGCTGACGTTTTTGTTGGTGCCGCAGTTGTTGGATCAACAGTTATTGTTTGTCCTTCAGTTGTTCTTGTTGTTGTTGCAGTATAAGTGATGTGTCCTTCAGTTGTTTTTGTTGACCCAGCTGCTGTGGTTGGTCCAGCAGTTATTGCTGTTGGTCCTGCCGTCATTGTTAGTCCTATGGTAGTAGTGGTAGGTCTTTTGGTTGTTATTTTGGGCCCTGCAGTTGTTTTTTTTGTTGGTCCTCCAGTAGCAGTGGTGGATCGTGCAGTTGATGCCGCAGTTGTTGTTGGCCCAACCGTTATTCTTGGTCCTTCAGTTGTTGTTGTTGTTGTTGTTGTCATTGCACTAGAAGTGGTGGGTCCGACAGTTGTTGTCGTTGGCCCGGCTGTTGTTGTTGGTCTAGCAGGTGTTTCTGTTGGTCCTGCCGTCATTGTTGTTGATCCTATAGTAGTAGTGGTGGGTCCTTTCGTTCTTATTTTGGGACCTGCAGTTGTTGTTGTTGGCCCAGCCTTTGTTGTTGTTCCTCCAGTAGTAGTGGTGGGCCCTGCAGTTGTTGTTCCAGCAGTTGATGGTGTCAATTCTGCAGTTGTTATTGTTGCTCCAGCAGTTGTAGTTGTTGATCCTTGCATTGCCGGTGTTTGTTCTTCCATTGTTGTTGGTCCTGCGGCTGTCGTTGTTGGGCCTGATATGGTTGTTATTGGCACTGCAGTTGTTGGATCAACAGTTATTGTTGGTCCTTCAGTTGTTGTTGTCATTGCAGTAGAAGTGGTGGGTCTGACAGTTGTTGTTGTTGGTCTGGCTGTTGTTGATGTTTGTCCAGCTGTTGTTGCTCTTGGTCCTGCCGTCATTGTTGTTGGTCCGATAGTAGTATTGATGGGTCTTTTGGTTGTTATTGCAGGACCTGTAGTTGTCAATGTTGGTCCTGCAGTTGTTGTTCCAGCAGTTGATGGCGTTAGTTCTGCAGTTGGTATTGTTGCTCCAGCAGTTGTAGTTGTTGATCCTTGTGTTGTCCGTGTTTGTTCTTCCATTGTTGTTGGTCCTGCAGCTGTTGTTGTTGGGCCTGATATGGTTGTTGTTGGCCCTGCAGTTGTTGTTGGTCCTATCGTTGTTGTTGTTGTTGTTGTTGGTCCAACAGTAGCAGTGGTGGATCCTGAAGTTGTTTTTGTTGGCGCTGCAGTTGTTGGATCAACAGTTATTGTTTGTCCGTCAGTTGCTGTTGTTGTTGTTACAGTAGAAGTGGGGGGTCCTTCAGTTGTTTTTCTTGGGTCGGCTGTTGTTGGTCCAGGAGTTATTGTTGTAGGTCCTATAGTAGTAGTGGTGGGTCTTTTGGTTGTCATTTTGTGCCCTGCAGTTGTCGTTGTTGGCCCAGCCATTGTTGTTGGTCCTCCAGTAGCAGTGGTGGATCCTGCAGTTGATTTTGTTGGTCCTTTAGTTGTTGTTGTTGTTGCACTAGAAGTGGTGGGTCCAACAGTTGTTGTTGTTGGTCCTGCCGTCATTGTTGTTAGTCCTATAGTAGTAGTGGTGGTTTCTTTGGTTGTTAGTCTAGGCCCACTAGTTGTAAATGTTGGAGCAGGAGTTGTTATTTTGGGTCCTGCAGTTGTCGTTTGCACAGCAGTTGTGGTTGGTCCTCCAGTTGTAGTGGTGGGTCCTTCAGTTCTTGTTCCAGAAATTGATGTTCTTGGTCCTGCAGTTGTTCTTGTTGCTCCAGCATTTGTAGTTATTGATCCTTGTTGTGTTGTCTGTGTTTGTCCTGCAGCTGTCATTGTTGGTCCTGCAGTTTCTGTTGTTGGTCTTGCAGTTCTCATTATTGATACATGAGTTGGTGTTGTTGTTGGTCCTGCAGTTGTTGATGTTGGTCCTGCAGTAGTAGTAGTTGTTTCTTCAGTAAAAGTTGTAGGTCCTGCATTCGTCATCATTGGTGGAGCAGTTGTAGATGTTGATGCTCGTGCCATTGTTGTTGCTCCTGCTGTTGATGGTGTTGTTTCAGAAGTTGTTGTTTGTCCTGCAGTTGTTGTTGTAAGTTTGGCAGTTGTTGTTTGTACAGACATTGCTGTTGTTGGTACTTCAGTTGTCATTGTCCGTCCTGCAGTTGTCATTGTTGGTGCTTCACTTTTGGTTGTTTGTTCAACAGTTGTCGCTGGTAGACCTGTGGTTGTTTTCGTATGTCCTGCATTTGTCGATGTTGGTCCTTCAGTAGTTGTGCTGGATCCTGCCATTGTCATTGTGGAATCATCATTTGACGTTGTTTTTCCAGCTGTTTTAGTTGTGGGTCCTGTTGTTGTAAAGGTCGGTCCTGCAGTTGTTGTCGTAGGTGGTACAGTTGCTGTTGTTGGTCCTGGAGAGTTTGTTGAAGGTCTTGCCGTCATTATTGTTGATCCTGCAGTCGTAGAGGTCGGTTCTGTAGTTGTTGTTTGTGCAGCAGTTGTTACTGCTGGTCCTGCAGTTGTAGTTGATGGTCCTGCTTTCATTGTTGTTGCTCCTGCAGTAGTAGAGGTTGGAGCTGAGGTTGTTGTTGTGGGTCCTGCCTGAGTAGTTGTTGGTGTTGCAGTTATTTTTGTATGTGAAGCCGCTGTTGTTATTGTGGTTCCTGCTGTAGGAGTTGTGAGTGCTGCAGGTATTGTTGTATGTGTTGCAGTTGTCATTGATTGTCCGGCAATAGTTATGGATGATGCTGCAGTTGTTTTTGTGGGTGCTGTAGTTGTTTTTGTAGGTGAATCAGTTGTTGTTGGTCCTACAGTTGTAGTTGTGGGTCCTGCAGTTTCTGCTGAAGCAGTTGTCATTGAAGAGACTGCAGTCATTATTGTTGGTCCAGCAGTAGTAGATGTGGGTCCTGTTGAAGTTGTTGAAGTAGGTCCTTCTTTACTTGCTGTAGGTACTGCAGTTGTTGTCCTATATGAGGCTGTTGTTGTTGAAGGTCCTTCAATTTTTGGTCCAGCTGTTGTTGATTGCTCTGCAGTCATTGTTGTTGGTCTTGCAGTTGTTGTTAGTTCTGCAGTTGTCATTGATTGCCCTGCAGTCGTTGTTGTTGGTCCTGCAATAGTCATGTATGGTACCGTAGTCGTTGCTGTGGGTCTTGCAGTTTTTGTCTTGGGTCCTACAGTCATTGTTTTAGGCCCTGCTCTACTAGTTGTAGGTGCTGTAGTTGTTTTTGGTCCAGCATTAGCTGTTGTGGGTCCTGCAGTTTTTGTGCGTCCTGGAGTTGTCATTGTGGGTCTTGCTGTTATTGTTGGTGGCCCTGCCGTTGTTGTTGTGGGTCCTGCTGTTGTTGATGTTGATCCTGCAGTTGTTGTTGTGGGTCCTGCTGTAGTAGTAGTTTGTGTTGCAGTTGCTGTTTTAGGTGAAGCAGTGTTTGCTGGTAATCCTGCAGTTGTTGTTGGTGGTCCTGCAGTTGATTTTGTTGGTCCGGCATCAGTAGTTGTGTGTCCTGCAGTTGTTGTTGTGGGCCCTGGAGTTGTCATTGTGGGTCTTGCTGTTGTTGTCAGTGGCCCTGCTGTTGTTCTGTGTCCTGCTGTTGTTGATGTGGGTTCCGCAGTTGTTATTGAAGGTCCTGCAGTTGTTGGTTTTGCAGTTGCCGTTGTTGGCCCTGCAGTTGTCATCATGGGTAATGCTGTAGTAGTTGGTGTTGGAGTTGCTGTTGTAAGTGAAAGATTTGTTATTGTTTGTCCTGCCGTTGTTGCTGTTTGTCCGGCATTAGTAGTTGTGGGTTCTGCGGTTGTTGTGGCTCCTTCTGTAGTAGTTGTGGGTCCTGAGGTTGTTGTCGTAGATTGAGCAGTTGGTGCAGTAATTGTTGTTGGTTCTGCAGTTGTTGTTGGTGTAGCAGTTGTTGGTGTTGGTCCTAGAGTAGTGGTTGATGGTTCTGCTTTTGTTTTTGTGGGTCCTGCTGTAATAGTTGTGGATGCTGCAGTTGTCATTGTGGGTCTTGCTGTTGTTGTTGGTGGTCCTGCAGTTGTTGTTGTCGATCCTGCTGTTGTTGTTGTGGGTCCTGCTGTAGTAGTTGTGGATGCTGTAGTTGTTTCAGGTGAAGCAGTTGTTGTCAGGTGTCCTGGAGTTGTCATTGTGGGTCTCTCTTTTGTTGTTGGTGGCCCTGCGGATGTGGTTGTGGGTCCTGCTGTAGTAGCTGTGGATGTTGCAGTTGTTTTAGGTGATGCAGTTGTTGTTGGTGGCCCTGCAGTCGTTGCTGTGGGTCCTGGAGTTGTCTTTGTGTATCTTGCTTTTGTTGTTGGTGGCCCTGCAGTTGTTGTTGTGGGTCCTTCTGTAGTAATTGTGGATGCTGCAGTTGTCATTGTGGGTCTGGCTGTTGTCATTGTGGGTCCAGCAGTTGTTGTTGTTGGTCCTGCTGTTGTTGTTAGTGGTCCTGCAGTCATTGTTGTGGGTCCTGCTGTTGTTGATGTGGGTCCTGCAGTTGTTGTTGGTGTTTGAGTTGTCTTTATGGGACTTGCTGTTGTTCTTGGTGGCCTTGCAGTTGTTGTTGGGGGTCTTACTGTAGTTGTTTTGGATGTTGCAGTTGTTGCTGGTTGTCCTGCAGTTGTTGTTAGGGGTCCTGGAGATGTCATGCTTAGTCTTGCTGTTGTTGTCGGTGACCGTGCCTTTGTTGTTATGAGTCTTTCTGTTGTTGTTGTGGGTTCTGCAGTCTTTATTGAAGTTCCTGCAGTTTTTGGTTTTGCAGTTGTCATTGATGGTCCTGCAGTTGTTGTTGTTGGTCCGGCATTAGTAGTTGTGGGTCCTGTATTTTTTTTGGTGGATGCTAATGTTGTTGATGTGGGTCCTTCTGTACTATGTGTGGGTCCTGCAGTTGTTTTTGTTGGACCTGCTGTTGTTGTCGTAGTTGGCGCAGTAGTGGGTGATGGTTCTGCAGTTGTTGTTGTGGGTCCTGCTGTAGTAGTTGTGGATGCTGTGGTTGTCATTGTGGGTCTTGCTGTTGTTGTTGGTGGCCCTGCAGTTGTTGTTTTGGGTCCTGCTGTAGTAGTTGTGGATGCTGCAGTTGTTGATTTAGGTGAAGCAGTTGCTGTTGGTGGTCCTGCTGTTGTTTTTTGGGGCCATGCAGTTGTTGTTGTGGTTCCTTGTTTAGTAGTTGTGGGTGCTACAGTTGTTTTAGGTAAAGCAGTTGTTGTTATTGGTCCTTCTGTTGTTGTTTTGGATTTTGCTGTTATTTGTGGCCCTGCAGTTGTTGTAGTGGGTCCTGCTGTTGTTGATGTGGGTCCTCCAGTGGTTGTTGCTGGTCCTGCAGTGGTTGTTGGTGGTCCTGCAGTTGTTGTTGTGGACATTGCTGTTGTTGTTCGTGTTCCCGCAGTTGTTGTTGTGAGTCCTGCTGTTGTTGATGTGGGTCCTGCAGCGGTTGTTGGTGGTCCCGCAGTTGTTATTGTGGATGCTTGAGTTGTCAATGCAGATCTTGCTGTTGTTGTGGGTGCTGGATTTGTTGTTGTGGGTCTTGCTGTTGTTGTTGGTGGTCCAACAGTTGTTGTTGTGGTTCCTCCTGCAGTAGTTGTGAATGCTGCAGTTGTTGGTGGTCCAACAGTTGTTGTTGTTGTTGGTCCTGGAGTTGTCATTGTGGGTGTTGCTATATGTGGCCCTGCAGTTGTTTGTTTTGCAGTTGTTGCAGTTTTTGGTTCTGCAGTTGTTGATGTTTGACCTGCAGTTGTTGTCGTATGTGGAGCAGTTGTTGTTGATGCTGCAGGTGGTGCTGTGGGTCCTGCTGTAGGAGTTGGTGGTTCTGCAGCTGTTGTAGGTGGAAAATTTGTAGTTGGTGCAGCAGTTGTTGAAGGTTGTGCAGTCGTCACAGTCAGTCCTGTAGTTGTTCTTGAAGGTGATGAAGTTCTTGTTGCCGATGCAGTAGTTGTTAGTGGTGCAGCAGTTTCTGTTGTTGGTCCTGCATTTTTCTCTGTGGGTCTTTCTGTACTAGTTGTGTGTTTTGCTGTTGTTATCGTAGGTGAAGCAGTTGTAGTTGGTGCAGTAATTGTTGTTGGTTCTGCAGTTGTTGTCATCGGGGGAGCAGTTGTAGTTGGTGGAGTGACCGTAGTTGGTTCGGCAATTGTTGTTGTTGGTGCCGCAGTAGTGGGTGATGGTTCTGCAGTTGCTGTTGTGGGTCCTGCTGTAGTAGTTGTTGATGCTGCAGTGTTCATTGTAGGTCTTGCTGTTGTTGTTGGTGACCCTGTGATTGTGTATGTGGATCCTGCAGTGGTTGTTAGTGGTTCTGCAGTTGTTGTTGGGGGTGCTAGATTTGTCATTGTGGGGCTTTCTGTTGTTGTTGGCAGCCCTGCAGTTGTTGTTTTGGATCCTATTATAGTCATTGTGGATGCTGCAGTAATTGTTTTAGTTGAAGCAGTTGTTGTTGGTGGTCCTGCTGATGTTGTTGTGGATCTTGCTGTTGTTATTTGTGGCACTGCAGTTGTTGTTGTTGATCCTGCTGTTGTTGATGTGGGTCCTGCAGTTGTTGCTGATGGTCCTGCAGTTGTTATTGTTGGTTCTTGAGTTGTCGTTGTGGATCTTGCTGTTGTTGTGGGTCCTGCAGTTTTTGTTGTGGGTCCTGCAGTTGTTTTTCGGGGTCCTGCTGTGGTAGTTGTGGGTCCTACAGTTATTGTTGTTGGCCGTGCAGTTGTTGTTGGTGTAACAGTTGCAGTTGGTGCAGCAGTTGTTGTAGGAATTGCAGTTGTTGTTGCAGGTCCTGCTGTGGTAGTTGTGGGTTCTGCAGTTGTCATTGATGGTCCTGCAGTTGTTGTTGTTGGTCCTTCAGTTTTAGTTGTGTGTCCTGCAGTTGTTGTTGTCGGTCCTACAGTTGTTGTTGTGGGTTCCCCAGTTGTTGTTGTGAGTCCTGCAGTTTTTGTTCTTGATCCTGCTGTGGTAGTTCTTGGTCCTGCTGTGGTAGTTGTTGGTCCCGCTGTGGTAGTTGTGGGTCGTAAAGTTATTGTTCTGGGTTCTGAAGTTGATGTTGGTGATGGTCCTGCAGTTGTTTTTGGAGTAGCAGTTGTCGTTGATGGTCCTGCAGTCAATATTGTTGGTCCTTCAGTAGTAGCTCTGGGTCCTACAGTTATTGTTGTGGGTCCTTCTGTAGTAGTTGTGGGTTCTTCAGGTGTTGTTTTGGGTCCCGCAGTTGTTGTTGTGTGTCCTGCTGTAGTAGTTGTGGGTTCTGCAGGTTTTGTTTTGGGTCCTGCAGTTGCAGTTGGTGCAGCAGTTGTTGTAGGAACTGCAGTTGTTGGTGTTGGTCCTGCTGTGGTAGTTGTGGATTCTGCAGTTGTTTTTGTTGATTGTCCTGCGGTTGTTGTTGGTGTAGCAGTTGTCGTTGATGGTCCTGCAGTTGTTATTGTTGGTCCTTTAGTAGTAGTTGTGGATCCTGCAGTTGTTGTTATGGGTCCTGTAGTTGTTTTTCTGGGTCCTGCTGTGGTAGTTGTGGGTCCTACAGTTATTGTTGTGGGTTCTGCAGTTGCTGTTGTTGGTCCTTCAGTAGTAGTTGTTGGTCCTGCATTTCTTGGTGTGGGTTCCGCTGTGGTAGTTGTGGGTCCTACACTTATTGGTGTGGGTTCTGCAGTTGTTATTGTTGGTGCTTGAGTCGTTGTTGCAGATCTTGCTGTTGTTGTGGGTGCTGGAGTCGTTGGTGGCCCTGCAGTTGTTGTTTTGGGTCCTGCTGTAGTAGTTGTGGATGCTGCAGTTGCTGTTTTAGGTGAAGCAGTTGTTGGTGGTCCTGCTGTTGTTGTTGTGGACCATGCTGTTGGTGTTCGTGGCCCTGCAGTTGTTGTTGTGGGTCCTGCTGTTGTGGAAGTGGGTCCTGCAGTGGTTGTTGGTGTTCCTGCAGTTGTTATTGTGGATGCTTGAGTTGTCAATGCAGATCTTGCTGTTGTTGTGGGTGCTGGATTTGTTGTTGTGGGTCTTGCTGTTGTTGTTGGTGGCCCTGCAGTAGTTGTGAATGCTGCAGTTGTTGGTGGTCCAACAGTTGTTGTTGTTGTTGGTCCTGGAGTTGTCATTGTGGGTGTTGCTATATGTGGCCCTGCAGTTGTTTGTTTTGCAGTTGTTGCAGTTTTTGGTTCTGCAGTTGTTGATGTTTGACCTGCAGTTGTTGTCGTATGTGGAGCAGTTGTTGTTGATGCTGCAGGTGGTGCTGTGGGTCCTGCTGTAGGAGTTGGTGGTTCTGCAGCTGTTGTAGGTGGAAAATTTGTAGTTGGTGCAGCAGTTGTTGAAGGTTGTGCAGTCGTCACAGTCAGTCCTGTAGTTGTTCTTGAAGGTGATGAAGTTCTTGTTGCCGATGCAGTAGTTGTTAGTGGTGCAGCAGTTTCTGTTGTTGGTCCTGCATTTTTCTCTGTGGGTCTTTCTGTACTAGTTGTGTGTTTTGCTGTTGTTATCGTAGGTGAAGCAGTTGTAGTTGGTGCAGTAATTGTTGTTGGTTCTGCAGTTGTTGTCATCGGGGGAGCAGTTGTAGTTGGTGGAGTGACCGTAGTTGGTTCGGCAATTGTTGTTGTTGGTGCCGCAGTAGTGGGTGATGGTTCTGCAGTTGCTGTTGTGGGTCCTGCTGTAGTAGTTGTTGATGCTGCAGTGTTCATTGTAGGTCTTGCTGTTGTTGTTGGTGACCCTGTGATTGTGTATGTGGATCCTGCAGTGGTTGTTAGTGGTTCTGCAGTTGTTGTTGGGGGTGCTAGATTTGTCATTGTGGGGCTTTCTGTTGTTGTTGGCAGCCCTGCAGTTGTTGTTTTGGATCCTATTATAGTCATTGTGGATGCTGCAGTAATTGTTTTAGTTGAAGCAGTTGTTGTTGGTGGTCCTGCTGATGTTGTTGTGGATCTTGCTGTTGTTATTTGTGGCACTGCAGTTGTTGTTGTTGATCCTGCTGTTGTTGATGTGGGTCCTGCAGTTGTTGCTGATGGTCCTGCAGTTGTTATTGTTGGTTCTTGAGTTGTCGTTGTGGATCTTGCTGTTGTTGTGGGTCCTGCAGTTTTTGTTGTGGGTCCTGCAGTTGTTTTTCGGGGTCCTGCTGTGGTAGTTGTGGGTCCTACAGTTATTGTTGTTGGCCATGCAGTTGTTGTTGGTGTAACAGTTGCAGTTGGTGCAGCAGTTGTTGTAGGAATTGCAGTTGTTGTTGCAGGTCCTGCTGTGGTAGTTGTGGGTTCTGCAGTTGTCATTGATGGTCCTGCAGTTGTTGTTGTTGGTCCTTCAGTTTTAGTTGTGTGTCCTGCAGTTGTCATTGATGGTCCTGCAGTTGTTGTTGTGGGTTCCCCAGTTGTTGTTGTGAGTCCTGCAGTTTTTGTTCTTGATCCTGCTGTTGTAGTTCTTGGTCCTGCTGTGGTAGTTGTTGGTCCCGCTGTGGTAGTTGTGGGTCGTAAAGTTATTGTTCTGGGTTCTGAAGTTGATGTTGGTGATGGTCCTGCAGTTGTTTTTGGAGTAGCAGTTGTCGTTGATGGTCCTGCAGTCAATATTGTTGGTCCTTCAGTAGTAGCTCTGGGTCCTACAGTTATTGTTGTGGGTCCTTCTGTAGTAGTTGTGGGTTCTTCAGGTGTTGTTTTGGGTCCCGCAGTTGTTGTTGTGGGTCCTGCTGTAGTAGTTGTGGGTTCTGCAGGTTTTGTTTTGGGTCCTGCAGTTGCAGTTGGTGCAGCAGTTGTTGTAGGAGCTGCAGTTGTTGGTGTTGGTCCTGCTGTGGTAGTTGTGGATTCTGCAGTTGTTTTTGTTGATTGTCCTGCGGTTGTTGTTGGTGTAGCAGTTGTCGTTGATGGTCCTGCAGTTGTTATTGTTGGTCCTTTAGTAGTAGTTGTGGATCCTGCAGTTGTTGTTATGGGTCCTGTAGTTGTTTTTCTGGGTCCTGCTGTGGTAGTTGTGGGTCCTACAGTTATTGTTGTGGGTTCTGCAGTTGCTGTTGTTGGTCCTTCAGTAGTAGTTGTTGGTCCTGCATTTCTTGGTGTGGGTTCCGCTGTGGTAGTTGTGGGTCCTACACTTATTGGTGTGGGTTCTGCAGTTGTTGTTGGTGATGGTCCTGCAGTTGTTATTGTTGGTGCTTGAGTCGTTGTTGCAGATCTTGCTGTTGTTGTGGGTGCTGGAGTCGTTGGTGGCCCTGCAGTTGTTGTTTTGGGTCCTGCTGTAGTAGTTGTGGATGCTGCAGTTGCTGTTTTAGGTGAAGCAGTTGTTGGTGGTCTTGCTGTTGTTGTTGTGGACCATGCTGTTGGTGTTCGTGGCCCTGCAGTTGTTGTTGTGGGTCCTGCTGTTGTGGAAGTGGGTCCTGCAGTGGTTGTTGGTGTTCCTGCAGTTGTTATTGTGGATGCTTGAGTTGTCAATGCAGATCTTGCTGTTGTTGTGGGTGCTGGATTTGTTGTTGTGGGTCTTGCTGTTGTTGTTGGTGGCCCTTCAGTTGTTGTTGTGGTTCCTCCTGCAGTAGTTGTGAATGCTGCAGTTGTTGGTGGTCCAACAGTTGTTGTTGTTGTTGGTCCTGGAGTTGTCATTGTGGGTGTTGCTATATGTGGCCCTGCAGTTGTTTGTTTTGCAGTTGTTGCAGTTTTTGGTTCTGCAGTTGTTGATGTTTGACCTGCAGTTGTTGTCGTATGTGGAGCAGTTGTTGTTGATGCTGCAGGTGGTGCTGTGGGTCCTGCTGTAGGAGTTGGTGGTTCTGCAGCTGTTGTAGGTGGAAAATTTGTAGTTGGTGCAGCAGTTGTTGAAGGTTGTGCAGTCGTCACAGTCAGTCCTGTAGTTGTTCTTGAAGGTGATGAAGTTCTTGTTGCCGATGCAGTAGTTGTTAGTGGTGCAGCAGTTTCTGTTGTTGGTCCTGCATTTTTCTCTGTGGGTCTTTCTGTACTAGTTGTGTGTTTTGCTGTTGTTATCGTAGGTGAAGCAGTTGTAGTTGGTGCAGTAATTGTTGTTGGTTCTGCAGTTGTTGTCATCGGGGGAGCAGTTGTAGTTGGTGGAGTGACCGTAGTTGGTTCGGCAATTGTTGTTGTTGGTGCCGCAGTAGTGGGTGATGGTTCTGCAGTTGCTGTTGTGGGTCCTGCTGTAGTAGTTGTTGATGCTGCAGTGTTCATTGTAGGTCTTGCTGTTGTTGTTGGTGACCCTGTGATTGTGTATGTGGATCCTGCAGTGGTTGTTAGTGGTTCTGCAGTTGTTGTTGGGGGTGCTAGATTTGTCATTGTGGGGCTTTCTGTTGTTGTTGGCAGCCCTGCAGTTGTTGTTTTGGATCCTATTATAGTCATTGTGGATGCTGCAGTAATTGTTTTAGTTGAAGCAGTTGTTGTTGGTGGTCCTGCTGATGTTGTTGTGGATCTTGCTGTTGTTATTTGTGGCACTGCAGTTGTTGTTGTTGATCCTGCTGTTGTTGATGTGGGTCCTGCAGTTGTTGCTGATGGTCCTGCAGTTGTTATTGTTGGTTCTTGAGTTGTCGTTGTGGATCTTGCTGTTGTTGTGGGTCCTGCAGTTTTTGTTGTGGGTCCTGCAGTTGTTTTTCGGGGTCCTGCTGTGGTAGTTGTGGGTCCTACAGTTATTGTTGTTGGCCGTGCAGTTGTTGTTGGTGTAACAGTTGCAGTTGGTGCAGCAGTTGTTGTAGGAATTGCAGTTGTTGTTGCAGGTCCTGCTGTGGTAGTTGTGGGTTCTGCAGTTGTCATTGATGGTCCTGCAGTTGTTGTTGTTGGTCCTTCAGTTTTAGTTGTGTGTCCTGCAGTTGTTGTTGTCGGTCCTACAGTTGTTGTTGTGGGTTCCCCAGTTGTTGTTGTGAGTCCTGCAGTTTTTGTTCTTGATCCTGCTGTGGTAGTTCTTGGTCCTGCTGTGGTAGTTGTTGGTCCCGCTGTGGTAGTTGTGGGTCGTAAAGTTATTGTTCTGGGTTCTGAAGTTGATGTTGGTGATGGTCCTGCAGTTGTTTTTGGAGTAGCAGTTGTCGTTGATGGTCCTGCAGTCAATATTGTTGGTCCTTCAGTAGTAGCTCTGGGTCCTACAGTTATTGTTGTGGGTCCTTCTGTAGTAGTTGTGGGTTCTTCAGGTGTTGTTTTGGGTCCCGCAGTTGTTGTTGTGGGTCCTGCTGTAGTAGTTGTGGGTTCTGCAGGTTTTGTTTTGGGTCCTGCAGTTGCAGTTGGTGCAGCAGTTGTTGTAGGAGCTGCAGTTGTTGGTGTTGGTCCTGCTGTGGTAGTTGTGGATTCTGCAGTTGTTTTTGTTGATTGTCCTGCGGTTGTTGTTGGTGTAGCAGTTGTCGTTGATGGTCCTGCAGTTGTTATTGTTGGTCCTTTAGTAGTAGTTGTGGATCCTGCAGTTGTTGTTATGGGTCCTGTAGTTGTTTTTCTGGG
This sequence comes from Urophycis tenuis, assembly GCA_036785325.1. Lineage (NCBI taxonomy): Eukaryota > Metazoa > Chordata > Actinopteri > Gadiformes > Phycidae > Urophycis > Urophycis tenuis. The sequence continues at coordinate 12,718,984 of JAXIVH010000001.1, forward strand.
TCCTGCTGTGGTAGTTGTGGGTCCTACAGTTATTGTTGTGGGTTCTGCAGTTGCTGTTGTTGGTCCTTCAGTAGTAGTTGTTGGTCCTGCATTTCTTGGTGTGGGTTCCGCTGTGGTAGTTGTGGGTCCTACACTTATTGGTGTGGGTTCTGCAGTTGTTGTTGGTGATGGTCCTGCAGTTGTTATTGTTGGTGCTTGAGTCGTTGTTGCAGATCTTGCTGTTGTTGTGGGTGCTGGAGTCGTTGGTGGCCCTGCAGTTGTTGTTTTGGGTCCTGCTGTAGTAGTTGTGGATGCTGCAGTTGCTGTTTTAGGTGAAGCAGTTGTTGGTGGTCCTGCTGTTGTTGTTGTGGACCATGCTGTTGGTGTTCGTGGCCCTGCAGTTGTTGTTGTGGGTCCTGCTGTTGTGGAAGTGGGTCCTGCAGTGGTTGTTGGTGTTCCTGCAGTTGTTATTGTGGATGCTTGAGTTGTCAATGCAGATCTTGCTGTTGTTGTGGGTGCTGGATTTGTTGTTGTGGGTCTTGCTGTTGTTGTTGGTGGCCCTTCAGTTGTTGTTGTGGTTCCTCCTGCAGTAGTTGTGAATGCTGCAGTTGTTGGTGGTCCAACAGTTGTTGTTGTTGTTGGTCCTGGAGTTGTCATTGTGGGTGTTGCTATATGTGGCCCTGCAGTTGTTTGTTTTGCAGTTGTTGCAGTTTTTGGTTCTGCAGTTGTTGATGTTTGACCTGCAGTTGTTGTCGTATGTGGAGCAGTTGTTGTTGATGCTGCAGGTGGTGCTGTGGGTCCTGCTGTAGGAGTTGGTGGTTCTGCAGCTGTTGTAGGTGGAAAATTTGTAGTTGGTGCAGCAGTTGTTGAAGGTTGTGCAGTCGTCACAGTCAGTCCTGTAGTTGTTCTTGAAGGTGATGAAGTTCTTGTTGCCGATGCAGTAGTTGTTAGTGGTGCAGCAGTTTCTGTTGTTGGTCCTGCATTTTTCTCTGTGGGTCTTTCTGTACTAGTTGTGTGTTTTGCTGTTGTTATCGTAGGTGAAGCAGTTGTAGTTGGTGCAGTAATTGTTGTTGGTTCTGCAGTTGTTGTCATCGGGGGAGCAGTTGTAGTTGGTGGAGTGACCGTAGTTGGTTCGGCAATTGTTGTTGTTGGTGCCGCAGTAGTGGGTGATGGTTCTGCAGTTGCTGTTGTGGGTCCTGCTGTAGTAGTTGTTGATGCTGCAGTGTTCATTGTAGGTCTTGCTGTTGTTGTTGGTGACCCTGTGATTGTGTATGTGGATCCTGCAGTGGTTGTTAGTGGTTCTGCAGTTGTTGTTGGGGGTGCTAGATTTGTCATTGTGGGGCTTTCTGTTGTTGTTGGCAGCCCTGCAGTTGTTGTTTTGGATCCTATTATAGTCATTGTGGATGCTGCAGTAATTGTTTTAGTTGAAGCAGTTGTTGTTGGTGGTCCTGCTGATGTTGTTGTGGATCTTGCTGTTGTTATTTGTGGCACTGCAGTTGTTGTTGTTGATCCTGCTGTTGTTGATGTGGGTCCTGCAGTTGTTGCTGATGGTCCTGCAGTTGTTATTGTTGGTTCTTGAGTTGTCGTTGTGGATCTTGCTGTTGTTGTGGGTCCTGCAGTTTTTGTTGTGGGTCCTGCAGTTGTTTTTCGGGGTCCTGCTGTGGTAGTTGTGGGTCCTACAGTTATTGTTGTTGGCCGTGCAGTTGTTGTTGGTGTAACAGTTGCAGTTGGTGCAGCAGTTGTTGTAGGAATTGCAGTTGTTGTTGCAGGTCCTGCTGTGGTAGTTGTGGGTTCTGCAGTTGTCATTGATGGTCCTGCAGTTGTTGTTGTTGGTCCTTCAGTTTTAGTTGTGTGTCCTGCAGTTGTTGTTGTCGGTCCTACAGTTGTTGTTGTGGGTTCCCCAGTTGTTGTTGTGAGTCCTGCAGTTTTTGTTCTTGATCCTGCTGTGGTAGTTCTTGGTCCTGCTGTGGTAGTTGTTGGTCCCGCTGTGGTAGTTGTGGGTCGTAAAGTTATTGTTCTGGGTTCTGAAGTTGATGTTGGTGATGGTCCTGCAGTTGTTTTTGGAGAAGCAGTTGTCGTTGATGGTCCTGCAGTCAATATTGTTGGTCCTTCAGTAGTAGCTCTGGGTCCTACAGTTATTGTTGTGGGTCCTTCTGTAGTAGTTGTGGGTTCTTCAGGTGTTGTTTTGGGTCCCGCAGTTGTTGTTGTGGGTCCTGCTGTAGTAGTTGTGGGTTCTGCAGGTTTTGTTTTGGGTCCTGCAGTTGCAGTTGGTGCAGCAGTTGTTGTAGGAACTGCAGTTGTTGGTGTTGGTCCTGCTGTGGTAGTTGTGGATTCTGCAGTTGTTTTTGTTGATTGTCCTGCGGTTGTTGTTGGTGTAGCAGTTGTCGTTGATGGTCCTGCAGTTGTTATTGTTGGTCCTTTAGTAGTAGTTGTGGATCCTGCAGTTGTTGTTATGGGTCCTGTAGTTGTTTTTCTGGGTCCTGCTGTGGTAGTTGTGGGTCCTACAGTTATTGTTGTGGGTTCTGCAGTTGCTGTTGTTGGTCCTTCAGTAGTAGTTGTTGGTCCTGCATTTCTTGGTGTGGGTTCCGCTGTGGTAGTTGTGGGTCCTACACTTATTGGTGTGGGTTCTGCAGTTGTTGTTGGTGATGGTCCTGCAGTTGTTATTGTTGGTGCTTGAGTCATTGTTGCAGATCTTGCTGTTGTTGTGGGTGCTGGAGTCGTTGGTGGCCCTGCAGTTGTTGTTTTGGGTCCTGCTGTAGTAGTTGTGGATGCTGCAGTTGCTGTTTTAGGTGAAGCAGTTGTTGGTGGTCCTGCTGTTGTTGTTGTGGACCATGCTGTTGGTGTTCGTGGCCCTGCAGTTGTTGTTGTGGGTCCTGCTGTTGTGGAAGTGGGTCCTGCAGTGGTTGTTGGTGTTCCTGCAGTTGTTATTGTGGATGCTTGAGTTGTCAATGCAGATCTTGCTGTTGTTGTGGGTGCTGGATTTGTTGTTGTGGGTCTTGCTGTTGTTGTTGGTGGCCCTTCAGTTGTTGTTGTGGTTCCTCCTGCAGTAGTTGTGAATGCTGCAGTTGTTGGTGGTCCAACAGTTGTTGTTGTTGTTGGTCCTGGAGTTGTCATTGTGGGTGTTGCTATATGTGGCCCTGCAGTTGTTTGTTTTGCAGTTGTTGCAGTTTTTGGTTCTGCAGTTGTTGATGTTTGACCTGCAGTTGTTGTCGTATGTGGAGCAGTTGTTGTTGATGCTGCAGGTGGTGCTGTGGGTCCTGCTGTAGGAGTTGGTGGTTCTGCAGCTGTTGTAGGTGGAAAATTTGTAGTTGGTGCAGCAGTTGTTGAAGGTTGTGCAGTCGTCACAGTCAGTCCTGTAGTTGTTCTTGAAGGTGATGAAGTTCTTGTTGCCGATGCAGTAGTTGTTAGTGGTGCAGCAGTTTCTGTTGTTGGTCCTGCATTTTTCTCTGTGGGTCTTTCTGTACTAGTTGTGTGTTTTGCTGTTGTTATCGTAGGTGAAGCAGTTGTAGTTGGTGCAGTAATTGTTGTTGGTTCTGCAGTTGTTGTCATCGGGGGAGCAGTTGTAGTTGGCGGAGTGACCGTAGTTGGTTCGGCAATTGTTGTTGTTGGTGCCGCAGTAGTGGGTGATGGTTCTGCAGTTGCTGTTGTGGGTCCTGCTGTAGTAGTTGTTGATGCTGCAGTGTTCATTGTAGGTCTTGCTGTTGTTGTTGGTGATCCTGTGATTGTGTATGTGGATCCTGCAGTGGTTGTTAGTGGTTCTGCAGTTGTTGTTGGGGGTGCTAGATTTGTCATTGTGGGGCTTTCTGTTGTTGTTGTCGGTCCTACAGTTGTTGTTGTGGGTTCCCCAGTTGTTGTTGTGAGTCCTGCAGTTGTTGTTCTTGATCCTGCTGTGGTAGTTCTTGGTCCTGCTGTGGTAGTTGTTGGTCCCGCTGTGGTAGTTGTGGGTCGTAAAGTTATTGTTCTGGGTTCTGAAGTTGATGTTGGTGATGGTCCTGCAGTTGTTTTTGGAGTAGCAGTTGTCGTTGATGGTCCTGCAGTCAATATTGTTGGTCCTTCAGTAGTAGCTCTGGGTCCTGCAGTTATTGTTGTGGGTCCTTCTGTAGTAGTTGTGGGTTCTTCAGGTGTTGTTTTGGGTCCCGCAGTTGTTGTTGTGGGTCCTGCTGTAGTAGTTGTGGGTTCTGCAGGTTTTGTTTTGGGTCCTGCAGTTGCAGTTGGTGCAGCAGTTGTTGTAGGAACTGCAGTTGTTGGTGTTGGTCCTGCTGTGGTAGTTGTGGATTCTGCAGTTGTTTTTGTTGATTGTCCTGCGGTTGTTGTTGGTGTAGCAGTTGTCGTTGATGGTCCTGCAGTTGTTATTGTTGGTCCTTTAGTAGTAGTTGTGGATCCTGCAGTTGTTGTTATGGGTCCTGTAGTTGTTTTTCTGGGTCCTGCTGTGGTAGTTGTGGGTCCTACAGTTATTGTTGTTGGTCCTTCAGTAGTAGTTGTTGGTCCTGCATTTCTTGGTGTGGGTTCCGCTGTGGTAGTTGTGGGTCCTACACTTATTGGTGTGGGTTCTGCAGTTGTTGTTGGTGATGGTCCTGCAGTTGTTTTTTGATTGGCAGTTGTCGTTGATGGTCCTGCAGTTGTCGTTGTTGGTCCTTCAGTAGTAGTTCTGGGTCCTGTAGTTGTTGTTGTGGGTCCTGCTGTGGTAGTTGTGGCTCCTCCAGTTACTGTTGTGGGTCTTGCAGTTGTAGAGATCAGTCCTGTAATTTTTGAAGGTCCTGAAGTTATTGTTGTTATTGGTGTAACAGTTGCAGTTGGTGCAGCAGTTGTTTTAGGTACTGCAATCGTAGAAGTCAGAATTGTCATTGACGTTGTTGTTCCTGCAGTAGTAGTTTTGGGTATTGCAGATGTTGTCAGATGTGGGACAGTTGTAGTTTGTCCAGCAGTTGTTGTAGGACCTGCAGTTGTTGGTGTAGCAGTTATGGTTGATGGTCCTGCAGTTGTTGTTGTGGGTCCTGCTGTGGTTGTTGTGGGTCCTGATGTGGTAGTTGTGGGTTCTGCAGTGGTAGTTGTGGGTCCTGCTGTGGTAGTTGTGGGTCCTACAGTTATTGTTGTGGGTTCTGCAGTCGTTGTCGATGGTCCTGCAGTTGTTTTTGGAGTAGCAGTTGTCATTGATGGTCCTGCAGTCATTGTTGGTCCTTCAGTAGTAGTTCTGGATCCTGCAGTTGATGTTGTGGTTCCTGCTGTAGTAGTTGTGGGTTCTGCAGTTGTTTTTTTGGGTTCTGCTGTGTTAGTAGTGCGTCCTGCTGTGGTAGTTGTGGGTCCTGCAGTTGTAGAGGTCAGTCCTGTAGTTATTTTTGAAGGTCCTGGAGTTATTGTTGTTGGTCCTGCAGTTGTTGGTGTAACAGTTGAGGTTGGTGCCGCAGTTGTTTTAGGTCCTGCAATCGCAGAGGTCACTATTGTCGTTGTTGGTCCTGTAGTAGTAGTTTTGGGTATTGTAGATGTTTTCAGAGGTGGAACAGTTGTAGATGGTGCAGCAGATTTTGTAGTACCTGCAGTTGTCAGTGTAGCAGTTATCGATGGTCCTTCTGTCATTGTTGGTCCGAGAGTGGTATGAGTGGGTCCTGCAGTTGTTGTTGTTGATGGTCCTGCAGCTGTTGTTGTTGATGGTCCTGCAGTTGTTGTTGGTGTAGCAGTTGTTGTTGATGGTCCTGCAGTGGTTGTTGTTGGTCCTTCAGTAGTAGTTCTCGGTCCTGTAGTTTTTGTTTTTAGTCCTTCAGTAGTAGTTGTGGGTCCTGCAGTTGTTGGTGTTGATGGTCCATCAGTTGTTTTTGACGGAGCGATTGTTGTTGAAGGTCCTGTAGATTTTGTAGTAGGTCCTACAATCCTAGAGGTCAGTCCTTTAGTTGTTGTTGAAGGTCCTGTACTAGTTGTTGTAGCAGTTGTCGTTGATGGTCCTTCAGTCGTTGTTGGTCCTACAGTAGTAGTTGTGGGCCCTGCAGTTGTTGTTGTTTGTCCTGCTGTAGTAGCTGTGGGTCCTGCAGTGGTTGTTGTTGTTCCTGCAGTTGTTGTTGGCATAGCAGTTGTCGTTGATGGTCCGTCAGTCATTGTTGTTGGTCCTACAGTTGTAGCTGTGGGTTCTGCGGTTGTTGTTTTGGGTCCTGCATTTGTTGTTATTGATGATGTTGTTGTTGCTGTAGTGGTTGGTTTTGAAGGTCCTGCAGTTGTTGTGGAAGGACATGCAGTTGTTTTTGGTGTAGCACTTGTCGTTAAAGGTACAGCAGCCGTTGTTGTTCGTCCTACAGTGGTTGTTTGGGGTACTGCTGTAGGAGTTGTTGGTGCTGCCATTGTAGAGGTCAGTCCTTTATTTGTTGTTGATGGTCCTGGGGTAGTAGTTGTGGGTCCTGCAGTTTTTGTTGTGGGCCCTGCTGTAGTAGTTGTTGGTCCTGCAGTTCTTGCTGCTGTAGTGGTTCTTGTTGATGGTCCTGCAGCCGTTGTTGTTGGTCTTTCGGTAGTAGTTGTGGGTCCTGCTAGAGTAGTTGTGGGTCCTGCAGTTGTTGTTGGTGAAGGTCTTGTAGTTGTTGTTGGTGTAGCAGTTGTCGTTGATGGTCCTGCCGTCGTTGTTGTTAGTCCTTCCGCTGAATAGGTTGGTCCTGCACTTTTTGTGGTAGGACCTGCAGTTGTTGTTGGTGTAGCAGTTGTCATTGATGGTTCTTCAGTCATTGTTGGTCCTACAGTAGTAGTTGTGGGTCCTGCAGTAGTTGTGGGTCCTGCAGTTGTTAGTCCTGCAGTAGTTGTGTGTACTGCAGTTGTTGTGTATAGTCCTGGAGTTGTTGTTGTGGGTTCTGCAGTGCCCATTGTTGTTGATGGTCCTGCATTTGTTGTTGTGTATAGTCCTGGAGTTGTTGTTGTGGGTTCTGCAGTGCCCGTTGTTGTTGATGGTCCTGCATTTGTTGTTGGTGTAGGAGTTGTTGTTGATGGTCCTTCAGTTGTTCTTGTTAGTCCTAACGTAGCAGTTGTGGGTCCTGCAGTAGTAGTTGTTGGTGCAGTAGTTGTTGTAGGTCCTGCAGTCGTCACAGACAGTCCTGTAGTTGTTCTTGAAGGTGATGAAGTCGTTGTTGCTGGTGCAGTAGTTGTTAGTGGTTCAGCAGTTGCTGTTGGTCCTGCATTTTTTTCTGTGGGTTTTTCTGTACTAATATTGGGTTCTGCAGTTGTTGTCCTCAGTGGAACAGTTGTAGTTGGTGCAGTAACTGTAGTTGGTTCTGCAGTTGCTGTTGTTGTGGCAGTTGTAATTAAAGGTCCTGCAGTTGATGCTTTTGGTGCTGCAGTAGTGGGTGATTGTTTTGCATTTGTCATTGTGGCTCCTGCTGTAGTAGTTGTGGATATTACGGTTGTTGATGTGGGTCCTGCAGTGGTTGTTAGTGGTTTTGCAGTTGTTGTTGTTGTGGGTGCTGGAGTTGTCATTGTGGGTCTTGCTGTTGTTGTTGGTGGCCCTGCAGTTGATGTTTTGGATCCTGCTGTAGTAGTTGTGGATGGTGCAGTTGTTGTTTCAGGTGAAGCAGTTGCTGTTGTCGGTGCTGCAGTTGTCATTGTGGGTCTTGCTGTTGTTGTTGTTGATCCCACAGTTGTTGATGTGGGCCCTGCAGTGGTTGGTAGTGGTTCTGCAGTTGTTGTTGTGGGTGCAGGAGTTGTCATGGTGAATCTTGCTGTTGTTGATGGCCCTGCAGTGGTTGTTTTGGATCCTACTGTAGTTGTTGTGGGTGCTGGAGTTGTTGTTGTGGGTCTTGCTGTTGTTGTAGGTCGCCCTGCTGTTGTTGTCGTGGATGCTGCAGTTGTTGCTGGCCCTGCAGTTGTTGTTTTGGGTCCTATTGTAGTAGTTGTGGATGCTGCAGTTGATGTTGTTGATGGTCCTGCCATTGTTTTTGGTGCATCAGTTGTCATTGATGGTTTTACAGTCATTGATGTTGGTACTACAGTAGTATTTCTGGGTCCTGCCGATGTAGGGGTCAATCCTACAGTTGTTGTTGTTGGTCCTGTAGTAGTAGTTGTTGGTGCAGCAGTTGCCGTAGGTCCTGCAGTCTTCGCAGTCAGTCCTGTAGTTGTTTTTGAAGGTGATGGAGTTTTGGTTGCTGGTGCAGTAGTTGCTGTTGTTGGTCCTGCATTTTTTTCTGTCGGTCTTTCTTTACTAGTTGTGGGTTCTGCTGTTGTTATCATAGGTGGAGAAGTTATAGTTTGTGCAGTAATTGTTGTAAGTTCTTCAATAGTTGGTGATGGTACTGCAATTGTTGTTGTGGGTCCTGATGTAGTAGTCTTGGATGATGCAGTTGTCTTTATTGGTCTTTCTGTTGTTGGTGGACCTGCAGTTGTTGTTTTGGGTCCTACTGTAGTAGTTTTGGATGCTGCAGTTGTTTTAAGTGAAGCAGTTATTGGTGGTTCTGCTGTTGTTTTGGATATTGCTGTTGTTACTTGTGGCCATGCAGTTGTTGTTGTTGTTCCCCCTATAGTAGTTGTGGATGCTGCAGTTGTTGGTCCTGCATTAGTGGGTGATTGTTCTGCAGTGGTTGTTAGTGCTTCTGCAGTTGTTGTTATGGGTGCAGCAGTTGTCATTGTGGGTCTTGCTTTTGTTGTTGGTGGCCCTGCAGTGGTTGTTTCGGATCCTTCTGTTGCAGTTGTGGATGCTGCAGTTGTTGTAGGTGAAGCAGTTGTTGTTGGTGGCCCTGCTGTTGTTGATGTGGATCCTGCAATGGTTGTTGATGGTCCCACAGTTGTTTTGGGTGCTTGAGTTGTCATTGCGGTTCTTGCTGATGTTGTGGGTGGCCCTGCAGTTGTTGTTGTGGTTCCATCTGTAGTAGTTGTGGATGCTGCAGTTGTTGGTGGTCCAACAGTTGTTGTTGTTGGTCCTGGAGTTGTCGTTGTTGGTGTTGCTGTCAGTGGCCCTGCAGTTGTTTGTTTTGCTGTTGCAGTTGTTGATCCTGCAGTTGTTGCTATATGTCCTGCAGTTGTTGTCGTAGGTGGAGCAGTTGTTGTATATCTTGCAGGTGGTGCTGTGGGTCCTGCTGTAGGAGTTGGTGATTCTGCAGTTGTTGTCCGTGGAAAGGTTGTAGTTGGTGCAGAAGTTGTTGAAGGTCCCGCAATCATCGCAGTCAGTCCTGTAGTTTTTCTTGAAGGTGATGAAGTTGCTGTTGCTAGTGCAGTAGTTGTTAGTGGTGCAGCAGTTGCTGGTGTTGGTCCTGTTGTTTTTGGTCCTGCATTTTTTTCTGTGGCTCTTTCTGTACGAGTTGTGTGTTCTGCTGCTGTTATCGTAGATGGGGCAGTTGTAGTTGGTGCAGTAACTTTTGTTGGTTCTGCAGTTGTTGTTTCTGTAGCAGTTATCATTGGAGGTCCTGCGGTTGATGGAGTTGGTCCTGCGGTTGATGATGTTGGTAGTTGTTCTGCAGTTGTTGTTGTGGGTGCTGGAGTTGTCATTGTGGTTCTTGCTGTTGTTGTTGGTGGCCCTGCAGTTGTTGTTTTTGATCCTGCTGGAGTTGTGGATTCTGCAGTTGTCATTGTGGTTCTTGCTTTTGTTGTTGGTGATCCTGCGGTTGTGGGTCCAGCAGTGGTCGTTAGTGGTTCTGCAGTTGTTGTTGTTGTTGGTGGCCCTGCAGTTGTTGTTTTGGATCCTAATGTAGTAGTTGTGGATGCTGCAGTTGTTGTTGTAGGTGAAGCAGTTGTTTGTGGTCCTGCTGTTGTTGTTTTGGATCTTGCTGTTGTTATTTGTGGCCCTGCTGTTGTTGATGTGGGTCCTGCAATGGTTGTTGGTGGTCCTACAGTTGTTAATGTGGGTCCTGGAGTTGTCGGTGGCCCTGCAGTTGTTGTTTTGGGTCCTTCTGTAGTTGCTGTGGATGCTGCAGTTGTTGTTTCAGGTGAAGCAGTTGTTTTTGGTGGTCCTGCTGTTGTTGTGGATATTGCTGTTGTTACTTGTGGTTTTGCAGTTGTTTTTATGGGTGCTAGAGTTGTCATTGTGGGTCTTGCTGTTATTGTTGGTGGCCCTGCAGTTGTTTTGGATCCTGCTGTAGTAGTTGTGGATGTTACAGGTTTCATTGTGGGTCTTGCTGTTGTTGTTGGTGATCCTGCGGTTGTTGATGTGGGTTCTGCAGTGGTTGTGAGTGGTTCTGCAGTTGTTGTTGTGGGTGCTGGAGTTGTCATGGTAGGTCTTGCTGTTGTTGTTTGTAGCCCTGCAGTTGTTGTTTTGGATCCTGCTGTAGTAGTTTTATATGCTGCAGTTGTTGTTTTGGGTGAAGCAGTTGTTTTCTGTGGTCCTGCTGGTGTTGTTGTGGATTTTGCTGTTGTTATTTGTGGCCCTGCAGTTGTTGTTGTGGGTCCTGCATTGGTTGTTGCTGGTCCTGCAGTTGTTATTGTTGGTGATTGAGTTGTCTTTGCAGATCTTGCTGTTTTTGTGGGTGCTGGATTTGTTGTTGTGGGTTTTGCTGTTGTTGTCATTGGCCCTAGAGTTGTTATTGTGGTTCCTCCTGTAGTAGTTGTGGATGCTACAGTTGTTGTTTTAGGTGAAGCGGTTTTTGTTGGTGGTCCTGCTGTTGTTGTTGTGGATCTTGCTGTTCTTATTTGTGGCCCTGCAGTTGTTGATGTGGGTCCTGCAGTGGTCGTTGGTAGTCCTGCTTTTGTTAATGTGGGTCCTAGAGTTGTCGTTGTGGGTCTTGCTGTTGTTGTCGGTGGCCCTGCAGTTGTTTTTTTGCTTCCTGCTGCAGTAGTTGTGGGTGCTGCAGTTGTTGTTGGTGGTCCTAATGTTGTTATTTGTGGCCCTGCAGTTGTTGTTGTGGGTCCTGCTGTGGTTGATGTGGAACCTGCAGTGGTTGTTGGTGGTACTGCAGTTGTTATTTTGGGTGCTTCAGCTGTCGTTGTGGATCTTGCTGTTGTTTTCGGTGCTGGGGTTGTGGGTCTTGCTGTTGTTGTTGGTCGCCCTGCAGTTGTTGTTATTGTTGTGGGTCCCGCTGGAGTAGTTGTGGATGCCACAGTTGTTGTTTTAGGTAAAGCTGTTGTTTTTGGTGGCCCTCCAGTTGTTGATTTTGGTCCTGTTGTAGCAGTTGTGGATGCTGCAGCTGTTGTTGGTGGTCCAGTAATTGTTGTTGGTCCTGTAACTTTTGTTATGGTTCTTGCTATTGTTGTTTTTGGCCCTGCAGTTGTTGTTGTGGATCCTGTTATAGTATTTGTGGATCCTGCAGTTGTTGTTTCAGGTGAAGTAGTTGTTTGTAGTCTTGCAGTTGTTGTTGTTGGTCGTGCATTAGTAGTTGTGGGTTCTGCAGTTGTTGTTGGTCCGGCATTAGTAGTTGTGGGTCCTGCAGCTGTTGTCATAGGCGGAGCAGTTGTAGTTGGTGCAGTAATTGTTTTTGGTTCTGCAGTTGTTGTTGTTGTAGCAGTAGTCATCGAAGGTCCTGCAGTTGATGCTGTTGGTCTTGCAGTAGTGTGTGATGGTTCTGATGTTTTTATTGTGGGTCCTGCTGTAGTAGATGTGGATGCTGCAGTTGTCATTGTGGTTCTTTCTGTTGTTGTTGCTTGTCCTGCGGTTGTTGATTTGGGTCCTGCAGTGGTTGTTGTGGTTCCTGCAGTTGTTGTCGTAGTTGGAACAGTTGTAGTTTGTGCAGTAATTGTTGTTGGTTCTGCAGTTGTTGTTGTGGGTCCTCCTGTAGTAGTTGTGGATGCTGCAGTTGTCATTGTGGTTCTTGCTGTTTTTCTTGTTGGTTGTCCTGAGGTTGTTGATGTGGGTTCTGCAGTGGTTGTTGTTTGTTGTCCTGCAGTTGTTGATGTGGGCCCTGCAGTGGTTGTTGTTGGTTCTGCAGTTGTTGTTGTGGGTGCTGTAGTTGTCATTGTGGGTCCTTCAGTTGTTGATGTTCTTCCTGCAGTAGAAGTTGTGGGTACTGCAGAGGCAGTGGTTGTTGTCGCTGTTGAAACTGTAATAGAAAACAAACCATTAAGGATGGCTAACATTTATATTTGAGTATATTATCATGAGATGAATTAAACCTTTATACAATGAGCTGTCGCTGATATTGGACTTTATTACACAACTGAACCCACCAACCCGCTTTGTCCCTCCTGTCAGATGCAGCTTATGGCATGGCACCCAGGAGAGAAGTGTCGTCCAATCCATTGCTCACTTTATACTGGCAACTGCTCTGAAAATATAACCCTACTGTTGTAGCTACCTGCAACAATAGTAGTAGTGTCCACATCGATGAAGGTGATGCCATTGGCTATTGAGTCCAGCAATGTCTGCACTGCACGGCTTTCAGTTGGAAGAGGCGATTGTTTTTTGAAGATCAACTTCATGTCTACGAACACTGATCCATTACTAGAAACAAGGAGATGTAAACATTTTTCAAAATTTGTACTCATTTCCATTGTCATTCTTTTTTCACTATCATCTATCTTGTCTACGTTATTTATGTATTAATTAAAAGTATGAAAGTAATTTCACAATATTGTTTTTCATCTTTCTGAAAAATAAAGGGATCAAGTGTGTACTTACGCAAAATAATTGACTTTACTCCTGGAAAATGTTCTTGGGAAATTATGTCTGAAGCCTCTGTTTACCTTTTATGGGACATCAAATAAATTTCAATAAAACATGTTTGATATTCATATTAAACTGCAGGAATTATATGTTTTTCACAGTACACACTTTTTTGAATTTTATCAACATTATTATCTCACCTCTGTTGTAACATTACAATCCAGCTCCTGATGCACTGACGTTGAAGGATCTAAGTATTCCTTTATAAATGTGCGTTTCATGCTGAATTTCAACTCCATAGATACTTCATTATCTGTAGGGGGCTGGATCCCTGAGGGCTTGCAAGTCACTCTTTCAGTCATTATTGAGTAAGAAGTCGTTGTGGGAGCAACAGCAGTAATAGATTGTGCTGCTATAGTAGTTGTAGAAACTGTTGTGCTAGATGTAGATGAGGGTCCTGCAGTTGTTGTTGTTGATGGTTCTGCCTTTGTTGTTAGTGCATCAGTTGTCATCGATGGTCCTACAGTGATTGCTGTTGGTACTACAGTAGTCTTTTTGGGTCCTGCCGTTGTAGAGGTCATGCCTGCAGTTGTTGTTGTTGTTGGACCTGCAGTAGTGGTTGTTGGTGCAGCAGTTGTTGTAGGTCCTGCAGTCGTCACAGTCAATCCTGTAGTTCTTCTTGAATGTGATGAAGTTGTTGTTGCTGGTGCAGAAGTTCTTCGTGGTTCAGCAGTTGCTGTTGTTAGTCCTGTTGTTGTTGGTCCTGCATTTTTTTCTGTGGGTCTTCTTTCTGTACTAGTTGTGGGTTCTGCTGTTGTTATCGTAGGTGGAGAAGTTGTAGTTTGTGCAGTAATTGTTGTTGGTTCTGCAGTTGTTCTTGGTGTAGCAGTTGTCATTGAAGGTCCTGCAGTTGATGGTGTTGGTCCTGCGGTAGTGGGTGATGGTTCTGCAGGTGTTGTTGTGGGTCCTGCTGTATTTGTTGTGGATGCTGCAGTTGTCATTGTGAGTCTTGCTATGGTTGTTGGTGGCCCTGCAGTTGTTGTTTTGGGTTGTGCTGTAGTAGTTGTGGATTCTGCAGTTGTTGTTTCAGGTGAAGCAGTTGTTGTTGGTGGTCCTGCTGTTGTTTTGGGTCTTGCTGTTGTTGTTGGGGGCCCTGCAGTTGTTGCTTTGGTTCTTCCTTTAGTAGTTAAGGATGCTGCAGTTGTTGGTGGTCCTGCAGTTGTTGTTGTGGGTCCTGGAGTTGTCATTATGGGTCTTGCTGTTGTTGTCAGTGGTCGTGCAGTTTTTGTTGTAGGTGAAGCAGTTGTTATTTGTGGTACTGCTGTTGTTGTTGTGGATCTTGGTGTTGTTACTTGTGGCCCTGCAGTTGTTGTTGTGGTTCCTCCTATAGTAGTTGTGGATGCTGCAGTTGTTGGGGGTCCAACAGTTGTTGTTGTTGGTCCTTCAGTATTGGGTGATGGTTCTGCAGTGGTTGTTAGTGCTTCTGCAGTTGTTGTTGTGGGTGCAGGAGTTTTCATTGTGGAACTTGCGGTTGTTGTTGCTGGCCCTGCAGTGGTTGTTTTTGATCCTTCTGTAGCAGTTGTAGATGCTGCAGTTGTTGGTGGTCCAACAGTTGTTGTTGTGGGTCCTGGAGTTGTCGTTGTAGGTGTTGCTGTCAGTAGCCCTGCAGTTGTCATTGAAGGTCCTGCAGTTGTTTGTTTTGCAGTTGCAGTTGTTGACGTGGGTCCTGAAGTGGTTGTTGGTGGTCCCACAGTTGTTATTGTGGGTGCTTGGGTCGTCGTTGTGGATCTTACTGTTGTTGTTGGTGGCCCTAGAGTTGTTGTTGTGGTTCCCTCTGTAGCAGTTGTGGATGCTGCAGTTGTTGGTGGTCCAACAGTTGTTGTTGTGGGTACTGGAGTTGTCGTTGTAGGTGTTGCTGTCAGTAGCCCTGCAGTTGTTTGTTTTGCTGTTGCAGTTGTATGTCCTGCAGTTGTTGATGTTTGTCCTGCTGTTGTTGTTGTAGGTGGAACAGTTGTTGTTGTTGGTCCTGCTGTAGTAGTTGTGGATGCTGCAGTTGTTGTCAGTGGTGATCCTGCAGTTGTTGTTGTGGGTCCTGGATTTGTGCTTATGGGTCTTGGTATTGTTGTTGGTGGCCCCGAAGTTGTTGTTTTAGGTGAAGCAATTGTGGTTGTTGGTCCTGCTGTAGAATTTGTGGGTCCTTCGATCGTAGAGGTCAGTCCTGCAGTTGGTGTAGTAGTTGCCGTTGTTGGTCCTGTTGTTGATGGTCCTGATTTTTTTTCTGTGGGTCTTACTGTATTAGTTGTGGGTTCTGCTGCTGTTATTGTACGTGGAGCAGTTGTAGTTGGTGCAGTAATTGTTGTTGGTGTAGCAGTTGTCATTGAGGGTCCTACAGTTGATGTTGTGGGTCCTGCTGTAGTAGTTGTGGATCTTGCAGTTGTTGCTTTTGGTGAAACAGTTGTTGATGGTGGTCCTGCTGTTGTTGATGTGGGTCTTGCAGTGGTTGTTGTTGGTCCCGCAGTTGTTATTGTGGGTGCTTCAGTTGTCGTTGCGGATCTTGCTGTTGTTGTGTGTGCTGGAGTTGTTGTTGTGGATCCTGCTGTTGTTTTTGACTGTCCTGCAGTTGTTGTTGTTGTTCCTTCTGTGGGAGGTGCAGATGTTGCAGTTGATGGGGGTCCTGCAGTTGTCGTTGTGGGTCCTGGAGTTGTCATTGTGTGTGTTGCTGTCAGTGGCCCTGCAGTTGTTATTGAAGGTCCTGCAGTTGTTTGTTTTGCAGTTGTTGGTCCTGCAGTTGTTGTCATTGGTGGAGAAGTTGTTGTTGTTGTTGATCCTGCAGGTGGTGTTGTTGGTCCTGATGTAGGAGGTAATGTTTCTGCAGTTGTTGTATGTTGAAAAGTTGTAGTTGGGGCAGCAGATGTTGAAAGTCCTGCAGTCGTTGCAGTCAGTCCTGTAGTTCTTGAAGGTGATGAAGTTGTTGTTGCTGGTGCAGTAGTTGTTAGTGGTGCTGTTGTTAGTCCTGTTGTTGTTGGTCCTGCATTTTTTTCTGTGGGTCTTGTTTCTGTACTAGTTGTGGGTTCTGCTGTTATCGTAGGTGGAGAAGTTGTAGTTTGTGCAGTAATTGTTGTTGGTTCTGCAGTTGTTCTTGGTGTAGCAGTTGTCATTGAAGGTCCTGCAGTTGATGCTGTTGGTCCTGCGGTAGTGGGTGATGGTTCTGCAGGTGTTGTTGTGGGTCCTGCTGTTTTTTTTGTGGATGCTGCAGTTGTCATTGTGGGTCTTGCTATGGTTGTTGGTGGCCCTGCAGTTGTTGTTTTGGGTTGTGCTGTAGTAGTTGTGGATTCTGCAGTTGTTGTTTCAGGTGAAGCAGTTGTTGTTGGTGGTCCTGCTGTTGTTTTGGGTCTTGCTGTTGTTGTTGGGGGCCCTGCAGTTGTTGCTTTGGTTCTTCCTTTAGTAGTTAAGGATGCTGCAGTTGTTGGTGGTCCTGCAGTTTTTGATGTGGGTCCTGGAGTTGTCATTATGGGTCTTGCTGTTGTTGTAAGTGGTCCTGCAGTTTTTGTTGTAGGTGAAGCAGTTGTTATTTGTGGTACTGCTGTTGTTGTTGTGGATCTTGGTGTTGTTACTTGTGGCCCTGCAGTTGTTGTTGTGGTTCCTCCTATAGTAGTTGTGGATGCTGCAGTTGTTGGGGGTCCAACAGTTGTTGTTGTTGGTCCTTCAGTATTGGGTGATGGTTCTGCAGTGGTTGTTAGTGCTTCTGCAGTTGTTGTTGTGGGTGCAGGAGTTTTCATTGTGGAACTTGCGGTTGTTGTTGCTGGCCCTGCAGTGGTTGTTTTTGATCCTTCTGTAGCAGTTGTAGATGCTGCAGTTGTTGGTGGTCCAACAGTTGTTGTTGTGGGTCCTGGAGTTGTCGTTGTAGGTGTTGCTGTCAGTAGCCCTGCAGTTGTCATTGAAGGTCCTGCAGTTGTTTGTTTTGCAGTTGCAGTTGTTGGTCCTGCAGTTGTTGATGTTTGTCCTGCAGTTGTTGACGTGGGTCCTGAAGTGGTTGTTGGTGGTCCCACAGTTGTTATTGTGGGTGCTTGGGTCGTCGTTGTGGATCTTACTGTTGTTGTTGGTGGCCCTAGAGTTGTTGTTGTGGTTCCCTCTGTAGCAGTTGTGGATGCTGCAGTTGTTGGTGGTCCAACAGTTGTTGTTGTGGGTACTGGAGTTGTCGTTGTAGGTGTTGCTGTCAGTAGCCCTGCAGTTGTTTGTTTTGCTGTTGCAGTTGTATGTCCTGCAGTTGTTGATGTTTGTCCTGCTGTTGTTGTTTTAGGTGGAACAGTTGTTGTTGTTGGTCCTGCTGTAGTAGTTGTGGATGCTGCAGTTGTTGTCAGTGGTGATCCTGCAGTTGTTGTTGTGGGTCCTGGATTTGTGCTTATGGGTCTTGGTATTGTTGTTGGTGGCCCCGAAGTTGTTGTTTTAGGTGAAGCAATTGTGGTTGTTGGTCCTGCTGTAGAATTTGTGGGTCCTTCGATCGTAGAGGTCAGTCCTGCAGTTGGTGTAGTAGTTGCCGTTGTTGGTCCTGTTGTTGATGGTCCTGATTTTTTTTCTGTGGGTCTTACTGTATTAGTTGTGGGTTCTGCTGCTGTTATTGTACGTGGAGCAGTTGTAGTTGGTGCAGTAATTGTTGTTGGTGTAGCAGTTGTCATTGAGGGTCCTACAGTTGATGTTGTGGGTCCTGCTGTAGTAGTTGTGGATCTTGCAGTTGTTGCTTTTGGTGAAACAGTTGTTGATGGTGGTCCTGCTGTTGTTGATGTGGGTCTTGCAGTGGTTGTTGTTGGTCCCGCAGTTGTTATTGTGGGTGCTTCAGTTGTCGTTGCGGATCTTGCTGTTGTTGTGTGTGCTGGAGTTGTTGTTGTGGATCCTGCTGTTGTTTTTGACTGTCCTGCAGTTGTTGTTGTTGTTCCTTCTGTGGGAGGTGCAGATGTTGCAGTTGATGGGGGTCCTGCAGTTGTCGTTGTGGGTCCTGGAGTTGTCATTGTGTGTGTTGCTGTCAGTGGCCCTGCAGTTGTTATTGAAGGTCCTGCAGTTGTTTGTTTTGCAGTTGTTGGTCCTGCAGTTGTTGTCATTGGTGGAGAAGTTGTTGTTGTTGTTGATCCTGCAGGTGGTGTTGTTGGTCCTGATGTAGGAGGTAATGTTTCTGCAGTTGTTGTATGTTGAAAAGTTGTAGTTGGGGCAGCAGATGTTGAAAGTCCTGCAGTCGTTGCAGTCAGTCCTGTAGTTCTTGAAGGTGATGAAGTTGTTGTTGCTGGTGCAGTAGTTGTTAGTGGTGCTGTTGTTAGTCCTGTTGTTGTTGGTCCTGCATTTTTTTCTGTGGGTCTTGTTTCTGTACTAGTTGTGGGTTCTGCTGTTATCGTAGGTGGAGAAGTTGTAGTTTGTGCAGTAATTGTTGTTGGTTCTGCAGTTGTTCTTGGTGTAGCAGTTGTCATTGAAGGTCCTGCAGTTGATGCTGTTGGTCCTGCGGTAGTGGGTGATGGTTCTGCAGGTGTTGTTGTGGGTCCTGCTGTATTTGTTGTGGATGCTGCAGTTGTCATTGTGGGTCTTGCTATGGTTGTTGGTGGCCCTGCAGTTGTTGTTTTGGGTTGTGCTGTAGTAGTTGTGGATTCTGCAGTTGTTGTTTCAGGTGAAGCAGTTGTTGTTGGTGGTCCTGCTGTTGTTTTGGGTCTTGCTGTTGTTGTTGGGGGCCCTGCAGTTGTTGCTTTGGTTCTTCCTTTAGTAGTTAAGGATGCTGCAGTTGTTGGTGGTCCTGCAGTTTTTGATGTGGGTCCTGGAGTTGTCATTATGGGTCTTGCTGTTGTTGTAAGTGGTCCTGCAGTTTTTGTTGTAGGTGAAGCAGTTGTTATTTGTGGTACTGCTGTTGTTGTTGTGGATCTTGGTGTTGTTACTTGTGGCCCTGCAGTTGTTGTTGTGGTTCCTCCTATAGTAGTTGTGGATGCTGCAGTTGTTGGGGGTCCAACAGTTGTTGTTGTTGGTCCTTCAGTATTGGGTGATGGTTCTGCAGTGGTTGTTAGTGCTTCTGCAGTTGTTGTTGTGGGTGCAGGAGTTTTCATTGTGGAACTTGCGGTTGTTGTTGCTGGCCCTGCAGTGGTTGTTTTTGATCCTTCTGTAGCAGTTGTAGATGCTGCAGTTGTTGGTGGTCCAACAGTTGTTGTTGTGGGTCCTGGAGTTGTCGTTGTAGGTGTTGCTGTCAGTAGCCCTGCAGTTGTCATTGAAGGTCCTGCAGTTGTTTGTTTTGCAGTTGCAGTTGTTGGTCCTGCAGTTGTTGATGTTTGTCCTGCAGTTGTTGACGTGGGTCCTGAAGTGGTTGTTGGTCCCACAGTTGTTATTGTGGGTGCTTGGGTCATCGTTGTGGATCTTACTGTTGTTGTTGGTGGCCCTAGAGTTGTTGTTGTGGTTCCCTCTCTAGCAGTTGTGGATGCTGCAGTTGTTGGTGGTCCAACAGTTGTTGTTGTGGGTACTGGAGTTGTCGTTGTAGGTGTTGCTGTCAGTAGCCCTGCAGTTGTTTGTTTTGCTGTTGCAGTTGTATGTCCTGCAGTTGTTGATGTTTGTCCTGCTGTTGTTGTAGGTGGAACAGTTGTTGTTGTTGGTCCTGCTGTAGTAGTTGTGGATGCTGCAGTTGTTGTCGGTGGTGATCCTGCAGTTGTTGTTGTGGGTCCTGGAATTGTGCTTATGGGTCTTGGTATTGTTGTTGGTGGCCCCGAAGTTGTTGTTTTAGGTGAAGCAGTTGTGGTTGTTGGTCCTGCTGTAGAATTTGTGGGTCCTTCGATCGTAGAGGTCAGTCCTGCAGTTGGTGTAGTAGTTGCCGTTGTTGGTCCTGTTGTTGATGGTCCTGATTTTTTTTCTGTGGGTCTTACTGTATTATTTGTGGGTTCTGCTGCTGTTATTGTACGTGGAGCAGTTGTAGTTGGTGCAGTAATTGTTGTTGGTGTAGCAGTTGTCATTGAGGGTCCTACAGTTGATGTTGTTGGTCCCGCAGTAGTGGGTGATGGTTCAGCAGTTGTTGTGGGTCCTGCTGTAGTAGTTGTGGATCTTGCAGTTGTTGCTTTTGGTGAAACAGTTGTTGATGGTGGTCCTGCTGTTGTTGATGTGGGTCTTGCAGTGGTTGTTGTTGGTCCCGCAGTTGTTATTGTGGGTGCTTCAGTTCTCGTTGCGGATCTTGCTGTTGTTGTGTGTGCTGGAGTTGTTGTTGTGGATCCTGCTGTTGTTTTTGACTGTCCTGCAGTTGTTGTTGTTGTTCCTTCTGTGGGAGGTGCGGATGTTGCAGTTGATGGGGGTCCTGCAGTTGTCGTTGTGGGTCCTGGAGTTGTCATTGTGTGTGTTGCTGTCAGTGGCCCTGCAGTTGTTATTGAAGGTCCTGCAGTTGTTTGTTTTGCAGTTGTTGGTCCTGCAGTTGTTGTCATTGGTGGAGAAGTTGTTGTTGTTGTTGATCCTGCAGGTGGTGTTGTTGGTCCTGATGTAGGAGGTAATGTTTCTGCAGTTGTTGTATGTTGAAAAGTTGTAGTTGGGGCAGCAGATGTTGAAAGTCCTGCAGTCGTTGCAGTCAGTCCTGTAGTTCTTGAAGGTGATGAAGTTGTTGTTGCTGGTGCAGTAGTTGTTAGTGGTGCTGTTGTTAGTCCTGTTGTTGTTGGTCCTGCATTTTTTTCTGTGGGTCTTGTTTCTGTACTAGTTGTGGGTTCTGCTGTTATCGTAGGTGGAGAAGTTGTAGTTTGTGCAGTAATTGTTGTTGGTTCTGCAGTTGTTCTTGGTGTAGCAGTTGTCATTGAAGGTCCTGCAGTTGATGCTGTTGGTCCTGCGGTAGTGGGTGATGGTTCTGCAGGTGTTGTTGTGGGTCCTGCTGTATTTGTTGTGGATGCTGCAGTTGTCATTGTGGGTCTTGCTATGGTTGTTGGTGGCCCTGCAGTTGTTGTTTTGGGTTGTGCTGTAGTAGTTGTGGATTCTGCAGTTGTTGTTTCAGGTGAAGCAGTTGTTGTTGGTGGTCCTGCTGTTGTTTTGGGTCTTGCTGTTGTTGTTGGGGGCCCTGCAGTTGTTGCTTTGGTTCTTCCTTTAGTAGTTAAGGATGCTGCAGTTGTTGGTTGTCCTGCAGTTTTTGTTGTGGGTCCTGGAGTTGTCATTATGGGTCTTGCTGTTGTATTCAGTGGTCCTGCAGTTTTTGTTGTAGGTGAAGCAGTTGTTATTTGTGGTACTGCTGTTGTTGTTGTGGATCTTGGTGTTGTTACTTGTGGCCCTGCAGTTGTTGTTGTGGTTCCTCCTATAGTAGTTGTGGATGCTGCAGTTGTTGGGGGTCCAACAGTTGTTGTTGTTGGTCCTTCAGTATTGGGTGATGGTTCTGCAGTGGTTGTTAGTGCTTCTGCAGTTGTTGTTGTGGGTGCAGGAGTTTTCATTGTGGAACTTGCGGTTGTTGTTGCTGGCCCTGCAGTGGTTGTTTTTGATCCTTCTGTAGCAGTTGTAGATGCTGCAGTTGTTGGTGGTCCAACAGTTGTTGTTGTGGGTCCTGGAGTTGTCGTTGTAGGTGTTGCTGTCAGTAGCCCTGCAGTTGTCATTGAAGGTCCTGCAGTTGTTTGTTTTGCAGTTGCAGTTGTTGGTCCTGCAGTTGTTGATGTTTGTCCTGCAGTTGTTGACGTGGGTCCTGAAGTGGTTGTTGGTCCCACAGTTGTTATTGTGGGTGCTTGGGTCATCGTTGTGGATCTTACTGTTGTTGTTGGTGGCCCTAGAGTTGTTGTTGTGGTTCCCTCTGTAGCAGTTGTGGATGCTGCAGTTGTTGGTGGTCCAACAGTTGTTGTTGTGGGTACTGGAGTTGTCGTTGTAGGTGTTGCTGTCAGTAGCCCTGCAGTTGTTTGTTTTGCTGTTGCAGTTGTATGTCCTGCAGTTGTTGATGTTTGTCCTGCTGTTGTTGTAGGTGGAACAGTTGTTGTTGTTGGTCCTGCTGTAGTAGTTGTGGATGCTGCAGTTGTTGTCGGTGGTGATCCTGCAGTTGTTGTTGTGGGTCCTGGAATTGTGCTTATGGGTCTTGGTATTGTTGTTGGTGGCCCCGAAGTTGTTGTTTTAGGTGAAGCAGTTGTGGTTGTTGGTCCTGCTGTAGAATTTGTGGGTCCTTCGATCGTAGAGGTCAGTCCTGCAGTTGGTGTAGTAGTTGCCGTTGTTGGTCCTGTTGTTGATGGTCCTGATTTTTTTTCTGTGGGTCTTACTGTATTAGTTGTGGGTTCTGCTGCTGTTATTGTACGTGGAGCAGTTGTAGTTGGTGCAGTAATTGTTGTTGGTGTAGCAGTTGTCATTGAGGGTCCTACAGTTGATGTTGTTGGTCCCGCAGTAGTGGGTGATGGTTCAGCAGTTGTTGTGGGTCCTGCTGTAGTAGTTGTGGATCTTGCAGTTGTTGCTTTTGGTGAAACAGTTGTTGATGGTGGTCCTGCTGTTGTTGATGTGGGTCTTGCAGTGGTTGTTGTTGGTCCCGCAGTTGTTATTGTGGGTGCTTCAGTTCTCGTTGCGGATCTTGCTGTTGTTGTGTGTGCTGGAGTTGTTGTTGTGGATCCTGCTGTTGTTTTTGACTGTCCTGCAGTTGTTGTTGTTGTTCCTTCTGTGGAAGGTGCGGATGTTGCAGTTGATGGGGGTCCTGCAGTTGTCGTTGTGGGTCCTGGAGTTGTCATTGTGTGTGTTGCTGTCAGTGGCCCTGCAGTTGTTATTGAAGGTCCTACAGTTGTTTGTTTTGCAGTTGTTGGTCCTGCAGTTGTTGTCATTGGTGGAGAAGTTGTTGTTGTTGTTGATCCTGCAGGTGGTGTTGTTGGTCCTGATGTAGGAGGTAATGTTTCTGCAGTTGTTGTATGTTGAAAAGTTGTAGTTGGGGCAGCAGATGTTGAAAGTCCTGCAGTCGTTGCAGTCAGTCCTGTAGTTCTTAAAGGTGATGAAGTTGTTGTTGCTGGTGCAGTAGTTGTTAGTGGTGCTGTTGTTAGTCCTGTTGTTGTTGGTCCTACATTTTTTTCTGTGGGTCTTGTTTCTGTACTAGTTCTGGGTTCTGCTGTTATCGTAGGTGGAGAAGTTGTAGTTTGTGCAGTAATTGTTGTTGGTTCTGCAGTTATTCTTGGTGTAGCAGTTGTCATTGAAGGTCCTGCAGTTGATGGTGTTGGTCCTGCGGTAGTGGGTGATGGTTCTGCAGGTGTTGTTGTGGGTCCTGCTGTATTTGTTGTGGATGCTGCAGTTGTCATTGTGGGTCTTGCTATGGTTGTTGGTGGCCCTGCAGTTGTTGTTTTGGGTTGTGCTGTAGTAGTTGTGGATTCTGCAGTTGTTGTTTCAGGTGAAGCAGTTGTTGTTAGTGGTCCTGCTGTTGTTTTGGTTCTTGCTGTTGTTGTTGGGGGCCCTGCAGTAGTTGCTTTGGTTCTTCCTTTAGTAGTTAAGGATGCTGCAGTTGTTGGTGGTCCTGCAGTTGTTGTTGTGGGTCCTGGAGTTGTCATTATGGGTCTTGCTGTTGTATTCAGTGGTCCTGCAGTTTTTGTTGTAGGTGAAGCAGTTGTTATTTGTGGTACTGCTGTTGTTGTTGTGGATCTTGGTGTTGTTACTTGTGGCCCTGCAGTTGTTGTTGTGGTTCCTCCTATAGTAGTTGTGGATGCTGCAGTTGTTGGGGGTCCAACAGTTGTTGTTGTTGGTCCTTCAGTATTGGGTGATGGTTCTGCAGTGGTTGTTAGTGCTTCTGCAGTTGTTGTTGTGGGTGCAGGAGTTTTCATTGTGGAACTTGCGGTTGTTGTTGCTGGCCCTGCAGTGGTTGTTTTTGATCCTTCTGTAGCAGTTGTAGATGCTGCAGTTGTTGGTGGTCCAACAGTTGTTGTTGTGGGTCCTGGAGTTGTCGTTGTAGGTGTTGCTGTCAGTTGACCTGCAGTTGTCATTGAAGATCCTGCAGTGTTTTGTTTTGCAGTTGCAGTTGTTGGTCCTGCAGTTGTTGATGTTTGTCCTGCAGTTGTTGACGTAGGTCCTGAAGTGGTTGTTGGTGGTCCCACAGTTGTTATTGTGGGTGCTTGGGTCTTCGTTGTGGATCTTACTGTTGTTGTTGGTGGCCCTAGAGTTGTTGTTGTGGTTCCCTCTGTAGCAGTTGTGGATGCTGCAGTTGTTGGTGGTCCAACAGTTGTTGTTGTGGGTGTTGCTGTCAGTAGCCCTGCAGTTGTTTGTTTTGCTGTTGCAGTTGTATGTCCTGCAGTTGTTGATGTTTGTCCCGTTGTAGATTTATCAGATGACTTTGTTGTTCTTGTCGTTGATGTTGGTTCCTCAGTAAGAGTTGTGGATTCTTCAGTTGTTGTTGTTGGTCCTTCAGTTCTCGATGTTTGACCTGCAGTAGCAGAGGTCAATCCAGTCGTTGTCGTTGTTTGCCTTGCACTAATTGTTTGTACCGAAGTTGAAGTTGTGGTGGTTCCTGTCATTGTTGTTGTAGATTCATCAGCTGACTTTTTTGTTCCTGCAGATTTTTTGGTTGTTGTTTGTTCATCAGCAGTAGTAGAAGTGTGTCCAGCAGGTGTTGTTTGTTCTACAGTTGTAGTTGTGTGTCCTTCAGTAGTTGTGCTGGATCCTGATGTTGTTGTTGTAGATTCATCAGCTGACTTTGTTGTTACTGCAGTTGTTGTTGATTCCTCAGTAAGAGTTGTGGGTCCTTGAGTTGTGGGTGTTGGTCCAGCAGTTCTCAATGTTTGACCTGCAGTAGTAGAGGTGTGTCCAACAGGTGTTGTTTGTTCTGCAGTTGTAGTTGTGGTGGTTCCTCCCATTGTCGTTGTAGATTCATCAGCTGACTTTGTTCTTCCTGCTGTTGTTGTTGGTTCTTCAGCAATAGTCGTGGGTCCTGCAGTTATTGTTTGTCGTGCAGTTGCAGTTGTGTGTCCTTTTGTAGTTGTTCTGGGTCCTGATGTTGTTGCAGATTCATCAGCTGACATTGTTGTTGTTGCAGTTGTTGTTGGTTCCACAGTAAGAGTTTTGGGTCCTTCAGGTGTTGATGTTGGCTGTGCAGTTGTCGATATTTGCCCTGCATTAGTAGAGATGTGTCCAGCAGTTGTTGTTTGTTCCACAGTTGTAGTTCTGTATTCTTCAGTTGTTGTGGTGGGTCCTGATGTTGTTGTTGCAGATTCATCAGTTGACTTTGTTGTTCCTTCAGTTGTTGTTATTGGTTCTTCAGCAATAGTCGTGGGTCTTGCAGTTGTTGTTTGTTCAGCAGTTGCAGTTGTGTGTCCTTTTGTAGTTGTGCTGGGTCCTGATGTTGTTGTTGTAGATTCATCAGCTGACTTTGTTGTTCCTGCAGTTGTTGTTGTTGTTTTCTCAGTAAGAGTTGTGGGTACTTTAGTTGTCAATATTTGCCCTGCAGTAGTAGTGATGTTTCCAGCAGTTGTTGTTTTTCCCACAGTTGTAGTTATGTGCCTGTCAGTAGTTGTGGCAGGTCCTGCCATTGTTGTTCTAGATTCATTAGCTGACATTGTTGTTCCTGCAGTTTTTGGTTCTGCAGCAATAGTTGTGGGTCCTGAGGATGTTGTTTGTCCTGCAGTTGTAGTTGTGTATCCCTTAGTAGTAATGGTGGGTCCTGATCTTGTCATTGTAGTTTCATCAGCTGACTTTGTTGTATCTTCAGTTGTTGTTGGTTCCTCAGTAGGAGTTGTGGGTCCTCCACTTGTTGCTGGTCCTGAAGTTGGTGTTGTTGGTTTTTCAGTAATAGTTGTTTGTCCGACAGTTGTTGTTCGTCTGTTAGTTACTGATATTGGTCCTTCAGTTGTTGTTGTTGGTCCTGCCATTGTCAATGTTTTCCCTGCAGTAGTAGAGGTGTGTCCAGCAGTTTTTGTCTGTTCCACAGTTGTAGTTGTGGATTCTCCAGTAGTTGTGGTAGGTCCTGATTTTGTTGTTGCAGATTCATCTGCTGACGTTGTTGTTACTTCAGTTTTGATTGTTGGCTTGTAAGAAGTAGTAGAGGTCTGTCCAGCAGTTGATGTTTGTCCCACAGTTGTAGTCATGTGTCCTTCAGTAGTTGTGGTAGGTCCTGATGTTATTGTTGCAGATTCATCTGCTGACTTTGTTGTTCCTTCAATTGTTGTTGTTGGTTCTTCAGCAATAGTTGTGGATGCTGCAGTTGTTTTAGGTAAAGCAGTTGTCTTTGGTTGCCCTGCAGTTGTTGTTGTTGGTCCTCTTGTCGTAAATGTGGATGCTGCAGTGTTTGTTGGCATTCCTGCTGTTGTTTTCGTTGGTCCTGCAATTGTCGTCCGTCTTGCTATTGTTATTGTTGGCCCTGCAGGTTTTGTTGTGGGTCCTGCTGTAGCAGTCGTGGATGATGTAGTTGTTGTTGTGGGTCCTGCTGTTGTTGATGTGGGTCCTGCAGTTGTTATTGTTGATGCTTGAGTTGTCGTTGCGGATCTTGCTGTTGTTGTTGGTGCTGTTGTTGTTGTGTGTTCTCCTGTAGTAATCGTGGATGCTGCAGTAGTTGGTGGCCCTGCAGTTGTTGCTTTGGGTCCTGTTGTAGTAGTTGTGGATGCTGCAGTTGTTGTTTTAGGTGAAGCAGTTGTTGTTGGTGGTCCTGCTGTTGTTGTTGTGGATCTTGCTGTTGTTACTTGTGGCCCTGCAGTTGTTGTTGTGGTTCGTCCTGTAGTAGTTATGGATGCTGTAGTTGTTGGTGGTCCAACAGTTGTTGTTGGTCCTTGAGTTGTCGTTGTTGGTGTTGTTGTCAGTGGCCCTGCAGTTGTCTTTGAAGGTCCTGTTGTTTGTTTTGCAGTTGCAGTTGTTGGTCCTGCAGTTGTTGATGTTTGTTCTGCAGTTATTGTTGTAGGTGGAGCAGTTGTTGTTGTTGATCCTGCAGATGATGCTGTGGGTCCTGCTGTAGGAGTTGGGGGTTTTGCAGCTGTTGTAGGTGGAAAGTTTGTAGTTGCTGCAGCCGTTCTTGAAGGACCTGCAGTCGTCCCAGTCAATCCTGTAGTTTTTCTTGAAGACGATGAAGTTGTTGTTGCTGGTGCAGTAGTTGCTGGTCCTGTTGTTGTTGGTCCTGTATTTTTTTCCGTGGGTCTTTCTGTACTAGTTGGGTGTTCTGCTGTTGTTATCGTAGGTGGGACAGTTGTAGTTGGTGCAGTAATTGTTGTTGGTTCTGCAGTTGTTGTTTGTGTAGCAGTTGTCATTGAAGGTCCTGCATTTGATGTTGTTGGTCCTGCAGTTGATAGTGTTGGTCCTGCTGTAGTGGGTGATGGTTCTGCAGTTGTTGCTATGGGTGCTGGAGTTGTCATTGTGGGTCTTGCTGTTGTTGTTGGCGATCCTGCGGTTGTTGATGTGGGTCCTGCAGTGGTTGTGAGTGGTTCTGCAGTTGTTGTTGTGGGTGCTGGAGTTGTCATGGTAGGTCTTGATGTTGTTGTTTGTCGCCCTGCAGTGGTTGTTTTGGATCCTTCTGCTGCAGTTGTTGTTTTAGGTGAAGCACTGGTTGGTGGTGGTCCTGCTGTGGTTGTTGTGGATCTTGCTGTTGTCATTTCTGGCCTTGCAATTGTTGTTGTGGGTCCTGCTGTTGTTGATGTGGATCCTGCAGTGGTTGTTGGTGGTCCTGCAGTGGTTATTTTTAGTGCTTGAGTTGTTTTTGCAGATCTTGCTGTTGTTGTGGGTGATGGAGTTATTGTTGTAAGTCTTGCTGATGTTGTAGGTGGCCCTGCAGTTGATGTTTTTGGTCCTGCTCTAGTAGTTGTTGATCGTCCTGCCATTATTGTTGGTGCATCAGTTGTGATTGATGGTTTTACACTCATTGTTGTTGGTAGTACAGTAGTCTTTTTTGGTCCTGCCGTTGTAGAGGTCAATCCTGCAGTGGTTGATCCTGCAGTAGTAGTTGTTGGTGCACCAGTTGTTGTAGGTCCTGAAGTCATCGCAATAAGTCCTGTAGTTGTTTTTGTGGGTGCTTGAGTTGTCGTTGCGGATCTTGCCGTCGTAGTGTGTGCTGGAGTTGTCGTTGTTGGTCTTGCTGTTGTTTTTGGTGGCCCTGCAGTTGTTGTTGTGGTTCCTTCTGTAGTAGTTGTGGATGTTGCAGTTGTTGGGGGTCCTGCAGTTGTTGTGGGTCCTGGAGTTGTCATTGTGTGTGTTGCTGTCAGTGGCTCTGCAGTTGTTATTGAAGGTCCTGCAGTTGTTTGTTTTGCTGTTGTTCTTTCTTGCCTTGTTGTCATAGGTGGAACAGTTGTTGTTGTTGATTCTGTAGGAGTTGGTGGTTCTGCAGTTGTTGTAGGCTGAAAAGATGTAGTTGGTGCAGCAGTTTTTGAAGGTCTTGCAGTTGTCATTATTTGCCCTGCAGAAGTAAAGGTGTGTCCAACAGTTGTTGTTTCGACTGCAGTTGTAGTTGTGTGTCCTTCAGTAGTTGTGCTGGGTCCTGATGTTGTTGTTGTAGATTCATCAGCTGACTTTGTTGTTCTTGTGATTGTCATTGGTTCCTCAGTAAGAGTTGTGGATTCTTCAGTTGTTTTTGGCCCTGCAGTCTTCGATGTTTGACCGGCAGTAGTAGACGTGAATACAGCAGTTGTTGTTGTTTGCCTTGCAGTAATTGTTTGTACAGCAGTTGAAGTTGTGGTGGTTACTGCCATTGTTGTTGTAGATTCATCAGCTGACTTTGTTGTTCCTGAAGATGTGACTGTTGGTTCATCAGCAGTAGTAGAGGTGTGTCCAGCAGTTGTTGTTTGTTCTTTAGTTGTAGTTGTGTGTCCTTCAGTAGTTGTGGTGGTTCCTCCCATTGTCGTTGTAGATTCATCAGCTGAATTTGTTGTTCCTGCAGTTGTTGATGGTTCCACAGTAAGACTTTTTTGTCCTTCAGTTGTTGTTGTTTGTTCCATCGTTGTGCTTGTGTATTCTTCAGAAATTTGAGTTGGTCCTGATGTTGTTGTTGCAGATTTATCAGCTGACTTTGTTGTTCCTTCAGTTGTTGTTGTTGGTTCTTCAACAATAGTTGTGGGTCCTGCAGTTGTTTGTTCTGGAGTTGCAGGTTTGTGTCCTTTTGTAGTTGTGCTGGGTCCTGATGTTGTTGTTGTAGATTCATCAGCTGACTTTTTTGTTCCTGCAGTTGTTGTTGTCGGTTCCTCAGTAAGAGGTGTGGGTCCTGCAGTTGTTGTTTGTTCCGCTGTTGTAGTTGTGGGTCCTTTTGTAGTTGTTCTGCGTCCTGGAGTTGTCGTTGTGGGTCCTGCTGGTGTAGTAGTGAATGCTTCAGTTGTTGTCAGTGTTGGTCCTCCAGCTTTTGTTGTGGTTCCTGGAATTGTGCTTGTGGGTCTTGGTATTGTTGTTCGTGGCCCTGTTGTTGTTTTAGATGAAGTAGTTGTGGTTGTGGGTCGTGCTGTAGTAGTTGTGGATGCTGCAGTTGTTGTTGTGGGTCCAGGAATTGTGCTTGTGGGTCTTGGTATTGTTGTTGGTGGCCCTGCAGTTGTTGTTTTAGGTGAAGCAGTTGTGGTTGTGGGTCCTGCTGTAGTAGTTGTGGTTGCTGCAGTTGTTGTTGTGGCTCCAGGAATTGTGCTTGTGGGTCTTGGTATTGTTGTTGGTGGTCCTGCAGTTGTTGTTTTAGGTGAAGCAGTTGTGGTTGTGGGTCCTGCTGTAGAAGTTGTGGTTCCTTCCATTGTAGAGGTCGGTCCTTCAGTTGTTGTTGTTTGTTCCGCAGTTGTACTTGTGTATTCTTCAGAAATTGTGGTTGGTCCTGATGTTGTTGTTGCAGATTTATCAGCTGACTTTGTTGTTCCTTCAGTTGTTGAGGTTGGTTCTACAGCAATAGTCGTGGGTCCTGCAGTTGTTGTTTGTTCAGCAGTTGCAATTGTGTGTCCTTTTGTAATTGTGCTGGGTCCTGATGTTGTTGTAGATTCATCAGCTGACTTTTTTGTTCCTGCAGTTTTTGTCGGTTCCTCAGTAAGAGTTGTGTGTCCTTCAGTTGTTGTTGTTTGTTCCGCAGTTGTACTTGTGTATTCTTCAGAAATTGTGGTTGGTCCTGATGTTGTTGTTGCAGATTCATAAGGTAACTTTGTTGTTGGTTCTTCAGTAATAGTCGTGGGTCCTTCAGTTGTTGTTTGTTCCACAGTTGTAGTTTTGTGTCCTTTTCTAGCAGTGCTGAGTCCTGATGTTGTTGTTGTAGATTCATTAGCTGACGATGTTGTTCCCGCAGTTGTTGTTTGTTCAGCTGTTGTAGTTGTGTGTCCTTTTGTAGTTGATCTGCGTCCTGGAGTTGTCGTTGTGGGTCCTGCTGGTGTAGTTGTGGATGCTTCAGTTGTTGTCGGTGGTGGTCCTGCAGCTGTTGTTGTGGTTCCTGGAATTCTGCTTGTGGGTCTTGGTGTTGTTGTTGGTGGCCCTGCAGTTGTTGTTTTAGGTGAAGCAGTTGTGGTTGTGTGTCCTGCTGGTAAAGTTGTGAATGCTTCAGTTATTGTCGGTGGTGGTCCTGCAGCTGTTGTTGTGGTTCCTGGAATCGTGCTTGTGGGTCTTGGTATTGTTGTTGGTGGCCCTGCAGTTGTTGTTTTAGGTGAAGCAGTTGTGGTTGTTGGTCCTGCTATAGTAGCTGTTAATTCAGCAGTTAATGTCAGTGGTGGTCCTGCAGTTGTTGTTGTGGGTCCTGGAATTGTGCTTGTGGGTTTTGGTATTGTTGTTGTTGGCCCTGCAGTTGTTGTTTTAGGTAAAGCAGTTGTGGTTGTGGGTCCTGCTGTAGAAGTTGTGGAGGTCGGTCCAGCAGTTTTTGTCATAGGTGGAGCAGTTGTTGTTGGTCCTGCAGTATGTGGTGTGGGTCCCGTTGTAGGAGTGTGTGGTTCTGCAGGTGTTGTAGGTGGAAAAGTTGTAGTTGTTGCAGCAGTTGCAATTTTTGGTCCTGTTGTTGTTGGTCCTGAATTTTTTTCTGTTGGTCTTACTGTACTAGTTGTGGGTTCTGCTGTTGTTACTGTTGGTGGAGCAGTTGTAGTTGGTGCAGTAATTGTTGTTGGTTCTGCAGATGTTGTTGTCGGTGGAGCAGTTGTAGTTGGTGCAGTAATTGTTGTTGGCGTAGCAGTTGTCATTGAGGGTCGTGCAGTTGATGGTGTTGGTCCTGCAGTAGTGGGTGATGGTTCTGCAGTTATTGGTGTGGGTCCTGCTGTAGTAGTTGTGTATCCTAAAGTTGTTGTTTCAGGTGAAGCAGTTGTTGTTGGTGGTCCTGCTGTTGTTGTTGGTACTCTTACTGTTGTTGTTGTTGTTGTGGATCTTGTTGTTACTTGTGGCCCTTCATTTGTTGTTGTGGGTCTTTCTGTTGTTGATTCGGGTCCTGCAGTCGTTGTTGGTGGTCCGGCAGTTGTCATTGTGGGTCTTGCTGTTGTTGTTGTGGGTCCTGGTGTTGCCATTGTGTGTGTTGCTGTTAGTGGCCCTGCAGTTATTATTGAAGGTCCTGCAGTTTTTTGTTTTGCAGTTGTTGGTCCTGAAGTTGTTGTCATAAGTGGATCAGTTGTTGTTGTTGATCCTGCAGGTGGTGGTGCGGGTCCTGCTGTAGGAGTTGCTTGTTCTCCAGTTGTTGTAGGTTGAAAAGTTGTAGTTGGTGCAGCAGTTGTTGAAGGTCCTGCAGTAATCACAGTCAGTCCTGTAGTTGTTATTGAAGGTGATGAAGTTGCTGTTGCTGGTATCGTAGTTGTTAGTGGTGCTGTTGTTGGTCCTGTTGTTGTTGGTCTTGCATTTTTTCCTGTGGGTCTTTCTGTACTAGTTGTGGGTTCTGCTGCTGTTATCATAGTTGGAGCAGTTGGGGTCGGTGCAGTAATTGTTGTTGGTTCTGCAGTTGTTGTCGTCGGATGAGCAGTTGTATGAGCAGTTGTAGTTGATGCAGTAACTGTTGTTGGTCCTGCAGTTGTTGTCAGTTTAGCAGTTGTCATTGAAGGTTCTGCAGTTGATGATGTTTGTCCTGCAGTAGTGGGTGGTGGTTCCACAATCGTTGTTGTGAGTCCTGCTGTAGTAGTTGTGGACGCTGCAGTTGTCATTGTGGGTCTTGCTGTTGTTGTTCGTGATCCTGCAGTTGTTGATGTGGGTCCTGCAGTGGTTGTGGGGGCTGTTGTTGTTGTGGGTCCTGCTGGAGTATGTGTGGATGCTGTAGTTGTTGTTTTATGTGAAGGAGTTGTTGTGGGTGGCCCTACAGTTGTTGTTACTGGTCCTGTTGTAGTAGTTGTGGATAATGCAGTTGTTTTTGGTGGTCCTGCAGTTGTTGTTGTTAAGGGTCCTGGAATTATTGTTGTGGGTCTCGCTGTTGTTAACGGTGGCCCTGCAGTTGACGTTTTGGGTCCTGCTGTAGTAGTTTTGGATGCTGCAAATGTTGGTGGTGGCCCTGCTGTTGCTGTTGTGGATCTTGCTGTTGTTATTTGTGGCCCTGCAGTTGTTGTGGTGGGTCCTGCTGTTGTTGATGTGGGTGCTGCAGTGGTTGTTGGTGGTCCTGCAGTTGTCATTGTGGGTGCTGGAGTTGATGTTGCAGATCTTACTGTTGTTGTGGGTGCTGGGGTTGTTGTTGTGGGTCTTGCTGTTGTTGTTGGTTGCCCTGCAGTTGACGTTGTGGTTCCTGCTGTTGTTGTTGTGGGTCCTGCTGGAGTAGTGTTGGATGTGACAGTTGTTGTTTTAGGTGAAGCTGTTGTTTTTGGTGGCCCTGCAGCTGTTGTTCCTGTTGTAATAGTTATGGATGCTGCAGTTGTTCTTGGTGGTCCAGCAGTTGTTGTTGTTGGTCCTGGAATTCTTGTTGTGGGTCTTGCTATTGTTGTCGGTGGTCCTGCAGTTGTTGTTGTTGTTGGTACGGCATAAGTAGTTGTTGGTTCTGGAGTTGTTGTTGGTCCAGCATTAGTAGTTGTGGGTCCTGCATTGGCTGTCGTCGGTGGAGCAGTTGTAGTTGGTCCAGTCATTGTTGTTGGTTCTGCAGTTGTTGTTGTAGCAGGAGTCCTCGAAGGTCCTGCAGTTGATGCTGTTGGTCCTGCAGAACTGGGTGATGGTCCTGCTGTAGTAGTTGTGGAGGCTGCATTTGTCATTGTGGTTCTTGCTTTTGTTTTTGGTTGTCTTGAGGTTGTTGATGTTGGTCCTGCAGTGGTTGTTGTTGGTTCTGCAGTTGTTGTTGTGGGTGCTGTAGTTGTCATTGTGGGTCCTGCAGTTGTTGATGTTCTTCCTGCAGCAGACGTTGTGGGTCCTGCAGAGGCAGTGGTTGTTGTCGCTGTTGAAACTGTAATAGAAAACAAACCATTAAGGATGGCTAACATTTATATTTTTTAATATATTATCATGAGATGTATGAAACCTCTTTTCAATGAGCTGTCAATCAGATTGGACTTAATTAACACAACTGAACCCACCAACCCACTTTCTCCCTCCTGTCCGATGCAGCTTATGACATGGCGTCCAATCCATTGCTCACTTTATACTGGCAATTGCTTTGAAAATATAACCCTACTGTTGTAGTTACCTGCAACAATAGTGGCAGTGTCCACATCGATGCGGGTGATGCCATTGGATATTGAGTCCAGCAAAGTCTGCACTGCACGGCTTTCAGTTGGAAGAGGCGATTGTTTTTTGAAGATCAACTTCATGTCCACGAAGACTGATCCATTACTAGAAACAAAACGAAGTAGAATATCTTCATAGTTTGTACTTATTTCCATTGTCCGAATTTTTTCACTATTATCTATCTTGTCTTCTTTATTCTATCTGTTACTTAATTAAAAAGAACTAAGGTAATTTCACAAAATTGTTTTCCATCTTTCTGAAAAATAAAGGGTTCAAGTGTGTACTTACGCAAAATAATTGATTTTACTCCCGTAAAATGTTCTTGGGAAATAATGTCTGAAGCCTCTGTTGACCTTTTATAGGACATGAAATACATTTTAATAAAACATGTTTGATATTCAAATTAAACTGCAGGAATGATTTGTTTTTCACAGTACACACGTTTTTGAATTTTATGAACATTTTTATCTCACCTCTGTTGTAACATTACAATCCAGCTCCTGGTACACTGACGTAGAAGGATCTAAGTAATCCTTTATAAATGTGCGTTTCATGCTGAATTTCAACTCCATAGATACTTCATTATCTGTAGGGGGCTGAATCTCTGGCCTGCAAGTCACTGTTTCAGTCATTATTGAGTAAGAAGTAGTTGTGTGAGCAATAGCAGTAATAGTTTGTGCTGCTATAGTAGTTGTAGAAACGGTGATCCTAGATGTAGATGAGGGTCCTGCAGTTGTTGTTGTTGATGGTTCTGCCCTTGTTGTTGGTGCATCAGTTGTCATTGATGGTCCTACAGTCATTGTTGTTGGTACTACAGTAGTCTTTTTGGGTCCTGCCATTGTATAGGTCATGCCTGCAGTTGTTGTTGTTGGTCCTGCAGTAGTTGTTGTTGGTGTAGCAGTTGTCATTGAAGGTCCTGCAGTTGATGGTGTTGGTCCTGCAGTAGTGGGTGATGG
Source organism: Urophycis tenuis (assembly GCA_036785325.1). Taxonomy (NCBI): domain Eukaryota; kingdom Metazoa; phylum Chordata; class Actinopteri; order Gadiformes; family Phycidae; genus Urophycis; species Urophycis tenuis. Next base: position 12,752,842 of record JAXIVH010000001.1, read on the forward strand.
TTCTGCAGTTGTTGTTGTTGTCGGTCCTGCTGTAGTAGTTGTGGATGCTGCAGTTGTAATTGTGGGTCTTGCTGTTGTTGTTGGTGGCCCTGCAGTTGTTGTTTTGGGTCCTGCTGTAGTAGTTGTGGATTCTGCACTTTTTGTTTCAGGTGAAGCATTTGTTGTTGGTGGTCCTGCTGTTGTTGTTGTGGGTCTTGCTGTTGTTGTTTGGGGCCCTACAGTTGTTGTTGTGGTTCTTTCTTTAGTAATTGTGGATTCTGCAGTTGTTGGTGGTCCTGCAGTTGTTGTTGTGGGTCCTGGAGTTGTCGTTGTGGGTCTTGCTGTTGTTGACGGTTGTCCTGAAGTTGTTGTTTTGGGTCCTGCTGTATTAGTTGTTTCAGGTGAAGCAGTTGTTATTGGTGGTCCTGCTGTTGTTGTTGTGGATCTTGCTGTTGTTATTTGTGGCCCTGCAGTTGTTGTTGTGGGTCCTGCTGTTGTTGATGTGGGTCCTGCAGTGGTTGTTGGTGGTCCTGCAATTGTTATTGTGGATGCTTGAGTTGTTGTTGTGGGTGCTGGAGTTGTTGTTGTGGTTCCTTCTGTAGCAGTTGTGGATGCTGCAGTTGTTGGTGATCCAACAGTTGTTGTTGTGGGTCCTGGAATTGTCATTTTGGGTGTTGCTGTCAGTAGCCCTGCAGTTGTTTGTTTTGCAGTTGCAGTTGTTGGTCCTGCAGTTTTTGTCGTAGGTGGAGCAGTTGTTGTTGTTGATCCTGCAGGTGGTGCTGTGGGTCCAGCTGTAGGAGTGTGTGGTTCTGCTGTTGTTGTAGGTGGAAACGTTGTAGTTAGTGTGGCAGTTGTTGAAGGTCCTGCAGTCATCACAGTCAGTCCTGTAGTTGTTAGTGAAGGTGATGAAGTTGTTGTTGCTGTTGTTTTTCCTGCATTATTTTCTGTGGGTCTTTCTGTACTAGTTGAGGGTTTTGCTGTTTTTATGGTAGGTACAGCAGTTGTAGTTGGTGCAGTAATTGTTGTTGGTTCTGCAGTTGTTGTCGTTGGTGGAGCAGTTGTAGTTGGTGCAGTAACTGTTGTTGGTCTTGCAGCTGTTGTTGGTTTAGCAGTTGTCATTGAAGGTCCTGCAGTAGTGGGTGATGGTTCCACAATTGTTGTTGTGGGTCCTGCTGTAGTAGTTGTGGACGCTGCAGTTGTCATTGTGGGTCTTGTTGTTGTTGTTGGTGATCCTGCAGTTGTTGATGTGGGTCCTGCAGTGGTTGTTAGTGGTTCTGCAGTTGTTGTCATGGGTGCTGGAGTTGTCATTGTGGGTCTTACTGTTGTTGTTGGTGGCCTTGCAGTTGTGCTTTTGGATCCTGCTGTAGTAGTTGTGGATGCTGGAGTTGTTGGTGGTCCTGCAGTAGTTGTTGTGTGCCCTGGAGTTGTCATTGTCTGTCCTGCTGCAGTAGTTGTGAATGCTGCAGTTGTTGTTTTGGATGAAGCTGTTTTTGTTGGTGGCCCTGCAGTTGTTGTTGTTGGTCCTGTTTTAGTAGTTGTGGGTCTTGGTATTGTTGTTGGTGGCACTGTAGTTGTTGTTTTAGGTAAAGCAGTTTTGGTTGTGGGTCTTGGTATTGTACTTGGTGGCCCTGCAGTTGTTGTTTTAGGTGAAGCAGTTGTGGTTGTGGGTCCTGCTGTAGTAGTTGTGGATGCTGCAGTTGTTGTTGTGGGTCCAGGAATTGTGCTTGTGGGTCTTGGTATTGTTGTTGGTGGCCCTGCAGTTGTTGTTTTAGGTGAAGCAGTTGTGGTTGTGGGTCCTGCTATAGCAGTTGTAGATGCTGCAGTTGTTGTTGTGGGTCCTGGAATTGTGCTTGTGGGTCTTTGTATTGTTGTTGGTGGCCCTGCAGTTGTTTTTTTAGGTGAAGCAGTTGTGGTTATGGGTCCTACTGTAGAAGTTGTGGTTCCTTCCATTGTAGAGGTCGGTCCTTCAGTTGTTCTTAATTGTTCCGCAGTTGTACTTGTGTATTCTTCAGAAATTGTGGTTTGTCCTGATGTTGTTGTTGCAGATTTATCAGCTGACTTTGTTCTTCCTTCAGTTGTTGTTGTTGGTTCTACAGCAATAGTCGTGGGTCCTGCAGTTGTTGTTTGTTCCGCTGTTGTAGTTGTGTGTCCTTTTGTAATTGCTCTGCGTCCTTGAGTTGTCGTTGTGGGTCCTGCTGGTGTAGTTGTGGATGCTTCAGTTGTTGTCGGTGGTGGTCCTGCAGCTGTTGTTGTGGTTCCTGGAATTGTGCTTGTGGGTCTTGTTATTGTTGTTGGTGGCCCTGCACTTGTTGCTTTAGGTGAAGCAGTTGTGGTTATGGGTCCTACTGTAGAAGTTGTGGTTCCTTCCATTGTAGAGGTCGGTCCTTCAGTTGTTCTTATTTCTTCCGCAGTTGTACTTGTGTATTCTTCAGAAATTGTGGTTTGTCCTGATGTTGTTGTTGCAGATTTATCGGCTGACTTTGTTGTTCCTTCAGTTGTTGTTGTTGGTTCTACAGCAATAGTCGTGGGTCCTGCAGTTGTTGTTTGTTCCGCTGTTGTAGTTGTGTGTCCTTTTGTAGTTGTTCTGCGTCCTGGAGTTGTCGTTGTGGGTCCTGCTGGTGTAGTTGTGGATGCTTCAGTTGTTGTCGGTGGTGGTCCTGCAGCTGTTGTTGTGGTTCCTGGAATTGTGCTTGTGGGTCTTGTTATTGTTGTTGGTGGCCCTGCAGTTGTTGCTTTAAATGAAGCAGTTGTGGTTTTGGGTCCTGTTGTAGTAGTTGTATATGCTGCAGTTGTTGTTGTGGGTCCTGGAATTGTGCTTGTGGGTCTTTGTATTGTTGTTGGTGGCCCTGCAGTTGTTTTTTTAGGTGAAGCAGTTGTGGTTATGGGTCCTACTGTAGAAGTTGTGGTTCCTTCCATTGTAGAGGTCGGTCCTTCGGTTGTTCTTATTTGTTCCGCAGTTGTACTTGTGTATTCTTCAGAAATTGTGGTTGGTCCCGATGTTGTTGTTGCAGATTTATCGGCTGACTTTGTTGTTCCTTCAGTTGTTGTTGTTGGTTCTACAGCAAGAGTCGTGGGTCCTGCAGTTGTTGTTTGTTCCGCTGTTGTAGTTGTGTGTCCTTTTGTAGCTGTTCTGCGTCCTGGAGTTGTCGTTGTGGGTCCTGCTGGTGTAGTTGTGGATGCTTCAGTTGTTGTCGCTGGTGGTCCTGCAGCTGTTGGTGTGGTTCCTGGAATTGTGCTTGTGGGTCGTGTTATTGTTGTTGGTGGCCCTGCAGTTGTTGCTTTAGATGAAGCAGTTGTGGTTGTGGGTCCTTTTGTAGTAGTTTTAGATGCAGCAGTTGTTGTTGTGGGTCCTGGAATTGTGCTTGTGGGTCTTTGTATTGTTGTTGGTGGCCCTGCAGTTGTTTTTTTAGGTGAAGCAGTTGTGGTTATGGGTCCTACTGTAGAAGTTGTGGTTCCTTCCATTGTAGAGGTCGGTCCTTCGGTTGTTCTTATTTGTTCCGCAGTTGTACTTGTGTATTCTTCTGAAATTGTGGTTGGTCCTGATGTTATTGTTGCATATTTATCAGCTGACTTTGTTGGTCCTTTAGTTGTTGTTGTTGGTTCTACAGCAATAGTCGTGGGTCCTGCAGTTGTTGTTTGTTCCGCTGTTGTAGTTGTGTGTCCTTTTGTAGTTGTTCTGCGTCCTGGAGTTGTCGTTGTGGGTCCTGCTGGTGTAGTTGTGGATGCTTCAGTTGTTGTCGGTGGTGGTCCTGCAGTTGTTGTTGTGGTTCCTGGAAATGTGCTTGTGGGTCTTGTTATTGTTGTTGGTGGCCCTGCAGTTGTTGCTTTAGAAGAAGCAGTTGTGGTTGTGGGTCCTGTTGTAGTAGTTGTAGATGCTGCAGTTGTTGTTGTGGGTCCTGGAATTGTGCTTGTGGGTCTTTGTATTGTTGTTGGTGGCCCTGCAGTTGTTTTTTTAGGTGAAGCAGTTGTGGTTATGGGTCCTACTGTAGAAGTTGTGGTTCCTTCCATTGTAGAGGTCGGTCCTTCGGTTGTTCTTATTTGTTCCGCAGTTGTACTTGTGTATTCTTCAGAAATTGTGGTTGGTCCTGATGTTGTTGTTGCAGATTCATCAGCTGACTTTGTTGTTCCTTTAGTTGTTGTTGTTGGTTCTACAGCAATAGTCGTGGGTCCTGCAGTTGTTGTTTGTTCCGCTGTTGTAGTTGTGTGTCCTTTTGTAGTTGTTCTGCGTCCTGGAGTTTTCGTTGTGGGTCCTGCTGGTGTAGTTGTGGATGCTTCAGTTGTTGTCGGTGGTGTTCCTGCAGCTGTTGTTGTGGTTCCTTGAATTGTGCTTGTGGGTCTTGTTATTGTTGTTGGTGGCCCTGCAGTTGTTGCTTTAGGTGAAGCAGTTGTGGTTATGGGTCCTACTGTAGAAGTTGTGATTCCTTCCATTGTAGAGGTCGGTCCTTCAGTTGTTCTTATTTGTTCCGCAGTTGTACTTCTGTATTCTTCAGAAATTGTGGTTTGTCCTGATGTTGTTGTTGCAGATTTATCGGCTGACTCTGTTGTTCCTTCAGTTGTTGTTGTTGGTTCTACAGCAATAGTCGTGGGTCCTGCAGTTGTTGTTTGTTCCGCTGTTGTAGTTGTGTGTCCTTTTGTAGTTGTTCTGCGTCCTGGAGTTGTCTTTGTGGGTCCTGCTGGTGTAGTTGTGGATGCTTCAGTTGTTGTCGGTGGTGGTCCTGCAGCTGTTGTTGTGGTTCCTGGAATTGTGCTTGTGGGTCTTGTTATTGTTGTTGGTGGCCCTGCACTTGTTGCTTTAGATGAAGCAGTTGTGGTTGTGGGTCCTGTTGTAGTAGTTGTAGATGCTGCAGTTGTTGTTGTGGGTCCTGGAATTGTGCTTGTGGGTCTTTGTATTGTTGTTGGTGGCCCCTCAGTTGTTTTTTTAGGTGAAGCAGTTGTGGTTATGGGTCCTACTGTAGGAGTTGTGGTTCCTTCCATTGTAGAGGTTGGTCCTTCGGTTGTTCTTATTTGTTCCGCAGTTGTACTTGTGTATTCTTCAGAAATTGTGGTTGGTCCTGATGTTTTTGTTGCAGATTTATCGGCTGACTTTGTTGTTCCTTCAGTTGTTGTTGTTGGTTCTACAGCAATAGTCGTGGGTCCTGCAGTTGTTGTTTTTTCCGCTGTTGTAGTTGTGTGTCCTTTTGTAGTTGTTCTGCGTCCTGGAGTTGTCGCTGTGGGTCCTGCTGGTGTAGTTGTGGATGCTTCAGTTGTTGTCGGTGGTGGTCCTGCAGCTGTTGTTGTGGTTCCTGGAATTGTGCTTGTGGGTCTTGTTATTGTTGTTGGTGGCCCTGCACTTGTTGCTTTAGGTGAAGCAGTTGTGGTTATGGGTCCTACTGTAGAAGTTGTGGTTCCTTCCATTGTAGAGGTCGGTCCTTCAGTTGTTCTTATTTGTTCCGCAGTTGTACTTGTGTATTCTTCAGAAATTGTGGTTTGTCCTGATGTTGTTGTTGCAGATTTATCGGCTGACTTTGATGTTCCTTCAGTTGTTGTTGTTGGTTCTACAGCAATAGTCGTGGGTCCTGCAGTTGTTGTTTGTTCCGCTGTTGTAGTTGTGTGTCCTTTTGTAGTTGTGCTGGGTCCTGATGTTGTTGTCTTAGTTTCATCAGCTGACTTTTTTGTTCCTGCAGTTTTTGTCGGTTCCTCAGTAAGAGTTGTGGGTCCTTCAGTTGTCGATGTTTGCCCTGCAGTAGTAGAAGTGTGTCCAGCAGGTGTTGTTTGTTTCACATATGTAGTTGTGCATTCTTCAGTAGTTGTGGTGGTTCCCGATGATGTCATTGTAGATTCAACACCTGACGATATTGTTCCTTTAGTTGTTGGTCCTGAAGTCCTCGATGTTTGACCTGCAGTAGTAGAGGTGAATCCAGCAGTTGTCGTTGTTCGCCTTGCAATAATTGTTTGTACCGCAGTTGAAGTTGTGGTGGTTCCTGCCATTGTTGTTGTAGATTCATCAGCTGACTTTGTTGTTCCTGCAGATGTGATTGTTGGTTCATCACCAGTAGTAGAGGTGGGTCCAGTAGGTGTTGTGTGTCCTTCAGTTGTTGTTGTGGTTCCTCCCATTGTGGTTGTAGATTCATCAGCTGACTTTGTTGTTCCTGCAGTTGTTGTTGGTTCCTCAGTAAGAGTTGTTGGTCCATCAGTTGTTGTTGTTTGTTCTGCAGTTTTACTTGTGTATTCTTCAGAAATTGTGGTTGGTCCTGATGTTGTTGTTGCAGATTTATGAAGTGACTTTGTTGTTCCTTCAGTTATTGTTGGTTCTTCAGTAATAGTCGTGGTTCCTTCAGTTGTTGTTTGTTCCGCAGTTGTAGTTTTGTGTCCTTTTCTAGCAGTGATGTGTCTTGATGTTGTTGTTGTAGATTCATTAGCTGACGATGTTGTTCTTTCAGTTGTTGTTGGTTCATTAGCAAAAGTCGTGGGTCCTGCAGTTGTTGTTTGTTCCGCTGTTGTGGTTGTGTGTCCTTTTGTAGTTGTTCTGCGTCCTGGAGTTGTCGTTGTGGGTCCTGCTGGTGTAGTTGTGGATGCTTCAGTTTTTGTCGGTGTTGGTCCTCCAGCTGTTGTTGTTGTTCCTGGAATTGTGCTTGTGGGTCTTGGTATTGTTGTTCGCGGCCCTGCAGTTGTTGTTTTAGATGAAGCAGTTGTGGTTGTTTGTCGTGCTGTAGTAGTTGTGGATGCTGCAGTTGTTGTGGGTCCAGGAATTGTGCTTGTGGGTCTTGTTATTGTTGTTGGTGGCCCTGCAGTTGTTGTTTTAGGTGAAGCAGTTGTGGTTGTGGGTCCTGCTGTAGTAGTCGTGGATGCTCCAGGAATTGTGCTTGTGGGTCTTGGTATTGTTGTTGGTGGCACTGCAGTTGTTGTTTTAGGTAAAGCAGTTGTGGTTGTGGGTCTTGCTGTAGAAGTTGTGGTTCCTTCCATTGTAGAGGTCGATCCTTCAGTTGTTGTTGGTTGTTCCGCAGTTGTACTTGTGTATTCTTCAGAAATTGTGGTTGGTCCTGATGTTGTTTTTGGAGATTTATCAGCTGACTTTGTTGTTCCTTCAGTTGATGTTGTTGGTTCTACAGCAATAGTCGTGGGTCCTGCAGTTGTTGTTTGTTCAGCAGTTGCAGTTGTGCTGGGTCCTGATGTTGTTGTTGGAGATTCATCAGCTGACTTTTTTGTTCCTGCAGTTTTTGTCTGTTCCTCAGTAAGAGTTGTGGGTCCTTCAGTTGTTGTTGTTTGTTCCGCAGTTGTACTTGTGTATTCTTCAGAAATTGTGGTTGGTCCTGATGTTGTTGTTGCAGATTTATAAGGTAACTTTGTTGTTCCTTCAGTTATTGTTGTTGGTTTTTCAGTAATAGTTGTGGGTCCTTCAGTTGTTGTTTGTTCCGTAGTTGTAGTGTTGTGTCCTTTTCTAGGAGTGCTGAGTCCTGATGTTGTTGTTGTAGATTCATTAGCTGACGATGTTGTTCCTTCAGTTGTTGTTGGTTCATTAGCAAAAGTCGTAGGTCCTGCAGTTGTTGTTCCTTCCGCCGTTGTAGTTGTGTGTCCTTTAGTAGTTGTTCTGCGTCCTGGAGTTGTCATTGTGGGTCCTGCTGGTGTAGTTGTGGATGTTTCAGTTGTTGTCGGTGGTGGTCCTGCAGCTGTTGTTGTGGTTACTGGATTTCTGCTTGTGGGTCTTGGTATTGTTGTTGGTGGCCCTACAGTTGTTGTTTCAGGTGAAGCAGTTGTGGTTGTGTGTCCTTCTGGTGTAGTTGTCAATGCTTCAGTTGTTTTCGGTGGTGGTCCTGCAGCTGTTTTTGTGTTTCCTGGAATTGTGCTTGTGGGTCTTGGTATTGTTGTTGGTGGCCCTGCAGTTGTTGTTTTAGGTGAAGCAGTTGTGGTTGTGGGTCCTGCTGTAGAAGTTGTTGATTCAGCAGTTGTTGTCGGTGGTGGTCCTGCAGTTGTTGTTGTGGGTCCTGGAATTTTGCTTGTGGGTTTTGGTATTGTTGTTGGTGGCCCTGCAGTTGTTTTTTTAGGTGAAGCAGTTGTGGGTGTGGGTCCTGCTGTAGAAGTTGTGGAGGTCGGTCCAGCAGTTTTTGTCATAGGTGGAGCAGTTCTTGTGGGTCCTGTTGTAGGAGTGTGTGGTTCTGCAGGTATTGTAGGTGGAGAAGTTGTAGTTGTTGTAGCAGTTGCAATTTTTTGTCCTGTTGTTGTTGGTCCTGAATTTTTTTCTGTTGGTCTTACTGTACTAGTTGTGGGTTCTGCTGTTGTTACTGTAGGTGGAGCACTTGTAGTTGGTGCAGTAATTGTTGTTGGTTCTGCGGATGTTGTTGTCGGTGGAGCAGTTGTAGTTGGTGCAGTAATTGTTGTTGGTGTAGCAGTTGTCATTGAGGGTCGTGCAGTTGGTCCTGCAGTAGTGGGTGATGGTTCTGCAGTTGTTGGTGTGGGTCCTGCTGTAGTAGTTTTGTATCCTGCAGTTGTTGTTTCAGGTGAAGCAGTTGTTGTTGGTGGTCCTGCTGTTGTCGTTGGTACTCTTACTGTTGTTGTTGTGGATCTTGCTGTTACTTGTGGCCCTTCATTTGTTGTTGTGGGTCTTTCTGTTGTTGATGTGGGTCCTGCAGTCTTTGTTGGTGGTCCTGCAGTTGTCATTGTGGGTCTTGCTGTTGTTGTTGTGGGTCCTGGTGTTGCCATTGTGTGTGTTGCTGTCAGTGGCCCTGCAGTTATTATTGAAGGTCCTGCAGTTCCTTGTTTTGCAGTTGTTGGTCCTGAAGTTGTTGTCATAAGTGGATCAGTTGTTGTTGTTGATCCTGCATGTGGTGGTGTGGGTCCTGCTGTAGGAGTTGCTGGTTCTCCAGTTGTTGTAGGTTGAAAAGTTTTAGTTGGTGCAGCAGTTGTTGAAGGTCCTGCAGTCATCACATTCAGTCCTGTAGTTGTTACTGAAGGTGATGAAGTTGTTGTTGCTGGTATCGTAGTTGTTAGTGGTGCTGTTGTTGGTCTTGCATTTTTATCTGTGGGTCTTTCTGTACTAGTTGTGGGTTCTGCTGCTGTTATCATAGTTGGAGCAGTTGGCGTCGGTGCAGTAATTGTTGTTGGTTCTGCAGTTGTTGTCGTCGGATGAGCAGTTGTAGTTGATGCAGTAACTGTTGTTGGTCCTGCAGTTGTTGTCAGTTTAGCAGTTGTCATTGAAGGTCCTGCAGTTGTTGATGTTGGTCCTCCAGTAGTGGGTGGTGGTTCAACAATCGTTGTTGTGGGTCCTGCTGTAGTAGTTGTGGACGCTGCAGTTGTCATTGTGGGTCTTGCTGTTGTTGTTGGTGATCCTGCAGTTGTTGATGTGGGTCCTGCAGTGGTTGTGGGTGCTGTTGTTGTTGTGGGTCCTGCTGGAGTATGTGTGGAGGCTGTAGTTGTTGTTTTAGGTGAAGCAGTTGTTGTCGGTGGCCCTACAATTGTTGTTACTGGTCCTGTTGTAGTAGTTGTGGATAATGCAGTTGTTTTTGGTGGTCCTGCAGTTGTTGTTGTTAAGGGTCCTGGAATTGTTGTTGTGGGTCTCGCTGTTGTTGTCGGTGGCCCTGCAGTTGACGTTTTGGGTCCCGCTGTAGTAGTTGTGGATCCTGCAGTTGTTGGTGGTGGTCCTGCTGTTGATGTTGTGGATCTTGCTGTTGTTATTTGTGGCCCTGCAGTTGTTGTGGTGGGTCCTGCTGTTGTTGATGTGGGTGCTGCAGTGGTTGTTGGTGGTCCTGCAGTTGTCATTATGGGTGCTGGAGTTGATGTTACAGATCTTGCTGTTGTTGTGGGTGCTGGAGTTTTTGTTGTGGGTCTTGCTGTTGTTGTTGGTTGCCCTGCAGTTGATGTTGTGGGTCCTGCTGTTGTTGTTGTGGGTCCTGCTGGAGTAGTGTTGGATGTCACAGTTGTTGTTTTAGGTGAAGCTGTTGTTTTTGGTGGCCCTGCAGCTGTTGTTGTTCCTGTTGTAGTAGTTATGGATGCTGCAGTTGTTCTTGGTGGTCCAGCAGTTGTTGTTGTTGGTCGTGGAATTATTGTTGTGGGTCTTGCTATTGTTGTCGGTGGTCCTGCAGTTGTTGTTGTTGTTGGTACGGCATAAGTAGTTGTGGGTTCTGCAGTTGTTGTTGGTCCAGCATTAGTAGTTGTGGGTCCTGCATTGGCTGTCGTTGGTGGAGCTGTTGTAGTTGGTGCAGTCATTGTTGTTGGTTCTGCAGTTGTTGTTGTAGCAGGAGTCATCGAAGGTCCTGCAGTTGATGCTGTTGGTCCTGCAGTAGTGGGTGATGGCCCTGCTGTAGTAGTTGTGGATGCTGCATTTGTCATTGTGGTTCTTGCTTTTGTTGTTGGTTGTCTTGAGGTTGTTGATGTTGGTCCTGCAGTGGTTGTTGTTGGTTCTGCAGTTGTTGTTGTGGGTGCTGTAGTTGTCATTGTGGGTCCTGCAGTTGTTGATGTTCTTCCTGCAGCAGAAGTTGTGGGTCCTGCAGAGGCAGTGGTTGTTGTCGCTGTTGAAGCTGTAATAGAAAACAAACTGTAGCCCACCTAAAATGCACAGGGCCAAAGTATTCTATTTCCTATAATTCTCCATTCCCCTAGATGGCGCTGCTTCTTATATCGTTGCCTGACCCACCCTATATTGCATAGCTCTCTAGAAGGTTAATGGTCTCTTTTCCTTTTATCCTATCGTGAAGTCAGTTGAGAAAGAAGAGCTAAGTGAAACAAACGAACATTTAGAATAGAGAAGAAATCGTCCAAGCTTTTATTTTAGTTAGTAAAAGTGTATAGAAGCCTTCATTATTTTTAATTGACATCTACGTTTTGTTTTTTCTTTTTGATAATCTTAAGAATCTCCGGTGAGTACAATACGAGTTAAATTGCTTGTTAACATCAAGCGGCAACATTCCATGCTGAAAAATGAAGCCCATGCGGAAGTGCAAAAACTTGCAGTTCCTCGACTGGCCGCTTGAGGCTGGCTTCAGAACGGAGTCAACTCCCATAGACACCCATGTTAAAATGTCCAACTTTACAGCCAAAATAAACATGTTTACAGCCTGGTTAAAAAAACGGTTTTGGTGTCTTTCAGTAGTGTTCGAGTCCATGACAACTGTGAGGGGGGTGAATTTTTTTAGAATCCATTATTTTAATGCACAGAGAAGGATTTATTTTATGAATAATTAAGGGCGTGGTCAACTTGATTGGCAGCTGTCATCTGTCATCGCGGCATGACCTTCACGGATTCGAGGCTTTGATTGGTCTGGCTGGAGGTAGGCGGGCTTAGAACACAGACTGAAATGTCCAAGATGGCGGCGCCCAGAAGCTCAATTTTAGGCTTCATCTCCGCTGTTAAGAATGCCTATGGGTGACGTCACGGGGGGTTTGTCCATTAGTTATATACAGTCTATGTTTAACATGCTATCTTAGTTGATTCAAATAGAAAAGATAAGCTATCCTAATGATTTTATACTATGTACATTTTATGATAATCGCCTATTTCTGTTATGTCCTTTGATAAATTCAAAAACCAGTAGGAGATATTTGATATCGTTTTCTTTGCTTATCTATCGCTGTTATTTGGAACGCCATTTCGTTGCATACGTGCGGGTTGTTAATGATGAAATGGCGTAACGTGAATCCATCAGTGGGGAACCTTCAGGGCCTTCTACGCCTTCAGAGAAGGCCTAACAAAATTCTGGACCAAAACATATTAAATAAGAAATAATTATAATTATTTAATTTTTTTTATTTATTATTTTTATTATTATTTTTAATTTATGTCTTATTTAATTTAATACAATACATTTAATAAATTTTCTCTCATCTCTCACATCTGCAATGAAATGGTTACGGTCCCTAAAACATGTTATCCAATCAGAATCGTCCGTCTCTATCAAGGCCCGTTTAGCAGGCTCATTAATTGGTTAGGACTTCACAATTCCTGCAGAAGGCCTAGCTATGTGTTTTGGTCTGGAGAGTGAGGGGCAGATAAGACCTTATGGTGCGTTTTATTATCGATCCGTCTCGGACGTCCGAGGACATTGCCTAGCGACACGCATGAACACGCCCCTTTTACTCGGACGGAGAACTTGCCTGCTCGGTTGAACTCACAGGAGACCGAGCAAGGGTTCCGAGACAATTCACGATGGCTGCGCCCAGTGTCACCTGTTATGTGGCGTCCGTTTCTATGGAGACAGATAGTAATGCTATCTAGCTAGCATGCCAAAATGGTCTACTATCAAGCGACTCCAACGCTTTCACTTCACTAAATATACTGAAATATGAACATACATTCTGCGTCTAGTGTACTGTTCCTGGAATTCTTCCTCAAGGTTGTGTAGGTGAAGCTCATGCGACATGCGACTACCGCGACAATAGCTTTCCGGGTGGCGTCCATGTTTTTCTCCAACGAACTTTGCGCGGAACAATAATAAAACGATTGAAGTGTAGAAGTGACGTCACCACCGAGGTCCGAGACGGTTCGCAGAGAATAATAAAACGCACCATTAGGCCTTCACGAAGTCCTAACCTATCACATAGTGGCTGAGTCTCAACCGTTCTCACCACTCTGTCACATAGGTAAAACTTGGCAGAGTGGTTGAGAGATTGAGATTGAAAGTTAAATGGCGTCAGAGGAGAATTAGGTTGTGGCTAGCTTGATCGGATGGCCTTTTTAAAGGCGTCCTTTCACAGAAAAACTATAAATAATTTAAAAAAAAAACGGAAGACCAATTAAAAAAAAAGGTTAAGAAAGTGGAAAGGCATTTCAAGACCGAAAATGATCAGCGATATCCATGGATGGCGGGTTGTTATAAAACAAACAGGCTGTACTGGTGGAGTTGTTTGCTTTTTACAACTGAAAAAGCGCTGAATTTGTCAGCCTTACAAATCTGACAAAGTCAGCCCACCGACATCAAGGTTCGGCGGCACACCTGCAAGCGACGGTCAGTTTGAAAACCTTTGGGGTGATGAAATGAGCCTCGGTGTCCGTGTCAGCAGCGTCATGGGGTGACACTCTGGGTGACTTCATTTTATATTTCCAGATTTTGGCTTTAGAATATATTTATGTATGTTTATTTAATTTTGAGATGTTTCTTGTTGCGGAGAATGTTATCGATGTTATGGTCTATTTGTTTACATCCTCGTCATCGTTAATTAAAGTCGGATTGCATTTGTTTAACCCTTTCAATGCATCGTACTGTTGCTTTTTTCCGTGAAGATTTATTTTCTCAGCGGTGATGACTGAGGTGAAGGCCCAGCTGTAGTGCTCACAGTTCGCCACTGGAATCCATGTATATTTGTTCAGCTACGAGGTAACTAACGGTTAATGTTTTGAGGCTTAGTGCCGTTGTAAATAATGTAAATGTAAGAATGTAAAGAATCTTTTGTCGACCTATTCGCGGCTACATGATTTAAATGAATAGAATGAGTTTATTAACTTTCTAGATAGGACGTGTTTAAAACCGCGAAATGTAGCACTTTGCATTATTAACGTGTACTATACTGAGCGTGTTCCTATTTGAAGTACAACTGTACTATGTTGCAATTTATTATACACATTTACACTGAACGATAGAGATTTGAATTTGACTAACAATCATTTGATTTTGAATGTGTATTGATAAAGCCATGTACAGCTACTAATTAGATATTTTGTATTACTGTGCAGATTGTTTTTTTTGTTGTGCATGTTCTACCATTGTTGAGAGAAAGACATCGTATGGCGAGCTAGAGACCCACCAATCCAGTGATTCAGCGATCCAGCGACTCAGTGTGACTGTAACCAGTGGCCATCGACCCACCAGACCGCGCTTTGGATACATCACCTAGATAAGAATTGAGATCTCCAACTTTATTTTACACTGCCCGGGTAGTAGTTTTTTTGCTCATCAACAAGGAACTGAATTGAACTGAACATTGAATTAATTGACTTGACTGATTTTTTTATTTTAACTGACTGACCATTTTGGGGGGATTTTCTATTTTATTTACTATGTGTGATTAATTTTGTGTAATGTAGAATAAATGTTTATATTGCTTTTCTATTCAAACAGTGGTCGTAGCCAATTTCACTCTTAGAGCCGAACCTAACTCTGATTCCTTTTACTTAAATATAATGAATACAGGTCATTACTATATCCTAATAGATGTTTAAGTTAGACTAGTTACAAAACCATTATGGATGGCTAACATTTATATTTAAATATATTATCATGAGATAGATATATGAAACCTCTTTTCATTGAGCTGTCAATCAGATTGGACTTAATTAACACAACTGAACCCACCAACCCACTTTCCCCCTCCTGTCCGATGCAGCTTATGACATGGCACCGAGGAGAGAGGTGTCGTCCAATCCATTGCTCACTTTATACTGGCAATTGCTTTGAAAATATAACCCTACTGTTGTAGTTACCTGCAACAATAGTGGCAGTGTCCACATCGATGCGGGTGATGCCATTGGATATTGAGTCCAGCAAAGTCTGCACTGCACGGCTTTCAGTTGGAAGAGGCGATTGTTTTTTGAAGATCAACTTCATGTCCACGAAGACTGATCCATTACTAGAAACAAAACGAAGTAGAATATATTCAAAGTTTGTACTTATTTCCATTGTCAGAATCTATCTTGTCTTCTTTATTCTATATGTTACTTAATTAAAAGAACTAAGGTAATTTCACAAAATTGTTTTCCATCTTTCTGAAAAATAAAGGGTTCAAGTGTGTACTTACGCAAAATACTTGATTTTACTCCCGTAAAATGTTCTTGGGAAATAATGTCTGAAGCCTCTGTTGACCTTTTATAGGACATGAAATACATTTTAATAAAACATGTTTGATATTCAAATTAAACTGCAGGAATGATTTGTTTTTCACAGTACACACGTTTTTGAATTTTATGAACATTTTTATCTCACCTCTGTTGTAACATTACAATCCAGCTCCTGGTACACTGACGTAGAAGGATCTAAGTAATCCTTTAAAAATGTGCGTTTCAGGCTGAATTTCAACTCCATAGATACTTCATTATCTGTAGGAGGCTGAATCTCTGGCCTGCAAGTCACTGTTTCAGTCATTATTGAGTAAGAAGTAGTTGTGGGAGCAATAGCAGTAATAGATTGTGCTGCTATAGTAATTGTAGAAACGGTGATCCTAGATGTAGATGAGGGTCCTGCAGTTGTTGTTGATGGTTCTGCCTTTGTTGTTGGTGCATCAGTTGTCCTTGATGGTCCTACAGTCATTGTTGTTGGTACTACAGTAGTCTTTTTGGGTCCTGCCATTGTATAGGTCATGCCTGCAGTTGTTGTTGTTGGTCCTGCAGTAGTTGTTGTTGGTGTAGCAGTTGTCATTGAAGGTCCTGCAGTTGATGGTGTTGGTCCTGCAGTAGTGGGTGATGGTTCTGCAGTTGTTGTCGGTCCTGCTGTAGTAGTTGTGGATGCTGCAGTTGTGATTGTGGGTCTTGCTGTTGTTGTTGGTGGCCCTGCAGTTGTTGTTTTGGGTCCTGCTGTAGTAGTTGTGGATTCTGCACTTTTTGTTTCAGGTGAAGCATTTGTTGTTGGTGGTCCTGCTGTTTTTGTTGTGGGTCTTGCTGTTGTTGTTTGGGGCCCTGCAGTTCTTGTTGTGGTTCTTCCTTTAGTAATTGTGGATTCTGCAGTTGTTGGTGGTCCTGCAGTTGTTGTTGTGGGTCCTGGAGTTGTCGTTGTGGGTCTTGCTGTTGTTGCCGGTTGTCCTGCTGTTGTTGATGTGGGTCCTGCAGTGGTTGTTGGTGGTCCTGCAGTTGTTATTGTGGATGCTTGAGTTGAAGTTGCGGATCTTGCTGTTGTTGTGGGTGCTGGAGTTGTTGTTGTGGTTCCTTCTGTAGCAGTTGTGGATGCTGCAGTTGTTGGTGGTCCAACAGTTGTTGTTGTGGGTGTTGCTGTCAGTAGCCCTGCAGTTGTTCGTTTTGCAGTTGCAGTTGTTGGTCCTGGAGTTTTTGTCGTAGGTGGAGCAGTTGTTGTTGTTGATCCTGCAGGTGGTGCTGTGGGTCCAGCTGTAGGAATGTGTGGTTCTGCTGTCGTTGTAGGTGGAAACGTTGTAGTTAGTGCGGCAGTTGTTGAAGGTCCTGCAGTCATCACAGTCAGTCCTCTAGTTGTTAGTGAAGGTGATGAAGTTGTTGTTGCTGTTGTTTTTCCTGCATTATTTTCTGTGGGTCTTTCTGTACTAGTTGAGGGTTTTGCTGTTTTTATCGTAGGTAGAGCAGTTGTAGTTGGTGCAGTAATTGTTGTTGGTTCTGCAGTTGTTGTCGGTGGAGCAGTTGTAGTTGGTGCAGTAACTGTTGTTGGTCTTGCAGCTGTTGTTGGTTTAGCAGTTGTCATTGAAGGTCCTGCAGTAGTGGGTGATGGTTCCACAATTGTTGTTGTGGGTCCTGCTGTAGTAGTTGTGGATGCTGCAGTTGTCATTGTGGGTCTTGCTGTTGTTGGTGATCCTGCAGTTGTTGATGTGGGACCTGCAGTGGTTGTTAGTGGTTCTGCAGTTGTTGTCATGGGTGCTGGAGTTGTCATTGTGGGTCTTACTGTTGTTGGTGGCCCTGCTGTAGTAGTTGTGGATGCTGGAGTTGTTGGTGGTCCTGCAGTAGTTGTTGTGCGCCCTGCAGTTGTCATTGTCTGTCCTGCTGCAGTAGTTGTGAATGCTGTAGTTGTTTTGGATGAAGCTGTTTTTGTTGGTGGCCCTGCAGTTGTTGTTTTAGGTGAAGCAGTTGTGGTTGTGGGTCCCGCTGTAGTAGTTGTGGATACTGCAGTTGTTGTTTTGGGTCCAGGAATTGTGCTTGTGGGTCTTGGTATTGTTGTTGGTGGCCCTGCAGTTGTTTTTGTAGGTGAAGCAGTTGTGGTTATGGGTCCTACTGTATAAGTTGTGGTTCCTTCCATTGTAGAGGTCGGTCCTTCAGTTGTTCTTGTTTGTTCCGCAGTTGTACTTGTGTATTCTTCAGAAATTGTGGTTGGTCCTGATGTTGTTGTTGCAGATTTATCAGCTGACTTTGTTGTTTCTTCAGTTGTTGTTGTTGGTTCTACAGCAACAGTCGTGGGTCCTGCAGTTGTTGTTTGTTCCGCAGTTGCAGTTGTGTGTCTTTTTGTAGTTGTGCTGGGTCCTGATTTTGTTGTCTTAGTTTCATCAGCTGACTTTTTTGTTCCTGCTGTTTTTGTCGGTTCCTCAGTAAGAGTTGTGGGTCCTTCAGTTGTCGATGTTTGCCCTGCAGTAGTAGAGGTGTGTCCAGCAGGTGTTGTTTGTTTCACATATGTAGTTGTGTATTCTTCAGTAGTTGTGGTGGGTCCCGATGATGTCATTGTAGATTCAACACCTGACGATATTGTTCCTTCAGTTGTTGGTCCTGAAGTCCTCGATGTTTGACCTGCAGTAGTAGAGGTGAATCCAGCAGTTGTCGTTGTTCGCCTCGCAGTAATTGTTTGTACCTCAGTTGAAGTTGTGATGGTTCCTGCCATTGTTGTTGTAGATTCATCAGCTGACTTTGTTGTTCCTGCAGATGTGATTGTTGGTTCATCACCAGTAGTAGAGGTGGGTCCAGTAGGTGGTGTTTGTTCTACAGTTGTAGTTGTGTGTCCTTCAGTAGTTGTGGTGGTTCCTCCCATTGTGGTTGTAGTTTCATCAGCTGACTTTGTTTTTCCTGTAGTTGTTGTTGGTTCCTCAGTAAGAGTTTTTGGTCCATCAGTTGTTGTTGTTTGTTCTGCAGTTGTACTTGTGTATTTTTCAGAAATTGTGGTTGGTCCTGATGTTGTTGTTGCAGATTTATAAGGTGACTTTGTTGTTCCTTCAGTTATTGTTGGTTCTTCAGTAATAGTCGTGGGTCCTTCCGCAGTTGTAGTTTTGTGTCCTTTTCCAGCTGTGCTGAGTCCTGATTTTGTTGTTGTAGATTCAATAGCTGACAATGTTGTTCTTTCAGTTGTTGTTGTTGGTTCTACAGCAATAGTCGTGGGTCCTGATGTTGTTGTTGCAGATTTATCAGCTGACTTTGTTGTTCCTTCAGTTGTTGTTGTTGGTTCTACAGCAATAGTCGTGGGTCCTGCAGTTGTTGTTTGTTCAGCAGTTGCAGTTGTGCTGGGTCCTGATGTTGTTGTTGGAGATTCATCAGCTGACTTTTTTGTTCCTGCAGTTTTTGTCGGTTCCTCAGTAAGAGTTGTGGGTCCTTCAGTTGTTGTTGTTTGTTCCGTAGTTGTACTTGTGTATTCTTCAGAAATTGTGGTTTGGCCAGATGTTGTTGTTGCAGATTTAGAAGGTAACTTTGTTGTTCCTTCAGTTATTGTTGTTTGTTCTTCAGTAATAGTCGTGGGTCTTTCAGTTGTTGTTTGTTCCGCAGTTGTAGTTTTGTGTCCTTTTCTAGCAGTGCTGAGTCCTGATGTTGTTGTTGTAGATTCATTAGCTGACGATGTTGTTCCTTCAGTTGTTGTTGGTTCATTAGCAAAAGTCGTGGGTCCTGCAGTTGTTGTTCCTTCCGCTGTTGTAGTTGTTTGTCCTTTAGTAGTTGTTCTGCGTCCTGGAGTTGTCATTGTGGGTCCTGCTGGTGTAGTTGTGGATGCTTCAGTTGTTGTCGGTGGTGATCCTGCAGCTGTTGTTGTGGTTCCTGGAATTCTGCTTGTGGGTCTTGGTATTGTTGTTGGTGGCCCTGCAGTTGTTGTTTTAGGTGAAGCAGCTGTGGTTGTGTGTCCTGCTGGTGTAGTTGTCAATGCTTCAGTTGTTGTCGGTGGTGGTCCTGCAGCTGTTGTTGTGGTTCCTGGAATTGTGCTTGTGGGTCTTGGTATTGTTGTTGGTGGCCCTGCAGTTGTTGTTTTAGGTGAAGCAGTTGTGGTTGTGGGTCCTGCTATAGTAGTTGTTGATTCAGCAGTTGTTGTCGGTGGTGGTCCAGCAGTTGTTGTCGGTGGTGGTCCTGCAGTTCTTGTTGTGGGTCCTGGAATTGTGCTTGTGGGTTTTTGTATTGTTGTTGGTGGCCCTGCAGTTGTTGTTTTAGGTGAAGCAGTTGTGGTAGTGGGTCCTGCTGTAGAAGTTGTGGAGGTCGGTCCAGCAGTTATTGTCATCGGTGGAGCAGTTGTTGTTGGTCCTGCAGTTGGTGCTGTGGGTCCCGTTGTAGGAGTGTGTGGTTCTGCAGGTGTTGTAGGTGGAAAAGTTGTAGTTTTTGCAGCAGTTGCAATTTTTGGTCCTGTTGTTGTTGGTCCTGAATTTTTTTCTGTGGGTCTTACTGTACTAGTTGTGGGTACTGCTGTTGTTACTGTAGGCGGAGCACTTGTAGTTGGTGCAGTAATTGTTGTTGGTTCTGCAGATGTTGTTGTCGGTGGAGCAGTTGTAGTTGGTGCTGTAATTGTTGTTGGCGTAGCAGTTGTCATTGAGGGTCGTGCAGTTGATGGTATGGGTCCTGCTGTAGTACTTGTGTATACTGCAGTTGTTGTTTCAGGTGAAGCAGTTGTTGTTGGTGGTCCTGCTGTTGTTGTTGGTACTCTTACTGTTGTTGTTGTGGATCTTATTGTTACTTGTGGGCCTTCATTTGTTGTTGTGGGTCTTTCTGTTGTTGATGTGGGTCTTGCAGTCGTTGTTGGTGGTCCTGCAGTTGTTATTGTGGGCGCTTGAGTTGTCGTTGCGGAAGTTGCTGTTGTTGTGTGTGCTGGAGTTGTCATTGTAGGTCTTGCTGTTTTTTTTGGTGGCCCTGCAGTTGTTGTTGTTGTTCCTTCTGTAGTAGTTGTGGACGTTGCAGTTGTCATTGTGGGTCTTGCTGTTGTTGTTGTAGGTCCTGGTGTTGCCATTGTCTGTGTTGCTGTCAGTGGCCCTGCAGTTATTATTGAAGGTCCTGCAGTTGTTTGTTTTGCAGTTGTTGGTCCTGAAGTTGTTGTCATAAGTGGATCAGTTGTTGTTGTTGATCCTGCAGGTGGTGGTGCGGGTCCTGCTGTAGGAGTTGCTGGTTCTCCAGTTGTAGTAGGTAGAAAAATTGTAGTTGTTGCAGCAGTTGTTGAAGGTCCTGCAGTCATCACAGTCAGTCCTGTTGTTGTTCTTGAAGGTGATGAAGTTGTTGTTGCTGGTATAGTACTTGTTAGTGGTGCTGTTGTTGGTCCGGTTATTGTTGGTCTTGCATTTTTTTCTGTGGGTCTTTCTGTACTAGTTGTGGGTTCTGCTGTTGTTATCATAGTTGGAGCAGTTGGAGTCGGTGCAGTAATTGTTGTTGGTTCTGCAGTTGTTGTCGTTGGATGAGCAGTTGTATGAGCAGTTGTAGTTGATGCAGTTATCGTTGTTGGTCCTGCAGTTGTTGTCAGTTTAGCAGTTGTCATTGAAGGTCCTGCAGTTGATGACGTTTGTCCTGCAGAAGTGGGTGGTGGTTCAACAATTGTTGTTGTGGGTCCTGCTGTAGTAGTTGTGGACACTGCAGTTATCATTTTGGGTCTTGCTGTTGTTGTTGGTGATCCTGCAGTTGTTGATGTGGGTCCTGCAGTGGTTGTTAGTGGTTCTTCAGTTGTTGTTGTTGTTTTGGATCCTGCTGTAGTAGTTGTGGATGGTGCAGTTGTTGGTGGGTGTCCTGTAGTTGTTGTTGTGGGTCCTGCTGGACTAGTTGTGAAAGCTGCAGTTGTTGTTTTAGATGAAGCTGTTTTTGTTTGTGGCCTTGCAGTTGTTGTTGTTGGTCCTGTTTTAGTAGTTGTGGGTCTTGGTATTGTTGTTGGTGGCCCTGCAGTTGTTGTTTTAGGTGAAGCACTTGTGCTTGTGGGTCCTGCTGTAGAAGTTGTGGTTCCTTCCATTGTAGAGCTCGGTCCTGCAGTTGTTGTAGGTGGAGCAGTTGTTGCTGGTTCTGCAGTTGGTGCTGTGGGTCCTGTTGTAGGAGTTGGTGGTACTGCAGTTGTTGTAGGTGGCAAAGTTGAAACTGGTGTAGCAGTTGCCGTTGTTGGTCCTGAATTTCTTTCTGTGGGTCTTACTGTACTAGTTGTGGGTTCTGCTGCTGTTATTGTGGGTGGAGCAGGTGTAGTTGGTGCAGTAATTGTTGTTGGTTCTGTGGTTGTTGTCGTCGTTGGAGCAGTTGCAGTCAGTGCAGTAATTGTTGTTGGTTCTGCGGTTATTGTCGTCGGTGGAGCAGTTGTAGTTGCTGCAGTAATTGTTGTTGGTGTAGCAGTTGTCATTAAGGGTCCTGCAGTTGATGGTGTTGGTCCTGCAGTAATGGGTGATTGTTCTGCAGTTGTTGTTGTGGGTCGTACTGTAGTAGTTGTGGATCCTGCAGTTGTTGCTTTAGGAGAAGCAGTTATTGTTGGTGGTCCTGCTGCTGTTGTGGATCTTGCTTTTGTTATTTGTGGCCGTTCAGTTGTTGTTGTGGTTCTTTCTGTTGTTGATGTGGGTCCTACAGTGGTTGTTGGTTGTTCCCCAGTTGTAATTGATGGTGCTTGAGTTGTCGTTGCGGATCTTGCTGTTGTTTTTGGTGGCCCTGCAGTTGTTATTGTGGTTCCTTCTGTAGTAGATGTGGATGTTGCAGTTGTTGGGTGTCCTGCAGTTGTTGTTGTGGGTCCTGGAGTTGTCATTGTGTGTGTTGCTGTCAGTGGCTCTGCAGTTGTTATTGAAGGTCCTGCAGTTGTTTGTTTTGCAGTTGTTGGTCCTGCAGTTGTTGTCATAGATGGAGCAGTTGTTGCTGTTGATCCTGCAGGTGGTGGTGTGGGTCCTGCTGTAGGAGTTGGTGGTTCTGCAGTTGTTGTAGGTCGAAAAGTTGTAGTTGGTGCAGCAGTTGTTGAAGGTCCTGCAGTCTTCACAGTCAGTCCTGTAGTTGTTCTTGAAGGTGATGAAGTCGTTGTTGCAGGTGCAGTAGTTGTTGGTGGTGCTGTTGTTGGTCCTGTTGTTGTTGGTCCTGCATTTTTTTCTGTGGGTCTTTCTGTCCTACTTGTGGGTTCTGCTGTTGTTATCGTACTTGGATCAGTTGTAGTCGGTGCAGTAATTGATGTTGGTTCTGCAGTTGTTGTCATCGGTGGAGCAGTTGTTGGTGCAGATACTGTTGTTGGTTCTGCAGTTGTTGTTGGTGAAGCAGTTGTTATTGTTGGTCCTGCAGTTGTCATTATTTGCCCTGCAGAAGGAGAGGTGTGTCCAGCAGTTGTTGTTTGTACTGCAGTTGTAGTTGTGTGTCCTTCAGTAGTTGTGCTGGGTCCCTCCAGTGTCGTTGTAGATTCATCAGCTGACTTTGTTGTTTCTTCAGTTGTTGTTGGTTCCTCAGTAAGAGTTGTTGGTGTTTGTTCCGCAGTTGTACTTGTGTATTCTTGAGAAATTGTGGTTGGTCCTGATGTTGTTGTTGGTTCTTCAGCAATAGTCGTGGGTCCTGCAGTTGTTGTTTGTTCCGCATTTGCAGTTGTATGTCCTTTTGTAGTTGTGCTGGGTCCTGATGTTGTTGTAGATTCATCAGACAACTTTGTTGTTCCTGCAGTTGTTGTTGGTTCCTCTGTAAGTGTTTTGGGTCCTTCAGTTGTGGATGTTGGTCGTGCAGTTGTCAATGTTTGCGCTGCATTAGTAGAGGTGTGTCCAGCAGTTGTTGTTTGTTCCTCGGTTGTAGTTCTGTATTCTTCAGTTGTGCTGCTGGCTCCTGATGTTGTTGCAGATTCATCAGCAGCCTTTGTTTTTCCTTTAGTTGTTGTTGTTGGTTCTTCAGCAAAAGTCGTGGGTCCTGCAGTTGTTGTTAGTTCCGCAGTTATAGTTGTGTGTCCTTTTGTAGTTTTGCTGAATCCTGATGTTGTTGTTGTAGATTCATCAGCTGACTTTTTTGTTTCTGCAGTTGTTGGTTCCTCAGTAAGAGTTGTGGGTCCTTCAGTTGTTGATGTTGGTCCTGCAGTTGTCAATGTTTGCCCTGCAGTAGTAGAGATGTGTCCAGCGGATGTTGATTGTTTCACAAATGTAGTTGTGTATTCTTCAGTAGTTGTGGTGGGTCCCGATGTTGTCATTGTAGATTCAACACCTGACGATATTGTTCCTTCAGTTGTTGTTGTTGGTCCTGCAGTCCTCGATGTTTGACCTGCAGTAGTAGAGGTGAATCCAGCAGTTGTCGTTGTTTGCCTTGCAGTAATTGTTTGTACCGCAGCTGAAGTTATGGTGGTTCCTGGCATTGTCGTTGTAGATTCATCAGCTGAATTTGCTGTTCCTGTAATTGTGACTGACTTTGTTGTTGGTTCCTCAGTATGAGTTGTGGGTGTTGAACTTGCAGTTTTCAATGTTTGACCTGCAGTAGTAGAAGTGTATCCAGCAGTTGTTGTTTGTTCTACGGTTGTAGTTGTATGTCCTTCAGTAGTTGTGGTGGTTCCTCCCATCGTGGTTGTAGATTCATCAGCTGACTTTGTTGTTCCTGCAGTTGTTGATGGCTCCTCAGTAAACATTTTTGGTCCATCAGTTGTTGTTGTTTGTTCCGCAGTTGTTTTTGTGTATTCTTCAGAAATTGTGTTTGGTCCTGATGTTGTTGCAGATTTATCAGCTGACTTTGTTGTTCCGTCAGTTATTGTTGTTGGTTCTTCAGTAATAGTTGTGGGTCCTGCAGTTGCTGTTTGTTCCGCAGTTGTAGTTTTGTGTCCTTTTCTAGTAGTGCTGAGTTCTGATGTTGTTGTTGTAGATTCATTAGCTGATGATGTTGTTCCTTCAGTTGTTGTTGGTTCTTCAGCAAAAGTCGTGGGTCCTGCAGTTGTTGTTTGTTCCGCTGTTGTATTTGTATGTCGTTTTGTAGTTGTTGTGCCTCCTGGAGTTGTCGTTGTGGATCCTGCTGGTGTAGTTGTGGAAGCTGCAGTTGATGTTTTAGGTGAAGCTGTTGTTGTAGTTGTGGATGCTTCAGTTATTGTCGGTGGTGGTCCTGCAGCTGTTGTTTTGGTTCTTGGAATTGTGCTTGGGGGTCTTGGTATTGTTGTTGGTGGCCCTGCAGTTGTTGTTTTATGTGAAGCAGTTGTGGTTGTGGGTCCTGCTGTAGAAGTTGTGGAGGTCGGTCCTGCAGTTGTTCTCGTAGGTGGAGCAGTTGTTGTTGGCCCTGCAGTTGGTGCTGTGGGTCCTGTTGTAGAAGTTGATGGTTCTGCAGGTGTTGTAGGTGGAAAAGTTGTAGTTAGTGCAGCAGTTGACATTGTTGGTCCTGTTGTTGTTTTTCCCAATTTTTTTTCTGTTGTTTTTTCTGTACTCGTTGTGGGTTCTGCTGTTGTTACTGTAGGTGGAGCAGTTGTTGTTGGTGCAGTAATTGTTGTTGGCATAGAAGTTGTCATTGAGGGTCGTGCGGTTGATGTTGTTGGTCCTGCAGTAGTGGGTGATGGTTCTGCAGTTGTTGTTGTTTTTGTTGGTCCTGGGGTTGTCGATGTTTGCCCTGCAGTAGTAGAGGTGTGTCCAGCAGTTGTTGTTTGCTCCGCAGTTGTAGTTGTGTACTCTTTAGTAGTTGTGGTGGGCCCTGATTTTGTCATTGCAGATTCATCAGCTGACTTTATTGTTCCTTCAGTTGTTGTTGTTTGTTCTTTAGAAGTAGTTGTCAGTGCTGCAGTTGTTGTTGTTGGTCCTGCAGAGGTATATGTCTGTCCAACAGTTGTTGTTTGTACCGCAGCTATAGTTGTGTGTCCTTCAGTAGTTGTGCTGGGTCCTGCTATAGTTGCTGTAGATTCATCAGCTGACTTTGTCGTTCCTGCAGTTGTTGTTGGTTCCTCAGTGAGAGTTGAGGGTCCTTCAGTTGTTGGTGTTGGTCTTGCACTTCTCAATGTTTGACCTGCAGTAGTAGAGGTGTGTCCAGCAGTTGTTTTTTGATAAGTAGTTGTGTTTCCCTTAGTAGTTATGGTGGATCCTGATGTTTTCGTTTTAGGTTCATCAGCTGACTTTGTTGTTCCTCTAATTGTTGTTGTTGGTTCTCCAGTAATAGTTGTAGGTCTGACAGTTGTTATTGTTGTTCTTGTAGTTACTGTTATTGGTCCTACAGTTGTTTTTGTTGGTCCTGGGGTTGTCGATGTTTGCCCTGCAGTAGTAGACTTGTGTCCAGCAGTTGTTGTTTGCTCAGCAGTTGTAGTTGTGTACTCTTTAGTAGTTGTGGTGGGCCCTGATTTTGTCATTGCAGATTCATTAGCTGACTTTATTGTTCCTTCAGTTGTTGTTGTTTTTTCTTTAGAAGTAGTTGTCAGTGCTGCAGTTTTTGTTGTTGGTCCTGCAGTTGTTGATGTTTGCCCTGCAGAAGTAGAGGTCTGTCCAACAGTTGTTGTTGGTACCGCAGTTGTAGTTGTGTGCTCTTCAGTAGTTGTGCTGGGTCCTGCCATTGTCGCTGTAGATTCATCAGCTGACTTTGTTTTTCCTGCAGTTGTGATTGTTGGTTTGTGAGCAGTAGTAGAGGTGTGTCCAGCAGTTGTTGTTTGTCCCACAGTTGTAGTTATGTGTCCTTCAGTAGTTGTGCTGTGTCCTGTCATTGTCACTGTAGATTCATCAGCTGACTTTGTTGTTCTTGCAGTTGTTCTTGGTTCCTCAGTAAGAGTTGTGGGTCCTTCAGTTGTTGGTGTTGGTCTTGCACTTCTCAGTGTTTGACCTGCAGTAGTAGAGGTGTGCCCAGCAGTTTTTTTTTGTTCCGTAGTTGTAGTTTTGTGTCCTTTTGTAGTTGTGCTGGGTCCTGATGTTGTCATTGTAGATTCATCAGTTGACTTTGTTGTTCCTGCAGTTGTCGTTGTTGTTCCCTCAGTAAGAGTAGTGGGTCCAGCAGTTGTGGGTTCTTCTGTACTAGTTGAGGGTGTTGCAGTTGTTGTTGTTGTGGGTTCTTCTGTACTAGTTTTGGGTGTTGCAGTTGTTGTCGGTTCTGCAGTTTCTGTTGATGGCCCCGCAGTAATTGCTGTTGGATCTGCAGTTGTAGTTCTTGCTCTGGCATTAGTAGTTGTGGGTCCTGGCGTTAATGATTTGGGTCCTTCTGTACTCGGTGTGGGTCCTGCAGTCGTTGTTGTTGGTCCAGAAGTAGTAATTTTGTGTCCTTGAGGTGATGTTGTGGATCGTCCTGCTGTTGCTGCTCCTGCAGTTGTTGTTATGGGTCCTGCTGTGGTTGAGGTGGATCCTACTGCACTAGTTTTGGGTCCTGATGTTGTTGTTGTGGGTGCTGCAGTTTTTTTTCTGGGTCTTTCTGTGCTAGTTGTGGATGCTGCAGTTGTTGTCATATGTGGAGCAGTTGTTGTTGAAGGTCTTGCAGTTGTTGCTGATGGCCCTGCAATGGTTGTTCTTGGTCCTGCAGTAATAGTTGTGGGTCTTTCTGTACTAGTTGTGGGTAATGCTGTAGTAGATGGTTGTGCTGAAGTTGTTCTAGTTGGTCCTGCAGTTGTTGGTGTTGCGGTTGTCACTGATGGTCCATCAGTTGTTGTCGTTGGTCCTTTAATATTTGTTGATGGTGCTGAAGTTGTTCTGGGTACTGTTGTAGTAGTTGTGAGTCCTGCAGTTGTTCTTTCAGATGAAGCAGTTGTTCTTGGTCCTGCAGTAGTAGTTGATGGTGCTGCAGTATTTGTTGTGGGTCCTGCAATTGCTCTGGGTCCTTCTGTAGCAGAATAAGTTGTGCGTCCTGCAGAAGTAGTGGTTGTTGACATTGTTAAAACTGTATAAGTGTCAGCTGCAGTTGTTGATGATTCAGTTGTATGCATCAGAGTTGTTGTTTGCCCTGCAGCAGAGGTTGTGGGTCCTGCAGATGCAGTGGTTGTTGTCATTGTTGAAACTGTGAAAGAAAACAAACCAATCAGAATGTCTTACATTTATATTTAAGTATATTATTGTGATATGAATGAAACCTTCTTACAATGAGCTGTCTATAAGATTGGAATTAATTAACACAGCTGAACCGCAACCGACTTTGTCCCTCCTATCAGCTGCAGACGCAGCTAATGGCATGGCACCGATGGGAGAGGTGTAGTCCAATATATTTCTCACTTTATACTGGCAATTGCTATGTAACATATAACCCTACTGTTATAGTTACCTGCATCATTAGTAGCAGTGTCCACATCGAGGAAGGTGATGCCATTGGCTATTGAGTCCAGCAATGTCTGCACTACACGGCTTTCAGTGGGAAGAGGGGATTGTTTTTTCAACATGAAGTTCAACTTCATGTCCACAAAGACTGATCCCTTACTAGAAACAAAAATAAGCAAAATATGTTCAAAGTTTGTACTTATCTTCAATATCATATTTATTCATTATCAACTATCAGGCCCCGTTGATCTGTCTGTCTGATGAATGTCTGTCCACTGTCTCACTGTGTCGTCATGTATGTTACCACCGGTGTTATGTTGTGTTGTATTTTTGTATGCTGTCACTGCTATATTTATAACCACTGTTGTCGTGTAACCACCGCCGTTGTCTGTTGTCTGTCCCACTGTTTTGTCACATAATGTGCAGTCTGTGAAGACAATTTTCCCCACGGGGACAAATAAATCAAATCAAATCAAAATCAAATTGTCTACATTATTTTATGTATTGCTCGATTAAAAGTATGAAAGTAACACCATAATAGTTGTCTTCTTTCTGAAAAATAAAGGATATAAGTGTGTACTTACGCAAAATAATTGATTGTACTCCTGGAAAATGTCTCTGTGTAATAATGTCTGAAGCCTCTATTGACCTTTAATTGGAAATAAAATAATTTTATATTAAACATGTTTCATACTCTATATATTTTATATATTATATATGTTTTTCCAGTTAACACTTTTTTGAATCTGATGAACATGTTTATCTCACCTCTGTTGTAACATTACATGCCAGCTCCTGATATGCTGCCGTAGAGGGATCTAAGTAATCCTTTATAAATGTACGTTTCATACTGAATTTCAACTCCATAGATACTTCATTTTCTGTAGGGAGCTGGGTAGATTCTGATGGCCTGCAATTTACTGTTGCAGTCATTACTGGGGAATAAGTAGTTGTAGGAGTAATAGCAGTACTAGTTCTTGCAGCTATAGTAGTTGTAGAAACTGTGATCCGAGATGTAGATGAAGGTCCTGCAGTTGTTGATGGTCCTTCTGTTGTTGTTGGTGCAGCAGTTGTCATTGATGGTCCTGCTGTAGTTGTTGTGGGTTCTGCCGTTGTAGAGGTCGGTCCTGCAGGTGTTGTCCTAAGTGGAGCAGTTGTTTTTGTTGGTCTTGCAGAAGTAGTTGTTGGTCCCGCAGTTGGTGTTGTGGTTCCTGCTGCAGTAGCTGTTGGTCCTGTAGTTGTCGTAGGTGGATAATGTGTAGTTGGTGCAGCAGTTGTTGTAGGTCCTGCAGTTGTCACAGTCAGTCCTGTAGTTGTTCTTGAAGGTAATGATGTTGTTATTGGTGGTGCTGTAGTTGTTAGTGGTGGAGCAGTTGTTGTTGGTGTAGCAGTTGTCGTTGATAGCCCCACAATTGTTGTTGAAGGTCCTGCAGTTTTTGTTGTTGGTTCTGTAGTAGCAATATGGGGCCCTAAAGACATCATGGTGGGTTCTGCAGAGGTTGTGGTCAGTCCATCAGTAGTTGTCAGACTTGGAGTCTTACTTGTGGGTCCTAAAGTTGTTGTATCTCCTGCAGTAGTAGTTGTGCTTCCTGTAGTGGTTTTTAATCCTACAGTAGTAGTGGTGAGTCCTGTAGAGGTAGTGTGTCCTACAGATGTAATGGTTGGTCCTGCAGAAGTTGTGGTTGGTCCGGCAGAAGTAGTGGTGTGTCCTGCAGTGGTTGTTTGTGCTATGGTTGTTGCTGGATATTCAGTTGTTGTTGTTCGTCTTGCTGTGGCTGTTGGTCCTGTAGTAGTTGTTGGCAAACTTGCATTGGAGGTTGTGGGTCCTTCTTTAGTAGTTGTTGATCCTGCAGTTGTTGGTGGTGATTTTTCAGTAGTTTTTGTCAGACTTGAATAACTTATTGTCTGTCTTGTTGTAGTTTTTGACAGACTTGAATAACTTATTGTCTGTCTTGTTGTAGTTGTTGTCAGACTTGAAGTACTTATTTTCTGTCTTGCTGTAGTCGTTGTCAGACTGGCATAAGTAGTGGTGGGTCCTGCTGTGGTTGTTGTTGGATCTGCAGCTGCTGGTCCTGCTGTTGTTCCTACAGTAGTTGTTGGCAAACTTGCAGTGGTAGTTCTGGGTCCTGCTGTAGTAGTTGTGGGTGCTGCAGTTGTTGTCCGTTCAGCAGTCATTGGTGTTTCGGTTAATTTTGTTGGTACTGCAGTTGTCGATATTGGTCCTGCAGTTGCCGTTGTTTGCCCTGCAGTAGCAGAGGTGTGTCTAGCAGTTGTTATGGTGGGAACTGCCATTGTCGTGGATTCATCAGGTGACTTGGTTGTTCCTTCAGTTATTCTTATTGGTTCTGCAGTAATAGTTGTCGGCCCTGCAGTAGTTGTTGTTAGTCTCATAGTTACTGTTGTTGGTGCTTCAGTCATTGGTCCTGTAGTTGTAGTTGTTGATCGTTGTGTTGTCATTTTTTGTTCTGCAGTTATTGTAGTTGGTTCTGCAACTGTCATTGTTAGCCCTGCAGTTGTAGCAGTTGGTCCTGCTGTCATTGTTGGTCCTGCAGTTGTCGTTGTTGGCACAAGAGTGGACATTGATGTTGGTCCTGATGTTGTTGTTGTTAGTGCTACAGTTATAAGTGGTGTTACTACAGTTGTACTTGGTGGTCCTGCAGTTGTTGTCATTGATTCTGCAACTATCAATGTTGGTCCTGATGTTTTAATTGTTGGTCCGACTGCTTTAGTTTTTGGTCCTGCAGTTAGTGTTGTTTGTCTTTTAGTTGTTGTTATTGCAGCAATTGTTTGTGTTTGTTTAGCAATTGTTGTAGTTGGCTCTACAGTTGTCGTTTTTAGTCCTGCAGTTTTTGTAGGTGGTCCATCAGTTATAGTGGTGGGTCCTGCATTTGTTGTTGATGATCTAGTAGTTATTGTTGTTGGTCCAGACATTGTTTTTGTTGGTCCTTCAGTTGTTGTTGTTGGTTTAGCAGTTAGCGCTGGTAGTCCTGTGGTTGTTGTCTCTTCAGAAGAATAGGTGTGTCCTGTAGTTTTTGTTTGTTCTGCAGCTGTGCTGTGTCCCTTAATAGTTGTGAGGGGTCTTAATGTTGTTGTTGTAGATCTATCAGCTAACTTTGTTGTTCCTGCAGTTGTTGGTGTTCGTTCCTCAGTAAAAGATGTGGGTTTGATAGTTGTTGTTCTTGGTCCTGCAGTTGTTGATGTTTGCCCTGTAGTAGCAGAGGGGTGTCCCGCAGTTGTAGTCGTTTGTCCTTCAGCAATAGTCGAGGGTCCTGCAGTTGTTGTTTTTCCCACAGTTGTACTTATGTGCCCTTCAGTAGTTATGGTGGGTCCTGCCATTGTCATTATAGATTCATCAGCTGACTTTGTTGTTCCTGAAGTTGTTGGTTCTTCAGCAATAGTTGTGGGTCCTGAAGATGTTGTTTGTTCTGCATGTGTAGTTGTGTGACCCTGAGTAGTTATGGTGGGTGCTGATGTTGTCATTGTAGATTTATCAGCTGACTTTGTTGTTCCTGCAGTTGTTGTTGTTGTTGGTCTCGTAGTTACTGTTATTGGCCCTTTAGTTTTTGGGTCTGCAGTTGTCGATGTTTGCCCTGCAGTGGTAGAGGTGTGTCCAGCAGTTTTTGTTGGTCCCACAGTTGTAGTTGTGTGTCCTGCAGTATTTGTGGTGGGTCCTGCCATTGTCTTTATAGATTCATCAGCTGACTGTGTTGTAACTGCAGTTGTGATTGTTGGTTCATCAGCAGTGTTAGTGGTGTGTCCAGCAGATGTTGTTTGTTCCGCAGTTGTAGTCGTTTGTCCTTCAGTAGTTGTGGTTGGTCTTGATGTTGTCGTTGTAGATTCATTGGCTGAAATTGGTCCTTTAATTGTTGTTATTGATTCCTCAGCAATAGTCGTGGGTCCTGCAGCTGTTGTTTTTGGTCTTGTAGTTACTGATAATGTCCCTTCAGTTGTTGTTGTTGGTTCTTTAGGAATAGATGTGGGTCTACCAGTTGTTGTTGTTGGTCCTGCAGTTATCAATGTTTGCCCTGCAGTACTAGAGGTGTGTCCAGCAGTTGCTGTTTGTTCCGCAGTTGTAGTTGTATGTTCTTCAGTAGTTGTGCTGGGTCCTGATGTCATTGTAGATTCATCAGCTGATGTTGTTCCTTCAGTTGTTGTTTTTGCTTCTTCAGCAATAGTAGTGGGTCCTGCAGTTGTTGTTTGTTCAGCAGTTGTAGTAGTTGTGTGTCCTTTTGTTGTTGTGCTGGGTGCTGATCTTGAAGATTGATCAGCTGACTTTGATATTCCTGCAATTGTTGGTTCTTCAGCAATAGTTGTGGGTCCTGAATATGTTATTTGTCCTGCAGTTGTCGTTATGTGTCCCTTAGTAGTTATGGTTGGTCCTGATGTTGTTGTAGTTTCATCAGCTGACTTTGTTGTTCCCTTAGTTGTTGTTGGCTCCTCAGTAGGAGTTGTTGGTTCTTCAGTAATAGTTGTAGCTCCGACTGTTGTTGGTCTTGTAGTTACTGATAATGGTCCTTCAGTTTGTTCTGTTGGTCCTGCGGTTGTCGATGTTTGCCCTGCAGTAGTATTGGTGTTTCCACCATTTGTTGTTTGTTCCGCAGTTGTAGCTGTGTATTCTTCAGTAGTTGTGGTTGGTCCTGATGTTGTCGTTGCAGATTCATTAGCTGATGTTATTGTTGTTGGTTCTTCATGAATAGTTGTGGTTCCAGCAGTTGTTGTTGTTGGTCCTGCAGTTGTCAATGTTTGCCCTGCAGTAGTCGAGGTGTGTCCAGCAGTTGTTGTTTGTACCCAAGTTGTAGTTGTGTGTCCTTCAGTAGTTGCGCTGGGTCCTTTCATTGTCGCTGCAGATTCATCAGCTGACATTGTTGTTCCTGCAGTTGTGATTGTTGGTTCATGAGCAGTAGTCGAGGTGTGTCCAGCATTTGTTGTTTGTACCGCAGTTGTAGTTGTGTGTCCTTCAGTAGTTTTGCTGGGTCCTGCCATTGTCCTTGTAGATGCATGAGCTGACTTTGTTGTTCCTGCAGTTGTGATTGTTGGTTCATGAGCAGTAGTAGAGGGGTGTCCAGCAGTTGTTGTTTGTTCCACAGTTGTAGTTGTGTATTCTTCCGTAGTTGTGGTTGCAGATTCATCAGCTGACTTTGTTGTTCCCTTAGTTGTTGTTGTTGGTTCTTCAGGAATAGTCGTGGGTCGAGCAGTTGTTGTTGTTGGTCTTGTAGTTACTGATAATGGTCCTTCATTTGTTGTTGTTGGTTCCTTATGAATAGTTGTGGTTCTAGTAGTTGTTGTTGTTGGTCCTGCAGTGATCGATGTTTGCCCTGCAGAACTAGAGGTGTGTCCAGCAGTTGCTGTTTGTTCCACAGTTGTGGTTGTGTGTTCTTCAGTAGTTGTGCTGGGTCCTGATGTCGTTTTAGATTCAACAGCTGAGGTTTTTCTTCCTTCAGTTGTTGTTTTTGGTTCTTCAGCAATTGTAGTGGGTCCTGGAGTTGTTATTTGTTTAGCAGTTGTAGTTGTGTGTCCTTTTGTTGTTGTGCTGGCAGCTGATGTTGTAGATTTATCAGCTGACTTTGATATTCCTGCAATTGTTGGTTCTTCAGCAAAAGTTGTGGGTCCTGAATATGTTATTTGTTCTCCAGTTGTCGTTATGTGTCCCTTAGTAGTTATGGTTGGTCCTGATGTTGTTGTAGTTTCATCAGCTGACTTTGTTGTTCCCTCAGTTGTTGTTGGCTCCTCAGTAGGAGTTGTTGGTTCTTCAGTAATAGTTGTAGGTCCGACTGTTGTTGGTCTTGTAGTTACTGATAATGGTCCTTCAGTTTGTTCTGTTGGTCCTGCGGTTGTCGATGTTTGCCCTGCAGTATTAATGGTGTGTCCACCATTTGTTGTTTGTTCCGCAGTTGTAGTTGTGTATTCTTCAGTAGTTGTGGTGGGTCCTGATGTTGTCGTTGCAGATTCATCAGCTGATGTTGTTCCTTCAGTTGTTGTTGTTGGTTCTTCATGAATAGTTGTGGTTCTAGCAGTTATTTTTGTTGGTCCTGCAGTTGTCAATGTTTGCCCTGCAGTAGTCGAGGTGTGTCCAGCAGTTGTTGCTTGTTCCGCAGTTGTAGTTGTGTATAATTTAATAGTTGTGGTGGATCCTGATGTTGTCGTTGCAGATTCATCAGCTGACGTTCCCGCAGTTGTGATTGTTGGTTCATGGGCAGTAGTAAAGGAGTGTCCAGCAGTTGTTGTTTGTCGCACAGTTGTAGTTATGTGTCCTTCTGTATTTGTGGTGGGTCCTGCCATTGTCGCTGTAGATTCATCAGCTGAGTTTGTTGTTCCTGCAGTTGTGATTGTTGGTTCATGAGCAGTAGTAGAGGTGTGTCCAGCAATTGTTGTTTGTTCCACATTTGTAGTTGTGTTTTCTTCAGTAGTTGTGGTGGGTCCTGATGTTGTCGTTGCAGATTCATCAGCTGACTTTGTTGTTCCCTTAGTTGTTGTTGTTGGTTCTTCAGGAATAGTCGTGGGTCGAGCAGTTGTTGTTGTTGGTCTTGTAGTTACTGATAATGGTCCTTCATTTGTTGTTGTTGGTTCCTTATGAATAGTTGTGGTTCTAGTAGTTGTTGTTGTTGGTCCTGCAGTGATCGATGTTTGCCCTGCAGAACTAGAGGTGTGTCCAGCAGTTGCTGTTTGTTCCACAGTTGTGGTTGTGTGTTCTTCAGTAGTTGTGCTGGGTCCTGATGTCGTTTTAGATTCAACAGCTGAGGTTTTTCTTCCTTCAGTTGTTGTTTTTGGTTCTTCAGCAATTGTAGTGGGTCCTGGAGTTGTTATTTGTTTAGCAGTTGTAGTTGTGTGTCCTTTTGTTGTTGTGCTGGCAGCTGATGTTGTAGATTTATCAGCTGACTTTGATATTCCTGTAATTGTTGGTTCTTCAGCAATAGTTGTGGGTCCTGAAGATGTTATTTGTCCTGCAGTTGTCGTTGTTGGTCCTTGAGTTGACAATGTACGAACTGCAGTTGTTGTTGTTGATCCCTTTGTTGTTGTTGAATGTCGTGCAATCTTTGTTGGATAAGCAGTTGTTGTTTTACCCGTCGTCGTCTTTAGTCCAACATTTGTTTTGGTTAATGCTGCAGTTGTCGTGCTTGGTCCTGACATTTTGGTAGGTGGTCCATCGGTAGAAGTGGTGGCTTCTACAGTAGTCGTTTTTTGTCTTTCAGTGGTTGTTGTTGGTCCTGCAGTTGTCAATTTTGGTCCTGAACTTGTTGGTCCAGCAGTTGTCTTGGTTAATGCTGCAGTTGTTGTTGCTGGTCGTGTCAGTGTTGTTGGTACTGCAGGAGTAGTAGTGGATCCTGTAGTAGTTTTTGTTGGTACCCCAGTTGTTGTTGGTGGTCCTGCAGTTGTCGTTGTTGGTCCTGCAATCGTTGATGTTAGTCCAGACGTTGTCCTTGTTGGTCCAGCAATTGTCATTGGTGGTCCTTGGGTTGTTGTTGTTGGTCCTTCAGGTGTTGTTGTGTGTTCTGCAGTTGTGGTGGTTTTTAAACCTGCAGTAGTTGAGGTGTATCCAGCAGTCGTCGTTTGTCCTGCAGTTGCTGTTGTTGGTCCTGCAGTTCCTTTTGTTGGTCCAGCAGTTGTTATTAGTGGTCCTAGTGTCGTTGTAATCGGTACTGCAGAAGTAGTTGTGGATCCTGCAGTTGTTGTTTTTGGTTCAGCATTTGTGGTTTGTCCTGAGGTTGTTGTAGGTGGTTCATCAGCCGTAGTGGTGGCTCCTGCAGTTGTCGTTGTTGGTCCTTCATTTGTTGTTTGTCCAGACATCGTTTTTGTTGGTCCTGCAGTTGTCATTGTTGATCCTTGAGTTGACACTGTGTGAACTGCAGTTGTCGTTGTTGATCCCTTTGTTGTTGTTGAATGTTGTGCAGTCTTTGTTGGATTAGCAGTTGTTGTTTTTCCAGCCGTTGTTTTGGTTAATGCTGCAGTTGTTTTTGGTTCAGCAGTTGTCGTGCTTGGACCTGATGTTTTGGTAGGTGGTCCATCAGTAGAAGTGGTGGCTTCTGCAGTCGTTTTTCGTCTTTCAGTTGTTGTTGTTGGTCCTGCAGTTGTCCATTTTTGTCCTGAACTTGTCATTGTTGGTCCAACAGTTGTTGTTACTGGTCCTGTCAGTGTTGTTGGTACTGCAGGAGTAGTAGTGGATCCTGTAGTAGTTTTTGTTGGTACCCCAGTTGTTATTGGTGGTCCCGCAATTGTCATTGTTGGTCCCTGGGTTGTTGTTGTTGGTACTTCAGGTGTTTTTGTCTGTTCTGCAGGTGTGGTTGTTGTTATACCTGTAGTAGTGGAGGTGTATCCAGCAGTTGTTGTTTGTCCTGCAGTTGTTGTTTTTCTTACAGTTGTTGTTGTTGCTCCAGCAGTAGTCATTAGTGGTCCTGTTGTCATTGTTATTGGTACTGCAGAAGTAGTTGTGGATCCAGCAGTTGTTTTTGGTTCAGCATTTGTTGTTTGTCCTGAGGTTGTTGTAGGTGGTCCATCAGTTGGAGTGTTGGCTCCTGCAGTTGTCGTTGTTTTTCCTGCAGTTGTTGTTGTTGGTCTTGCAGTTCCTTCAGTTAGTCCAGCAATTGTCGTTGCTGGTCCTGTCGTTCTGGGTATTGCAGAAGTAGTTGTGGCTCTTGCAGTTGTCATTGTTGGTCCTTCATTTGTTGTTTGTCCAGACGTCTTTTTTGTTGGTCCTTCAGTTGTCATTGTTGATCCTTGAGTTGACACTGTGTGTACTGCAGTTGTTGTTGTTGATCCCTTTGTTGTTGTTGAATGCAGTGCAGTCTTTTTTGGATTAGCAGTTGTTGTTTTACCTGCCGTTATCTTTGGTGCTGCAGATGTTGTAGTTGGTCCAACATGTGTTTTGGTTAATGCTGCAGTTGTTTTTGGTTCAGCAGTTGTCGTGCTTGGTCCTGACATTTTGGTAGGTGGTCCATCAGTAGAAGTGGTGGCTTCTGCAGTAGTCGTTTTTGGTCTTTGAGTTGTTGTTGTTGGTCCAGCAGTTTTCTTGGTTAATTCTACAGTTGTTGTTCCTGATACTGTCAGTGTTGTTGGTTCTGCAGGAGGAGAAGTTGATCCTGTAATAGTTTTTGTTGGTATACCAGTTGTTGTTGGTGGTCCTGTAGTTGTCGTTTTTGGTCCCTCAATCGTTGATGTTCGTCCAGACGTTGTCCTTGTTGGTACGGGAATTGTCATTGTTGGTCCTTCAAGTGTTGTTCTCTGTTCTGCAGTTGTGGTTGTTGTTAAACCTGTAGTAGTGGAGCTGTATCCAGCAGTTGCTGTTTGTCCTGCAGAAGTTTTTTTTCCTACAGTTGTTTTGGTTGGTCCTGCAGTTCCTTTTGTTGGTCTAGCAGTAGTTATTAGTGGTCCTGTTGTCATTGTTATTGGTACTACAGAAGTAGTTTTGGATCCAGCAGTTGTTTTTTTTGGTACTGCAATTGTTGTTTCCTGTTCAGCGTTTGTGGTTTGTCCTGAGGTTGTTGTAGGTTGTCCATCAGTCATACTGATGGCTCCTGCAGTTGTTGTTGTTGGTCCTGCAGTTCCTTTTGTTAGTTCTGCAGTTGTCATTGCTGGTCCTATCATTGTTCTTGGTATTGCAGAAGTAGTTGTGGATCCTGCAGTTGTTTTGGTTGGTACTGCACCTGTTGTTTTTGGTTCAGCATTCGTGGTTGAGCCAGAGGTTGTTGTAGGTGGTCCGACAGTTATAGTGGTAGCTCCTGCAGTTGTTGTTGGTCCGTCATTTGTTGTTTGTCCAGACGTTGTTTTTCTTGGTCCTGCAGTTGTCATTGTTGGTCCTTCAGGTGTTGTTGTCTGTTCTGCAGTTGTGGTTGTGGTTAAACCTGTAGTGGTGGAGCTGTATCCAGCAGTTGTTGTTTTTCCTACAGTTGTTGTTCTTGGTCCTGCAATTACTTTTGTTGGTCCAGCAGTAGTCATTAGTGGTCCTGTTGTCGGTGTTATTGGTAATGCAGAAGTAGTTGTGGATCCAGCAGTTGTTTTTGTTGGTACTGCAGTTGTTTTCAGTTCAGCATTTGTGGTTTCTCCTGAGGTTGTTGGAGGTGGTCCATCAGTTGTAGTGGTGTCTGCTGCAGTTGTTGGTGTTTTTCCTGCAGTTCCCTTTGTTATTCCAGCGGTTGTTGTTGCTGGTCCTGTCGTTCTTGTTATCGCAGAAGTAGTTGTGGCTCCTGCAGTTGTCGTTGTTGGTCCTTCGTTTGTTGTTTGTCCAGACATTGTTTTTGTTGGTCCTGCAGTTGTAATTGTTGATCCTTGAGTTGACACTGTGTGAACTGCAATTGTCGTTGTTGATCCATTTGTTGTTGTTGAATGTCGTGCAGTCTTTGTTGGACAAGCAGTTGTTGTTTTTCCTGCTGTTGTTTTGGTTAATGCTGCAGTTGTTTTTGGTTCAGCAGTTGTCACTGTTGGACCTGACGTTTTGGTAGGTGGTCCATAAGTAGAAGTGGTGGCTTCTACAGTAGTCGTTTTTGGTCTTTCAGTTGTTGTTGTTGTTGGTCCTGCAGTTGTCAATTTTGGTCCTGAACTTGTTGTTGTTTGTGCAGCAGTTGTCTTTGTTAATGCTGCAGTTGTTGTTGCTGGTCCTGTCAGTGTTGTTGGTACTAAAGGAGTATAAGTGGATCCGTTAGTAGTTTTTGGTACCCCAGTTGTTGTTGGTGGTCCTGCAGTTGTCGTTGTTTGTCCTGCAATCATTGATGTTCGTCCAGACATCCTTGTTGGTCCAGTAATTGTCATTGTTGGTCCTTCAGGTGTTGTTGTTTGTTCTGCAGTTGTGGTTATTGTAAAACCTTTAGTAGTGGAGGTGTATCCAGCAGCTGTTGTTTGTCCTGCAGTTGTTGTTTTTCCTACAGTTGTTGTTCTTGGTCCTGCAGTTCCTTTTGTTTGTCCAACAGTAGTTATTAGTGGTCCTGTTGTCGTTGTTATTGGTACTGCAGAAGTAGTTGTGGATCCAGCAGTTGTTTTTGTTGGTACTGCAGTTGTTGTTTTTGGTTCAGCATTTGTGGTTTGTCCTGAGGCTGTTGTAGGTGGGCCGTCAGTCGTAGTGGTGGCTCCTGCAGTTGTCGTTTTTCCTGCAGTTGTTGTTTTTTGTCCTGCAGTTCCTTTTGTTAGTCCAGCAGTTGTCGTTGCTGGTCCTATCGTTCTGGGTATTGCAGAAGTAGTTGTGGCTCTTGCAGTTGTCGTTGTTGGTCCTTCATTTGTTGTTTGTCCAGACGTCTTTTTTGTTGGTCCTTCAGTTGTCATTGTTGATCCTTGAGTTGACACTGTGTGTACTGCAGTTGTTGTTGTTGATCCCTTTGTTGTTGTTGAATGCAGTGCAGTCTTTTTTGGATTAGCAGTTGTTGTTTTACCTGCCGTTATCTTTGGTGCTGCAGATGTTGTAGTTGGTCCAACATGTGTTTTGGTTAATGCTGCAGTTGTTTTTGGTCCAGCAGTTGTTGTTGCTGGTCCTATCGTTCTGGGTATTGCAGAAGTAGTTGTGGCTCTTGCAGTTGTCATTGTTGGTGTTTGTCCAGACATTGTTTTTGTTTGTCCTGCAATTGTTATCGTTGGTCCTTGGGTTGTCGTTGGTCCTCGAGCTGTTTTCTTGTCTGCAGTTGTGGTTGTTATTAAAACTGCAGTAGGTGAGGTGTATCCAGCAGTTGTCGTTTTTCTTGCAGCTGTTGTTGTTGGTCCTGCATTTCCTTTTGTTGGTCCAGCAGTTGTCATTGGCGGTCCTGGAATTGTCGTTTTTGGCCCGGCACTTGTCGTTGATCCATCAGGTGTTGCTGTCTGTCCCAGAGTTGTTGTTGGTGCTGACGTAGTTGAGGTGTGTCCACTAGTATCTTGCCCTGCAGGTGTTGGTGTTGGTCCTGAGGTTTTTGTATGTGGTCC
This sequence comes from Urophycis tenuis, assembly GCA_036785325.1. Lineage (NCBI taxonomy): Eukaryota > Metazoa > Chordata > Actinopteri > Gadiformes > Phycidae > Urophycis > Urophycis tenuis. The sequence continues at coordinate 12,791,587 of JAXIVH010000001.1, forward strand.
ATCAGTAGTAGTGGTGGCTCCTTCAGTTGTTGTTGTTGGTCTTTCAGTTGTCCTTTGTCCTGCAGACGTTGTTATTGGTTCTGCATCTGTTGTTTGTCCTTCAGTTGGTGCTGTCTGTCCTGCAGTTGTTGTTGGTTTTGCAGTAGTTGAGCTGTGTCCAGCAGTCTTTTGTTCTGCAGTTGTTGCTTTTGGTCCTGAGGTTTTTGAAGGTGGTCCATCAGTAGTGGTGGTGGCTCCTGCAATTGTCGTTGTTGGTCCTGAGGTTATTGTTGTTGGTTGTGCTTTTGTCGTTGTTCGTCCTTCAGTTGTTGTTGATTTTCTTGCAGATGTCGAGGTGTGTCCAGCAGTTGTCGTTTGTCCTGCAGACTTTCTTGTTTGTCCTTCATTTGTCGTTGTTGGTGCTGCAGTAGTAGAGGTGCGTCCAGCAGTTGTTCTTTGTCCTGAAGTTGTAGTTGTGTATACTTCAGTAGTTGTGGTGGGTCCTGACATTGTCATCGTGGATTTATCATTTGACTTTGTTGTTCCTGTATTTGTTATTGGTTCTTTAGTCATTGTGTTTGCTCCTGAAGTTTTTGTAGGTGGTATCCTAGTAAATGTTGTTGGTCCAGATGTTGTTGTTGTTCCTTCAGTTGTCATTGTTTGTTCAGCAGTTGTTGCTGGTAGTCCTGTGGTTGTTGCCGTTGGTCCTGCAGTTGTCATTGTAGGTCCTTCAGTTGTTGCAGTCTGTCCTGCAGTTGTTGTTGGTTCTGCAGTAGCTGAGGTGTGTCCAGCAGTCTTTTGTTCTGCAGTTGTTGGCGTTGGTCCTGAGGTTTTCGAAGGTGGTGCATCAATAGTAGTGGTGGCTCCTGCAGTTGTCGTTGTTGGTCCTGAGGTTGTTGTTGTTGGTCGTGCATTAGATGTGTTTGGTCCTGCAGTTTTTGTTTTTCCTGCAGGAGCCAAGGTGTGTCCAACAGTTGTCTTTTGTCCTGCAGACTTTGTTGTTGGTCCTTCAGTTGTTTTTGTTTGTCCTGTAGTTTCCCTAGTTGGTCCTTCAGTTGCTGTTGTATGTGCCATTGTTGTCGTTGTATGTCCTTCAGTTGTTTTTGATGATCCTGCACTTGTTATTTGTCCTTCAGTTGTTGGTATCTCTCCAGCAGTTGTGGTCTTTTGTTCTGCAGTTGTCCTTTTTAGTCCTTCAGTTACTGTTGTTGGTGCTGATGTTGTCGTTGTATGTCCTGCAGTAGTAGAGGTGCGTCCAGCAGTTGTTGTTAGTCCTGAAGTTGTAGTTGTGTATTTCTCAGTAGTTGTGGTGGGTCCTGCCATTGGTATCGTGGATTCATCATTTGAATTTGTTGTTCCTGCACTTGTTATTGGTTCTTTAGTCATTGTGTTTGGTCCTGAATTTTTTGTAGATGGTCCATCGGTAGTAATGGTGAGTGCTTCAGGTGTTCTTGTTGGTATCATAGTAAATGTTGTTGGTCCAGAAGTTGTTGTCGTTGTTCCATCAGTTGATATTGTTTGTCCAGCAGTTGTCGCTGGTAGTCCTGTGGTTGTTGCCGTTGGTCCTGCAGTTGTCATTTTTGGTCCCTTAGTTGCCATTCTTGGTGCTGATGTTGTTGCTTGTTTTCCAATTGTTGATGTTGGCTCTGCACTTGTTGTTGGTCCTTCAGTTGTTGCCGTCTGTCCTGCAGTTGTTGGTGGTTCTGCAGTAGCTGAGGTGTGCCCAGCAGTCTTTTGTTCTGCAGTTGTTGGCCTTGGTCCTGAGGTTTTTGAAGGTGGTCCATCAGTAGATGTGGTGGCTCCTGCAGTTGTCGATGTTGGTCCTGAGGTTGTCGTTGTTGGTTGTGCATTAGATGTTGTTGTTGTTGGTCCTTCAGTTGTTGTTTTTTCTGCAGGAGTTGAGGTGTGTTCAAGAGTTGTCCTTTCTCTTGCAGACTTTGTTGTTAGTCCTTCAGTTGTTGTTGTTTGTCCTGCTTTTTCCCTAGTTAGTCCTTCAGTTGTTGTTGTTGGTGCTGATGTTGTTGTTGTTGTTTGTCCTTCAGTTGTTGCCGTTCGTCCTGCACTTGTTGTTGGTCCTTCAGTTGTTGCTGTTTCTCCTGCAGTTGTTGTTGTTTGTGCTGCAGTTCTCCCTGTTAGTTCTTCAGTTACTGTTGTTGATGCTGATGTTGTCGTCATTGGTCCTGCAGTAGTAGAGGTGTGTCCAGCAGTTGTTGTTTGTCCTGAAGTTGCAGTTGTGTATCCTTCAGTAGTTGTGGTGTGTCCTGCCATTGTCATTGTGGATTCATCATTTGACTGTGTTGTTCCTTCACGTGTTATTGGTTCTTTAGTCATGGTGTTTGCTCCTGAAGGTATTGTAGGTTGTCCATAAGTAGTAATGGTGGGTCGTTTTGTTCTTCGTCCAGTTGTTCTTGTTAATATCGTAGTAAATGTTGTTGGTCCAGATGTTGTTGTCGTTGTTCCTTCAGTTGTCATTGTTTGTCCAGCAGTTGTCGCTGTTAGTTCTGTGGTTGTTGCTGTCTCTCCTCCAGTTTTTGTTGTTTGTCCTGCTTTTGAACTTGTTAGTCCTTCAGTTACTGTTGTTGATGCTGATTTAGTCGTTGTGTATCCTTCAGTAGTAGAGGTGGGTCCTGCCATTGTCATCGTGGATTCATCATTTGACTTTGTTGTTCCTTCACTTGTTATTGGTTCTTTAGTCATGGTGTTTGGTCCTGAAGTTTTTCTAGGTGGCCCATCTGTAGTAATGGTGGGTCCTTCAGTTGTTCTTGTTGGTATCGTAGTAAATGTTGTTGGTCCAGATGTTGTTGTCATTGTTCCTTCAGTTGTCATTGTTTGTCCAGCAGTTGTCGCTGGTAGTCCTGTGGTTGTTGCCGTTGGTCCTGCAGTTGTCACTGTTCGTCCCTCAGTTGCCATTCTTGGTGCTGATGTTCTCGTTGTTTGTCCTTCAATTGTTATTTTTGGTTCCGCACTTGTTGTTGGTCCTCCAGTTGTTGCCGTCTGTCCTGCAGTTGTTGTTGGTTGTTCTGCAGTTGTTGGTGTTGGTCCTGAGGTTTTTGAAGGTGGTCCATCAGTAGTAGTGGTGGGTCCTGCAATTGTCAGTGTTGGTCCTGAGTTTGTTGTTGTTGCTCTTGCAGTTGTTGTTTTTCTTCTTGCAGGAGCCGACATGTGTCCAACGGTTGTTCCTTGTCCTGCAGACGTTGTTGTTGGTCCTTCAATTGTCGTTGTTTGTCCTGCAGTTTTCCTAGTCTGTGCTTGACTCGCTGTTGTATGTGCTGATGTCGTCATTGTTTGTCCTTCAGTTGTTGTTATTGGTCCTGCAGTTTTTGGTCCTTCAGTTGTTGCTGTCTCTCCTGCAGTTGTTGTTGTTTGTCCTGTAGTTGTCCTTGTTAGTCCTTCAGTTACTGTTGTTGTCTTTGGTCCTGCAGTAATAGAGGTGCGTTCAGCAGTTGTTGTTTGTCCTGAAGATGTAGTTGTGTATTGTTCAGTAGTTGTTGTGGGTCCTGCCATTGGTATCGTGGATTCATCATTTGACTTTGTTGATTCTGCACTTGTTATTGGTTCTTTAGTCATGGTGTTTGGTCTTGAATTTTTTGTAGGTGGTCCAAAAGTATGAATGGTGGCTCCTTCAGCTGTTCTTGTTGGTATTGTAGTAAATGTTGTTGGTCCATATGTCGTTGTTGTTGGTCCAGATGTTCTTGTTGTTGTTCCTTCAGTTGTCATTGTTGGTCCTTCAGTTGCCATTCTTGGTGCTGATGTTGTTGTTTGTTCTTCAATTGTTATTGTTGGTTCTTCACTTGTTGTTGGTCCTTCAGTTGTCGCCGTCTGTCCTGCAGTTGTTGGTGGTTCTGCAGTAGCTGAGGTGTGCCCAGCAGTCTTTTGTTCTGCAGTTGTTGGCCTTGGTCCTGAGGTTTTTGAAGGTGGTCCATCAGTAGATGTGGTGGCTCCTGCAGTTGTCGATGTTGGTCCTGAGGTTGTCGTTGTTGGTTGTGCATTAGATGTTGTTGTTGTTGGTCCTTCAGTTGTTGTTTTTTCTGCAGGAGTTGAGGTGTGTCCAAGAGTTGTCCTTTCTCTTGCAGACTTTGTTGTTAGTCCTTCAGTTGTTGTTGTTTGTCCTGCTTTTTCCCTAGTTAGTCCTTCAGTTGTTGTTGTTGGTGCTGATGTTGTTGTTGTTGTTTGTCCTTCAGTTGTTGCCGTTCGTCCTGCACTTGTTGTTGGTCCTTCAGTTGTTGCTGTTTCTCCTGCAGTTGTTGTTGTTTGTGCTGCAGTTCTCCCTGTTAGTTCTTCAGTTACTGTTGTTGATGCTGATGTTGTCGTCATTGGTCCTGCAGTAGTAGAGGTGTGTCCAGCAGTTGTTGTTTGTCCTGAAGTTGCAGTTGTGTATCCTTCAGTAGTTGTGGTGTGTCCTGCCATTGTCATTGTGGATTCATCATTTGACTGTGTTGTTCCTTCACGTGTTATTGGTTCTTTAGTCATGGTGTTTGCTCCTGAAGGTATTGTAGGTTGTCCATAAGTAGTAATGGTGGGTCGTTTTGTTCTTCGTCCAGTTGTTCTTGTTAATATCGTAGTAAATGTTGTTGGTCCAGATGTTGTTGTCGTTGTTCCTTCAGTTGTCATTGTTTGTCCAGCAGTTGTCGCTGTTAGTTCTGTGGTTGTTGCTGTCTCTCCTCCAGTTTTTGTTGTTTGTCCTGCTTTTGAACTTGTTAGTCCTTCAGTTACTGTTGTTGATGCTGATTTAGTCGTTGTGTATCCTTCAGTAGTAGAGGTGGGTCCTGCCATTGTCATCGTGGATTCATCATTTGACTTTGTTGTTCCTTCACTTGTTATTGGTTCTTTAGTCATGGTGTTTGGTCCTGAAGTTTTTCTAGGTGGCCCATCTGTAGTAATGGTGGGTCCTTCAGTTGTTCTTGTTGGTATCGTAGTAAATGTTGTTGGTCCAGATGTTGTTGTCATTGTTCCTTCAGTTGTCATTGTTTGTCCAGCAGTTGTCGCTGGTAGTCCTGTGGTTGTTGCCGTTGGTCCTGCAGTTGTCACTGTTCGTCCCTCAGTTGCCATTCTTGGTGCTGATGTTCTCGTTGTTTGTCCTTCAATTGTTATTTTTGGTTCCGCACTTGTTGTTGGTCCTCCAGTTGTTGCCGTCTGTCCTGCAGTTGTTGTTGGTTGTTCTGCAGTTGTTGGTGTTGGTCCTGAGGTTTTTGAAGGTGGTCCATCAGTAGTAGTGGTGGGTCCTGCAATTGTCAGTGTTGGTCCTGAGTTTGTTGTTGTTGCTCTTGCAGTTGTTGTTTTTCTTCTTGCAGGAGCCGACATGTGTCCAACGGTTGTTCCTTGTCCTGCAGACGTTGTTGTTGGTCCTTCAATTGTCGTTGTTTGTCCTGCAGTTTTCCTAGTCTGTGCTTGACTCGCTGTTGTATGTGCTGATGTCGTCATTGTTTGTCCTTCAGTTGTTGTTATTGGTCCTGCAGTTTTTGGTCCTTCAGTTGTTGCTGTCTCTCCTGCAGTTGTTGTTGTTTGTCCTGTAGTTGTCCTTGTTAGTCCTTCAGTTACTGTTGTTGTCTTTGGTCCTGCAGTAATAGAGGTGCGTTCAGCAGTTGTTGTTTGTCCTGAAGATGTAGTTGTGTATTGTTCAGTAGTTGTTGTGGGTCCTGCCATTGGTATCGTGGATTCATCATTTGACTTTGTTGATTCTGCACTTGTTATTGGTTCTTTAGTCATGGTGTTTGGTCTTGAATTTTTTGTAGGTGGTCCAAAAGTATGAATGGTGGCTCCTTCAGCTGTTCTTGTTGGTATTGTAGTAAATGTTGTTGGTCCATATGTCGTTGTTGTTGGTCCAGATGTTCTTGTTGTTGTTCCTTCAGTTGTCATTGTTGGTCCTTCAGTTGCCATTCTTGGTGCTGATGTTGTTGTTTGTTCTTCAATTGTTATTGTTGGTTCTTCACTTGTTGTTGGTCCTTCAGTTGTCGCCGTCTGTCCTGCAGTTGTTGGTGGTTCTGCAGTAGCTGAGGTGTGCCCAGCAGTCTTTTGTTCTGCAGTTGTTGGCCTTGGTCCTGAGGTTTTTGAAGGTGGTCCATCAGTAGATGTGGTGGCTCCTGCAGTTGTCGATGTTGGTCCTGAGGTTGTCGTTGTTGGTTGTGCATTAGATGTTGTTGTTGTTGGTCCTTCAGTTGTTGTTTTTTCTGCAGGAGTTGAGGTGTGTCCAAGAGTTGTCCTTTCTCTTGCAGACTTTGTTGTTAGTCCTTCAGTTGTTGTTGTTTGTCCTGCTTTTTCCCTAGTTAGTCCTTCAGTTGTTGTTGTTGGTGCTGATGTTGTTGTTGTTGTTTGTCCTTCAGTTGTTGCCGTTCGTCCTGCACTTGTTGTTGGTCCTTCAGTTGTTGCTGTTTCTCCTGCAGTTGTTGTTGTTTGTGCTGCAGTTCTCCCTGTTAGTTCTTCAGTTACTGTTGTTGATGCTGATGTTGTCGTCATTGGTCCTGCAGTAGTAGAGGTGTGTCCAGCAGTTGTTGTTTGTCCTGAAGTTGCAGTTGTGTATCCTTCAGTAGTTGTGGTGTGTCCTGCCATTGTCATTGTGGATTCATCATTTGACTGTGTTGTTCCTTCACGTGTTATTGGTTCTTTAGTCATGGTGTTTGCTCCTGAAGGTATTGTAGGTTGTCCATAAGTAGTAATGGTGGGTCGTTTTGTTCTTCGTCCAGTTGTTCTTGTTAATATCGTAGTAAATGTTGTTGGTCCAGATGTTGTTGTCGTTGTTCCTTCAGTTGTCATTGTTTGTCCAGCAGTTGTCGCTGTTAGTTCTGTGGTTGTTGCTGTCTCTCCTCCAGTTTTTGTTGTTTGTCCTGCTTTTGAACTTGTTAGTCCTTCAGTTACTGTTGTTGATGCTGATTTAGTCGTTGTGTATCCTTCAGTAGTAGAGGTGGGTCCTGCCATTGTCATCGTGGATTCATCATTTGACTTTGTTGTTCCTTCACTTGTTATTGGTTCTTTAGTCATGGTGTTTGGTCCTGAAGTTTTTCTAGGTGGCCCATCTGTAGTAATGGTGGGTCCTTCAGTTGTTCTTGTTGGTATCGTAGTAAATGTTGTTGGTCCAGATGTTGTTGTCATTGTTCCTTCAGTTGTCATTGTTTGTCCAGCAGTTGTCGCTGGTAGTCCTGTGGTTGTTGCCGTTGGTCCTGCAGTTGTCACTGTTCGTCCCTCAGTTGCCATTCTTGGTGCTGATGTTCTCGTTGTTTGTCCTTCAATTGTTATTTTTGGTTCCGCACTTGTTGTTGGTCCTCCAGTTGTTGCCGTCTGTCCTGCAGTTGTTGGTGTTGGTCCTGAGGTTTTTGAAGGTGGTCCATCAGTAGTAGTGGTGGGTCCTGCAATTGTCAGTGTTGGTCCTGAGTTTGTTGTTGTTGCTCTTGCAGTTGTTGTTTTTCTTCTTGCAGGAGCCGACATGTGTCCAACGGTTGTTCCTTGTCCTGCAGACGTTGTTGTTGGTCCTTCAATTGTCGTTGTTTGTCCTGCAGTTTTCCTAGTCTGTGCTTGACTCGCTGTTGTATGTGCTGATGTCGTCATTGTTTGTCCTTCAGTTGTTGTTATTGGTCCTGCAGTTTTTGGTCCTTCAGTTGTTGCTGTCTCTCCTGCAGTTGTTGTTGTTTGTCCTGTAGTTGTCCTTGTTAGTCCTTCAGTTACTGTTGTTGTCTTTGGTCCTGCAGTAATAGAGGTGCGTTCAGCAGTTGTTGTTTGTCCTGAAGATGTAGTTGTGTATTGTTCAGTAGTTGTTGTGGGTCCTGCCATTGGTATCGTGGATTCATCATTTGACTTTGTTGATTCTGCACTTGTTATTGGTTCTTTAGTCATGGTGTTTGGTCCTGAAGTTTTTCTAGGTGGCCCATCTGTAGTAATGGTGGGTCCTTCAGTTGTTCTTGTTGGTATCGTAGTAAATGTTGTTGGTCCAGATGTTGTTGTCATTGTTCCTTCAGTTGTCATTGTTTGTCCAGCAGTTGTCGCTGGTAGTCCTTTGGTTGTTGCCGTTGGTCCTGCAGTTGTCACTGTTCGTCCCTCAGTTGCCATTCTTGGTGCTGATGTTCTCGTTGTTTGTCCTTCAATTGTTATTTTTGGTTCCGCACTTGTTGTTGGTCCTCCAGTTGTTGCCGTCTGTCCTGCAGTTGTTGTTGGTTGTTCTGCAGTTGTTGGTGTTGGTCCTGAGGTTTTTGAAGGTGGTCCATCAGTAGTAGTGGTGGGTCCTGCAATTGTCAGTGTTGGTCCTGAGTTTGTTGTTGTTGCTCTTGCAGTTGTTGTTTTTCTTCTTGCAGGAGCCGACATGTGTCCAACGGTTGTTCCTTGTCCTGCAGACGTTGTTGTTGGTCCTTCAATTGTCATTGTTTGTCCTGCAGTTTTCCTAGTCTGTGCTTGACTCGCTGTTGTATGTGCTGATGTCGTCATTGTTTGTCCTTCAGTTGTTGTTATTGGTCCTGCAGTTTTTGGTCCTTCAGTTGTTGCTGTCTCTCCTGCAGTTGTTGTTGTTTGTCCTGTAGTTGTCCTTGTTAGTCCTTCAGTTACTGTTGTTGTCTTTGGTCCTGCAGTAATAGAGGTGCGTTCAGCAGTTGTTGTCTGTCCTGAAGATGTAGTTGTGTATTGTTCAGTAGTTGTTGTGGGTCCTGCCATTGGTATCGTGGATTCATCATTTGACTTTGTTGATTCTGCACTTGTTATTGGTTCTTTAGTCATGGTGTTTGGTCTTGAATTTTTTGTAGGTGGTCCAAAAGTATGAATGGTGGCTCCTTCAGCTGTTCTTGTTGGTATTGTAGTAAATGTTGTTGGTCCATATGTCGTTGTTGTTGGTCCAGATGTTCTTGTTGTTGTTCCTTCAGTTGTCATTGTTGGTCCTTCAGTTGCCATTCTTGGTGCTGATGTTGTTGTTTGTTCTTCAATTGTTATTGTTGGTTCTTCACTTGTTGTTGGTCCATCAGTTGTCGCCGTCTGTCCTGCAGTTGTTGGTGGTTCTGCAGTACCTGAGGTGTGCCCAGCAGTCTTTTGTTCTGCAGCTGTTGGCGTTGGTCCTGAGGTTTTTGTAGGTGGTCCAACAGTAGTAGTGGTGGCTCCTGCAGTTGTCGATGTTGGTCCTGAGGTTGTCGTTGTTGGTTGTGCATTAGATGTTGTTGGTCCTTCAGTTGTTGTTTTTTCTGCAGGAGTTGAGGTGTGTTCAAGAGTTGTCCTTTCTCTTGCAGACTTTGTTGTTGGTCCTTCAGTTGTTGTTGTTGGTGCTGATGTTGTTTTTGTTTTTCCTTCAGTTGTTGCTGTTGGTCCTGCACTTGTTGTTGGTCCTTCAGTTGTTACTGTCTCTCCTGCAGTTGTTGTTGTTCTTGTTTGTCCTGCAGTTGTCCCTGTAAGTTCTTCAGTTACTGTTGTTGATGCTGATGTTATCATCGTTGGTCCAGCAGTTGTTGTTTGTCCTGAAGTTGCAGTTGTGTATCCTTCAGCAGTTGTGGTGGGTCCTGTCATTGTCATTGTGGATTTATCATTTGACTGTGTTGTTCCTTCACTTGTTATTGGTTCTTTAGTCATGGTGTTTGGTCCTGAAGTTATTGTAGGTGGTCCATCAGTAGTAATGGTGGGTCCTTCAGTTTTTCTTGTTAATATCGTAGTACATGTTGTTGGTCCAGATGTTGTTGTCGTTGTTCCTTCAGTTGTCATTGTTTGTCCAGCAGTTGTCGCTGGTAGTTCTGTGGTTGTTGCCGTTGGTCCCTCAGTTGCCATTCTCGGTGCTGATGTTATTTGTTCTTCAATTGTTGTTGTTGGTTCTGCACTTGTTGTTGGTCCTTCAGTTGTCGCCGTCTGTTCTGCAGTTGTTGGTGGTTCTGCAGTAGCTGAGGTGTGCCCAGCAGTCTTTTGTTCTGCAGTTGTTGGCGTTGGTCCTGAGGTTTTTGAAGGTGGTCCATCAATAGTAGTGCTGGCTCCTGCAGTTGTCGATGTTGGTCCTGAGGTTGTTGTTGTTGGTCGTGCATTAGATGTTGTTGGTCCTGCAGTTGTTGTTGTTGGTCCTTCTGTTGTTGTTTTTCCTGCAGGAGTCGAGGTGTGTCCAACAGTTGTCCTTTGTCCTGCAGACTTTGTTGTTGGTCTTTCAGTTGTTGTTGTTTGTCCTGCAGTTTCCCTAGTTAGTCCTTCCGTTGCTGTTGATGGTGCTGATGTTGTTGTTGTTTGTCCTTCATTTATTTTTGTTGCTCCTTCAGTTGTTGCTGTCTCTCCTGCAGTTGTTGTTGTTTGTCCTGTAGTTGTCCTTGTTAGTCCTTCAGTTACCGTTGTTGTTGCTGATATTGTTGTTGTTGGTCCTGCAGTAGTAGAGGTGCGTTCAGCAGTTATTGTTTGTCCTGAAGATGTAGTTGTGTATCGTTCAGTAGTTGTGGTGGGTCCTCCCATTGGTATCGTGGATTCATCATTTGACTTTGTTGTTTCTGCACTTGTTATTGGTTCTTTAGTCATGGTGTTTGGTCCTGAATTTTTTGTAGGTGGCCCAAAAGTATGAATGGTGGCTCCTTCAGCTGTTCTTGTTGGTATTGTAGTAAATGTTGTTGGTCCATATGTTGTTGTGGTTGGTCCAGATGTTGTTGTTGTTGTTCCTTCAGTTGTCATTGTTTGTCCAGCAGGTGTCGCTGGTAGTCCTGTGGTTGTTGCAGTTGGTCCTGCAGTTGTCATTGTTGGTCTCTCAGTTGTCATTCTTGGTGCTGATGTTGTCGTCATTTGTCCTTCAATTGTTGTTGTTGGTTCTGCACTTGTTGTTGGTCCTTCAGTTGTTGCTGTCGTCTGTCCTTCCGTTGTTGGTGGTTCTGCAGTAGCTGATGTGTGTCCAGCAGACTTTTGTTCTGCAGTTGTTGGCGTTGGTCCTGAGGTTTTTGAAAGTGGTTCATTGGTAGTTGTGGTGGCTCCTGAGGTTGTTAATGTTGGTTGTGCATTTGATGTTGGTCCTGCAGTTGTTGTTGGTCCTTCAGATGCTGTTGTTGGTTCTGATGTTGTTTTTGTTCGTCCTTCAGCTTTTTTTTTTGGTCCTGCACTTGTTGTTGCTGTCTCTCCTGCAGTTGTCCCTGTTAGTTCTTCAGTTACTGTTGTTGATGCTGATGTTGAGGTGTGTCCAGCAGTTGTTATTTGTACTGAAGTTGCAGTTGTGTATCCTTCAGTAGTTGTGGTGGGTCCTGCCATTGTCATTGTGGATTTATCATTTGACTGTGTTGTTCCTTCACTTGTTATTGATTCTTTAGTCATGGTGTTTGGTCCTGAAGTTATTGTAGGTGGTCCATCAGTAGTAATGGTGGGTCCTTCAGTTGTTCTTGTTAATATCGTAGTAAATGTTGTTGGTCCAGATGTTGTTGTCGTTGTTCCTTCAGTTGTCATTGTTTGTCCAGCAGTTGTCACTGGTAGTTCTGTGGTTGTTGCCGTTGGTCCTGCAGTTGTCATTCTTGGTCCCTCAGTTTCCATTCTCGGTGCTGATGTTGTTGTTTGTTCTTCAATTGTTGTTGTTGGTTCTGCACTTGTAGTTGGTCCTTCAGTTGTCGCCGTCTGTCCTGCAGTTGTTGGTGGTTCTGCAGTAGCTGAGGTGTGCCCAGCAGTCTTTTGTTCTGCAGTTGTTGGCGTTGGTCCTGAGGTTTTTGGAGGTGGTCCATCAGTAGTAGTGGTGGCTCCTGCAGTTGTCGATGTTGGTCCTGAGGTTGTTGTTGTTGATCGTGCATTAGATGTTGTTGGTCCTGCAGTTGTTGTTGTTGGTCTTTCAGTTGTTGTTTTTCCTGCAAGAGTCGAGGTGTGTCCAACAGTTGTCCTTTGTCCTGCAGACTTTGTTGTTGGTCCTTCAGTTGCTGTTGTTTGTCCTGCATTTTCCCTAGTTAGTCCTTCAGTGACTGTTGTTGGTGCTGATGTTGTTGTTGTTTGTCCTTCATGTGTTGTTGTTGCTCCTGCACTTGTTGGTCCTTGAGTTGTTGCTGTCTCTCCTGCAGTTGTTGTTGTTTGTCCTGCAGTTGTCCTTGTTTGTTCTTCAGTTACTGGTGTTGGTGCTGATGTTGTCACTGTAGCTCCTTCAGTAGTAGATGTGTGTCCAGCATTTGTTGTTCGTCTTGAAGTTGTAGTTGTGTATCCTTCGGTAGTTGTGGTGTGTCCTTTCATTTTCATCGTGGATTCATCATTTGACTTTGTTGTTCCTGCACTTGCTTCTTTAGTCATGGTGTTTGGTCCAGAAGTTTTTGTAGGTGGTCCATTAGTAGTAATGGTGGGTTCTTCAGTTGTCATTGTTTGTCCAGCGGTTGCCACTGTTAGTCCTGTGGTTGTTGTCATTTGTCCTGCAGTTGTTGTTGCTGGTCCTCCAGTAGCAGTGGTCTGTCCAGTAGTAATTGTTGGTCCTTCAGTTGTAGTGGTGGGTCCGTCAGTCATTGTGATTGATCCTGCAGTTGTTGCAGTGTGTCCTTTAGTAATTTTGATGGGTCCTTCAGTCATTGTTCCTACGGTTGTCAGTTCTTCAGTTATAGTTGTGGGTCTTGCAGTTGTTTTTGCAGTTGTTGTTTGTCCACTAGTTGTGGCTGTGGATTTTACAGTAGTAGCCATGGGTCCTGCAGTTGTTGTGCTCTGTCCAGCAATAGTTGTTGGTTGAGCGATTGTTGGAGTTGGTCCTGCAGTTGTTGTTTTTTGTCCTCTAGTTGTCGTTGTTGGTCCTGATGTGGGTCCTTCAGTTTTAGTGCTGGGCCCATCAGTATTTCCTTTGTGTCCAGCAGCTATCGGTGTTGATCCTGCAGTAGTTTTTGTTTGTCCTGCAATAGTAGTTTTGGGTACTGCCGTTGCAACAGTTGTATGTCCTTCAGTTGTTGTTGTTGTTTGTCCTGCAGTTGTTCTCGATGGCCCTGCAGTTGATGGTCCAGTAGTTGAAGTTGTGGGTCCTGCAATGTTTGTTTTCATTCCTGAAGTTGTTTTTTGCTCTGCAGTAACTATTTTTTGTTCTGAAGTTGTTGTTGGTCCTGCAGTAGTTGTTGTTTGACCTGTTGTTGCTGGTGATCTAGCAGTTTGTTTTGTTGGTCCTGCATTAGTTGTTGTTGAACCGGCAGTAGAAGTTGTGGGTCCTTTCCCTGTTGTTCCAGGTCCTACGGTCATTCCAATTGGCCCTGAAATTATTTTTGTTAGTTCTGCAATAAAGGCAATTGGCCCTGCAGTAGTTGTTGATACTGCAGAGGTTGCTGTTGGTCCTTTAAGTGTTGTTGTTCTGGCTTTTGTAGGTTCTCCAGTTAATGTTGTTTGCCCTAGAGTAATAATTAGACTCCCCCCAGTCATATTCTTTGTTTCCACGGAAGTTGTTGTTGGTCTTTCAGTTGTTGAGGTTGATTCTGAATTAGTTGTCTGGGGACCCTCTGATGTCGTACTTGCAATTCCTAATACTGCTTAGGTTTGTCATAGGAAGCAATGATTAGATTTTTTTTTCTTTTAATATCAAACAATATTTATTAAATATTTTATTACTATGTGACTTACCAATAAATATGAATCCCACTGCCTCCATATTTACGTGTTTTTCACGTCAACCTAATGACATAAACAAGTGTTATTCAATGTTTGTCATAATACACATAAAACATGTATTAATTATAAATATGACAACCAGCCATTTTTGTTGCCACCGTGATCCTAATTTATCAAACATGGATTTTTTTACAGAGGCATTGTTAAAACAAAGTATCTTCATAATGTTGTTACAGCCAAAAATGTCATCACATTGTAATTTTTATATTGGAAAATTCTCACACAATTCCAGGGCACTAAGCTATACCTGTTGTCCTGTCATCCAGTTAAAACAGATATTGAGATTTACATTGAAATTCAAGTGGAACAAAGATGAAATAAAACACTTGTTTCATGGTTTGGTTTAAAATCCCTTTTTTTATTCATTTATTGTGAAAATCATAGGTGACCATATATGACTGAAATCAGTGGAGAGAGATAATCAAAAGTACAATCAACCCTTCAAAATAAAAGTGCAGTGTAAAAACGTTACTCTCAGGAGGCACTTTTGGAAATTAATTGTTTGCCTTTAGATTCCTTCAAATTAATCTAAAGATAGCTAGTTAGTGGGATATATAGTGATATATTAGTTGTATGCATTATTTAAGCAATTTTATGTATATTATATTAAGCACCCACCATGAAAGTTATAACATTGACATGGTTTTAAGTTGAATAGAAATATTTTCTATTTCAAATATTTTTTGTGACATGATGAACACCTTAGCTCCAATTGAACATTTGAGTCTGTGTCTCACAGAAAGAATTAAGACACACTGCAAATCTCTATTCCATATCGGGATTGTACAATGTGTCATCACATCAGCAACTGCCTCCCTTTTGGAAGCATATCAGAGCATTGAAATGTTAGTAATTCTGTTGGTGGTCATGTTTTACACTGATTAGCAGTTAACCATGAGATATGTTTGAATCTGCCACAGCGTTTCTAGTGTGCTTTTAAATCTAGTCTCTTCTCGCTTTGATCTAACCTTCCCTATAGTCTGGTGCATTGTATATTCTCAGATACTGTGACTCCAGTGGCAAATCTGAAAGAAGCATACTATGTAACTAAGTATTGCAAGACTACATAATCTCAATATTGGTTAACGTTGGTCAATTTGTGTAAATTGTGTCTCTTTATGCAGGATGCAGTCAAAATTGAGTGAGTGGGGTCACTCACTCAATTTTGACTGCAAGACATTATTTTGAAAGTTAAAATCCGTCAAATACAAATGGCTAAAAACTTGCACTGGCTGGTGTCTTTACAATAGTTCCCACATCAAATGTTCATTAAGGCCACTCAACCTCAATAATATATCACTATATATCACACTAACTAACTGACTTCAGATCAATCTAAAGTTATCGGCAACCATCCTGACAGTAAAGATCTCACACATTTCACTTTTAATTTGAACGTTTAATTGTATATCTCCATAAACTTTAAAGTTGTAATTTTGAGAATGAAGTGAGAATGTTGATAACGTCAGTCGCCTGTCCAATCAAATGCCTGAATGTCAAAGTCAAATGCAGTGCAGGCTTACAGACGATTTGGTGAACAGCTACTATAGATTGGATGTAGCCCTAAGAACAGGCAAACACTCCCACACCACATCAGCACAGGACTCTTGATTGACACATTTAAAGATAGAGACAGAAAAGACAGATCCAGACAGGTAGCGAGCATAAGACAACAGCTAGTCATGTTGATGGATCCCCAGGGCATGAGGCTAAGGTGGATGCAACATCCAGATGGCAGCCCCTAAGAGCCCAGTAGATTTCAGTAGAAGCCTGAAACAGCGCAAGCATTGGCGCAGTGTCCAGGGCCGAGAATACATGGCCTACAAAACCAGACAATTGCTCTTGGTTTACCAGGCATATTATTGAAACTGAAATATTTTATAATTAATAACAAAATGTATATAAAATGAAAGCAATGTTTACAGGTGATGGCGGAAGGACAGTCTGTAATCAGAATGTTTAATGTCACATTCAGTGCTTAGGCCTACTTTACAGTGAAATGCTGTGTTTTTCATAGTTTCTTCGTGGTTTGAGGGCAGGAAAGAAAGCCAAAGAAGTTAGAGATAAATATCCCACATTAAGTCAATGCTCATGTCTAATGAGGACAGGAGAGAGGGAGACCTACAGACAGTGGAGGCGTGAGAGCCAGTATGGGAAACGATGCCTGCTGGCCCTTAAAAATTCAGATTGTCAAGCTTCTCCTATCTATGAAGCCTCTATGAGGTAGCTAGCCGCCCCCACCTCACACAAGTTTGTTCCCCTCATGGTAGGCTACTACCCCATGACCTCTAGCCTACCACATGACCGTTCAGGTGGGGTAATAGTGTAGCCATCTATATACAGTATTTGCATTGGCCGTAGTTCCCTAGTTCACCTTGCACAAAGGCAGCCTCATCCACATTTGATTAGTCCTTCTTCCCAAATACAACTTCTACTTTTCAGAGGAGTCGTATGAAATGATGCAATGCTAATAAATTGTAAAGAATTAGGCTTACCTTATATTTCCTGTGATTGTATTTTGGATGGATCACAAATATTTATCGATGATGCCTATTTAAATTATATATACACATTTCAAGGCAAATCCTTCTCCACAATTCAGTCTCTTTACCTGACAGGCTAAACGTTATACTGTCAAAATCACCTCAGCCATGCAGTAAGGTTGCATTCCAAAACGAAGATGCCTGGTATTCGACCAATCAGAGACCGAGCACAACAGAGAGCATCCATCAGGAAATATGTGAGCATTGCTTTTCTTTGTTGTACGTTATATCACATATGTAACTGTAGTAAATCTTACTGTTACTCTTACTCTTTACAATTGCACATACTCGCGACCACCTTTGTATTTTTATTTAGATTTTCGATACTTATATTTTTATATATTTATATTTATATTTGCATGCTGTCTAGCACCGGGGATCGAGGGAAACTGCATTTCGGTTTTTGTGTATGGCCTGTACATTCATGAAAACTGACAATAAAGTTTACTTGAACTTGAACTTGAACTAAATATTAGGCCTATCTTTAATTCAAAACGTGGCATAGGGAAGCGTGGTCTGAGCAGAAAACAGTGTGCTGTCGTGCCTCTTCAGGTGGAGCTCAATGCGCTCACTTTCACTGAGTGTCAGTTGCCAAACTGCGGCACAGGTTTTAGCATCTGCTTTCTTACTATGTATTGTAGCTATTGGCATTTCATTGCTTTGTCGGTCAAACGACAATTTCGCCACAACATGCCCTTTTTCTCTTATTTGCTCTATTTTTATGTGTGCCTCATTTTTTTCATTTTGCAAATACACAGCTTATTTGGACATTGCGTGAGTGACACATTGCATGTGTCACTTACATGAGTTTAATCTCAATATTCGTCTTGCATTTGAAAGATGTATCTTGTATTTCTCAAGTCACACATCAGTGGGGCTGCAATCAGAACCGTGCGTCTGGCTGAACTTAAGGGCTACCTTCAGACCCTCAGTTCAGGGTTCTTTGAGGGGTTTCAAAAGGGAAGGCCTAAGCGATTTGGTCACACTATCAGAGGAGACAAGGTAAGATATTTGAATAATGGGAACAATGACACAAACCTACCTAATGATATAATGATAGGAAGGAACAAAGAGCTGAGATCATACTGTGCATGGCAGTGAGCCAGGAACAGGAATGTTCTTGACAAGGTTCATTATGTACTATATATTACGAGTTGAAAGACATTAATTTGAGAGACTTTTCATAATTTTTGTATATTTTATATATTGTATATTCTATATACATACAGAACACAGTTATATTTCACATTGGTGCTATCTGCCAGGTGCATGCGTCTCTACGCAAAGTATCTTCTCATCTTAATCAGCCTTTAATAAGAGAGCGGTTGAGGTTCATGTATGCACCCTATTATAACAAATTTATATTACCATGAATACAAATGCAATGTCATGTAACATAGGTAACATAACATATACATCATCAGATTTTTATGTGTAGTAGGCCTATATGTATAAGCTTCTTACATGAGTTCAATCCAACACAATTAACAAAATGCCCTTTTAAACATAAATCACATGTCGTTATTTATGAGTCTGTGTTCCAGGCTCCCTGCAGTGCAGCAACACTTCATTCCAATACAAATCAGCCTCAGCAGACCGTCAGAGCACTGTATCTGTGATCGCCATTCATCTGCATTCATCTGAACCACACCATGTTTGTTGGACTGTACAGTCTTAGCCTCTTTCATGTGGTCTGCATTATTTCTTCGGTCGAGTCTTTCTGTGGTCCACCGTAAATATTGTTCGCTGTGTTGTTTTTCGCAAATTGCAAGATATGCTGATCTTATTAAATACGCTTTCTTGTAAAACTTTTGTTTCAGTTGTATATACACAGTTTTTGTAAGCATTATTTTTGGAATTGTGACTTTTAGCCCCCCCCCCCCCATTAATGTTTGCAAATGATTAAATCATTCGTTGTTATGAAAGATACCTATACTGTTCCTTCGGGCTGTCACTTTTCACTCTATAAGGGACACTCCAAATATTATTATCTAATATTGTTATCTGCTCCGTTTTGACACCACAGTGGTGGAACGAGTCCCCCGCCAATGTCAGGACTGCAGAGTCACTCCCCACCTTACGGGAGAGACTCAAGACTCACTTGTTCAGAGTTCACCTGTGAACTCTGCATAACATCCATTCCCTATTTAAAAAAAAAAAAAAAAAAAAAAACTACCCTCATGCATGTTGTACGTCTTGGCACTTTATAATCGCATTTGCAACTTGGCACTTAGTCAGATATATTGCATACTAGCAATGGTTAGCCTAGCAATTGAAATGCTTGAAACTTGTTCTGGTGACTTTCTTACTGTATTAGCAGCAATGAAATGTTTCACCTTCTTATGACTAATGCGTCTGTTAAATGCCCTCAATGTAAATGTAAATTGCGCACAATTATTGTGTGCATATTTAATCTACTTGTTATACTTAAAAATAATTGTTTCAGAACAGTACAATTTGGCCTCATTGAATCAGACTATGTCCCTCTGTCTTTGGTGCTACTCCGCCTTGAGTTTAGTTTTCAGTGTTGGGTTTCTGTGTAGGGTTAGTGCAATATAATAGAGACACCAGAAGAGGGCTGTAGTACCTTACAGACTGTCCAAAACTGGACCTGGTTCTGGTCGGGATGGAGGTTGCACCATCTATTACTCCCAGACTTCCATCCCAGAGCAAAATAGCACCAATAGCGTAATACATACAGATGACGTCATTTTAATCAAATCAAATTAGAGTAAGCAGGCCTGCAAAGAACTAAAGAAAGTGAGAAAAGAGAGGACAGACAAGATATTCCACAGTAGAGGCGTAGTACCAGCATACTTTAAGAATGTGCCACCAGTATTAAAGTCATGTAAAAAAAAATGTTATTGAAGTGTTGTGTTGCCCCTGATAGTGGGTTAGAGGAGAGTGAAAACAAATGAGGATATATTAATCTGGGGCGGCAGTAGCTCAGTGGATATAGTGGGTGGACAGAGCTGATCATCCACTAACCGTAGGGTCGGCGGTTCGATCCCCCCCTCCAACTGTCCACATGTCAAACCCCACAAAATGTACTGATTGTAAGTCGCTTTGGAAAAAAGTGTCTGCTATGCTAAATGCCACTCTTTTGTTCATTTGTGCCCCTCGGTCAGTCTTTTGTCCCTCGGAGGACGTGCTCATCACAGTGCTTTGGTTTGTCTGCCTTGAGTTGAGCTTGTTGGCGCAGCAGCCATTTCACCAGCCAAGGTTCGGATAAGCCTGGATCAATACAATATACAGAGGAAACAAAAAGGACGTAAAGCAAGTAGCGTGGTGTATACACACCAACTGAATCACCAGAGTGAGCCAGCTGGTTCTCATTTACTAGAAACGCAATCAACACGTACACACCCACATGATTGTGATTGACAGGTCATCAATGCATGTCGTCAGATAAATGAGCATTCAAGAACAGCAATGTTCAACACCCCCACTTGCTCTTATTCTGAAAACTTTGTTCACTTTTTTTTTTTTCTTTAACATTTTAACAAACACCAAAAATAAAATACATAAACCTCTCCATCGTGACCTTAGATACAGGTTTAGTAAATATATCAGCTACCATATCTGCTGTTGGACAGTATTCAATAACAATTCTACCATAACTGACTGCAGATCTCACAAAATGATATTTTATGTCAACATGTTTACACCTTTGTCGACACACAGGATTCTTTGAAAGTGCTATTGCCCCTTGGTTGTCTTCAAAGATTGTTAATGGTTCAGCATAATCAAAGTCATTGTCCATTCCCTTCAATAATTGTACCAGATAAAAACACTCCTGTGTAGCAGCCGCCAATGCCATGTATTCGGCTTCACATGTGGATAAAGCAAATGTACTTTGTTTCTTAGACTTCCAAGAAATAACAGGGCCTGTCTTACATAGACTAAAACAATACCCAGTAGTGCTTCTTCTGTCATTTTGATCAGCTGCCCAATCAGCATCACAATATGCAACAAGTTTGAGTTTTGAATCACTTCTTTTATAACACAATTCCTGTTCAACAGTTCCCTTTAAATATCTTAACACATGTTTAGCTGTTACCATATGTTGCTCTTTTGGATCGGCTAAGTGTTGAGACAACTTACTGACAATAAAACTTAGATCTGGTCTAGTACATGCCATAACATAGATCAAGCTGCCCACCACTTCACGATACCTTTTCTGATCAACAGATTCACTTTCTTTGTCAAAATGTTATACTCGCATGGAGTCGATCTTGCCTTGCAGTCAGACATGTCAAACCTTTGCAAAATGTTCTTGATGTACCTTTTCTGGTTCATCTTTATTTCACCATCTGTCTGTGTGAAATCAATACCAAGAAAGTAGTTTATCTTGCCAATATCTTTCATCTTGAATTTGTTTCCCAACATTTCTTTCACATTTTGGATGGTTTGACTGTCGCTTCCTGCAATGATAAGATCATCAACCCAGATTATCAAAATAATCTTTTCACTTTTAGATGTTTCTTTACTGTACACACAGTGGTCAGCAGGATTTCGAACAAAACTATTTTCACTTAGAAAATCATGCAGCATTTTATAACAATTCCTTCCTGACTGTTTTAAACCATACAGTGATTTGTTAAGTTTGCAGACTAGTTTCTCTCCTGTCTCTGACTTAACCTCAAATCCCTCTGGTTGTTCCATGTACAGCTCACAGTCTATAGGAGCATGCAAATATGCCGTCTTGACATCCATTTGATGCATCTGTAAATTGTGTTGTACAGCAATTTGCATTAGACTTCGCACTGATGTCATATTAGCAGTTGGAGAAAAGGTTTCTTTATAATCAATACCAGAAACTTGACTATAACCTTTAGCTACATACCTTGCTTTGTAAGTTTTACCTGGGTTTTCTTTGATTGTGTAAACCCATCTGCCCCCCACTGCATGTTTACCCTCAGGCAGTGTGGTCAGAGTAAATGTGTCGTTTTCTTTCAGTGACTCAATTTCCTCTTCCATAGCTTTAGACCATAACTCTGAGTTTAGTGAAGCCATAGCCTCCTTCACTGTTTTAGGAACATCACAAATGACTCGATAACAATAATAAAGAGTTAGTTCTTCTTGGACATCAGATTTAACTTGGCACTCATAGTCTTTTAAATATTGAGGTGGTCTCTCCCTTTTTGGATAAGTAGTAACCTGGCTACTTTGACCTTCAGCTGTCTCAGTGTTAGCCAAATCACACTCTGTCTTGTCCTGTGACTCTTTTGGAATTTCCTTTACCTGTTCAACTTTTGGTTGGGGTACAGCTCTCCTCATAGTGAAATTTTCATCTCAAACCTCTGAGTCTTGCTCTGTTTGAGTCTGACTCTCACTGACATTTTTAGTGATAAATTTAACCTATCTATTTTTGACTACTTTACCTGTGTTTGGATAAAACACCAAATAAGCTGGGCTGTTCTTGTCATAGCCTACAAAAATACCATTTTCACACCTTGAATCCAACTTTTTCTTGTCTTGCTTGTAAGCATAGCATGGTGACCCAAATGTTCTCATTTTAGACAGGTTAGGCTTCTTTCCTGTCAACATTTGATAAGGTGTCTGTCCCACTCGTTTGTTGTAACACCTGTTTCGAATAACAGCAGCAGTCATAACTGCATATGTCCACAACTCTTTTGGTAAGTGACTCTCAATGAGCATGCATCTTGCCATTTCAAACAGTGTTCTCCAATTTCTCTCAGCTGTCCCATTCTGGTGGGGTGAATGAGGAGCCGAGGTCTCATGTCTGATAGCATTTTTGCTTAGCAGTGTTTGAAAATGGCTAGAAGTATACTCAGTCCCACAATCTGACCTGATGCATTTAATTTTACCATAAGGTGAAACGTCAGCAATGAACTTCTCTGTAGCTTTGACTGTGTCACTTTTAGACTTTAAGAAATAAACAAAAGTTGCACCAGAATAGTCATCAGTAAATGCTAGAGTATATCTGAAACCATCTTTAGCAGTAGGATCAATAGGTCCTGACAAATCTGTGTGTACCAGGTCAAGTGCATTTTTAGCTTTAGCATCTGGCTCCCTGCTTCTGCTCTGAGCAAATTTTCCCTCTGTGCACACTTCACATGACAACTTAGAAGTATCAACTTTGCCTTTAATTGCCATACCCTCAGTGACATTTTGCAATTTCAATACATCTTCGTAGTTGCAGTGGCCTAGAATTTCATGCCATGTCTTAATATCGTAGCACCCATGACATTCATCAACATCGACATTTTCGTCATTAATGGTGTTCAAATAAAACAGCCTATCATACACCTTAATGTCAAATGTCGTACCGTTCTTGTGGATGAGCTTGCTTTGTCCCTCTTTGAATACGACTGTGGCTCGCTTGGATGTTGCTGCTTTGACTGAGAAAATGTCTTGGGGAAAAGACGGAATGTAAAGCACCCCCGTAAGCTCCGTCTCCACCTCTCAACCCGTTGTGTCTCTCAGCCAAACTTTAGCAGCACCTCTCTTCAGCACAATGCCAGAGGCCCTCACTCCATCAGCCAACTCAAGGACATGTTTTCTTGGCTCAAACTGCTCATCAAAGTTCTTGAACTTGCTCTCGTCGGTAACGATGTGCGATGTGGCGCCGGTGTCGACCATGAGCCCTTGCTGCTTCAGTCCACTGCCCCAGTCGCTGTCTACCTGGCCCACCTTGAAGGCAAATGTGTGGTGGTCGCCGTGGTCCTCCTCGTCCATGGCCTGCTTCACGTTGTCTCGCCGTCCTCGCCGCCTGCAGTTCGCGTCTTTGTGCGTGGAACTTTTGCAAAAACTGCACCACCGGCTCTGCTCCCAGCCTGCAATGCACTCGCGGGCTCGGTGGCCCTTCTGCCCACAGTTGTAACAGACCAGCAGCTTAGCGTCAAAGTCTTTGCTTTTTACTTTCATAACATCACCGGAGTTGGCACCAAACTTCTCAGTGCTCTCATAGCTCCGCAGCTTGGTCTTGAATTTGGCGAAGGTGATCTTCTCATCGCTTTGTGTAACGTGGATGGAAAACGGTTTGTATGAATCTGGCAGCCCCTTCAGAATCATAGCAATCAATAAGCCGTCACTCACAGTCTCATCTGCGTTTCTCAGTGCAGTGATAGCAGTCTCTGCTCGAATAATATAATCTGTGACGCTCTCGTTAGCAGCCTTCTGGAGTGAAGTGTACAGCATACGCTGTGTACAGGGATATCACTCTTGGTTTTCCCTTACCAGCATAGTGATCCCTCAGAATCTGCAACGCCTTTCTCCCATCATCTGCTGCGTCCCGCATCACGAGAGACAAACTTTTGTCGTCCAACAACTGAATAAGTTCAGCATACGCTTCCTCATTTTTTTCGGCGTGTTCTGCGGCTCTCTCGGCTCTGTCGTCCGCACTCTCCTCCTCGTCGTCAAAGACAGGCTCTTTCAATATAGTGCTTTTCAGCCCTTGCAACCGCATGTGTGCGAGAAACTTCGTTTCCCACAACTCAAAGTTCTTTTCATCTCCGTCAAAACACAATCGACTCCACCTGCTTCCGAGATCCTTTCTGGGCCCATAACCTGTTGGCGCAGCAGCCATTTCACCAGCCAAGGTTCGGATAAGCCTGGATCAATACAATATACGGAGGAAACAAAAAGGACGCAAAGCAAGTAGCGTGGTGTATACACACCAACTGAATCACCAGAGTGAGCCAGCTGGTTCTCATTTACTAGAAACGCAATCAACACGTACACGCCCACATGATTGTGATTGACAGGTCATCAATGCATGACGTCAGATAAATGAGCATTCAAGAACAGCAATGTTCAACAGAGCTTCTGTGCCCGTTCTGGACCACTCAGGTTCAGCAAACCCTCTGAACTCCGTCTCTGTAGCAGGTTCCCTTCATCCCTGGTGCCACTCTGAGTGGCCAAGGGGCAAGCCCTGGCCGTTCAGAAGAGGACTTTCACTACTTCCAACCGCTGTGTCCCACATCTGATATTACTTATCTGGGGGCATGCTAGCCATGACATTTCTGCCAGCGTCAACCTTCCCCTGACGCAGAGTGTAGAAGAAATGTGCCCATGGTATGACAAATAGATATATGTTCTCTCACTTGGGCAAGTGATGACTAATATCTTCCTGTTCCGGAGGCTTACTCCTGAAGCCTGATGTTCCTGCCCACATGTTGCATGTAAACACACACACAGTCTAATCTGGAAAGGTAGTGGAAGTCAAAGAACAAGTTGAAAAAGAGAAGCATTATGTACAATTATTTACTTCATAGTAAGACCAGTGTTTCTGGTAGGAGACACAAACATCAACTGGTAAATAGTAAACAATATAAAGGTTTATGATTAAGAGGCAATCATGGTGAAGGAGATTGCATGTAGCAATCATTAAAACACATGAACCAACTTGAGACTATTAATTAGCAAAAATTTAAAAAAAATGTGGAGCATGTATTTGAGATATTCTGATGCTAAATATGTCGTTCACATAGGACAGGGCTTCAGCGGCTCTCTGTAACACGAGACCAGGCTTCCCATACCAGGATTTAGGTCTAGTTTGGTCTAGTTTGGTCTAGTGAGGTCTAATGAGGTATAGTGAGGTCAGCAGTACACAACTTACAGGCTCACAACCCCATTTTAAGATCAGAAGATTGGGACCCCGACTTGCATCCCTGTGTCCCCACACCCATCTCACTGAAACATAGACATGACGTGACAGCGAAGTAAGAGGGGCGAAGACAGAGAACAAGCAAGGTGAGTGTGAGTTAACGTGAGCAAGGGCAGGATCTGCTTCATTGTTCTGGTGTTTCATCAGGGTGGCCATTCATCTTGAAGTACGAGCCTGGCAGCGAGGACTGCTGTGGATGGAACAGAGAAAGGGAAATGTCTGCTGGAAATGATAGTGAGATTAAAAATGGACAAGAGATGGATCATGGTGATCAAATATTGATGGAAGAATATAACTGGATAAAAAGGTGCAGTGAAAAATAGATAAAAACAAAAGTAAATGGTCGCTTGCTATGCATTGAACACTCTTGGCTGTGAAGCCATGTTATATTTAGAAAGGTGTCTAGCCTGAGGATAGCCTGGGTGACTCATAGTCGAAAGGTTGTGGGTTTGACCTCTGGTGTACACGGTGAACCTGTAGGTATGCCTGTATGCCCGTAGGTAACACACGCTCACCCCTACGTGCTCCCTAATGATATATAACAAGTGATAAAAGATGATGAATGATGAATAAAAATAAACAAAGATAAACCATATAGATCAGTGTGTATACTAATTTGTATTTAGCAGTAGACAATCACTGTTGGACAATTAACTGTGTGTGTGTGTGTGTGTGTGTGTGTGTGTGTGTGTGTGTTTGTGCGTGTGTGTGTGTGCACATGTGCGTGCGTGTGTGGGTGCGTGCGTACGTACGTGTGTGTGAGAGACCGTGTGAATGCTTGACCCTCTCACTCCATTCAGAGGCCCCGCCCCCTCATTACTTCACTAAGATAAGTGGGTTAACAAGTCGGGGTCTGGAAAACATAATTTGGGTTTAAGATGACGCAAGCTATAATGCTTTCATGAGATAAGAATCATCAGGAACCTGTAGTGAAGATGTTTAAACCATGAACACATCACGGACTCATCTCCATTTGGTGGGCTCACCATGGTCATCAGGACAATGTGTCACATTTATATACCTGCTCATGTATTCATAACTGGTGGGGCAGCACCTCATAAATAGTGTTTGCGTGACCCCAAGCCATACCTTAGGAGGGGCAGTGACGGAGGAGGGCGGGGTCAGGACCACGTCAGTGTCAGGACGTCAGTGTCAGGACCGCCTCAGAGTCAGGACCACGTCAGTGTTAGGACCAGGTCAGTGTCAGGACGTCAGTGTTAGGACCACGTCAGTGTCAGGACCATGTCAGTGTTAGGACCAGGTCAGTGTCAAGACGTCAGTGTCAGGACCACGTCAGTGTCAAGACGTCAGTGTTAGGACCACGTCAGTGTCGGGACGTCAGTGTCAGGATCACGTCAGTGTCGGGACGTCAGTGTCAGGACGTCAGTGTCGGGACGTCAGTGTCAGGACGTCAGTGTCGGGACGTCAGTGTCAGGACGTCAGTGTCAGGACGTCAGTGTCAGGACCACGTCAGTGTCAAGACGTCAGTGTCAGGACCACGTCAGTGTTAGGACGTCAGTGTCAAGACGTCAGTGTCAGGACATCAGTGTTACGACCTGGCTCAGAGTCGCAACAAAACCAAGGAGAACACGGGACGCAGGATTGCCGAAACAAATAGTTTACTTTGAAAGTAGAAGCATGAAAGGAAATCCAATACAAAGCAAAACCCAAAGTGACAAACAAAGCAAACGGCGGACATGCGGCTTGCGTCCCCCACAAGCCCATGCGCCACATTTCCCCGAAAGTCCAGCCTTCTTAAAGGGAGCGCGTCAGATGCGGCATTAGCCAGTGTCGAAACCACGCCTACAAGCGCTCACGGAAGCAGCGGTAGCGCTCAGGGTCGTCACACGCCCCCCCTAAAAAAGAAAACGCAGAGCCTCATGGGATCGTAGTTTTCCAGCCAAGTCGACATAGACCAGGAACCGGCCCATCCCACGCAAAGCCATGTCAGCCGAGGCACCCCTCTCTGCAACTCTCGAATTCCCTGTCCATCCCGCAACCATGAAGCCTAGGAGCCATTTAAGGACGGAGAAGAAAACCCCAGAGCCAAAGAGAAAAAATTAGCACCATAGCATCAATAACCACGTGACATAGCATCGGCCACAATATTATCGGCCCCCTTAATGTGTCTAATGTCTAAACAGTAACACTGCAAAAATAGAGACCAACGAACTAAACGCTGATTTGGAAACTTCATGTCACGGACCAGACAGACGAGGACCACAATTGCGTCACGTTTCAACAGTTTATTGAAGGGTTTGGGGAAAGGGGGTGTATGGGTGTCTTTCCAGAGCTGAGTGGCGTCTCACTGAGATGGCGGGGTGGGTTCCAGGGCAGACTCGTTGATTGTCCGGAGTCACTGGGTAAAGACACACACACAGCCGGGGGAGAGGAGAACTGGCAGATGGAACTTTAGCAGTGGTACAGACAAGGGCTAGGCAATATTCGTTGTGATAAGGCAGAAGGCAGGTCACGGTTACCGGGGCAGAAGATCAAAGACGTAGTTGAGCAGGTCCGATATCACAGGTAAGAGTCAGAGGTGTATGAAGACAGGCAGGGTAACAGGTACTGGTTTGCAGACGATCTGACAAGAGTGGACTGAAAAACAGGGCTTTATATACAGGGCAAGATGAGTGGTGAATGCAGTGCAGCTGGTAGGTTAACGAGGGTTGAGCAGAGCAGAGACAGGTGGAGGTAATCAGACCAATTAGTGGTGTTACTAGGCAGAGAGAGCTCATGACACTTCAAAGAATTCAGGAACATCAGTGGATTATGGTCAGTAAACACGGTCAACGCTACGCCAGAACTAATGTACACTGCAAAATGTTGTAAAGCCCAAATCAAAGATAGCACTTCCTTTTCTACAACGGAATAATGCAGCTGGTATGAGCAAAATTTCTTTGAAAAGAAACAAACGGGGTGATCAACTCCCTGATCATCGGCTTGGATCAAGACGGCGCCGGCCCCGACATTACTGGCATCCACACTTTGCCAGGTTCACCGTAAACTGCGCCTCGGTCAAGCGATCGAAGACTGACTTGAGCCTTTGCAAGTGCGAATCCCAAGTGTCACTAACAAGGACGAAATCGTCAAGATATACTGCACATCCCTCTAAACCACATATTACACGATTCATTAATCTCTGAAAAGTAGCTGGAGAGTTTTGCAACCCGAAGCTCATCACTGTATAGGAATACAGGCCAAACGGTGTTATAAAAGATGAGATGTCCCGTGCCCTTGCCGTAAGCGGCACTTGCCAATAACCTTTTAAAAGGTCCAGTGTGGTAACAAACTTAGCCGATCCGACTTCGTCAATGCAGTCTTCAATTCGGGGTAACGGAAAACTATCACTTTTAATGACACTGTTAACCTTCCGAAAATCTGTGCAGAAACAAACAGTCTTGTCCGGTTTATCAACGAGAATGCATGGTGATGCCCATTCAGAAGACGACGGCACAGCGATATTATTTTCCAGCATGTACTGAATCTCAGCTTCCATCAGCTTTCGTCTTTCTGGAGACACACGATAAAAACGTTGTTTAATAGGGGCAGAGTCACCTACATCTATGTCGTGCTCGATACATGATGTTCTCGACGGCGTGTCGCCAAACAAAGCGGGATATGTATTAATGAGCTGCATCAGCTCAACTCGCTGGGATTCTGTCAAATAGGCAATTAACTTATCCAGCTGCGCTAAACATTCAGAGTTTTCCAAACGTCCCCTTAAAATTCCGTCATTGGGCGAGACAAGTTCACCCTCTGCCTCATACCCCGAGCCACAATCAAGTGCTGAAGAAGTTAACGCTGGCCTATAGCAAACCGAATCATAATAGGGCTTCATCATATTAACATGATACAGTGTGGCTTTTTTTCTACGGGACGGAGTGGAAACAAGATAGTTTTCATCCGATTCTTTCCGCAGGACAGTGTAAGGACCATCAAACTTGGACTCAAAAGGTGAACCAACTAATGGGCGAAGAACAAGGACACGATCATCCTCTTCAAATGAGCGACGCTCCACTGTGCGGTCATATAAGCGCTTCATTTTTCGTTGCGTACATTCCAGATTTTCTTTGGCGATTTCACGTACCCGAGACAATCTGTCCTTAAAGCTCTTTACATAGGCCTCAACAGTTTTAGGCGGCTCCACTATCTTTCCAACCTCACTCAACACGGACAAAATTCCCCGAACTTTATGACCAAAAACTAGGTCATTTGGGCTAAAGCCCGTGCTCTCCTGCACTACCTCGCGGGCCGTGAGCATAAGCCACGGTAGAGCTTCCTCCCAGTCCACACCTAGTTGAACACAATAGGCTCGCAAGAGCGACTTCATAGTCTGGTGAAACCGTTCAAGTGAGCCCTGAGACTGAGCGTGAGTAGCTGTAATCGGATGCAATGGAACAGGCTTAAGCTTTTGGTTAGGTTTACTTACTACCTGACACGTGTGACAAGTTTTGATGTAAGTCGACACATCCCTTTTAACTCGAGGCCAAAAGAAATGCCTAAGGACACGGTCATACGTCTTTCTTACGCCACCATGACCACATTGATCATGAGCCACCTGCAAAATCAAACAGCGCTGATTAGTTGGGACCACCAGCTGGATGACAGCTTCTCCCACAAACTCATCCCACTGTGGCACCCACTTACGAAACAAAACTCCGTTCTCAACAAAGTATCCACGGGCTGCTCTCAGTGCGTCTGTAGAGGAAAGCGCATTAGTAAAAAAATCAGCCAGCGTCAGATCTTTAGACTGCCCGTCACCCAATTCCTTAGCTGACAACGAAAAGGGCAATTTAGACAAGTCAGGCACACACAACACCGATTTCAGATTTTCCTCCTGCTCGACAGCATTTGATATAGCCTGACCAGAACAAGACCTAGACCGTGTACCCACACAAACAGCATTCAAAGACTCTTCGTCCGTGGCATAATTGCTCTGAGGAACAAAAACAACAGGTGAAGGAGAGTCACCCCAAACCCTTTTCCCCGCAATCACGTTGCCCAAAATCACATGAATTCCATCCACATGGAGAGCTTGACGAACGGCCAAAACCACTTCTCCCTGTACAAAATCAGACTGGAGGTTAAGTTTATGCAGAGGGACAGATACGGGGCTCATTCCAATGCTACGAATAAGAACACCATCACCGGTGTATGACTTGTTGGAAAAAGGCAACAGACTGCAAAATGAAAGAATCAACAGCTCCCGTGTCACGCAAGATTTTCACTGGAACAGCATCATGCTCCGGTAAAGAAACGTGGCCATCTGTAATGAAAGGCAGAAGGGACAGTAAACAGTCATCAGCCGAATCATCATGACAAGGTATGTCAAAGTTTTTTTCTTCACACCTGTATGGCAAAGATGATGCTAAAACACTTGGCCTGGAATCTTAAATGCCCCGCAATTTGTAACAAAGTTTCTTTCTTGCAGCTTTCCAACAATTCCTCACTAGGAGATTCCACAAACGTTTCAACATCCATGTTAGAGGTCTGTCAACCAAGCGTGCACACAAAAACCTGATCTCCCCAACTAACTACACACCAAAAAGGCCCTAATTACGCTCAACCCTGGTCTTCATGCAGTTACCAGCGAGGGGTATTTACGCACTGATTCCAGCTGAGCGCAGGTCGCGACTGACAATCAGCAACGACTACGACTCAGCGGAGGTGCTCCCGAGCAACGCTACCACTCGCCTTCACCACAACACTACAAAAACAACAAACCCGTCGTGTCTCAAAAGGAAACACGGCGCTATGCCTCATCAGGGGAAATCACGTTTAATATATGCACAGCTTACTCACCGAACACTCAAACAATGGATCACCAAGCGCTGCAGAAAGACATTTCTCCATAAGAGAAAACCAAACGAAACAAACTATCGCCAATGGACAAGCCCCCATTTGTTACGACCTGGCTCAGAGTCGCAACAAAACCAAGGAGAACACGGGACGCAGGATTGCCGAAACAAATAGTTTACTTTGAAAGTAGAAGCATGAAAGGAAATCCGATACAAAGCAAAACCCAAAGTGACAAACAAAGCAAACGGCGGACATGCGGCTTGCGTCCCCCACAAGCCCATGCGCCACATTTCCCCGAAAGTCCAGCCTTCTTAAAGGGAGCGCGTCAGATGCGGCATTAGCCAGTGTCGAATCCACGCCTACAAGCGCTCACGGAAGCAGCGGCAGCGCTCAGGGTCGTCAGTGTTAGGACCACGTCAGTGTCAGGACGTCAGTGTCAGGACCACGTCAGTGTCAAGACGTCAGTGTCAGGACCACGTCAGTGTTAGGACGTCAGTGTCAAGACGGCAGTGTCAGGACATCAGTGTCAGGAGCACGTCAGTGTCGGGACGTCAGTGTCAGGACGTCAGTGTCAGGACCGCCTCAGTGTCAGGACCGCCTCAGTGTCAGGACCACGTCAGTGTCAGGACCATGTCAGTGTCAGGACGTCAGTGTTAGGACCACGTCAGTGTCAGGACCACGTCAGTGTCAGGACCGTGTCAGGACGTCAGTGTCAGGACCACGTCAGTGTCAGGACCACGTCAGTGTCAAGACGTCAGTGTCGGGACGTCAGTGTCAGGACGTCAGTGTCAGGACCACGTCAGTGTCAGGACGTCAGTGTCAGGACGTCAGTGTTAGGACCACGTCAGTGTCAGGACGTCAGTGTCAGGACGTCAGTGTCGGGACGTCAATGTCAGGACGTCAGTGTCAGGACGTCAGTGTTAGGACCACGTCAGTGTCAGGATCAAGTCAGTGTCAGGACGTCAGTGTCAGGACCACGTCAGTGTCAGGACATCAGTGTCGGGACGTCAGGGTCAGTGTCAGGACCACGTCAGTGTCAAGACGTCAGTGTTAGGACCACGTCAGTGTCGGGACGTCAGTGTCAGGACCACGTCAGTGTCAGGACGTCAGTGTCGGGACATCAGTGTCAGGACGTCAGTGTCAGGACGTCAGTGTCAGGACCACGTCAGTGTCAGGACGTTAGTGTCGGGACGTCAGTGTCAGGACGTCAGTGTCAGGACGTCAGCGTTAGGACCACGTCAGTGTCAGGACGTCAGCGTTAGGACCGCATCATTGTCAGGAAGTCAGTGTCAGGACCACGTCAGTGTCAAGACGTCAGTGTCAGGACCGCGTCAGTGTCGGGACGTCAGTGTCAGGAGGTCAGTGTCAGGACCACGTCAGTGTCAGGACGCCAGTGTCAGGACCACGTCAGTGTCAGGACGTTAGTGTCGGGACCACGTCAGTGTCAGGACGTCAGTGTCGGGACATCAGTGTCAGGACGTCAGTGTCAGGACGTCAGTGTCAGGACCACGTCAGTGTCAGGACGTTAGTGTCGGGACGTCAGTGTCAGGACGTCAGTGTCAGGACGTCAGCGTTAGGACCACGTCAGTGTCAGGACGTCAGCGTTAGGACCGCGTCATTGTCAGGAAGTCAGTGTCAGGACCACGTCAGTGTCAAGACGTCAGTGTCAGGACCGCGTCAGTGTCGGGACGTCAGTGTCAGGAGGTCAGTGTCAGGACCACGTCAGTGTCAGGACGCCAGTGTCAGGACCACGTCAGTGTCAGGACGTTAGTGTCGGGACGTCAGTGTCAGGACGTCAGTGTCAGGACGTCAGCGTTAGGACCACGTCAGTGTCAGGACGTCAGTGTCAGGACCGCGTCATTGTCAGGAAGTCAGTGTCAGGACGTCAGTGTCAGGACCACGTCAGTGTCAAGACGTCAGTGTCAGGACCGCGTCAGTGTCGGGACGTCAGTGTCAGGAGGTCAGTGTCAGGACCACGTCATTGTCAGGAAGTCAGTGTCAGGACCGCGTCAGTGTCGGGACGTCAGTGTCAGGACGTCAGTGTCAGGACCGCGTCAGTGTC
Source organism: Urophycis tenuis (assembly GCA_036785325.1). Lineage (NCBI taxonomy): Eukaryota > Metazoa > Chordata > Actinopteri > Gadiformes > Phycidae > Urophycis > Urophycis tenuis. The sequence goes on from JAXIVH010000001.1 coordinate 12,824,117, forward strand.
AGGAAGTCAGTGTCAGGACGACAGTGTCGGGAAGTCAGTGTCAAGAAGTCAGTGTCAGGACGTCAGTGTCGGGACGTCAGTGTCAGGACGTCAGTGTCGGGACGTCAGTGTCAGGACGTCAGTGTCAGGCCCGTCGTGACAGCAGGTGCCAGCTAGCCACATTTTCAGTAGGCTGCATAAGTCACGGCTTATTAACTCTGTTATGCCGATGGCCACATGTACACAGACACTGTCGTGGTGAGAGCTGATGGCAGCAGGCTGATGTGCTCTGCCAGCAGGGCTGGGAGATGTGTGAAGGAAAACGTCTGTAGATGAGCCTGAAAATCTCACATAGGCTTGTTGAAGTAGGTCTTCCAAACCACGTAACGTCTAAATTATTAAATGCCATTGAATTAAAGTGTTTATTTAAAACTATAGGATTAGGGTTCCATGGACAAAAAGCAGACTTTTTGTTGGATGTGCGAGACATTTTTTTTAGGATTTTCTTTTCATCTGAGGCTTGAAGCATGTCTATAAAAGCTGTTAAATACTGAATATTTAATGACTGAATGATGAGTCTACTTCTGGAAAAACAGAATTGGTTTAGCATCACGTACACATTGTTACATCTAGAATGTTATTGAAGTGAGTCTGTATGCTATTGAAGACCCATGACAATGCCTTCATGGGTCTTCTTCCTGACTGCTACTGAAGAGGGCGCTAAAATAAGAAAAAGTTGACTGCTGGCTTGAAAAGAATTAACCCCGGGGAAAACACCTTTGACCTTTATCCTCACTTTCGCCCTTCAATTAGGCCCATAAAAGTTCTCAGTCAAGAGGCATATCCTTCTCTCTGACAGGGGGGTGGGAGCTGATTGGTCAGGTGTGGTGTGTATTGGCAAGTGTGGACGGCACAGATGTGGAGCTGCAAGCAGGGTCAACCAGTGGCCACAAACAATTCAACCCATTTCAGGAGTGACAGCTCTGACTAAGGAAACGATGAACTAACTATAACAAACTGGAGAGCTAACAAACAACTCAGAACTGACTTCACATTAAATATATGATGTTCATAAAATACAGACTTACACATTTGTACCTGCAGCTCTTCTCCAGAGCTACCTCCCAAGTACGGCTGGAAATAACCAAAGCTCAACTAAACACACGTCAGCAACTAGATTATAAAGCGATTAGAACATCGCTATGGTCTGTAAAATAAAGCTTGACATTCTCAACAAATACGCGTCCTCCTCCCACCTGGGGGGACCACGTGTCTGCTCTGTCATTAATTATATGTTTAATCCGGTGAGGGGACTCTCTATGTTTTCCCTCCTTCAGTTAACGCAACAAAGGCCACAGATCGACCTGCCCCCCCCCCCCCCCCCCCCCCCCCCCCCCGCAGGACAAAGCAGCAGATGTGCAGCCAGTCGCTCGGCGCCATCGATCGCGCTCCCATTAGACATATGAATGGCACAAACCAACGGGGCCAACGTGGCTTTTAATGCGACCCCCTTCATTTAAAAATCCCTGGATGTTTAATTAGAGCATACTTGCCACACTTGAGATGCATCTGGCCCGGACCCGAGGTATCCAGGGCCCGGTTCTCCTGGCCCTGCGTCAGCGCACACTGTGGCACATGAAAGGGAGCGATCAGGGACGCTCGGGCTGAATGCACCGCAATAAACGCGGGTTTTATCCGAGCATTATGAATGTCATCCTTCTTGTCTTGTATTGGCTGTGTTTGTAAGGTATTAGTAGTCGTGGTAATAATCTTGCTCATGACCTAAAGTTTTTTTTGTCCTTTTTCATGCTGTCCCCGTTTGGTTCCGTCTTCCGTCTTGTCCGGTTCACACTTGAATATGATATGTTTAATCTCAACCAGATTTACCTGGTAAAATAAGGTACAAATAATAATTAAGCAAATATTAACGTTATGTATAGGCTACATGTTTCTTTTGTAAACGCAAATTATCTTGTAATCCTAATCCCTCTTTTCCAATCAATTCAAGCGTTAGATCCCCACGGTTGTGTTCAAAACAACCTTGTGAAATGTGTTATAGTGTC
>JAXIVH010000001.1:12831158-12848658 GCA_036785325.1 Urophycis tenuis
CTGTGGTGATGGAAAATTGCTTGTCAGCCTACTGGTACTCTCCCACTTTTCAATGGCTAACCACACCCTCACACACACACACACACACACACACACAGACACACACACACACACACACACACACACACACACACACGCTGAGGTGAGTTCAGAAAGACTCCAAACTCTGAACTACTTGTTAGTATTACCGTGTATCAGTTCATCCTAGCCTGTTTGTTTCTTTAATCAAATAATAAAAGTAACCTTGACCTTGCTGTACAAGATGCCTCAGTAATTTGACCGTGGGGTGGTAACAGGACAACAATTAACAGCAAAGGTCTGCTGTGAAGGACAATGCCTTCCATTGTGATATGCTCAAAATCGTAATGCCGACTGATTTGGCATATTAGTAAACTAAGACTTTAGGCAGACTTCAAGTGTACGTCGAACGGCATTTCATTGCAACAGGCTCAGCACAGGATAAAAAATATGCAAGATTTATAAAATATATTGTGAAATATTACATAGTATATTATCTACGTATACATGTATGTTAAAATAAACAGCAAAATATAGTTGTAGGGTTATATGGTCATGTATAATATGGTGTTTGATATTGATGTTGAATAAAGACGTGTGTCTCTGAGGTGATGACTGGATGAGTGGTACCCCCACACACATACACAGGGGGCCTTGAAGGACAGTACCGGTCTGGGAGACCGAACCATCATAACATTCTCCCCCGGCCTCACTAAAGCATCTATTACCCATGTCTCCGGGCAACGTGACATCCTGGTTCTGGTTCTGCTGGAGAGTGGGCCAGCCAATTGTAAACAATGGCAGTATCGCACTGTGACCTCTTTGGAATCAATGTAAGTCAGTCGGTGTGGAGCGAGTGAATGCACCCAGAGGTGCTGGTATTGTCTGGTATTGTCTGTTGGAAGTGATAAAGAGATGCAATGTATTGTTCTTGAAAACAGTTTGACATCAGAGGGCTGTTTCAAATGTTCATCATTTTTATTTTTTTTGCTTCACACCTCATATTTACAAAACCCAGAGCTTCAGCAGATGACAGCACCAGAAAACTTTGGGGGGCTGTTTCTGGATGATTTATATTAGAGTGGAGCTGTGTGAGATATCCCACCATCAGCGAATGGACCTTGTTGTCCCATAAAACGGACAGTAGTAGGAAGTCCATTTACTCTGATATCTTGACCCGGCACACAGAAATCACTGTCAATCCATTATGACGTCACATCACATTCATCACAGGCCAGACCTTTAGCTGGGAAAAGTAGCTTCAATGTTGGTTACATTTCTTCCACTGCAATTCAAGCCTCATAAACCTTTTCTAATATATAACATTATTGTTATTTTCTCCATTCCCTTGTTGTTTATTCGACAGAGATGGATTGACAAACGCTTTATAAGAAATAACAAAATACTTTTACACATAACAAGGACAGTCGAGTTGAGCACACTGCTAACTGCGTAACCAACAGCGGTCCTTTCCCCCCGTAATAAATAACAGAATATTTTGTTGCAGCTGGAATCAGCTCACTCCCCAACCCAGGTCAGAGTCACAGTGTAAAACGTTCCCTCGGATCCAGGATCTCCACGTTCTCCATCGGAGCGCCAACCCAGTTCCCCCTGCCATGTCCCCTTCCTCAGCACCACCCGCCTAAATGTCAGTCTCCTTCAGGTCGTAGCAGTCCGCAAAGTCGTAGATCTGATAGCCGCCCGGCTCACATTCGCTGCACATCCCCATGGAAACCGTGTCGATATCGGCCCTGTGCAGCGAGGACCCCACGCTCCCCCCGCGGCCCGCGCCGCCCCTCGTCTTCATCTTCCTCGACAGACTGTTCATCTTCTCCCTGAGCTGGGAGGACGAGGTCTGCAGGGGCGGGAACAAACGCCAGCCCTTGAAGCGCAGGGAGCTACCGGCCGGGGACGCCACGGCGTACACCAGGGAGCCGCCGTCCCCCCTGCCGTCCCCCCCGCCGCCGCCGCCGCCGCCCCCACCGCCCCCGCCCCTCGTGGACCCGTGCAGCGCCACGGCGGGGCCGTACTCGCCCCCCGCGCGCTCCCTCCGGATCCCCTTCATGGCGGTCCGCCAGCGCTGGTCGTAGAAGCGGCGCAGCACGCGGCGGCGGCGCTGGCAGCGGCAGCGCAGCAGCCTGGTGAAGGCGCGCTTGAACTCCTGGCTGGAGCACGGGTAGATCATGGGGTTGATGCAGCTGTTGAAGTAGCCCAGCCAGAACACCACCTTGAACAGCGTGTCGGACGGCTTTAACGCCGGGAACAGAGAGCCTGAGGTGCGGAGAGAGTAATACACATATGATTATTATATACATAAATATATATAACAGACATTGACGTATGCACATGTATATGTGTGTGTGTGTGTGTGTGTGTGTGTGTGTGTTTTGATGGTAAGGATATTGCTAATTGGCTATTAAAAATGACATAGCTATTCAAACACACACACACACACACACACACACACACACACACACACACACACACACAAGTATATACATATATATATATATATATGTATATATGTGTGTGTGTGTGCCCGAACATTAAAACAAAATCAAGCTGGATCAGGACTACTGCAAAACTTTCTGTTAATGTTTACAATCTAAATGTCTCTTTCAAGCTAAGTTGCTTATTTATTGTAATATTATAATATTATAATACTTGTAAAAGCATGAATACTAATACATACTTTGCTTTGATCAAACAACCACCTCTTTCCTTAATGCAGGCTGTATTTTATGTGGGGAATAATCATTCAACGGGAAATCACATCCAGAAAAACAGAGGAAAATAAGACAATTCCATTCTAATGCGAGTCTGTAATACGCCTGGGGAATGAGCTTAGATTGTAAAACAACATCTTTATAATCAAACTGTTTATGTTTCCGTGGTACCACTCTGCTTCTTCTAGACTGGCATGAGTGGGCAATACCTCATGTCACAGCAGAAATGTATTTATTATTTCAGTAAAATATATATTTTGATGACCTACAATATTCCCCCTTTTCAGTCTCCATATACATGTAGGCATGCATATATATTTTTGTAAGTAAAACTAGTGACAACAAGTTCTCAGAATGCATCCCACTTATGGCTTATCGCACTTATCACACTTTTGTCCCTGAGGTGCGTTCAGCTAACAGCTACATGCTATATCCAGTGACATTCAGTATATTCAGTTTATTATAGACAAGGACAAGGAGGATGTTTACAATACAGTTTGTCCACTGAGAATCCTGTCCAGAGGATTTCAGCTTGTGTGAAAGGTGTGAATGTTGCCTCTCATATGTGAGTGCACAACTCCTTCACACTGATGTGTTTCTCAAGGGCCCGGCTTCTTGGGCCACACTGCACACAGCAGTCGTATCCAGTGTTTCAACCTGCACAACCTGCTGCTTGAAAACTTCAACTCACTTGATGAAGAGTTGTTCATTTGTTGTTGTTTTTTCTAATTTCTAATCTATAGCTAGTTTTGTATATATATTCAAGTTTATTTATGAAGGTCTAAGTGGGCCCCAGAGGCTGAGGGACAAGCTCTTTTGGGCCCTGGCTCAAAAAGGTTTGAGAACAGCTGCTACACAGCCTTGTTATGTTAGCCGTCATGCTAGCGTGCTGGCTACACCCAGAGCCTAGTGGTTCTACTGTTTCCTCGCGAACGTTGGTGGGAGGTAATTGCTCATAATTGCGTTTCCCAGATGAAAGCAAGATTCTGTGGATCTGAAATAGCTTCATGATTATGTGTGCCGTCCAGCTGACCCAGAACACACACATGTACACACACGTACGCACCCACGCACATACACACACATGCACGCACACACACACACACACACACACATACACAAAAAAAAATATATATATGTGCCGGGGGATTTCTCTTAGCCTGTTGGCTACCAAGAGGTACAGGTCTGTGTCACAGAGGCTGTAATGGTAGGGACAGAAACAGGTGTAGCTCATTTAGTTCATTATGGGCTAGGCATGCCAGAGGTGATACACCTGTGTTCGCCTCTACTGTACAGCTGTGATGAAGGCCTTTAGCTCTCTCCTGAGGAGCCTGTTTCCGCTGCATTTATACACACTTTATTTGAATCAACAACCTACATGTCAATGTCAATTAAGTCATACTGACATTTGTGACTAGTTTGTGGTCTAGTTTATGTATTAATACATATAATCTTCCAGCAGGCCTTCGATGTCATCGCAGAACTTTGGCACAGACAGCACAGGTCCCAGTGTAACGCTGGACTCCATACAAAGACACTCCACCAAAGGAAATTCATTTGAGTGAGTGGAGCTTTCTGAAGAGGTGGATTTGAAACCTTTTCAGACACTTTCTTACACTTTACAAGTGCTGACAGAATTTCTGTTTCCCAATCACGCGCTTACAGATCCCCGCCTCCAACAACATGATGAGTCAAAACAAATATGAAGCTACAGAAACTGACTCACCCAGGGTCTGCAATTAGATTAGATTAAGGCGAATGTCACAACCACGTGGATGTCTTCTCTGTCAGACTCCACCTCCCCAGCCTACTGATCACTCTCATCTGTCTCACGGCGGTGCACTAATCCCTTTAAACTCCCTTAAATACCGCTGGGTTTCAGTTCACCTCAAGCGGCGTGCTTTCCATCACGCCGGGTCGACTCATTTCTCATGGTTCTGTCCCGTGTTGTTGACAGTGTTGGTATTTCTGCCACGGTTTGAATGAATGTACACATCGTCTGTTCCCTGCTGACGATGAAAAAATGTCACTAAAAAAATATAGTTACAATGACGATGTGTATATAAACAGAATGCTGACAGGTATATGATTCAGAATGTTAGAAGACTGTGTATGCCTATGAAAATAGATTTTTACTTGGGTCTGGTGGAATATCTGTTGACTGATTTGACAGGATTCTCTTTCACTGGCTCTTAAACTCAAGAACGGGATGATGAAATATTGTTAAACATGAAGAAAGAAGCTTTTGGCGAGTTCAATGATTTTGAAACAAATTTAAAAAAAGCATTTTGCAGGCCTTCCAACTCCACCAGCGGAAACGCCATAGTTATGTTCTTGTTGCTAATTCACTCAGGGATGCGCAGGCTGCGGATTGGGGATCCAACCCATTCCCCTTTTCCCACAGGGGAAGGGGAGAACCCAATCACCCACGAGAACACCATCCTGCCCTGCAGAATCACAGCGACTCACTTGCTACCCTTGAGGATGATGACACTTGCTCTCGGGGGAATGGAAGCCTTCATGGCCACACACTGAAGGGAGGTTACCTTCCCGGGATGACGCCTGAAGGTGTGGCGCCACACAGCCTGCAGTGGTGCGGTCCGGTGACTCACCCCCCTGCCTCTGTGGCCAATGCTTATTGTCCTGCAGCATCATCCCTCTGATCCTCATGAGAGCTGGCGCTGGGGTGCAGGATAGTGTGGTGCCCAGGCAGTTCTATTCCCAGCACACGGATTCTCAGTTCGATCCCCAAATGTTCACAGTCTGAGATGAGATGAGGTGAGGTAAGGAACGCCATTCAGGATGGTGCAAATCAAATGTGTGTGTGTGTGTGTGTGTGTGTGTGTGTGTGTGTGTGTGTGTGTGTGTGTGTGTGTGTGTGTGTGACAGAGAGAGACAGCGAGCATGAACTCTATCTGAAATGTGTGTGTGAGTGTGAAAGAATATTTAATACGCCAATAAACTAATGTTAACATAAATACATTCAGCTGTCTGGTACTTGAGCATGTCAGTAAATGTTTAATGACGGCAATTAAGTATTCTGCTTCTTCTTTCGACAGATGCTAATTCCTAACAACTGCAAATAATTGTAACGTAACAATTCATAATTGATCTTGAAACTAAACTAAACATTTTAGGTAAGCATTTGAATATTTAAATGATAAAGACGCGCATAAAGTATTTTATATAACTATTATATATATATATATACAGTATATGTGTGTAGAACAAATTTCAAATCCAGCCTTTTGTAGGAGGCTGCGATGAGCTGGCCAGTTCATACACTTTTCCCAAATGCAACACATATGGGTTAATTTTCTACTGTATATGGAAGCCAGGACATGGCCTGGGAGAACCAAAGGGCCTAATGTGCCCTTTGAATGGCAGGGGAGGGGTTCTGAGGCGTCGGGGCGCTGGTCTCACTCTCCGCGTGGGGGCCGCGAGGTTAATGCAACGCTGGGGGTGCAGCAGGGAGTGAAGTGCAGCAGATAGTGAAGAGCAGCATGCAAACCACCATCAGCCCAACGCTTGGTGGGAGTTAAACCCAATTTAAAGAAAGCCCTGTGTGAACCGAAAAAAACTCCCCCCGGCTCACGCGGCTCACACATGGCGAAAATAAATGAGGTCTTGATGGGAGCTGTAGGCCCAAGCAGAGGATGCACCCATCCGGACGTGTTCTGTGTGGGTTTGAAATGTGCCTACGCCTGGATTCTGCACCGCTTTTCTGCAGACACGCGTTGCTCCGGACCGCTGTACCTCACCGCGGATCAGAGCGTCGGAAGAGACACTCGGAGTGAACGCGCCTTCGGGAAACGTCCGGCGTCTCGTTCAGACAACCTCAGGCTGCGGAAATTCGCTTTCGGCGGCGGCCCACGGCTCACTGGTCCTCCTTCTGCCTCTTATCGCGGGGACCGCCCTGAGGCGTCCGCGGGGGACGCCCTGACCGCGCCGCCCTGGGACCTCGAACCCGGTTCGTCCAATTGGCATCGCGCCATGGCTTCCATTGTGTTCCAACACACAGGAAGCCAGCGCGAGCGTGATGGATGTCGGACAACTGCGTACAAATGTGTCATGGATGTCGGACGAACATGATGACTTCCGGGCGATCAAAGAAACAGGATGGTTCCTTTGCGGCCCGATGTAGAGTGATACAGGACAACAAAGGGAACGCTACAGCGCTCGAAGCAAACGACGTACCAGATCTGTGGTTTGCAGGACAAAACATCATTCCATTTATGTCAAGTCATTTCACTGACATTTTGACAGACAGAAAAAGGCATGCCCCTTGTCCTGTTATGATGCCCTGAATCTACTATCCACATTTTATCCAAATGACAGTGCTACCAGAAACACGTGATATCAGTCATTAATGAGGAGGTAGAGCTATAGGTAGGCAGCTGACACTGAGGATCAAACCCAGTGCATTTCTTCAGGCAGTGAATTGCATATCGTCACAGTTTCCAGTCCCCCAACAGACCACCGCATCTCTGAACAGCCTTCAGGCCCAAACTTCAAACGGCCAATTGTTGAAAAGGCTGGCAATGGAGCACCTCAATCAATAACACATGCATATTTCATATGATCGCATTGTCATCAGAGGGGAAGAAAATGAAGAAGCCAGTCAAGGCATTGTAAAGTTATTCCCATCACCGGGGTTTATGATTAGGCTTGTTCATCCATTCCCAGCCTCTCTTTTTTTGCTGTGGTGCTTTGGTGAGATGGATGATGACCCCCTGCCCCGGGCAGGAAGACAGCTAATCAACCGCAGAATGTACCACATTGAAGGTCCTCGCTTACTCAAAAGGAAATTGAAGCTGCCGTTGTTGGCACTGACAAAAGTGGCAGGTTTGGGACCGAATCAAAGAGGCACACGAGTCTTCGATGGCTGCAGTGTGTGTGTGAGGGTAGTGAAATGAACTTGTCAAACTTTATCCCTCACGCCCCCTCCCCCTATACGCTGCTGCCTGCAGTCATAAATGATTGCATCTGTTGTCATCCGGGCCACGTTTTCTCCCAGCACGACACACGCCATTAAGCAAACACATCGCGGGGACTAATTGTACCCTGTAAAAAAAAACGCCGCGTTCGCCAGCCTACGCATGCCAATTTAAAAGCGATTGCAAGTATAACTGGGACGCGCCAGAAGATTGATCTGTTCTGGGCACCAGCCAGCGCTTGTCTGAGGGCACGGGCAGTAGGAATGTTTCCTGACGCCTGGGTTTGAGTCGAGGCTGTTCTTGTAATTGCGTGACGCACGTGAGGACCCAGGACCCCCAGCAGGACAGTGGGCCACGGGGGCTTCAGACCAGCCGCGTGGACCCAGGACCTCCAGCAGGACAGAGGGCTGCGGGGGCTTCAGACCAGCCGCGTGGACCCAGGACCTCCAGCAGGACAGAGGGCTGCGGGGGCTTCAGACCAGCCGCGTGGACCCTGGGGGACCTTCCCGAATGGGCAGGATGCTGTGTGGTGTGTGTCATTTGATATACAGCAGGACCTCTCCGACCTCAATGTCAACATATTGGGACTTTTGATGTAACGTACAAATGAGATCACATTGGAGTGATCGTAATTTATCATAAATATGATAACTTTTTTTAATCAATTTAACCCAAAGGGTCTGAAGCAGTGCTGCATCCTGGTGATGTCAGCTGTCTTTTTTTTCTCATGTTGAAAACACAATTTGGATAGAAATTTCAACGGTTCAACATTCTGGGAAGTGTTTAACATTTTCACCCACCACACCCATTAACATATTGTTTCCTGTATTGTAAAATAGGAGCTACATGCTAATGGCTTGTAACAAGAACCATATTGGAATAGCTTTGGCTACAAACAGCCCCCTATTTCAGGGTGCCGCCGTGCTAACTGAAGATATCACAGACACATTTAGCATCTGAAGATATAACAGACATATTTAGCATCTGCAGATATAACAGACACAGCATCTGAAGGATAGTCACGCCGTTGATCTTCGTCTGCCACTCTAAACACCCTAAGATCTGACAGAAAAAAAGAAAAAACTGCAGATAAAATCCAGTTCATTTTCTTCTGATAAGCATTTCCTTTTGGCAAAGCCTCTCTCCTTTCCTCTTCTGTTTCTGCTCAGCAAGATGTGAAGTGAAATGGGAACAACAGTGCAGTAAAGTAATATGCTTTATTTTAAGGACACAAATTCTAACCACATATTTTTTCTCTCCTTTTAAATTTTTCCATAGAAAGCACCGGATTATTCGGCGGAGGTTTTGTAGCGACGCCAAGACAGGCGAGCTCTGAGCAGTCGGTTGACTGCAGAATGGCTGTAACACAGTGTGACCTGCTGCAGTCCCCCATTCGTTCAGATGATGTCTGAACAACACACACACACACACTGTTTCTTCTTTCAGTTCACCAAGTATACAGAGCAGAAGATCAGAGCTGTGTGGCCTGTGAGGAATAACAGTTTGTAAAATAGTCTGTATAGTAACAGTCTGTATTTCTCTGACAGTATGGCGGCTCTGTGAAGCCGCGGGTTTGAATCACTAATTGTGTCGTTATCTATGAAGTGTGGAGCAAAGCTACATCCTCCCTTTCCTTCCTCTCGGCTCCTCACCTCCGTTTTTTCTTCCACCCTCACCGAGAAGAATACCAGGAATGTGGCTGGTTCACTCGGGTCAATCACGCTTGTCATTTAGCCAGTTCATAAAACAACACTTTATAGAATGCCTGGGTGAAGGGCGGCGGGCTACGTGGGGTGAGGGTGGGGGGGGGGGGGGGGGGGGGGGGGGGGGGGGTTGACCCCGGGGGGAGGCCGCGCTCCCCCCCCATAACAAGTAGATTGATGGGTTGTGGGAGTGTGGAGGTCAGGGGTCAAACTCTGGGGTTGGGACAGCACTTTGTGTGTGTTGTGACTCTGCATAGGTGCGCACATGTGTAAAGACAATGAGGGTGGGGGGGGGCTATGGAAATATGCAGCTCAAGACACCAGGTCTAATGGTGGACCTTGGATGATGACGAAAACCTCCGTCTCATCAGGCCGGCCGCGGAGCGTTTCTGGGCCGAGTCGATAAGCAATCATGAAACGTGCCTTAGATTTGAATCATTAGAAAAATAAAAATGTTCAGTGCTGCGAATGTGATCTGTATTGACAGCACAATCACCGACCCTAAGTGATGCTCTCTCCTGGATACATGGTGTGTGTGTGTGTGTGTGTGTGTGTGTGTGTGTGTGTGTGTGTGTGTGTGTGTGTGTGTGTGCGTGTGTGTGTGTGTGTGTGCGCGTGTAGACTTCAATAATCTAAATATAGAGATGTATTTATGTGGTTTATGTCATTACGTAGACAGTCGGAGATAACTTTCCATCACCATCGCTCACACTCCAATATCACATACCAAATAGCTTATATACGCCTCTCCTTATATTCCCTAATAGGAAAAGTGTATTGGACAAAGAGAAATTCCTTTGTAGAAGAGAGATTGTAAAGTAACGCTCCGTAGGCCTACCTAGCGGCAGCAGGAAGAAGAAGGGCAGCCAGCACAGGATGAACATGCCGACCACGATCGCCAGTGTTTTCGCTGCTTTCTTCTCCCGCGAGAACTTCATGAGGCGCACGGACAGAGAGCTCCGAAACGGGTGGTGCTTGTTGCTCTTGGAGCTGTCCGGACGCACGTCCCCCAGCACGCTGCGACAGTGGATCCGCAGTACCACCTCCATCGACTTGTTCCTCTCCCGCTTCACGCCCGCTTCCAAACTCTTGGTAGTCCTGCGCGCCACCACGTACACCCGAAAGTACATGACGAGGATGACCATGAGCGGCAAGTAGAAGGAGAAGAGCGAGGAGAAGATCGCGTAGAACGGCTCCTCCGTGATCTTGCAGATTCCGTCGTCCTCCGGCGGCGGTTCCTTCCACCCGAGCAGCGGTCCGATGGAGATGACCATGGAGGAGAGCCACACCACGACCAGGATCATCACCGCCTTTCTCTCCGTCATGATGGTGGGGTATTTCAGACAGTGTTTCACGCCGATGTAGCGGTCTATGGAGATCACGCACAGGCTGAGGATGGACGCCGTGCAGCACAGCACATCCACCGCTGCCCAGATGTTGCAGAACACCCGGCCGAACAGCCAGCACCCCAGCACCTCCAGGGACGCGGAGAAGGGCAACACGATGATGCTGAGCAGCAGGTCGGCCACAGCCAAGTTGACGATGAAGAAATTAGTGACCGTCTGCAGGTGCTTATTGCACAGCACAGAAAGGATGACCAAGATGTTCCCGACGATGGCCACCAGAATGAAAACGGCGAGAAACACTCCGACCACGATAACTTGAGAGTCCACTTCCACGGGCTTGCAGGTCGCGTTGCTGCCGTTTGCGTGTGTTTGGTTGAGCAGGGAGTCGTTGAGAGCTTCGAAGTAGATCCCATTGTTGCTGTCTTCTGTCAAGTTAGAATATGTCATTTTGAAACTCCATGAAGAGCTTGTCAAAGTTTGTTTCCCATGGAAAACAGCGCGGCGCTTGACATGTTGGTACGAGCCAAGTAGGAGAGCGTTGGAGGAGCACAACCATAAAAACTTTGCATTAAACTGACGCGTAGGCCCTTTGGCGACGAGAATGTGTTTGTTTTTCCTCACAGTTGTCTCCTACATAGAGCGGCTTTGGTGAAACGTAGCTTACGTTTAGAATTACAAAAAGTTGCGAAAAATGCGAAAAATGTCACGTCAACCCCAAAATAGCTCAGTAACTAGGTCTACTGAAGTACATTAAAAAAAAAAAAACATTTTTTTTGCTAAAAGGAAAAAAAATTGAGATGGTGTATAAAATGCAACGGTAAAGTCCTCACACAGATACACAGCTGGTGGCATCCCAGGCACCCTGTACACCAACTCTCCCCGCATCTCCCCACACTCTCACCGCCTGCACATTGTGCCTGAAGTCCGCTCCTCCCCGCCAAGTGGATACACTGGCGCGTCACACACTCCTGCGGAGTCATAACGGAACGGTGCGTGACGCGCAACGCGGAGACCACCGAAGTTCCACCGAATTCATGTGGTATTAACGGACACCACACACACACACACACACACACACACACACACACACACACACACACACACACACGCGCACGCACACGCGCACGCGCACATGCACACGCGCACACGCGCGCACACACACACACACACACACACACACCCACACACACACACCCATGATTTGCATGCAACACGCTGATTGATATGTACTCCGTATTTACATCCGAGCGATTCGCGATTCTATAGCCTACTGCCCGTTGCAGAAGGATGAAATGAAGGAGGAAATGCACTGAGCTCAAACAATAGACAATAGAATATAGTTTTATTACTCTTATACTCTTAAAATATTGTCTCAATATTTTTATGCAGAAAATATGTATATATTTTTACATTATATTTTGTGTTCTACTACTGTACTGTGGCTCCCGAATGATGGAAGTTATATGATCTACATCATACTATTGAGACCAGTTATGCTTAAAATATATTTCATATTTGCTGCTGCAGTTTTGTTTTTTGCTCAATGTTTTCCTCACTGTGTTCATAGCCTCTCAAACAGGTAGCTGATGTGCTTGTCCCGTTTACAGCTGGGACTCTGAACTACAGCTCACAGCTCACAGCTCACAGCTCACAGCTCCACCACACCGATGGCTGCTGGCTCCTGGCTCCTGGTCATGCCTCCTGGCTGTCGGCTCCTGGTCGTCAGCTGTGGGTGCCCCCGGGGGCTGACGGTGAGCCGCTGCACTCCTCACGGGGGGGGGGGGGGGGTACCCCGGGGGCCGGGGCCAGAGGTTGGAGAGGCAGGGTTGTGGAGGGGGCAGGTCAAGGGCCTGCTGAGACCCGCCTGCTGTTGGTCCGTCGGATTCCACTCAGAGAGCTGTGAGCGACAACACGGAGGACGGTTCTTCAATCGGCTGCGGCTACTTTGACTCCCCCTACATAGTTTGATGGGCATTGCGAACAATACTACAGTATTTGCTGTAAAGATTAAAAAATATATATTAAAAAGAAAATGTATAGAACGCAAATCGCGGCATGTAGCTCAGTGGGTAGAGCGGGTGTCCACTAACCGTAGGGTTGGGGGGTCGATCCCTGTGATCCCCACTTCCAAAAACTGTCTACATGTCGAAGTGTCCTTGAGACTGAACCCTGAACCCCAACTTGCTCCCCGGGCGCTGATCATAGCAGCCCACTGCTCCTATATGTACAATAGGATGGGTCAAATGCAGAGAACGAATTTCGTTCCCATGTCACATGGGAATGACAAATAAAGACCACAAGGTCCCAATAATTATTATTTTAAATGATCATACTAATTCCTGTCATAGGAGGACAATGATCTGGTACCTCTCTGATTACTTTCCCCGGTGATCTGATTAAAGCAGCCCTGTTCTATGATGACTAGTGTCTTGTGCAAAACTATGAAAAAACTGAACTTTTTTTTGTATCATTTTATTTTGGGCGTTTTTTTCTTTCTTACTTTGCTTACTTTTTGTATGCAAACAGCAAACGCACATAAACACACAGTTAGAGGAAATGAGCACTCATTTGTGTTCACTGGACCAAATATTGCAGGTTCAACCTTTTATTTTCTGAAAGAACTGAAGAGGGGAGAAAATCTGACTTTTCTTTCCAGTTTGATTAGTTTATTATTTGTGTACCCAAATGTAGGAACGCAATTTATTAAGGGATTATGTAACTTTACAACACATTAAGAAAATAAATAATAAGTTAAAGTTGTACTTTGTTTTTTGGAAAATGGAAGGTATTTTGTGCAGTTTTCCTAGCGGTCCTTCTTTACTGTGTAGTTTTACTAGTGTTAGAGGTACTTTATCATGTAGTTTTCCTAGTGGTAGATATATTTTACTGTGTAGTTTTCCTCATTGTAGAGGTACTTTATCATGTGGTTTTCCTAGTGGTAGATGTACTTTACTGTGTAGTTTTCCTAGTGGTAGAGGTACTTTATCATGTAGTTTTTCTCATGGTAGATGTGCTTTATCATGTAGTTTTTCTAGCCATACTTTAGTGGTAGAGGTTCTTTACTGTGGTTTTCCTAGGTTTTCCATTGTACTTTTCGGAGTAGCATCCGCAAGGCTTCCGTGGAAGGATAAATACTTGTTCAGTCCATTGGTTTTGAGACACATCAACCCCAGCTACTTCAGAAGAAGCGCCAGGAGACCTGTGCTTCTGTGACAGGCACGATGGGATCAGAATTCCTCTCATGAACACAGGTTTTGAAAGCAGAGCCAAAGTGCATCCAGTTCACTCCCTCCTTCTCAACATGAAGACGCTGGTGCCCAGGAGCTCATCTGTTATTATTATTGTGCTTCGTTTCTGTGTGTTTACTTATTTGTGTGTTGTGGATGGTTCAACCACCGCACTAAATCCAAGCTGTAGCTGCACAAGACATTATATTATAGAAAGTATCAGTCATGTTCTGATGTAAAATCACTTGTAGGTATGGTCCATACTGCTACTGCTGCTGCTGCTACTAATAATAATAATCATCATATTAACAATAATAACCATATTAATGTGTAATTGTATACTACCTTCACTCTACGTTGTAAGAAGAAGCATAACAGGAAGACAAACAAATGGATTAGAAGATTAAAGATTTGGTGAAAGTGTGGGAGTGAGTCAAACATGAAATGAAACAAGGCAGAGAGATTAAAGACCGAACAACAAGACCAAGGATCACACACACACACACACACACACACACACACACACACACACACACACACACGTGCACGCATGCACGCACACACACACACACACGCACAAATGCACACAGACACACACACACACACACACACACACACACACACACACACTGTATATTGATGTATCAGATATTTTATGTGGATTTCCTCAGCATAAGCTAATGCAATGTTAATCAGAATAACACTGAATGAATGAGGGATCAGCTGAGGATAGACTCCACTATGAATGTATGCATATTTTGTATATTGTTACATGTGTTTGTATTAGATATTTCTATTTATATTTATATACGGTACTGTTCAGCACTGTTCTTCAATTCTGCACTGCCTTTTCTTTTCTCTGAGTATTGTAACAAATGGAATTTCCCTCAGGGATCATTAAAGTATTTCTGTCTGTCTGTCTGAATGAGAGAACAGTGTTGAGGGCTCAGCTGAGGATAGACTCCACTATGAATGAGAGAAAAGTGTTTAGGGCTCAGCTGAGGATAGACTCCACTATGAATGAGAGAACAGTGTTTAGGGCTCAGCTGAGGATAGACTCCACTATGAATGAGAGAAAAGTGTTTAGGGCTCAGCTGAGGATAGACTCCACTATGAATGAGAGAACAGTGTTTAGGGCTCAGCTGAGGATAGACTCAACTATGAATGAGAGAAAAGTGTTTAGGGCTCAGCTGAGGATAGACTCCACTATGAATGAGAGAACAGTGTTTAGGGCTCAGCTGAGGATAGACTCAACTATGAATGAGAGAAAAGTGTTTAGGGCTCAGCTGAGGATAGACTCCACTATGAATGAGAGAAAAGTGTTTAAGGCTCAGTAGACTCCACTATGAGTGAGAGAACAGTATTTACTGATCAGCCGAGGAAGATGAACATTGAAATCACTGCAGGATGTATTCAATTTTCCTGTATTTCTTCCAAAGACAAAAGTCTCCATATTGTGACAGGTCTCCAGGCGGGCAGAAGTGTGTTCATTCCACATACTCAGACCCAATTGCAGGCCATTCATCTCTGATTCAGCCAGGCTTAGCCCAGACATCAGTGACTCCTATCCTATCTCCTATCTCGTTAAATAGAATCATTACTGTGTAGAACACACCTCAGACGAGGCAGAATTGAACGTGCCTTCCCCTGGAAGCATCCATCTTGCTATTAGCATTCCCCTTATACCCAATAAACTCTGGCACTTTTGTTTTTGCCATTAAGTTGATTTGCTTGGAAAGAAACTAGACACAGAAAGTGACTTGCGTGTGCCTAGTGTGTTTACCCTCGTAAGTCTACTCTAAGGTGGAGACTGTTGTCGGGAGCCAGATTCACACCCACCACTTTCCAGAATGCCTCCGGACATGCGATATGTTCATGTAAATCTCCGTCTTACATCACTCGCTGATTTTGCTTTCATCAAATTTTAACCAATCAACGTGAAAATTCACAGAAAGACTCCCTGTCTGGTTGCTGTGTGCCACCATCGCCAGCTACGTGGAGTGTCAGACTGAACCAATCCCACTTTTACCGACCACATGCCTGCATCTGCTGCTGTCTGTCCCTGGGACCGGTTGAGCCCCTCTGGGGGGCGACTCTGCCCATCCGCCTCCAGCTCCCGGAGCCTGTGTAGGCCAGGGTCAATCACACAGCTGGGCAGCTTCTCCCCAGTCTGGCAGCCAGACAGTTCACCTCCTCGTTATTAAAACCTGCACCGTGGAACTTCTCTACTTTTCTACTTATTTACTCCGTCTCGTGCATTTTACTTTGGTCCACTTCCTCCGCATCAGTAGCTGTCGGGTGAAAATGATGAGGCCGCGACTGTAGCTTCAACCCAAGCCACGAGAGGTTGCTAATGGAGAAATGTATATGTTGCAGTCGCGACTCATGTGAGTCTCTCCAGACGCACTGCGTTGCATGTCTGTACTTAAGGTGGCCACATTTTGAGTCACCTAATCCGAAAATCCAGAAATGGATCCAAGGCATTTGGACCAATCACGACACGGTGTCCATGCAGATACACCCTACAGGAAACATAACATGGGGCGCTGGGGATCATGATGCGTAGCTTAACACCCTCTCATGATTGGTCGGCTCCGGTTCTGGACATCTGGATCCGGTGTAGCCATGAGATGCTCACCCTGTCCTCCTTGATGTGCGGTGTGGGCAGCTTCACCCACAGGGAGGTGCTCCCCTATCCCATCCGGCGTAGCTGGAGCCGGCCAAAGCTATGCTGTCACTTGGAATCCTTCATCCTCCATTGGTCCACTCTCCATGTGTAGGGAGCTCTCTGGGTGTGTGTGTGTGTGAGTGTATTTGTGTGTTTGCGTATGTGTGTTTGGGTGTTTTAGAGTATTGGTATGTGTGTGTTTTGATGTTTGTGTGTGTTTCGTGACTGTGATAAAAGGGTCTTTAGGAAATTATTTTGGAGAAGGTTGACTGCAACAACCGTTGAAATGGTTTTGTTGTATCCCTCCTGCTCTGCAGTCCACATGGAAATACCCTCCACACGTCCTACTATTTCTTATTATAAATATCGACTGGATTTATAAATTGTAATATCTAATTGATATATGCTAGATGTATTTGTGGCTGTCATTGTCTTCAAACCTGCTCCTAGTTTGTGTTTTTTGTATTTTTTTGCCCGTTTTTCTGTTGACACGATGAATCCTGTTATCACGGTTGAATCTCCCTTAGTTTCAACAAAATGGCGGTCATGCCTGAGACATAAGTGAGACATCATTCATATGTTCCCGCTTATTGATTACACAAATGAGCGGTTTGTATTTGTGCAATCGCGGAGTCACGCCTCAGCGAACCTGGGAGTGCTCCGGACTGTTTTCGCCCGGCGTCGAGCGCACCAGCGGTGACACTTCCTGCCGCCCCTGAAGCTCTGAGCTCTGATTGGACGGCTGAGCTCCACGCATTAACCTGGGGGTGAACTGTTGCGTGTAACGTCTCTCTGTGCTCCATCAGCTGAAATTAGCTAATGACCGTTGGTTCCTCATGACTGAAGAGGAATCGCAGAAAACCTATGAAACATAC
>JAXIVH010000001.1:12858658-12943658 GCA_036785325.1 Urophycis tenuis
TGAATCACTCTGTTTGACCGACTCTGCCCGAGAGCATTCTGCACAAGAGCATGCTCTCACCTCACACGTAAACACCAGCGGTCACACCTTGGTCCTCGTTCACACTTTGTTTCCTCGTGATAACACGCTGTTGTGTAAAGGACTTTCCTGGCGATTCAGTGCTTTGGTCCTAAGCCCCGGGCTAAGTTGCTACCAACCAGAGCCACCCTGAAGCCAATTGATCCTCTGCTGATCTGGTAAAGTAGAGTCATTTTGTTTTGAATACATTTGTTTTGTAACAGGTGGTTTAGTGCCACCAGGAGAGACAGTATAATGGTTTAACCACCCGGGTCAGTATGGTCCTTTGATCACCGCACTTAAGGAAAACAAAGTTATTTCATACCCCTGCTCCTCTCAACTCTCTTTACGACCAGCAGAGAAAAAGATTGGATAGTGTGCAGTGCACCTTGAGGGCAATGTAAATGAATTACCAGGACTCTGCGATGCTGTCCAGGGTGTTTCATGACATCACACAAAGTGTAAAATATTAACGTTTTAAGCAATCAGAGACAATCCGTTAATAAGAGAGGAAATTACTTTGTGTTACATCTTCCAGGATACATAACAGTCATGATATCACATAAAAGCACAATGAAGAGAAAAGGCTCATGGCCCGCCAGGTCAACCTCTTGAAGAAACTGTATTATTACATTTAACGTAGAATATCGTTATTACTATGATTATTTTATCAGCACTTCCCCTGTGTGCGGAGCGGTCTCTATGTATTTATAATACCTCATTAGGTATGCAGACCAAGATCCTTCCGTTGGCACACCTGCACTAAAAGTAACTGATTGGATGACTCACCTATTCAGATATTCAGCTGTGACAATGATGACTTAATTACTTAATGAGTCTATTAAACTTTTTTCACCCCTCTTTCTCTTTCTTCTGAGTCCACCTATAGGTGTGAGCACCCACACTGTGGGGGAAATGGTTATCATGGTGATTAAATAGACCTGGTTATTTGGGCCAATAAGAGCCTGCTGTTCACGTGGCAGTTTAAACAGCCTGATTAAGACATAACCAGCCAAACGCTGAACAGCTGTTCAATGTTCCCACACTACCAGGAGGTCATTTTGACATGGGGAACTTCAATTCCAAACAATTGTTATCCATTTCTTTATTCAAAATGCCTTACACCAGCTAGCTCTCTCTAGTGTCAACCTCATTAATATCCTTTTGCAGGGTTGGTTCTGACAGTTGTACAGGTACATGTTTGACAGACATATATACAGGGATACAGCAAACTATGAAACGAAGTTTGCCATGAATTAATAATGACTACTTGAGCAATGATTGATGGGTAAGGGGAACTCAAAAACATCTCTTTTGTACCAGGTTTCGAAAACAAGACTCTCTCTCTCACCAATGCTAACTAGTTCCCCCAAATTTCACGATAGTATTACTGCCACTGTGGAAAAAAGCCCAAGCTGGTTGTTTTTATAGCATGAAATAAACATATTGATCCTTTTAAGTCTGCCGCAGGACTTTTCATGTAAATGAGAAAATTAAACAAAGCCAGAGGGGAGTAAAACAAGCCGTGCGTTAATAAGAACAGCCACCCTCCACTGTTTTTTGTCATGGGTCTTTTAACGTGAACGACCAAACACAGTCCAAACACAGCCCTGAGCCCTGTTAGCTCAGCTCTTCTGCTGCAGAGGCTCAGCCTCTGGGGATGGGACAGGTTAAACAGCTTTCAACTCTGCGCCACATGTTGCTCTCATATACCTAACACCAGAGCAGTAGTCGAATGGCAACGGGCCCAGAGAGTTCCATTTCTAACCGGAAAATACTGCCAATAAACAGTGGAGGCAGAGGTATACGTGTCGGGAGAGTAGAGGCTGAAAGGTATAGACGGCTGGCTGCCCCACTGGCTCTCTCTCTCTCTCTCTCTCTCTCTCTCTCTCTCTCTCTCTCTCTCTCTCTCTCTCTCTCTCTCTCTCTCGCTCTCTCTCTCTCTCCCTGTCTCTCTCTCACTCTCTCTCTCTCTCTCTCCCTCTCTTTTCCTCTCCCCCAGTCTCTCTCTTTCTCTCTGTGTGTCTCTCCCACTCAGCCACACTGCTTCAATATGATTCTCTGACAGCTCTGTTCTGTGTCTTTTACTTAAACATCCACGCACCGTTGCCTTGTTTTCAAGGACACACACACACACACACACACACACAACACACACACAAACACACACACACACACACACACACAAACACACACACACACACTCACACACACACACACACACACACACACAAACACACACACACACACACACACACACACACACACACTCACATACCACACTGAACTTTGCTTGTGTATCCATGTATGGATGATAGAAGACGGATGATAGATGAGAAAGGATGGGTGATAGAAGATGGATGATAGATGATAGATGAATGATGATGGTTGATAGAAGATGGATGGTTAAAGGTGTTAGGAGTTTCTGAAGCATAAGATTAGGGGCATGACATACATGTCACACTCATGCACTTCAATGTGACACTGGAAAATGTTATGTAACAATACGCCAACACATTTGACAAGCATCGTTTGTTTTTCAAAAGAAATGCTTGCCACATAATGCAGCAAGCAAGTACTGTTTCCGCTCGTAGAGTTTTGGACGTGGAACAGCGTGGTTAGCATAGGTTTGGATGAAACATAACTACTTTTTGGAAACCGCGGGTTCCAGGCACTCAAAAAAGCATCAAAAAGGAGAAGGAATTGATAAAAAGCCTTTATTTTGGTATGGCTTAAATCATTAAAATAAGAGCCTCTTATGGCTCTTATTTTAATGATTTAATCCATACCTTCTCCTTTTTTATGCTTTTTTGAGTGCCTGGGACCCACTGTTTTTAAATTGGATTTCTTCCCTACCCCAAGAGCACCTACTGACTGTATCTTTACCTGAGCGCCTGGTTGAATTCCTCTTACTTCATAACTACATTTAGCTCAGGCTCTTATGAATGTGGACCATGACAACCCTCCGATCCTGAACATGACGGTATAAGTAACCCTGAAACAACCCTTGAAGAAACCCTTAAGTTGCACTTCAATCAAACCTCAGAGTGAGACTTAAATTGCCTTTAAAATACCTTAAAGTACAACTCGAAGAAGCCAACACTTCAAAGAAACCCATAAAGGATCCCATAATGTAAGCCAAAAATTCAAATGAATATATTAAAACATGTCCTAATCAGCTATCAATCAGAAGTGAAGGTTTAAATAGCATCTGTAAGAGAGGCTACACCCAGAGTCAAGCCGAACAATTGGCAGGGTGTGTTAAGACAGCCCCCCCCCCGGAGGCTACGGAGACCCCACTACACTACACTAACATCTCATGTTACAAAACACCAGCTCAGGTTAACTCTATATTGAACTGTAGACAGACACAAGTTGACAGGCATAGCCTCTCTCTCCCTCTCACTCACTCACTCTTTCTTTCTCTCGCTCTCTCTCTTGGTCTCTTTCTCTCGATGCAATTAACCTCTATTCATGCATTATCTCACCCCAGAGTCAAAAATCCATGGTTGCGCACACACACACACACACACACACACACACACACACACACACACACACACACACACACACACACACCCCTCATTAAGTTCTTGTGTCTACTTCCAACCAACCAAGGAAGCACAGGAAGTAAATGATGCACATGAAATGCACACGATAAACAATTTCCTGTGCATCATAACATCACTTCCTCATTCACCCTGTTCACTTCCGGACGCGGTTGAGGCGTCCCTGTTGCATGGAGAGGAGCAGCTCAGCTGAGCCTTCACTGAGGTCATGAGGAGAATCTTAAAGACCAGGTTCAATGGGCCGGCGTGTCTTTCTGGAAGCCATCGTGGGTGCTGAGGCTGGCTCACGCTGTGGACAGCGTGTTAACAAATGGTGGCCAGGTATTGATTGCTATTCCCTTTACTTCATGCTCCCAAGAGAGAGCGCCCTTGTCTGATCCCACGGCCCACACAAAGCATACAATGCATGATCAGAGATACGGAGCGGCGCACTCTGTGTGTGGGGACGAGGACACGTCTGCCAGGGACTTGTTCAGGTTGTTCGGAGTTCTCGTGGCTTCATTCAAGTATAACAGGTTACAGGTTAATCGTGTGCTCTGTTGGCCTTTTATGTATTGCTTCAGTAATGTGTGTGCGTTTCTTGAGATCTGTTTGTGTGGGGACGTTACTGATGGGCTTGTGATGTTGTGGAGCCTTTCCTGCTGCTCTGCTGCTCTCCTCCCTCCGTCTGCAGTGTGGTTGTCATGATGATGGCCATGATGATGGTGATGGTGACGATGATGCATGGCTTTCCTGGTATTTCCTCTGCCGGAGGGCATGGTTGCTAGCCCCCACTGCCCCTCCCCACCCATCCCCCACCCAGCCCCCGCCCCATGAGTATATTTTAGTGGTCCTATGTTTTTCGGAAAAGGTCATCTTTAATTAATTATTTAATTTGTAGTTCGCAGTGCGCTAGAGATTTGGATGATCTCTGAAGAGAAGCCATTCTATCTATAGCTTCTGTTGTCTGTCTGCATCTGTCTGCATGTTTGCCTGCATGTCTGTCTGCCTACTATCTGCCTCTCTCTGTCTGTCTGCCTTCTGGCTAAGTCTGTGTGTCTATCGTGTGTATGTCTCAACTGAAGAGGTCTGTGTGTGTGTCTGTTTGTTTTTGCTTAAGGAGACATAATTGGACCACAAGTCTTATCCTCTCATGGGAACAATCCCACCCTATGGATCTACACATTATCTGCAGTAGGAATGCTGAGAATCTTGGCTGCACCGTTCATGACAAACAACCTCATATGAGACGATGCATGTTGCTGTTTCCCTCCTCAACATATGCGAGCCGTCATCATCACCATAGTAAACACAAGCTACGTACACTATTTACACATCTTGCGCTGAGTGCTAGTTAAGTGAGATTTATCCTTGTTCAGAGCCTTGCGAGTGTTCCGTCTTATTTAACAGTTTGCCTCGGCGGTGCAAACGTTTTAGGTTGTCCATTCTTTTGGCATTGGGAGTCAGAGGCCGGCCTCGGGAAGCTCGGGGGCAACACAGTGTGTTAACCAAGGAGCTACAGTGGCTGTGTTCCTGTAAAGGAAAGACACTCTGTTTCAACGTGTAAAGAAACAGAAATGGGGCATCTGGACTGGGGCCTGAAGGGGTTAGCTTCTTCAGGTGCCTTACACAATCTTAGCGAGTAGCGCTTGGTAGTGTAGAATTCGCCAATTTCCCAACCAAGGACGGAAAAGGAATTGACGAAAGGTTTGGCCTGAGGATTCTGGCAGCATCTGAAATTACAATAAAACAATTAAACACACCTTGATCCATGAGCAAGAGGTCATAATAAAATTCCAACACATTTTTGTTGGTAACATGGGGCAAGTGTGAGTGTGAGAGTGTCAAATCGAGTTGATATGGTAGTTAAAAACCATATTATAATTTTGTATTAATAAATAAATACCCCCCTTACGGGCGCGCATGGTGTTGACACTTCAGCATGACCACAGTAAAAGGTCACCACTCGCCACTGCCTTGATCTGACTCCATATATTGCCACACAATTACTGTGTGCAGTTAGAAACACTAACTATGACCGGTTTTCCTCACAAGGCAGGCTAAACCCGGATGATTGTAGTTAATTGAAATGTCTTTCCCGATTCTTTGAGTCCCCTCTCAGAGATGAATACCATGTCCCTTCACCCCCTACTGGATTTTAGGCAGAGTACTATGATTCCTTGATACCAAATCCTAGGTGGGCTACATCATAATTACCTAGCACATCAATGAGGCCGGATAGATATGGGCGACCACGATTCCCAGCCTACGTATTCACTCGTTCCACCTCGGCTCTGTTCGATGAGCTACTTCGACTGTCGTCACAGGAAGTACTACTCGCTAGATAACTATGTCCATAGCGGAACATCTCGCGGTTCTCAAATTCAGTAGGACCAGGGCATTCATTTAAGAATAGTCATTTATTAGACAGATGCAAGTCACTAACCAAACAAAAAATAAACACAGTGAGGAATGATTATTGAAAACACTACAAAAGGTTATAGAAAAACATACAAAGAATACAAGATAATAATCAGAGAATAAAGTTACCTGGGTTGTAGGAATGTGGCTACACGCATGACGCGTGGAAAGTTCTGACTACAGCTATCTTCCAAGAGCAGTGTGCTATATACTGTTACCCCAAAGCATTGTTTAGGAGCCCACATGCTGAGTATTCTTTCATCTAAGACCATTTGCTGTTGGTTCCAAGGGCCCAAAAAGGTGTGTCATCTTCAGCAGAGCTGACTGGGCATTACCTGATTTGATTTCATATGCATTGAGAATCCTAACCTCTGGGTTTCGGATGATAACCACATGATTTCCCTATGAGACTGAGACTGTTTTACTACACTTACATAGTTAATCAAAATGATACCAAATATGATATAAAAGTTACATTGTAAAGTAACACAATCATTTCCATATACTTTTCCCCTTTCACCCCCACGTCTGTGTCTTCAGTGTGAAAGGTGAGATTCTCTGGCCCCCAGAGGGTTGGGAGTGGGTCAGAGAATTACCAAGTAAAAGCAACATTCATTATCCCTACTTCCCCCTTATCCCCTTCGTCTGTGCCTTAGGTGTAAAGGGAGTCGGCTCCTCGCCTCCCTGATGGTTGGGAGTGGGTCAGGAGATCGATGGAAAGAAAATGCATTTAACTATATTGTCCTGCATTCCTTTGCAATCTTTCTGCAGGAAGCAAACCCCATATCTATCACCACATCAAAGATCAAGACAACAAAAGGTCCCGGCTAAGACTTTATCTTCCTACAGTAGCTATTTGTTAACTTGAAATCTTTATTGGTTGAATTCCCTATAGAAACTTATATATACGGTTGTATATAGTATCCTCAATGGTGTCCCTTTGAGACTGGAACTGTAATTGAACTGTGAAGTGCTTACAAATAAATTCACGTAACTTGAGCGGGGCGGCAGTAGCTCAGTGGGTAGAGTGGGTGGACAGAGCGGGTCGTCCACTCACCGTAGGATCAGCGGTTCGATCCCCTTGATCCCCCACCTCCAACTGTCCACATGTCAAACCCCACACAGATGTACTGATTGTAAGTCGCTTTTGGACAAAAGTGTCTGCTAAAGGCCCCTTTACTCGATCAACGGTTTCTGTCAAATTGACTGACATTCTTAATATGGCATGAAAATATAAATAATATATGCCTCCAGTGAGACTATAGACATTTGCAGTATTTATTGTTGATAGATATCAAGATATCCAATTAGGATCAATCAATAAGTAATCATGACCCTACATGACCTCCCTTGAGTGGCTGGCGGTGAGAACTAGACCGCAGCAGCACGGGGGAAAACAGCGCTACTTCCCACTACTTGAGGGTGCCAGAATCCAGCCGCTCTTATTGCGTGGTGACCCACAGGAAGCAGGAAGGGCACCGGTTGACGGCACCACGAAACAGATCACAGACGACGGCGAACCTGAGACCGAATAAATATGTCAACGCAAGGAGGACAGTGTGGCGAGGAAGCGCACGGAGACATCGGAGGCTCCGTGTTTGTCACGATAAACAGTTTGCATGACTTGATCCCGGGATTAGGGGCTGAATGGGGTGCGTTGGCAGCCCCCCCGCTGGAGGACGGGTGGAAAGACCGGCACTCTGCCTTTTGTCAGCGGTGACAAATAAAGGACAGAGCCGTCGGAGGTAATCCTGTGTACTTTACCGTGTCCTTTCTGGACAAATAGTTTAAGACAGCTGCACACCGCTGGAACACAGATCCTGAGAATAATGAGATTTGTTCGTAACGCCAACTCCCAAAAGGTTTTTGCATCATGTCCCATTATTATGTTGCTTGGATAAAGTATTTACCCAGTTTGGCTTTGTGCTCAGCTCTTGTTGTGTTCTGTCCCAGCTGGATGACCGTTGGCAGGGATAGTATAACTATTAACAGCCTTGACTGAAATTTTTTTTTTTATCTACAAATGTAACGCAATAATCCAACCCTACGAATGCTATGAATCGGGCAAAATGTTGGAGCGCCCTGACTTCATTTTGTGTTTGTATTGGATGAACAGCAGGGTTTAGAAAAGTAAAAGTCCTCTCAGGTATTTTCAGTCAGCCGTGTGTATTGGACAACACAGCCACTGGCACAGCCCAGAGGCACAGCAAACGACTGGAGTCATTCCAGCACTGCCTGGGTGGCTAAAGTGGCAGGGCATTTACTTTTTGTACCTGGAATTGACATGCTCTGAATAACATTATCTACACCGGCAAAGTAACTACTCGGCTGTGTCCCTGTTACATTTTTTTTTAACACACGTCAACGTTCACATTGTGTTGGGGTCAAATTCCACCCGTTTCAAGTTAGTTAATATTACTTTTTTATTTTTTTATTAAGGCTTTAAAAACCACAACCACAACAGAAACGTTGATGATCTTATATGACAGTATGAACAGTAGCCACTGTTCTATTATAAAAATGTAATTGGTTTTACATTGGTTTTTGACATTTTAGAAATGAAATGTCAATTCCAGCTAAAAATAGAGAAAGGTGTTCAAAATTATAGATGATTGTTATAAAGAAGATAAAATGCTGCAGGATAAATATCTCACTCGATTAAATTAAATACTTATGTGATGGGTTTTTTATATGTTAGAATTGAAGTATAAGATTCATGTACTCTAGGTTAGTTTTCACTGTTCAGAGCATTAAGTTGTGGCCATTGGTGAATCCATGACTGTTTTATGAGGTCCCTGTGTTGGTGTCTCGGCCTCTTTTACTGAGAGCCATATGGCAGTGCTGGGGAACAGAGACACCTTTAATGAGTTCCCACTAAAGCCCATGTCCTAGTAAGCAAATATGGAGCTGTGGATAAACTGGTCCAGATGTCCATTAGATGGTACATATAGCTTGGGAACATAGGAGCTGTTGTCATGTTTCCATGATCTGCCATATGTATCTAGGGAACCTAGGACCCTGGGAACATAGGATCCTATTTCATGTTCCCATGATCTGTCATAGTACATCTGGGGAACGCTGGGAATGTAGGATGCTGGGAACCTAGGAATGACCTGGGCTGAAGTACACCAATGAGTAGTTTATCTTCAGCACATACAGAGAGGATACTTCATATAAGAACTTCAAATGCATGTTAAATCCATCCATTCCATTTTAAATCCAATCCATTTTAAATGGATTTGTTGTGTCGGGGCCCTTGAAGAATGAAAAGCCTGTGCAGGAGTGCGGCAGGAATGCAGGCGCAGTGCAATGCTGCACGTGTCCAGGAGGGCTGTGACACGAGCCGATGTCCTCATTACATCCAGCAGCAGAGTGGGAAATGAGTGACGTTTGTTTACCGCTTGTTCTGTCCTTCAGTCTCGCTCTGTCATTAAAAGGCCGTCCACAGAGACAAACCACCTGGACGCCAAGAAGAGGAGGCATTAGTCAAGGCGATAAGTATCGCTCAAATCTGACATTCAGCATCCAATATTTTTGGGCGCTGAATGTCAAACAGCCAAAATCGATAGAGATCAAGGAAGGAAGACAGGTTGGTTTTTCAACTATAATTCAAATGATAATTATTCAAACAAAATGTGTATTAATAGACATGAATCCATACACCTACGTCATATTCCCAAAACAGACATCATTCGCAAATGGCTACAACTCTGAGCATGAGCATTGGTATTCACTGAGCTAAACTGCTTGGATGCTAATGGCGTCGTGCTTGACTTACTGGCCTGCTCAGCGGTATTGAGTTGTGATTACCCTTGAACAGGCATGCTGTGTTTTAGGCCTACATAAGTACAATCCAGATGTGTTGGGTTGTCATGAGTGATTTAGCAGAAAATAGGTCGGAGGCATTCAATGTGGCATTCAAACATACGTTTTTGTATGGTTTAAAAAGCAGGAGGACTACGTACGCCGAAGATCAGCTTGGTAGGCAAGAAATGGAAGGGCAGATAAGCAACAGTGGTACTTAAGCTGATGGGTGAGGGCTTTTATTACAGCTGATGGGAAAGACAATAGAACAAACTGGCTGGATTTCGAATAAAGCAAATACTGTTTCACTGCAGTGAACCTGGAAATGTACACATAGACAGCACACAATCTAAAATAATAACCCCTCCCACTTTTCATGTTTTTCAATTTTGCACCTTATTCTGCATTCCTGCATTTAAACCTGCACCTTTATCGCACATTTGCACTTCTGGTTAGAACGCCAACTGCATTTCGTTGTCTTTTTACTTGTACTCTGCACAATGACAATAAAGTTGAATCTAATCTAATCTAATCTAATCTAACAGCACAGAAACCAAGTAGCAATGGCTTGATTATTTTGTGCTTTTTGCCTCATTCATTCTTTGGTATATGCATGACAATGGAAAATATAAATCTGAAAATATTGTTGTACTTTCCAATGGCAAAATAACATCATATGGATCATGTTGTGCCGGACTCCCGCGTGCCTCTGGGGTACATGTCTTCGTTCTTGTACTGAGTGTAGGAACACAGAAAACACACTCATAGTCCTGCGCACGTGTATTTACTTGGGATTGCATCTGATGCACGTCGAAATTGAGATCGCCAAAAAAACGCACGCCATGAACGGCTCCATTGAAAACAATTGCTATGGCAACCGCACGCTGTTGCTGCGTGTTCTTCGGCCCGCCGTGATACGGCAACACGCAGCTTCAGCGCAGAGCGGCAAGGTCCACCGCCTCAAATGGTAGCAATTAGCTTTGCTTCCAAAGAAAAGGGACCAGTTGTTTTCCTGCTCGAGTCCATCTCAAGGTAAGTACATGCTGCGGGGAGATGCTACGTGGCGCCCGGCTGTGAGTTTATGGCTACCAGAACCACAAGATGGATTCCCAGAAGCTGCTGACGATCTGCCAAGCCAATTTGTCTTTGGTGAAGTATCGGTGAAATACCTCATGTTTCCAGATGCGGACTTATTATACCTTCAAGCTTTTGTAAATGTTATTTCATTTGGCCCAAAGGCGTAATAGAATAGAGACTTATGTTGTGTATTTGCTCAGTATGATATGGGTCTAGTGTACCGGGTTGCAGTGAAATACCCACTGCATCTTGTTGTGGGAGGTAAACTCACGTGGGTGATTCAGTGTGTGTTTTGAAGGAGGTTTCTGGAAGAGTTTTCGTCTGAGTGAGCAGTGCTACCGTCTTTAATGGGATGTTACAGGAAACCAAGAGCTGTCCGGGCTTTACCTTAACAACATATCAAGCACAGGAAACCAAGGCTCGCAGTATCATCTCCCCCCCCCCCCTGTACGCACAAGGGATCACATGAGAACGCATTGCAGCACTGAGGCCGGGCTTTCTTCTGAGCTTGTCGTGGACATGGTGTTCTGTGACTAAACGTGACAGACAGCGCGTGTGTCAGAGGAGGCGTGCTGATGACGCAGGCCGTCTTGACCGTCGTACGCACTGAAACAGCCTGAGGTTGTGGGGTAATCCATTCACACCTCTGGTGAGCGCTGATATTTCACCGCCCAATCGTTTTGAGGTTCTTTCACTTCACGTAACACCCTGGCCTCGCTTAGTTCTGCATTCCTGTGACGGGAACTTACTAAATCAGTGAGAGAGGTCAAAGATTTCAGTTTGTGACCCAGCTGGTTGCTGAGAAAATGACACATTTGAGTTTCGCCAGCGCTGAAAGACAAAACAGTGTGCATTCCTTGGCAAATTTAATTGTTCTTAAAGGTCACAACAAAGAAGGTCCAAACTTTTCGATGGCCCATGGAAATTCACAGACGTCCACAGAGACTGGCCGGTTCAACGCCAGTGATTAGCTGATAAGACCTTGCTGAAAGCTCAGTTCATTTGATAAATTAACTGCCATGCCTTGTTTTGTTCGATGAGACAAATTTTTATCCACTTTTTTTTACCTCAACTGTTTAGCAATGCATTGCAGACAAGAAGAAACCCCTGGATTCTCCAGGAGCCCCTGTTGCCAGGCAACGGTCATGACAAACGGACATAGGTCTTGAAGTATTTTCAGTGGGTTTTTATTCTCAGAACAGCATTGTTTTTTTTGTCATCTTTCTGGGGACACAACAGGCTTCAGAGGACAGTGGGGAGATAACGACAACGGATAACAAACACACTAGCAGCCCACGTCGGGTTCAGGGATCACGGGTCATTTGTGTTTTGATGGAACATGGGAGTCCAGCCAGAGACGGTCACCATGACGATTGCTGGTCCGGGTTCCGGAAGGTTCTGAGATGCTGAGGGCTGTGCGTCGGCAGCTCAGCCACGCATTGCGTCACCGCTTGCCGGCGCCACGTCCACCTCCCTCCACATCCAACTCCCTCCACATCCACCTCCCTCCACGTCCACCTCCCTCCACGTCCACCTCTCTCCACTTCCACCTCCCTCCACATCCACCTCCGTCCACGTCCACCTCCCTCCACATCCACCCCCCTCCACATCCACCTCCCTCAACGTCCACCTCCCTCCATGTCCACCTCCCTCCACGTCCACCTCCCTCCACATCCACCTCCCTTGACATCCACCTCCCTCCACATCCACCTCCCTCGACGTCCACCTCCCTCCACGTCCACATCCCTCCACGTCCACTCCCTCCACGTCCACCTCCCTCCACGTCCACCTCCCTCCACGTCCACCTCTCTCCACTTCCACCTCCCTCCACATCCACCCCCCTCCACATCCACCTCCTTGAACGTCCACCTCCCTCCATGTCCACCTCCCTCCATGTCCACCTCCCTCCACGTCCACCTCCCTCCATGTCCACCTCCCTCCACGTCCACCTCCCTCCACGCAAAGAGCGACCTCTGTGTGCGCAAAAAGTGCAGGCAATCGCGCGGCGGCGCCGCCGAGCGACTCTGACGGAGCGTTCGGAGGAATCGCTGACTCCGTGTGGCGGACAACACGTACGCAGCGTACCAGACTTGAAAACAAAACAAAAACGTAGAGCTTAAGTGTCAACAGCTGGCCCTGCGTTCAGGAGTGTTCCCCTCCAGGACGTGTCCTCGCTGGGCAGCTTTGATCAGTCATCTGCTCCTTGTGGACCCAAATCAAGGCCGCAATTAGCCTCGCGCCGAAGACAAAGTGTGTGTGCGCTTTTAGCTGTTGTTTCTGGCTTTTCGTCAGGGGTTCAAATATTTAGCGAATTCTCTCTCGCTGCTAAAAATTACATCATTGTGCAATATTGTTTGCTAACTGTTGGTAAGGATGAATAATTATACAACAACAACAATCAATAATTATCAACACAACACAATGGAAGTGGGAGAGACAGTGGGGGGGAGAGTTTGTCTGTGTGTCTCTCTGTGAGAAGCAAACCTGGCTGACTCTGTGGCCAAGCCATTGCACTCATTACTGTGACTGTTAGCATAGCGCTCCCGTTACATTATGCTGCTCAATTAAAGCAGATGGACTTTCAATCTCGCTTTCCGCACCATTTCCTGTGGTTACAGACAGCATGCGCGCACGTGTGTGTGTGTGTGTGTGTGTGTGTGTGTGTGTGTGTGTGTGTGTGTGTGTGTATGTTCACATTGGTTGAGTGCAAAACTAGGCAGTATCAGTGCCAGAGTGGGTTTTTCTCACACATACACACATGCACACACACACACGTGCATGCACATACACACATGCACACACACACACGTGCATGCACACACACAGCGCTTCCATGGGGTGGGGGTTATGGTGAGCCTTAATAGCAGCTGTAAGTCACCTTGCCTCTGTCCTCGTGGAGGTGGACCTGCATGCTTCTCCCCCCTGACTGATGAGGGCTGTGCGGGGGTCTGGGTGGTGGTCCACAGGGGGGTGATTACCACCAGGATGGATGTGTGTTGAGGGTGGGGGGAGTGGAGGTCAGGCTAGCGCATCGGCCCCCACTAATCACAGTAGATGAGTGGCCTGGTAAATGGAGAGCCAAAGAGAAGTGCACAAGCCATTTATTCACTTAGCTTGAGAGGGCGCATTAGGCTGGATTCTGGAGCCTGAAGGACGCAGCCCCTCACCCCAGGTGAGGGGAGACATGCTGGGCTCACCCCTGGGGGGGAGACAGGTCAGCTGGATGCTCCGCGGGCGGGGTGGTTGTACTGTCACACCGAAACGTCTCGGCGCAGTCTCGGGTTCCCTCTCTCTCTCTCTCTCTCCACCCACTGACCTGTGTGGAACCAGAACCAGAGGAGGATGCAGATGCCGGTCACATTTGAGACTGGCATCTTTTGCAGAAACCGAACGAACGTTTGATGCTGTGATTTCTTCACAACATGAACGTTTCTCTCTTATTCGTCGTGCTGACTGGTGAATCCCTCACGTTCATCCATCTTACATCCTTCATTTCAGCTGCGAGAGTCAAATAGAGACAGGAGAAGCTATCTGGAGCACTTATTCTTTCATTTAATATTATTTTTCCCACTCTTTTTCACTGCGTACATGTCCTCGGTCCCCCTATGCATTATTCATCACTGTAAATACAACTAGTGAATAGGATGGTTTACTGGAGTGAACGGCACAAAGGGTCCTGTCCTTAATCTCACTGCCCCCACTGTCGACCTCCACAGCGCACTGGGCTCACACTCCACAGTGGACCCACTCATGAGTGCAGGAGATGTTGACTGAATGCGGCAGCATGACATCCCATGCTGCGCAAAAACGCAAAAAAGGTTCACAGCCTGAGACTTGCTTGCAAGAGAATGCATAATACGCAAAGTAATGGCCATTCTCTACTGATCATATTATTTGATTATTAGTGTTTGATTGTGTATACACATAGATCTTTTCGCTGTGATTCTTATTTGTGTAATTGTATCTTCAGATTTCTGTTCTTTTTGCAGTGACTGTTTTTGCATTTCCTTCATGGAAGAATAACGTTTTGTCTTATCTCAAGTTTCAGCAGCTGTTTGAAATAAATTAGCTTGTTAAAGCTCATCATAAAGGCAGGCATGAAAAGTTTGAGCTAAGTAGGTCTTGTGGTTGTGTTTGTTGGTGACTGTGTAGGGGCTTATGTTTTGATCACATTAAATGCTTAAGTGGGTCTAATTTGATTTAATTACCTAGGGGTATTCATATGATGAAGTAATTATCTCATCGCAAACAGTTTTACGTAGCATGAGCATTTAAAATAGTATTCCAAACTGTCAACATGCCCTTGAATGAAATGTGTTCTTCTTTAAGATGTTTGAAATCTTTTAAATCAGCTTTACTCCAGTCATTTCATCTGTTAATATTTTGTCCAGTCAACTTCAAATATATTTATCGTAAAGAAAAAGTCTCCTTTGTTATCCATGGTCAGTGTTGTGTTCCGACTCACACCGCAGCCCTGAGGATCCTCGT
Source organism: Urophycis tenuis (assembly GCA_036785325.1). Taxonomy (NCBI): domain Eukaryota; kingdom Metazoa; phylum Chordata; class Actinopteri; order Gadiformes; family Phycidae; genus Urophycis; species Urophycis tenuis. The sequence goes on from JAXIVH010000001.1 coordinate 12,874,054, forward strand.
CCGAGGGAAGGGACTGGGAGCCCTCCAGAGTTCTGCTGGACGTCTTGTAACCTAATTTAATGAAGACAAGCACTGTAATAAGTCTGGCCTTATTTTGAAGAACCCAATTATAAGGTGAGGCTCAGTGAAGCCTCGCCAGGCCTGCTGAGATCCCTCTTCATTGGCTTTCAAGATGGAGTCAGATTTAGAGCCGTGGCTGGAGTGGAACGCCGTGTGCCTTCGCTTAGCGCGAGGACGTCACAATGTCTCGAAAGAGGACGGCGATTGGAAAATTATAGAAAGTAAACAGAGGGTTTTTTTTTTTTAAGTCGGAGCAGTTTACTGCTTTGAAAATGGCTCCCCTGTTGTATTTGTTTTTGAAAAGCGATCTCTGAGTGAAGAAAAAGAGTCCGTTGAAAGGAACTTCAGGGATTGCACTAAAACAGTGTGTTTTAGTGCTCTACTTTGTGGGCTGAGACGCGTCTTTGTCCCTTTTGACTCGCCAAGGTTTAGCTTGCGAATAATAATGTGTGTTTTATAGAGAGCCCTCCTAAAAAACGTAACCTGTGTGTGAACTTTTCAAAGTTTAAACGATCGTCTTTGTGGGCTTTGTTTGTTCACAGTACTGTCATAGTGATTTGAGTAATGTGAAATATAAGAATAAGAACAAGCGCAGAGAGTATTTTAACAGTCAGTGGGTGGGCCATTGTGGATAATTACAATTTGAAATCACTATTTTCACCAGACTCATTAAATTTGATGTTAAATCAGTTCATCGGGAATCTTTGTTTTTTAGGGAGTGCATAGCACAGTGACGAGGAAGTTAATGGGGGTGAAATAATCAATTAGGAAAATCAATCACTTTGAATATGCAAAGCACACCTGGAAGATGTACGCGTGTGGGACACATCAGACCACATCACGTAGGTCTTCCCCGTCCGTCCATCACCTTGTCAGAGGAATGATGGGTTCCAGCTTGATGTGTTCCTGCTTTCAGCTAATTAGCAAACATGCTCAGCACTCCCGGGCCAATGTTAAGTAGCACACGGTATTCTGGCATCAGGTCACGTCTGACAGGGAGGGAGCCTCACACAGGGCGCACCCATAGATGACAGCCAGCCAATAGACATGCACTCACCAGGGGCACACACACACACACACACACACACACACACACACCCTGCAATCACGCACGGATAAGAACGATGAATTAAGCAGAAGAGCAGGTGAGTTGTGCGGTGGGGTCTGGCAGGGGGGGGGGGGGGAGGGGTTCTTGTCGGATAAATGAAAGGAAGATGTTCTAAGTGTCTCGGTGCTTCCATTATACCGCTGTGACATCAGCATGAGCGGTGACACATGCAATCACAGGTGGTGAACCAGAGAGCCAATCAGCAGCGGCCTGTCATCTGACAGCAGAAGAGCAGGGAGGTTGAGACCTCCTCTTCACCGCCTCCCCCACCTCCTCCCCTTACCCCCTCTCCTCTCCTCTCCTCTCTTCTCCTCTTTGCTCTCAATCGGTGGTTAGCTGAGACCACTTCTCTGGGTTGACAGCCTGCTTGAGAGCCGTTTACAATTGTGTTGCGCGTAGCGTTGTTGTTGTTGTTGTTGTTGTTATTGTTTTCACCTCAGCCGCACCCTCAGCTTCCTCTTCCACTTGGAGTGAGGCTTCTTTTCACGTAGGGACTTCATGCCAGCTCATTAAACTCACTTTAGTGTGCAGGCAGAAGAGACCGTGTGGGGGGGCTCTAATCGCTCTGATCGGGGCAAACAGGAAGTTGACTTGGCTAATTTGTTTTCAGATGCACAAATAAAGTTTCCCTCGAACCAGTGATCTCGCTAAGGCTGCACTGTAAACAAACAGGCCAAGGATAAGAGAGAGAGAGACAGTGTGTGTGTGTGTGTGTGTGTGTGTGTGTGTGTGCGTGCGTGCGTGCGTGCGTGTGTGTGTGTGTATGTGTGTGTGTGTGGGGGTGTGTGTGTGTGTGAGGCATGTTGAAGTGGAGTCTTCCTTTCCCCACTCTCCGTTGTGTGTGTGTGTGTGTGTGTGTGTGTGTGTGTGTGTGTGTCTGTGTCTGTGTGTGTGTGTGTGTGTGTGTGTGTGTGTGTGTGTGTGTATGTGTGTGTGTGTGTGTGTGTGTGTGTGTGTGTGTGTGTCTGTGTCTGTGAGCTCCGGCGTGTGCGTGTACACCTGTGGGAAGAAGCATGTGTGTGCCGGTGCGTTCACGTCCGTGTGCGCGTATACTTAGAGTTTATAGTCCGCTGGGAAGCTGCTGACAGGTGACCAGAATGGGGGTGATGGATGGAAACACAAGCTGTATTTCATGCTGATGTTTCCTCTCTGACTCTGCGGGGCGATCATATCTGCTGGCCCTCGTTGAGGAGCAGCAGTCCGTCAGCGCGGAGCAGGCACTGCGCTCTGTAACTGCAGCGCCAGCAGGTGTGAGGCTTTTACAGGATGACAAACGGCCACTCTCAGACACTCCGGCGGACATGCGAAGTCACGTTAGGTGCGGGTCCTCACATTGCGTTGCTAAAATTACACTCCTTCTAATTACATTTGTGAGATTTTAATTAATCATGTACAAATGTCTACCGTAATGATATTATCATAATAGTATGAGCAACAGTGTAAAAGAGTATATTTTCAGACAGGAAGAAGATATTTTAGTGATCATGGTCTATTATAATCTGTACCAGATTGCGGTGCTGTAGACTGTGGGTGTGTTGTGGGCCCAGCCTGTTGTGGGCTTCAGGTGTAACTGAATAAGAAGCTACTGGATGCTGGTTGTGTGAGGGTTAGATAGTTGACAGGAAGGACACTGCATGAGACATTCAGTTGTTCCCTTATTCCCTCACATGAATACATCCACTGAGATAGGATCACACACACACACACACATCCATGTTTGTGTGGTTGCTCGCACTCACACACAAACATGTGTGCATGCAAGCAGACACACACACACACACACACACACACACACACACACACACACACACACACACACACACATACACACACACACACACACACACACACACACACACACACACACACACACACACACACACTACGCACAGATGCACAAACACACAAAAACAGGCACAAACGGAAAAGGGAAATTAGAAAATTGAACAGAAGTAATGAGCATGGGAAATTAAATTGGAGGAAAATAATAAATATATCGAGTGAAGACGAGGAAGAAACAATAGAAATTGAAAGATGAGCAAAAGACAATCAAAAAGAAAGATGCATTCATTGGCTAATTACAAAGCATACAAATACACGTGAATAATCAAGTTTAACATGTTTAGTCTTCACATAATTAGATCGACTTACTTTCCTTGGTTGGTGGTTCTGCGAAATCTGGCTCCCTTTTATTCTCGCCTGTTGCAGTGAACTCCTCATTTCCCTTTTCAGTGTTTGTTTGAATATGTTACCACAGTCCTGCCCCGCATTCCGTGCTAATTAACTGGACAAAGGGAAGGATTTGGAGCATCCAAGGAGCGAACAACACACACACACACACAATCCCGTTATATAACCACAGAGAAAATCCAAGAAGTGGTCCGAGTGTTCCGAGTGTCCCCCAAGCTGCTGGGGTTGTGGGGCCACGCAGGACGGTTTGCGCTGCAGCTATTCACCCATACATTTCTTACTGCACATTACTGAAGGATAAAGGTCCTGCATTTACAAAAGAAATGTCTAATGATGTGGGGGGTGATGATTAAGGGTTAAAACGATGTGTGGCGAAGCAGATGCATAATAATAATTACAAGAATTAATGATACAAAAGGTAGTTATATATTCAAAATAATAATAATAATAATAATAATAATAATAATAATAATAATAATAATAATAACAATAAGAAGAAGAAGAAGAAGAAGAAGAAGAAGAAGCAGAAGAAGAAGAAGAAGAAGCAGAAGAAGAAGAAGAAGAAGAAGAAGACGACAAAGAAGAATTATGATAATGGTCTGGTGACAGAGAGAAGGCCCTATTCGAGGGTGGAGGTGACGGATGTGTGGATGAGAGAGGAAAAGGCATAGTAATACGGGCAATGGTTTGTAGGTGGTGCAGGGCCACCTACAAACTAGTCGGGAGCAACAGAACTAGTTACTAGGGATGCACCCGAATACGAATACGTTATTCGGAAAGCACAGATAATGCGATGTAAACATATCTGTATTCTACCCGAATATTCGCGTTATTATTCGGCCAAAAAAAATCTTAAAATCAGTTCATATCATTGTGGATGGCAGGTTGGCAACAAGATAAAAATGTCTATTCTGTTTGCATCATCGGACTTTGATTTCACTAAATAGTCGTTTCATTTATTACAAATGATTGAAAGGAGATCACTTATGTCGTCGTCCCACTGAGTCAGCGCACAACAGCGAGCTGAGCTGAGCTGACCGCGGTGGACATGAAACTTAGAGCTTGAAATTAGACATTCGCCTGACATTCACCACATAGCTGATCTCTCTATCTTATTAAAAGTCAAATAATCTACTGACACAGTATGTTCTCCTGTTTTGTATTCCGTTGTGAAAATATAAATAGTGTGCGATGACAGTCGAACGTTTTACCGTGTATTTCAGTCAATATTAATTCCTTTAAGTGACATATGCTGCATGTATCAGTCAGGTTTAATGGAATTTTGACCAAGTATTTCATGGTTATTTAAACAAACAGCAACACATTCAAGTTTAGATTTATCATTCAGTATCCGCTGCGTGAGAGAGAGCGCAGCCCTTTGCATTACGTACGTTAGGCAGCAGGTGGCTTGTGCGTGTCCTAGTGGTGTGGACTGGCATACAATTCGGTAAGACAAATCAATGATCATTATGGCATTATCTATAAGAAACGTTCAAAACAGTAACCTGGTACTGCGTCTGGAGTAAAGGCAATTGTATAAAACATGTTAAATATGTATAGCCGACTCTGGAGGCCATGCAGGCTATTTCTTTCATAACTATGTAATTATTGTCGTAAAGTATATTTCATAATTAATTATATAACAATATTAAATCAATGTGATGCTTGGAAGGGACTACTATTGCATTGCAAATGAATATTAGGTTAGAAAATACAAATTCGGCACAATAAAGGAGACTTCCGGTATAAACCACGCCCATTTCCGGTTTTCTATCCGAATACAGATACAGATACAGATATTGTTTTGGTTGAACAGATACAGAAACAGATACAGATAGTGAGGTTGCTGTGCACCTCTACTAGTTACTGTATAAAGCAGACTCCATTTTACTCAGTGGGTCCACGTCCTGGCACACCTGAGCAGAGGGAATGTGAACGCTAGAACACAGCCGGTGATGCATGACCAATGTCTAAAAATCCCCCTCTGCATGTGAACAAACCAACCACGGCTTCTGAGGTGTGAATAGTGAAGAACAGAAGGAATCCTGTTGATTCCACTTGATACGTCGGGCTCCACCCCAGGGCACCTAGAGGGTGTTAGTAAAGCTGCCAAGGGCTCCCGAGGTTCCTGTTGAAAACGGAGTCTAATCCACAAAACATAACATCTGTACAGCGCGATGAAGAGTGATGCTGAGTTGCTAGAGGGGAGCTTGATGGCGTCTAGCATCACCTAGCATCACTTAGCTCCGTTCATGAAGACGTGGGGATTACAGCGTTTCCTCACAGGTGACGACGGGTATGGGTGTTACTTAAGGGACCCATCTGGCCACCAGTTAAGACTACCTTTCAAAGTGAAGGGAACTTGGGAGATTTAGTGACATCGTATCGTTGAAACTGAAGTCCATCTTTTGATGATACACTGGAAACACTAGGAATATCAGCCATGAACAGAAATAAAAGTCAGGTTCTACACATTTCTTTTTTTAAATGCATGACACACATCTATCCTTTCTACAAGTTCAAGTATTTTAATCCATTATTCATTTTCAGTTTTCCCACGCAGCATTTGGTAAATAAAGAATCCCAAATAAGGATGGCATTCAATTTGACAATTTGTCTCCATGGGATGCTTTGAACACACAGCCAACACAGAGACTGCAGGATCACACCAACCTCTGGAGCGCTCTGCGGCTCCAGATGAGTTAGCAGGATGAGTCCAGCAGGATGAGTCCAGCAGGATGAGTCCAACAGGATGACTCCACCAGGATGAGTCCAGCAGGATGAGTCCAACAGGATGAGTCCAGCAGGATGAGTCCAGCAGGATGAGTCCAACAGGATGAGTCCAGCAGGATGAATCCAGCAGGATGAGTCCAGCAGGATGAGTCTAGCAGGATGTGTCCAGCAGGATGAGTCCAGCAGCAAGCTGCGGGGACAACAAACGAAAACACGCTGATCGCTGTGGAGAGACTCGTTAGTTTCAACTTTCATCTTTCAAGCAGGATGGGAAATGAGGCAACGCACACACTCTGTACACCTTGGCTCGGACCTCACAAAATGTCTCTCATTGCTTTTTGCAGTCCCTGCTTGGGATCAAAAGGTTTGCGCTGCAGGTAGCCTCTCTCTAGTTGTCTGCTGCTGAAAAACAGATTCTTCGATACAGTTAGGATTCTGTCCCATGATGCACCACTCCGTAGTGTGGCCAAAAGTGATCTGGCTAGAGGATAATGGAGTCGCTGGGCTGAGAGGTACTGGGTTCGATTCCTAATGTCGGCATTCTGCGTGTGAGTACCCTTGAGCAGGAGGCCTAACCCCCTACCTCCCTGATCTTTAAGATATGCATCTCAACTGGCTGTGAGTCACTTTGGGTGTGAGTAAAATCTATTTGTAGTTGTATTGATTGTAGTAGTAGGATAATGCTGATCCAGGGAGTTTGACGTGACCTACTAGGCATTATGTTCAGATCTCTGTCTCATGGCAAAATGCAAATCATATTTACACTACTATTTGTCTGTAAAGTCAACAGGGTCAATATAAACAGACCAACAATGTTTTTTATCCCCAACATCTTTAATACAATAAGCAAAAGGAGTTGAACACATAGACTGAGAGAAATCAATAACACTCTTTGTGGACACTTGGACCATCCTATGTTACTAGCCAGAGCTGCAACCATACACAGCAAAACAAACAAAAACATTTGTCTTCCTTAAAGAGGCAGTGAGAGGACATCCCAGCTTCTGCGATGTGACCTCATTTCCAGATAAAAACAGATGTTAGGGCAGAGGTTAAACACAGGACACATTCAGGGTGGGGGGGGGAGTTGATGCAGCACAACAGCGATATTCCCAGTTTGAAACACAGCCCCCCCCCCCCCCCCCCCCCCCCCCCCACATGAAGCTCATGGCCATCTCACGTACGCCACAAACACATCTGTCCCGCAGGACACCACAGCTGTCGTGGCGGAACATCTCCCCGTCTTCTCCTCCGGGCTCCAGAGCGCTGCACGCGGACACCTCCCAAACAGGCGGCCGATGCGGTGCTCCGGAAGGAAGGACAACGGCGTGAGAGATGCGTCCGTCGGTCCTCTCGGGGGGGAAGAGACAGAGGAGAGAAAGCGCAGCCCCTTCAAGTCCCCGCTCTTCTGATCTCCTCCGTCAGTCCGTGTGATGTCCTTACAGGGAGGCGGCAGCTGGCAACGCGGCCCCTCGCCTCCGGAGCAGCCGGCCGGCGGAACCGAGGGCCCCGCAATCTGTTCACAGTGTCAGACCAGATCTCACTGCCCTTTGGTTTGGGGCTGCCATCAGGCCGAGTGGACCCCGTCTGCATCTCCGTGAAGCACATTGTTTTACCTCGAAGTGTGTAAGTACCCCGCACTCTATAGAGCAGTTTTGCTGTAAAGCTCTGTGTAAATTAAAACTATTAAACTATTAAAAATAGATAATATGGGCCATTCTGGAGGCCTGTTTGAACATGCCCACTCGTGGCCAATGCATCAGCTGGTATTGGAGAGCAATGTGTGGCTTGCCAGGGGAGCAAACACAGCTGCCAACAATGAGTGTCATTACCAGATAGTTGGCACATGTAGTTCATTTGTGTACACAAATAGTTAAAGGGCCACTAAATAGTGGCCCTTTAACTATAATAGTAAAATTATAATTATTATAATTATAATAGTGGTAGTAAAATTACTACCAGGTGTGAGTGGTGTTAGCCATTACAAGCCGTTTCAAAATCTGCCCTGCCCCGTGCTTTAGTGACATGAGCGGGTGCAACGGCTTGCAGAGGCTAATCACTCAGCACGCCTGGTGGTCAAATAGGGGCCCCCGTCATCAGAAGGAAAACACTGAGTTCATGTGACACACACAAAAACAAAGTGCTTGTACAAGGCATGATTTGACCCAGGCTCACAACGAATTGACCCAAACACTCAAACCGTTGCAAACATAAAACCGGAGGATAAGAGGATCTGGTCTGTTAGGAGTCCAATAGAACGGTCCGCTGCTCCCCCAGCTACAGCTCACATTGCTGCAGCCATGTTCACAGGCCCATGTCTCTCACAGGGGCCAGCTCGCTGCCCCGGGTGCGTTTGTTTTGCCTGTCCTCTCCGTCCAGCGGAGCCTGGCCTGTATCGGACAGACTCTGGCCAGAAGGCCCCTGGGATGCTGTGGGGTCAGGGCGACGGTCAAAGGCCTGTGGGAACTCGTCTCCGGCCGATGCATTCCCTTCCTGTTGGATCATGCTGGGGGTCGCTGCGGGGTCCCCGAGTGGTTGGTCGTCAGGGCGATGGTCTCACCAGTCGGGAGGAGTTTTGATGCTGAGGAGATTAATGGAAGGGTAATTTTTATCTGGTGGATTAAGCGCTCTTGTGGGGCAATTTGTCAAATACTAGATTCGGTCTTCAGACACAACTAGGGATCCGAGTGGAATGGTTGAATGTGAGAAAGGTTTCAATGCAGCAAGTTGCGTGCTGTTATTTGGTAAATACAATTCATGCATACATCCTAAGACGTTCCATATAAAGCATTCTGTTGATTAAGGAACCATATTTTGTGTGATCAAAAAAGTACTGAAAATCGAATGATACAATCTAAAAATGTGTTATGAAAAGAAACCATGGTCAATGGTTTTCATCAGACTATTATTCCTTATTATTCCATCTGCTCCTACTCTGTGAAATGCAAGTGAAGCATAATATCATATTTGCGTGAGAAACCAACTATTCTTGCAGATATCTGATGAGATGTACTATTCATGCCCGACAAAGAACACCGCCAGAGGGACTAAGGCGTAAAAAACATTCAGAAAAAAAGGTGCTCTTGCCTGTGAAAGCTGTGCTGGGTGTGAAACGGCTTGCGGCGCAACAGAAGATGAACAGCGGCACGTCGGCCCCAACGGCACACACCATCCAGCACACCAGCCCCACCAGCCCCATCGGTACACACCATCCAGCACACCAGCCCCACCAGCCCCACCAGAACACACCATCCAGCACACCAGCCCCACCAGCCCCACCAGAACACACCATCCAGCACACCCGGCCCCACCGGCACACACCATCCAGCACACCAGCCCCACCCGCACACACCATCCAGCACACCAGCCCCACCAGAAAACACCATCCAGCACACCCGGCCCCACCGGCACACACCATCCAGCACACCAGCCCCACCAGCCCCACCGGCACACACCATCCAGCACACCAGCCCCACCAGCCCCACCGGTACACACCATCCAGCACACCAGCCCCACCAGCCCCACCGGAACACACCATCCAGCACACCAGCCCCACCAGCCCCACCAGAAAACACCATCCAGCACACCCGGTCCCAGCGGCACACACCATCCAGCACACCAGCCCCACCAGCCCCACCAGAACACACCATCCAGCACACCAGCCCCACCCGCACACACCATCCAGCACACCAGCCCCACCAGCCTCACTGACACAGCCCATCCAGCACACCAGCCCCACTAGCCCCACCAGAACACATCATGCAGCACACACCATCCAGCACACCGGCCCCACCGCGCGCTGACACCAAACTCTCTGCCCAGGGGTACTCAAACAGGAGGCTTTTACTGAATGTCACCCATCAGTATAGCAGCTGCTGGCTGTTCAGTGGCTGGGAGAGGAAGCTGAGGCGTGGACGCGGCATTCTGCACAGTTCAGCTCCACGGCGAAATGCTCCCATCAAATGCTCTTATGAATAAAACAGCAAGACGACAGACAAAGAAAGCTGGACGAGCCAGCGGCTGTGATTACCAGACAAACTCTTATCGGTACCCAGAACTGCCGTATCCCCCCCCCCCATGCACACACTTTTATTATTTTAAGACACACATTATAATCAAAATATGGTGACATTATGCTGGCATTCTTGTAGTACTTTTTCTCTGCCAAATTAAAAATGCCCCTCTCCCACCTAAAAATGTCAAAACAATTGTCAATTTGAATATTGTTTTTCTTTTTCCTTTTCTTCAGTGACTTGTTCACCAGACAACAAAACGCCGACTTCCACAGTGGCAAACATATCTCAGAGCAGAACCGTGAAATATATATCTATATAAATACACTGTATATACTGTATATGTTCAGTTCTTTTCAATCAGGAAAAGCGATTGAATGTGCAACGAGATAACATGACCCTTCTCCACATCTGGTCAGGCCCGTAGGATTTAACATTTAGAAGGCCTGGCCCCCAGCACTGCTGGACTTGGACTCAGTTCAGAAGCGGACATCCTCTGAAGCTCTGGGACCCGAGATGCTTGCGCTTGGTGTCGCTGTGGGTGGTCTGGCGGGTCTAGACACAGTTCTGACTGCAAGTTCAAATCAAAGGGCCGTCTTACTGTTAATCACCACAGTGGATCAATGGACTACAACGGTTTTAATCGGGCTACGGCAATAATTCTGATTATTTTAGCACCTGAGTTTTGCTAAGCGATTTGATTTACTTGGCGTAACGTGAACGAATAAGACGCCTCGTGTCAACTTAGTCTGTCCTTGTATTCTGAGGCTATTCAGGGTAAAAATACACTCAGAGTTTCTCGATGTCCTCAGCAGCAGGCTAATCCTAATCCTAATAAAGACAGCGGGGATAAGCGCCTTCAGAGAGGTTTAATAACGGTTTGGGTCCCCTCCTCCGGGCCACTGAGGCCGACCTTCGACCTCTCCTGCTGGCGGTATTAAATGAGCCTGCGGGTCGGGTCGGGGCAAATTTCTGAGTTGCGCCGGAAGACGAACCCGGCCGCGGTTTTCATTACAGACCAGCGGAAAAATAGCACTTTTCACCGCCCGGAAAACCCCTGGTTTGGTTTCATCAGGGAAAACAAACGGCTGCAGGTTCTCCAGAGTTCTCTCCGTGCGTCTTCGCCGGTGACTTCAAAACTCCATTAGGCCTGATTAAGCACTTGATAGATTCAACCGTTCATCTGTGACGATTGATTGTTAAGGGTAACCTAACCTAACCTTAACCTCACGCCGATGTTGATTCAAATCAAAAGTTTTGCTGCTTTCTTTCACCTGAAATAAACTGAGATTACAAACAAACAATTTAAATCTAAAATAATGATCAGCTTGTTTGTACTCTCAACGATTGCCTGTTCTGGGTGATCACCTTTAAATGAAAGTTCAGATTCATTAGTGGGGTCACAGCTGCTTTCTGTAGGAGATTAGCACCCTGAAATCAGACACTTGTCAGCCGTGATGAGTCACCAGCTCGTCAACTCCCTAAATATTCACAATTGATCAGTGATCACGTGCGTGTTTCCACATAATCATCATGCCGAGCCCCGGCAGCTCAGCCCAGACTGAGTTCATCTGCATCATTGTTCAAAACTGATTCGGCTTCATAAACAATTGTTGTTTTGGTTACTCTTGGAAATTACTCTATTGTAGTTTTTGGTAAATGCAAAAGTCATTGTATTCTGTGATTATGCTCTGTGTCGAGGCGCTTTGGATAAAAGTGTCTGCTAAATAAATGACTGAATTATGACCACACAGTGGGGGTTAATATAATGTGTTTTTTTCTCCACCTCCTCTTTTAATCCATTGACAGTAGCATCAAGGACGTCTGGTTCAGGACTAATCTCGACAGGAAATCAGTTTTTTAAATGAACAGCACATAAAAGCTCAGAGAAGTGTGAATAATCTCGAAAGACGTCATGAAACAGAGTCAGGCTTTGGATATTTCTCCAGTCCTTGTGACCGGCCATTCTCTCTGGCAAGTACAGGACATCTCAAAGTCTGTTTTATGCTTTAACCTCTTGCAATGGGTCATTTTCCAGGTCACCAGTAGCCACGTTTTGCACGAGTTCTGGTTTCTTTTGAAGTGTACTTCCTCCCCCGCTGTGTTTTGTTCAACTTAAAATAGTTGCCAAGGAGGGGAGTATGTGGTTCCTTCACTCTTCCCTCCACACACTCAGCTCCTCAGCTCCAACCTTCCTCACCTGCCTCCCACTCAGTCATGTGTGGCCGCCGTACACCAAAATATCAACAATGATGAATCAAATCACCATTTTTCGCAAACTGTGATTTCACAGGTAATCCTCTGGTGTAAAACACTGCATGTACCCCGTACCTCCTCTCGTCGAGCTTGTAATGTCGATAAACCCTCTCAGCGACTACTTTGACTTCAACAGCAGCTGCTGGCTCTGTTCAAGTGACAGACATGTTGTCAGTGTGGGGGGTTCGGGCAAGTGTTTGGATGGTGATTACACTAAACTTGGACTCTCTGTCTTAATTTGAATGTTTGAGCTGGTGAGAGAGCGAGGGAAAGAGAGCGAGAGAGATTAGTGAGGGTTCCTTCCGAAACAGTCCTGAACCTAACCCTCTCTCTCTTCCATTTGAGCAATTTTGATTCTGCATTAAGAACAGGCCATTTGCTGCTGCCGACTGTTTCTAACATCAGTATTCAAGTATGCAGAAGTCAACTTTATTTTGCAGCCTTTTGTTCCCCAAGCATTTGTTCTCCGGATCATTCTCTCTTTGTTCTTCAATCATCTCCCACTTTATTTAGTCATTATCTCTCATAGGGTGTTTGTGCACCTTCTCCATCTCTCTCTCTCTCCCTATTCTTATCTGTTTTTCTCTCCCTCACTCTTGCCCTCGACCTATCGCGCTCTCCCCCCCTTCTCTCTCTCTCTCTCTCTCTCTCTCTCTCTCTCTCTCTCTCTCTCTCTCTCTCTCTCTCTCTCTCTCTCTCTCTCTCTCTCTCTCTCTCTCTCTCTCTCTCTCTCTCTCTCTCTCTCTCTCTCTCTCTCTCTCTCTCTCTCTCTCTCTCTCCTCTCTCTCTCTCTCTCGGCCCTGCTCCCGTGACACACCTCAAGTCGTAGTGCCAGCACGTCTTTGTTCTCTAAATGGACCGTGACTCGTGAACACACAGCTGGGCTCCACCAGACCATCATAAACACCACCTCTCCTCACCGCATAAACACACACCACTCTACCTCTGTACTCCCCCACCAGTCACACACTCTCCTCCGCCAAACCCCCCCACCCCTCTGCACCACTATACTCCCCCGCCAGACGCACTCTCTCCCCCGCTACACAGCCCGTTCTCCAACACAACGCTATGCTTATTTCTCTCCCACCCTCTCTCCTCCATCCCCTCTCCCTATCTCCCTCTCTCCCACACTCTCTTCCTCTCTGGCTTAAGATGTTCTGCTCGTCCTGCATCACTGGGTGTGCTTTTGCGAGGGTAAATGCATATGTTTGTGTGTGTGTGTGTGTGTGTGTGTGTGTGTGTGTGTGGTGTGTGTGCTTCTATGTGTGTGAGTGAGTGCATAAATGAGATGAGCCAGTGTGAGTGAGTGTGTTTGCTTGTGCGTGTGTGAATGAGTTTGTGTGTAACTGAAGGTGTGAGTATTGAGAGAAAGAGAGAGAGGGAGTCACTGTGAGTGTGTGAGTGTGTGTGTGTGTGTGTGTGTGTGTGTGTGTGTGTGTGTGTGTGTGTGTGTGTGTGTGTTCAGCAGAAGACTCCTCTCACCCAGATGCACCACAGAGCGACAGAGGAAATCATTCCTGCCTGTGGTCATCAAACTATACAATTTGTCACTATCACCTTAGTCCACTGCATAACTGGTTATCTCACTGCCTTACTGGTCATATTTACCACTACCAAATCCGACATGCTACATCTCTGTGTATGCTATTACCTCTATAGTGTAAGCCTAGATGTATGTACATTTATGTATATTTTTTATATTTTTTATATATATTTTGTATATTGTTTACATAGGTTTATATTATATATCTATAAATTCTGACAAGTCTGTCTCTTTTTTCCCTGGAGTATTAACGAACTAACAAATGCAATTTCCCTCAGGGATCATTAAAGTATTTCTGTCTGTCTGTGTGTATGTGTGAGCAGTTGTGGCAGACACACGTTACCGTGAGATATTTCATTCAGCACTGATCGACTTCAGATCCATAATGCATTTCAGACATGGCCAAGCAGAGGTTCGACCCACCACAGAGCCCACTGCTGCTTCTCTGTGCGCATGCTGCTTGGTTCTTACAACACATAGTTGGGTTTGGGATTCCACTGAGGCCCGTGGACCCTGTGATGTTTCTGCATCAAAGCTAGCGACCCCAACGTGCACACAAGCCATACAAACTTTATGCTGATTGTACAGATTTCTATACTAACTTCATCACATTCAAAGCGTAAGGTATAATTACGCTTGGGTACATCCTTCTGTGCTCTAAGTCATTGGGGTGTCTGTTCAAATTTGCTGAGCAGCTAAGCAGGGGACACTACCACTGATGACCACTGAGGAACTTTCAAAGCAAGAACCGTGATGGACCATATGATAACGTAGAAGGACGAAGAACATACACAACATCACAACAATCGATTGATATCACCCAAAAGGTGGTGTAAATGAGATCAAACATGTTGAAACAGGTCTGCTGTGGAAACAAGACAGCTCATATGACGTCAAAGAACCTATGCCCCCACAACAACATCAACAACACCAACAACACCGACATCAACAACAACACCAACAACACCAACATCAACAACAACACCAACAACACCAACATCAACAACAACACCAACAACACCAACATCAACAACAACAGCATGTTCCTGCTTTTAACATGTCAATGTTCTTTTTTTTTAATGTGATGTACATCTCAAGATAGTGATTATAATAATAAAAGCAAAAAAAAACCTCTTCTGTAGAGACATTTGTCTGTTCTTGGCTACTGTACAAACATGGCGGCCTCCATGAAAGAGGACCTGGGTGTACTACGAACCTCGATTAACATACCCAGGCTTAGTTTGGATAACCTGGATCGACAAATACGAAAGTCGCAATCAGAGTTAAACGGTACCACGAAGCTCACTTACGATTTGATTTGTCGAGCCAGGTTTTCCGCTTTAGTTTTGATGCGCGTTCCCGTAAAAGAGGCGTAACCCAACGTTATTCACCATGACGCAATGGATCCGACGGAGCGAAAATGGGCTATGTACTTCACTCAGGAGGAGCAAGTAGGCTAGTCGTTATGAACTCATACGAGGAGTTTAAAAAGAAAATAACGGCAAGGGGCAATACTGTTGCCCATAATAAGGCTATGGAGGTGTGCTGGCAAAAAATAGCAGATTCTGTGCGTAAGTGAAAAGATTCTGCATAGCCTAATTGTCTAAAAATAACTATGCCAAATGCAGAATTGTTCGCCATTAATCAGAATCATAATCAGAAACAAGTTTATTGCCAAGAAGGTTTGCACAATACAGTCTATGGTTTGCACCAACAAGGAATTTGACTTGGTGCAATTGGTGCAAGAGGAAAACAGTAGCCTATTAAAAATATAAGTAAAATAACTATAAATATATAGCCTACAATGTACAATATATACGGAGCAACAGTGCATGCAAATCACTTGTCAGAGGTGGGATTCGAACCCACGCCTCCAGGGGAGACTGCGACCTGAACGCAGCGCCCTAGACCGCTGTTCCGTCCTTACATTTTGAGGAAATTGTGCATTGTAAAATCCAAAAGCAACCCGATTTATTCTGTTATTTAGGGAATTAATTTCAAATACATCCTATATGTAAAAAAAAAAAAAAAAAAGTATTGCATGTGCCGGAAGGTAGTGACGGTGGTGTGGTGGATCAGTATGTGAACTGCACGCCAGCGATCGGTGTTCATATCTTGCCTGTCATATCATGCGTTTTACCCCATCTAGATTGGGTGTTAGCACGACCGTCCGAACATGGGTACAAGTAAGAAATAAGCACAAAAAAGAGTATTTTATTTTATTCTATTCTATTCTATTCTTAAAAAAAATATATTCAATGTGGTAAGTTGCAATGTCAGGTGAATGTAGCCTATGATTTGCAATAGGATAGGCTCTAACCTTTAATCTGATGTTGATTACCTGTAGCAAATAAGAAAAAAACTCAGCGAAACACCCTGACTATGAGGCGGCGCTCAGCTATAAGTAGCCGATCTAATCGGAAAGTTAGCTGAAAACCTCCTCCCGACCAGGTTTGGTTGCGAGCATAAGTTACCATGGTGATATAGCGCCGCTAAAAGAGAGCGACTTTCGTATGACAGCTAACCCAGGCTTTGAGCGCAACATACCTCGCTAACCCACTAATCGAGCTTCGTAGTACACGTCCACATGTTAATGTAATGGGCTTTTTCTAAGGTAACAAGAACACATCGATTCCTATTTTCATGGGACTATGCTAACGGAAACATAATATTGTATTCCATTTACACCAAGTCCCTTGTATGTGTTTACTTCCCCCCGCAGTGGGAGTGTTGTTTGATGGATCCAGTCATGTATGGTCTTCACAAACATAGGGCCCATTTAAACACAGTGGACCGTTCAGGAGACGTCACCGCATACATTGAGACGCTGAACACATACAGGCGCATTAAACGGAGCGTTCCGGGCCGTTGGCCACTGATGAGACAGTGGGTTTGTCATCTGATGAATGATCCCCGGACCCAGCGGGAGCATCAGCTGGACATCTTGTTGCTTCATCACTGTGAAATACGGATCAGTGACTCATAGATCAGCTATAATGGATGAACTGGCCTTTAGATCACAACTGCACCTCTTCAGAATGAATACAGATAGAAATAAACAATGAAATGCTTTGTTAAAATTTGGGATGGATAATGTCAATACAAATGTGTGATACAATCAAAATACAAAGTTAATTCACACACAAAAATAGAAAGCACTGCATAATATTTAGACCTTCTGTTTCGATATGCTGATATTAACAGCAATTTATAATTGCTCTATGTATCTTAGTACTTAGGCCAGAGATGCCGTACACTAGCAATGGTTAACCTAGCAATTGAAATGGTTGACACTTGTTCTGGTGACTTGCTTTCTGTATTGACAGCAATGAAGTGTTTCACCCTCTTCTGAAAATTGTACTTATTGAAAGTAGCATTGGACAAAAGCTGCTAAATGGCCTCGATGTAAATATTAGAATACCAGGATGTGTAAAAATGTCCAGATCGGTTTCTGCCGTTAAGCAAGACCATTAAATAAATCTAAATTGTAACTTTTACTTTGAAAAGAGCTGCCTATTCAAACGCGACTCAAGCGATAACCTAAGACCGTTGCAGGAAGAAAAATTATAAATATCTCACAATTTAAACTTGCAGAGATATCTTGAAAAGTGAGGTGCAGCGCCAGATAATCATCACGCTTCCAGCTGGAGCACATGTGGTAAATGTGAGCCGCTTGAGGAGGTCGGTTCGTCTCACCGTTCCGTTAATAATATCTTAATAATGCTGATGCTCGTGGGCCGTGATGAGAAGGAGAAGGTTCGTGATATTAGTTGGTTGGACTAGTTTGCCGCGTGTGTGTGTGTATGTGTGTGTGTGTGTGTGTGTGTGTGTGTGTGTGTGTGTGTTCATTGACTGCATTTTCGGATTCTTATTTATGGTCATTGATAAGCAATATTTAAATTGTATAACGATAGAGACTAGATAAGAATAAGATAAGATAAACATTAGGTAACATAAGGCAACAATTTATTCATCCCTCAAGTTTTAGAAACAAATCAAAAACAAATCACTAATAAAAATGAAGACATAAATATAACTTTACATTTACATTATATATTACATTCATTACATTACACAAATAACAAACAAATTAAAGTAAAAAAAATTCCAGAATATATCAGAACTTCTAAATCAAAAGTCCACTAGGACTGTACTGTTCCAGTGGTGCTGAACTGGAGAACAGGAGGAGTTCAACATGATGTTGAACTCCTCCAGACAAGGAATGCCCCCCCCCCCCTGTGTTTCCCTTCAAGTGCTAAATAGCCAGTGAGTCGGTTTAAAGAGCCTATTTATCTCGGAGGATGTCCTACGGCTAGCGCCCACACCCCCACTGACTTTCCAGCGGGGGGCGGGGGGGGGGGGGGTTGCACACAGGTGCTCATCCCCTTGAGGACATTCCTCTCCTCTGCCTCGAGCATACCGCCGCCTACCTTGCGAGGCGGCCGGGCTCACGTGGGAGTCCGTCTTGCCAGGCCTCGTGTGTGGCTCAGCGCAGTGGTTCGGACCAATCGGCGTCCTGTGAGGAGCTGCGGCGTCCACGTGATGCCTGATGCACATGAGCCGCGGAGTGGTCGTAGACAGATGGCTCATACAAGCACCTGCCAAGTGCTTGTTTGAAGGCGCCTGTCCTTGTGCAAACCGTTTGAGGACCACCTCCCAGATGCTTCTGTGTATCAAACCATCTGCTCGTCAGGTTAAAGTAAAAGCCTCCCGGAGCACATATTGCTTCATCAAACATGTTTGCTTGTTAAAAAACTGTTGTCCCATATAAATATATGTTTAATTTGTTGTCCATTCTGTCTTTACGTGGTTTTTTTGTTTAGGCTTCAAGTGATGGACAAAGGGATCTAAAAACATGAAATATTCATAATTTCACAGAGGGATGTATCCCCTACCTACCAAATGTCTTGGAAGAAAAATGTCAAAAAGTACATTAATATTCATCTCATACATCTCCAAATCAAGCTGGCTGTAGCTTCATTCAGCTTCCTGGTCAGCGTAATGAGAGCCTTCTGGTTTGGCCAGGTGAGTGTACGATAATTGCTCACCCACTTGACCACACAGTGAGGAGGGTAACTAGATTCCACCTGTCTAGTCGGCTCGAAGGAATTGAAGGAATTGTATCAACAATGGATTTCATGGGACCTTATTTCAACACTTTGATAATATTCAGAATTAGATGTAAATGATGGAATTCTGTTGTCTATTGCTTGACTTGATATTGAAATTAGCCTGTTAGGCTGATTTGTAGGTGGCCTTGTTTACAATACGTCTGCCGTGAAAGCGTATACCTGGAAACAGGAATAGTGAGCTGAGGTGGTTCACAGAGCCAGACCGTGTTCGCCATCTATTGGTAACAACTGAATGATTGCTGCTTTAAGCTGCCTCGGCATGCAAACCATCTTGGTGTCTCCCCCCACTCCCACCATGTAGCATAGTCCACCATGTAAACTAGTACAATAACGTTTATACCTTTGCTTCAATGTGTTTCTGTACAGAAATGCCACAATGCACATTTAAAACTTTTTATACTCCAGATTAATAAATGGTTTCTGCATTCACATAACAGGGATATCAAATTAAAAGGCTCTTGTTGCAGAAGTTTGTTGTGTTGCAGTGTGTAATTGACTGTAGGAATTGGCCCCCTTTTCGACGGAGCCACATCACTGCAACTGATGCAGTGATGTGACAAGAGGAAATGAGCCCCCAGGTTTGATTCCCGTGGTGGCAGACTCAGGACGAAGTATGCAACGTACGGTGCCAGCGGGGAAGCCGCTGTTGGCACCATACTTTGTGTGTATCATTTACATAAGTGTAAGAACAGCAGTCCAGTGTGTGAGCGCAGTGTTCTGGGGCAGGCTGTGAAGGTATTAACATACTGTGGGAATTAAGTGCAGTGTACGAGAGGCAGAAAGTGTGTTAACTAAAGAAAGGTGCTTAGGGCTGTTAAATCAAGTGTTTGACAAACTGCTGACTTGCAGTGGAATGCCGAGCTGTGTTATTAAAAATAATTTGCATCATATGTGAGTGTGATGACAGTGTGCAAGTCCATTCTAGGAATGTCTCTTTGCGGGCTAGGCTATTGTCGTGAGATAATGAGAAGCTTGTCTAACTGGGTTGGTAATGATGTTGTTGTGACAGACATGAATATAGCTAGCTGTGATTACATGAGTCAATCACTGCTTATTTGCTGAATGCACAGCTCACTTAAAGTGAATCATAAATAAACTGGCGATCCATTTCCATTAGAATCTCATAATTGCTGAAAATGCTTTGATCCTCTTATGAAATTATGTATAGACAGTTGATGTGTGTGTTTGACAGCGTCGTCTCACCTTTCTGCGAGGGCTGCAGATGCTGCTGTGTGCGCTCGCATTACGTTAAGCCCTGTTGGGGCTGAATCGTCAACGTGGGCAGCATGTAATCACCAACAACTCAACGATACACGCCTGTCATGATACAGGCCCTTCGTGATACAGGCCCATCGTGATACAGGCCCATCGTGATACAGGCCCTTTGTGATACAGGCCCTTCGTGATACAGGCCCATCGTGATAGAGGCCCGTCGTAATACAGGCCCATCTCAAAACAGGCCATTCAGGATTCAGGCCTGTAGTGATACAGGCCCTTTGTGATGCAGGCTCGTCGTGATGCAGGCCCGTCGTGATACAGGCCCTTCATGATACAGGCCCTTCGTGATACAGGCCTTTCATGATACAGGCCCGTCGTGATTCAGGCCCTTCATGATTCAGGCCTGTAGTGATACAGGCCCTTTGTGATACAGGCCCTTCGTGATACAGGCCTTTCATGATACAGGCCCGTCGTGATGCAGGCCCTTCATGATTCAGGCCTGTAGTGATACAGGCCCTTCGTGATACAGGCCCATCGTGATACAGGCCCGTTGTGATACAGGCCTTTCGTGATACAGGCCCTTTTAGATACAGGCCCTTTGTGATACAGGCCCGTTGTGATACAGGCCCTTCGTGATACAGGCCCTTCATGATACAGGCCCTTCATGATACAGGCCTGTTGTGATACAGGCGTGTGTGTGATTTGTGATGTATTGCACTGACCAGGTCATTTCTATTATGAAAATGGTGCTAAATCCCAACAAGGCTAACCCAGGTCAAAGAGACTAGCCCCCGGGCTACACCAGGTGAAAGAAAATAACCCAGGTCAAAGAACCTCGACTCAAAGAGACTAAACCAGATCATAAAAGAGGTTATGCCCTAGAGTAAGAAAGCACTTCAAAATGCAAATGAGGTCCCAAGGAGGCAGTGTTGTTGCCCTATAAAGAATGCTTGGCAACCGTATTTTAAAGAATGTGTACAATGAAGATCACTTCACAATCGTTCACAGAGCTACAATTCTAGTGAATGGAGTGAGAAACTCATGGCAGATCATATTTCATACACGTCTCGCTGGCTAAAGGTGATTCATTTTATTTGATGTGGGGACTGTTCCAGAAGCAAAATTAATTGTGCTTTCAAACCCAGGGTGCTATATTGAAATCTCACGGCCATTGACAAGAAGAAGTACATGCAGGAAGTGGTTCATAACTTGTCCTGTAGTTCCTTGACAGGTGACAGCTGATCTAAGCAGGGGGCGTCACTTTGTGTTGAAAAGCCGCAGGAACATCAGACGAGACAAGAATTTTAAATGCTCTTTAACGTAGGCTACGCACAGTCCAGAGAAAGTCTGTCTTCCCCAGGGGCTGTGTGGGGGGGGGGGGGGGGGGGGTGATCTGAACGCACCTTAACAGCGCATCAGAGAGGCATAGCCCAGGCTACTGCAGAGTCGACAAGTTATGAACTGCTTTTAAAAGGTGGAAGGGACAGGCCCCCATGGTTCCCAGTCGACACGACACCAATAGATCTGAGTGGAGTTGGACTCGCAGGAGAGGTGGAAGAGAGGCCTCATCATGTGCGTGTAAAGAGACGTGATGCGCGTAAACAGATGTGACGGTGTTCCACTCTGAATGGTGTCTGTATGCAAGCAGTGATGAGATTACACTCGACTGCTTCAACCCATCTCGCATGCCAGCAGCGTCTCCGCGGGGACACGGGCCTAGTGCAAATGAACTGACTTGAGTTTAACCAATAATAGCACTGACAAGGAACTAGCCGTCAGGAATTCTCCGATGATTCACATTTTCAGGATGATTCTGTTTGAAGCCTGCAATGAAGGCTCAGTTTTCAGGTTCAATCTATTTGAGATTGAGTGAACTCGTTCCTTGAGTTTCAGCTCAGCTGTGTGAACCCCAAAAAGGCCAAATGCTCGCTCGGGGCCCAGTTCGGGTGTCTAGACCCGCCGTGAATTGGCATCGGCAAATCTCCAGACACGATTGGTGTGGCGGGCGCGGGCCCTTGAGATGAAACACCCTGGCCTGCTAGTTGAATGCCCCGGAGTGTCTCTGAAGCATGAGAGCAATGTGTCCATGAAGGCCCTCATGCAGATAATAGAGTAAGATATGTATTTCAAGTTTGACAGGGAATGGCAAGAAAGGCACAATGAAGGAAGCCAAGGAAGTCTACATTTTAAATGATTTGAGTCACTGAATAACTCATTATTAGGGTAGTTATCATCAGGGTTGGCAGCACACAGGGACTGTGAGCTGCCAGGCTGTGAGCGTCGCCCTGCCACCCCCGGGGCTCTGGGGATGCTCCCCCCCGCCCGCATGTGCTTGATGTACGGCAGGGATTCACCCCGACAACCGCTCCTGTGGAGTCATTAGACTGGACCCCAACAGGGCGGGGGGGGGGGGGGGGGACTCTATTTCCAATCTGCCGGTGAAACAGGCTTCACATTTTGTCTTCGTCAGAGTGAATGTGAGGAGAGGGGATCCAAATAAATTGGTTTCTTCCTTCAAAAGGCCCCGACCCAAACGGGGGTGTGGGGGGTGGCTCTGAGCAGTGAGTGGTGATCACTCTTCGGCCCTCTGACATGTCTCCCGTTGCTGTTGGGGTTAAAATTATAGGCGTGCCAAAGGTTGGCATTTTCAGAAGCCCAACAATCAGTGCTGTGTGGGAGGAGACCATGTGTCACAATATACATGAACATACTAGTTTGGTCTCATCCCTGGTCCATAACAAGCTTACAACCACAACAAGCTAGCCGTTATAATAGTCCTGACGGACTAGGATAACGGTGTCTAAATAAAATGAAACATTTAATTTGATAATTCATATTGGCTACTGTTTTTTCGCTGTTTTTCAGCGACCCTAATAACTATTTCCAAAGAACAACGTAAGGTAGTGCGTGTGTACTTGGTGTTTGCCTGCCATCTAGTGGTCATTATATTGTCCTTACCTGCAGGCTTCAAAAGACACTCAGGGTCAGTCATGTCTGATTAGGCTCTTTGTGAAACGTGAAAATCGTACAGAGAGAAAAGGGGGGGAAAGCGAAAGGGCAAAACACATCACTCTGGTTTATCTATTGGCTACAGATAGGAGTTAAGCTCATTGCTTTTGACAGCTAACCTTCAGGCATTGATAATAATGACAGCCTAATCTCCTATTTATTGTACTGTCCAGTTCTATTGCAGATAGAACCCCAATAGCATATAAGTTCAAGATGAGTAAATCCTTCTGATGAATCCCAGACCGTATAATAATTTAAATAATAATAAATAATAACACGTTAATATTTGAACAATCTGCTTTTTTGTAAGACTGATTGCCTGAACATGAAATGGATGCATATTGGAGCTGGGTTTTGGGACTGTATTGTGCAGGCAGAACCCGCCCAGACAGCCAGCGCGTGTTGAAGAAGCAGGGTGTGCTGCTCTGTGTGATTGTCTGATATACTCAATCATCCCTCTGCACGCCGCGCTGCAGTCTGGGTCCTACAGTGCCATACAATGACAGAGGCTGCTTTCGCTACACAGGCATAGACACGCGCAGACGCACGCACGCACACACACACACACAGGTGTAAACACACACACACACACACACACACACACACAGACACACACACCCTCAAGCCCACAGTTACACCTACACACTTTGTCAGCCCAAGCACACATCTACACAGCAACACACAGTAGTTTTTTTGTGTGTTTTCCATATCAACAAAACAACAGCTCATTATTTCACCATGGTTACAGTCAGGTTTGACGTGTTAAATAAAATATGAAAAGTCTCCAATTCATTACGGACACATTATGGGCAAACCCAGTCAAGAAAGTCATTGAGGAATAAATAAAATGTGGCACTTATTTCAGAATGTATGTATGTGTGTGTGTGTGTGTGTGTGTGTGTGTGTGTGTGTGTGTGTGTGTGTGTGTGTGTGTGTGTGTGTGTTTGTGTGTGTGAGTGTGTGTGTGTGTGTGTGTGTGTGTGTGTGTACCAGGCGGACACATGTCATGTTTCACCCCAGAAGGACGTGTCCATCTTCTCCCCATGTGGCCGTCCATATAAACACAGAGTCCTACTCCAAGTGTTGGACCTCATCTCACAGTGCAAACAACCAGCTATGCTCTGACCCAAGCCAAACACTCACCTTAGGCCTCCATCTGAACTGAGTAGTGAGTACGAACAAGTGAGTAAGAGCCCTGGAGTATCAGAGAGATGCACACAGCTCTTTGGGTGGGTGGGAGTAGAGCAGAACCACTGATGGAAATGTTCCAGGAGATGTTTTGCCTCATAATGTGCCCTGTCGTAACCTAACATCACGATGCGTGGCGATTTGAATGATAATTAATGACCTTCCGCGACGATAAGTCTCTCCTCATTTAACTCCCACACTAACTGTTCCCACAGGCATTCACAATTGCCAAGTGCTTTTCATTTTGTGATTTGGATTTTCCACTGAGAGCATGGCCAGTACACGCTCTCTCTCTCTCTCTCTCTCTCTCTCTCTCTCTCTCTCTCTCTCTCTCTCTCTCTCTCTCTCTCTCTCTCTCTCTCTCTCTCTCTCTCTCTCTCTCTCTCTCTCTCTCTCTCTCTCTCTCTCTGTCCCTCTATCTCTCATACCCCCCAGGCACTATTATTTAGGAATTGGCTCCAACCTGAGTGTGATCCCCCAGGACTTCCAGGAAGCTCGTCTGCACTGCAGAGAGGGGATGCTGTCACCACAAGGCCAAACGTCTTCACGTTTAACCCTCAGAACAGGAGGAAAGCTTTGTTATGAGCTACAGTTTACATGAGGAATGTCACCGCCTGCACACAGACTGAAGGCCTATTGACCCCATGAGAGCATTTGCCATCTCTGGTATGATGATATGACTTTATAAAATTTGCACAATTCCTCCTTCATAGTCTACATTGACACCAATGATAAAAGCCTGTGCATTTAATGGGCGCACTGTGAGCCCTTTAACAGCCCTCCTTATATTGCCACCTGCACTATTGTGTGGATGTTATTAGTATGGATCTACCCGTGGTGCTGTTACTGATGGGCCATTGTGCCACTTGTTCCCTGTGCGCTTTACATCAATATCTCCCATCTTCTATTCATTGTCTTCACTCATTATCATTATTTTATTTGTTCCTATTTGCCATTTGTTTTTATTTGTTGAGTCTTTATTGTTAAGTCTTTATCCCCTCAGAAGTCAGAGGGAGACTGAACCCTGACAGACTATAGAAAGTAGTCAGATAATAGAGCAGGCATTCTCTACAACCTTAGACCGGCTGCAGTGAATTCATCCACTCCTTGTTGTTTGTTGTTTCTTGCTTTGTGCGACATGTGATGTGCATAGTTTTTTTTAGTTTTCTGCTTTTGGTGGAAGAATTAATCTGTGCAAATCATTCAAAATGAGATCGGAAAGAAGTGAGATAAGAGAATGAATGTGGTTGGATTGGCTCCCAGCTCACTAAAAATAGTTCAGAGTTCCTCCCTGCTCTGTGCCTCACGTTATTGTTAGGGCCTCTAAAGAAAGTACACTGTGAAGCACATTTCCCTGTAATGATTCAATTACTCATCGCAAGTGGCTTTGAATAATTCTACCACACGGCTCAATGTGATACACTGTGCACCCGTTCGCATCTTTCACAAGGGTTAAGCAGACGTCCACAGATACAGGAGGTCTGCTCCCCCAGAAGATCCATTCTTATCTGGTTATCCTTAAAGTCAATCAGCCCATCACTGAGCTTTCACAGTGACTGGATGGGCAGTGGAGATCCTAATAGCAGCGGCAGAGAAATACAAACAGCAAAGGCTTCACTTTCCTTTCAACACGAAATGTCTTCTTAGTCAGCTGCTCAGTTGTGAGATGATCTCCATGAGCTTTTAAGCATTAGTACACTATCTTATACCGGTAGGACAGTGGAAACTCTGTGTGTGTGTGTTGTGTGTGTGTGTGTGTGTGTGTGTGTGTGTGTGTGTGTGTGTGTGTGTGTGTGTGTGTGTGTGTGTGTGTGTGTGTGTGCGTGTGTGTGTGTGCGTGTGTGCATGTGTGTGTACTGCTCCAACCAATGAGTCAGTAGAGACGTGTTTGGTTCTAAGCAGTGTGCTGGTGTATGTATAAAATGCACTCGTTCTTTCATACACCCAATGCAGCACTATGCCTTTAAGACACTTGGGAGCAGGAGAGTTTGTAGCCACCTGGTTTAAGTGTCTGTTGGATGGAGATCTGAGCAGTTCCTCAGCTCAACAGAAGGTGTTAGTGATTTCTATGTCTGCAATAATGCTATATTTGAATCCATTGCTGATTGAATTATGACATGTATTTAAATTGACCTTCTATAAATGTTCTACTACAGGAAGCTTGGGCCTTCAGATTTCTGAAACGTCTGAAATCTTTCTGTTTCCCATAGAGTTTTTACAGCCACATTGTCTTTAGTTTCCTTGGTAATTCTTAGGGCCGGGAGGCGTCACCCTTTAGGCCAGGCAGGACCGTGTGCCAGAAGCTAGCTAATGACTCACTGTAGGCTTTGGGTTGATTATTGGTTGTTGTGATGGTTGCATGCTCGGGGTAGGCCTAGCAGTGCGTCTGGATCATTAACCCCTGGTGGGCCCTCGTCACCTCTGCCCCTCACTCAGCCCAGTGCCAAGTGCTCTCGGAGTATGTTGATATTATTGTGCCCTCCTTGTGTGGACTTGTAGGGACCGCCTCATCTTTGGCTCAGTCGGCCTTTGGTCCCCCCCCGGGACCCACAGCTCCCGGGGACATCCCTCACTTCTACATGAACGGGTGGTGTCGTTGGTCGTCCAACCCATGAGACACACCCACCAGCACACACACCCACCCACACCACACACTTCTGCCCCCAGCACACACCCGCAGCACCCCGCTAAATGGTGGATTCAGGTCTTCCACGGTGCGTTAGATTTGAATTCAGAAACAGCAGAGGGGGGGGGGGGTGGGGGCTGTGTAGTTGTTGTTGGGGTTCAACCGCCGGCTCTCTAGTGGCTTGAAATTGATTAACACTGCTGGTTTGTAATGGCATCAGATCAATACCCTTTAAACTTTGTTGCTGTGTACTAAATAGCTTTTATAATAATGAAGAAAACTAACTCAAAGTAAGCAAACTGAGAAAAAATCCAAACGTGATGCATGAATGAGAATTGCATTTTGAAGCGAGTTTCTAACACCATGCTGTTTCCCTCACCTATACACACCCCCTCCTTTCACACATTGAGGTGAGTAAAAGTTGCCTTCTGTGAAACAATCTGCCTTTGTTCAGGTCTGCATGGCAAGCTGCCGCACAGAAGAGAGAAAGTTAGGAAAATATCGGAATACTACCAACTTCAAGCTGTCAATTTCTACCCAGCATCAACAGCTCAGTCATGCACCATTTCTGTGTCCATTACTGTCTCTTCAAATAGCGTTACTATACTTTAGCCTTTCTAAATCACCAGAAATGGCTCTGATTAGCTATATCCCACGTTCCCCCATTTAGAGAAACTGGTTGTACCAGAAACATGTCCACTTTGTGTGTAGTTGTGCTTAGCCGCTGTGATCTTGTAACAGCGTGTCGTTATTGGGGACAGTAAGCTACTGTCGTATCCTTTCAGTGTATGAGCCTCATTGTGGATGTCAACAGCTTCAGTGACCTTCCATTGTACAAGTCGGACAATGGGTGGCCTGATCCGTGTGTGAGGGTTCTTGTGATTCTCACCAAAATACAATAGATGCATGTATACAAATCATCTGGTGATTTGAATCCATTCTTGGTTTTTCTTCACTTATGGTTTTTCTACACTTCACTTACTTGAACAGTCGGTTGGTTAGCAAGAGAAAACCTAAATCAGTTACACAATGCAGTAGCTTTGTCGCAGTTTACTATTCCCTGACAATTCATCCCTTGCGCCGTAAAAATTAACGACCTATGTAATTTGAGGGTGTGAGTGCACCCTGCGATGTTGCACACACCCAGTGCACACACACCGCAATAATGTTGTCATCCGCGGCTCTTTCATCCTCTACCGGATCACATTATTGTTCCATAGACGGCTGCACCCCGTAATGCCGGCGTGGGCATTACCCCTACTTCCACAGCTCCGGAGAGCGGTTCTCCGGGGGAGGCGGACTGCCCCTAGGGTGAAGGACCTAATGAGCTAACACTGGGTGCACTTACACGTGTCGCCCACCAGATCACAATGTGGGAGGAGAGTGGGGTGTGCGACTCCCAGCCAAAAGGCTCTGGTTTGAATCCCTCTATCGTGTGTCTCCCTGTGGGTGCCCTAACTCTCCTACTGGTTACTCAATGACATGAATCGGAATCAGCTCTAACCACATAGGGTCTACTTAAGAATACTTAACAGTGAAAAGAAGTCATTCTGGAATGGAAATGAGTGAATCATATCGTGATGTGTTGCCAAGCTTGGTGGATATAGGGTGAGACAATAAAAACATTGATAATGAATGTTATAAAGCATGCTGTGTTCACTCAGTGAAGACGGCATGGATTCACTATGGCGTGGAATTTGAAACTGTGCATGAAGGTCTATTTAAACCATCTCAATGACTCTGCTTCCACCTTCTCATGATACGATATCATGAGAAGGTGGAAGCAGAGTCATTGGAAGCAGAGTCAGTTTAAACAATTGGATCGGGGGCACTTATTATTCACTCCACTCAAAACTTACTGCATCAACTTTAAGATGGTGCTGTGGAAATTAGAAGGCACTGGAGAGAATGAATCATGGATCATGCTTCCCTGCCATTATTTCTGTTGTATCCTGCTGTCGCTGATACTACAATATTCTACATGGAACCAGAACAGATATTCTGTTTTTGGTAAGGCATTGTAAAACACACACACACTCACGCACAAACACCAGCACAGGGTACCAGCACGGCTCATCCTTAATACATTAGGGCTTGTGAATTCTGATTGAGGGGTCCCAACTGGAGGGATTGCGTGGATCATACAGGGACACCCTCCCCCATCACTATAACCTCAAAATAAGAAGACACTGAAGATGGTGTCCCTGAAAATGGAGCAACACGCCATACTTTTTTGAAGCTGCTTCGCTTTTTAGTGGTATCAAATTATTTAAGCCGGTGGATCTGTGTACAGGCATGTTCAGGGTGTGGAGCTGTGTGCAGGTTGAGATTGGTAAGACTGTTAAAACTCTGCCCTGCACATGTTTTAACTCAGCTTCTTGCTTCATTTCTATCTAATCACTTAGCAGATCTTTTTATCAAAAGCCCCTTTCAGTGAACTCTGATGCATGTCATTAAGGAACAGTAAGCTGTCTTGGCGTTGGATATCTTACCCTAGGATAACTAGGATAACTGAGGGTTAGACATTTGGGGTTTGAACCCAGAGCTTTTCATCATGGCAATATGAGCTTCATGATCCTGAGTAGGATTCATATACAATGTACTCTACTTGCAGATTATATACAGGTTATTTTGTGCATCTTTTGTCAGAATGATTGTAATGGTCTACCGTGTAACAATGCACCGTAATGTGATAACTGCCCTTCATCAACTTGCATTGTCTTGACAATACAACAGCATGATTATACGGATCGTGCCACAAATCCTTCTGAAAGGTCTTTGTCTGGATTTCAGATTTTTTACATGCCCAAGCTCACACAGATACCTAAATATACATTATATTTTTTATATAAATATAACTATAGAGTTAACTAGCATTTAGCATACTCTGTTGAATGGGTGAATAGCATGAGCGTAGAAACGAGCTAACCAGGTTAGCTCGTTTCAAGGCTGATGTTGAATTGGTACAGTGCAAGAACAATCTCCTCTGGCTATTGATCAGGGCGTCATGACTTGGACACAGAAACGTCGGGCAACAGATGGTCGGGGTAATAAGTCATACAATAGATAGTCCATGAAATAGGACGCACAAAAGTTCACGAAATATGTCACACAATTTCACACGCACAACTTGATGAAATAAACCACACAATAGATAGTCAGTGAAATAAGTCACACACTAGATACTTGATGAAATAAACCAGACAATAGATAGTCAGTGAAATAAGTCACACACCAGATACTTGATTAAATAAACCACACAATAGATAGTGGATGAAAAACGCCAGGCTACAGAGAGTTGCCGTAATAAGTGCTGCAAAAGGTAACACAACATGCCATGTGCTCCAGGCCGGTGGAGTGTGTCTCAGGTAACACTGGCACAGGTGGAATACATTCATCTTGGCTCATTGAGGAAGCCTCGGGGCTGTCAGATGGACACACAAACACACACACCAAGGAAACACAAACACACACACACACACACACACACACACACACACACACACACACACGCACGCACGCACACACACAAACACACACTCACACACACACACACACACACACACACACACACACACACACACTCACACACACACACACACACACACACTCACACTCACACACACACACACACACACACACACACACACACACACACACTCACACACACACACACACACACACACACACATATTCAATCACTCACACGATATGAGCGGCCCCAAATTCAATCCCTTTGTGTTCTATGGATGCCTAGCAAAGTACGTGCAACCTTATCTACCAAATGCACCCGAACAAGTGCACTCCAAACAAATCACAATGCTAACAAAATAGTGGAGATGGGAGGAGAGACGCCATTTCCAGTAGTCCATCATCTTACTGTGTGCAGAACGATTGAATACGTATTGGCAAGCCAATAGTATTGCATGAAGAAAAGGTTACCTGCCTACCTGCCTGTCTGCCTGTCTTTCTGTCTGTCTGTCTGTCTGTCTGTCTGTCTGTCTGTCTGTCTGTCTGTCTGTCTGTCTGTCTGTCTCTCTCTCTCTCTCTCTCTCTCTCTCTCTCTCTCTCTCTCTCTCTATCTATCTATCTATCTATCTATCTATCTATCTATCTATCTATCTATCTATCTATCTATCTATAACTAGCATAATATAGCCAAATGTCATAGACTGTCATCAAAGCAATCATGCAGTCTCCCATAAAAACCCCTTTCTGAAGTAGATTCTCTATTCTAAATGTACTGACATGAAATCACTGAGGTGATGCCTCTGCCTGAACAAATGTGCAGAGTACCCTAATCAGTAAAATTAGAGATTGTCAAACATGCTCATTTGGTGGCTATAACTTGACACCTCCCGCTTGCTGAAAGCCCTCGAAGCAGGACTCCATCTCAATATGTTATGACTAGGAGCATGGGAGGCTGCTGCCAGGCCAGGGAAGTTTGAGCAGGACGAGGAGGTGGGAACATGGTGATGGATGAGTGGTGTTGATTGTTCTTGTGATGATACCGCAGCTCGATAAGAGGGTGGGGGGGGGGTCTGAGTGTAAGTGGATGGAAACGCTACCAGGAGAGTGCTAATAATAGGACAGTTGAAATGGAGAGACGTGATTAATCTTCAGCGGTGTGATTATGGGTAACGGCTGAATAGATCATTGCTTTCACTGTTGGTTTTATCATTTTAATATATATTTTTGAGGGCTTTTGTGCCTTTATGGACGGAACAGCGGAGAGACAGGGAAGCATGCTGAACGAGCCAAGGGAGGACACGACGCAGGAAACCTTGTCAGGATCGCAGGATTCGTGCCAAAGACCGTGAGCATTTCCGAGCGTCGTTTGGTGCTCCCTCACCACAGGGTTGGTGCTACATGGTTAGCCTGAGCTCTCTCACATTAAGGTCAGGTTCACTGCCACCTCATTCGTAGCATTCCCCCACATGTCACAGGCTTTGTAAACATGACACATTGTGCTGCGCAGACTAAATTCTCTCTGTAAAAACGCTTGACAAGACCTCAACACACCACCACCGACAGGAAAGTACTTTTGACAAAAACACACATTCGTACCAGACAGTTGAAGCTTACCACCCGTGTGATCAAAACAACTGGAAATACTCAGTGACCAGTAAAGCTGGTAACTCAACATATTTCAACTTTTGGTACCTAATGTTTCTTTTGTCGTTGAGTTACCTCCTTGCCTGGTCAGAGAGTTTAGATATGAATCACACAGATGGTAAATGGGCTGCAGTATTTCTTGCTGTTCTAACCTCTGACATTTGTGTGTTAACAAGACAAACAAAAATAAATGCATTTTGTTTCTGTCTTTGCAATTTATTTCATATGTATATTACATATTTTGTATACATTTTTTTAGCTATGCCAGTTTTAGTCCACACACACATACCCGTTTTACAGAAAAACGACGAAAACAGTAGCTTAAGTAATGTACAGTAACTGACATCTTAAAATAGTATAATCATAAGAGCATGTAATTCCACGAGAGGAATTAATTGTGCATAGGAATGCTCATTATCATTGTCATAAATTTGGTTGAGGTTGAGGGATTTGAACCACCAACCCTCTCGTTGCTCATGCTCTACCCACTGAGTTATGACACCAAGTTAGCAGTTAAATGGCAATTAGCAGTCAAAGTTAACATTGGAAAGTTAGGCTCAATGTTGTCTCTATATGGGAGTTTTTTGCATTCTTAATCACAAATATCTAAAAAAAAGTATAACAGTATAAGTTTGAATGAAATCTCGAGGTTCAGTCGTTTAGCCTCCATTAATTGCACACATTTGGTGTGAAGAAGAATAATATGATGAAAAGCATTATCTTTGATTGTGCATTCCTATGCACAATAATAATAAACACTATGCTAAAATTATTTTTTGCATAGTGTGCATTTATTTATTTATTTTCATTTTCAAGAAATAAAAAGCTTACTGAACTTGCAAACCGGCTTTTGAAATTAAACTGTAACAGACACAACACACACACATACAGGTTGGTTAACCACACAGGTGGCAAGACCCGCATCACTGGGAGTCATAGTAGCAGCAACCCTGCCTCAGGAATCAACCCTGGAACCCACCAGCACACCCCAAACGCAGCCCAAACACACACTCATAACTACCATTGGCCCGGCCCTGTCCCCACGCGGTGCTGAGCACAACACAGAGCGGGCTAATGAGAGGCATTCGTCTCTCGCCTTCACTTCCCTTATTTCGGTATCAATCACGGGGAAACAGAGAACATGCCTTCAGCTCTGTGGCTAAGCTGCTGGGTACTGACCCAGCACCCCGCCTCCACGGAGAGTAATTACACGGGTCAGAGGGTCATGTGTTCGCCTCGGTTAGTTTGCTTATTAGTTTACTTTCACCTTTTTTTCCGCCATGGTTTGTTTTCAGGCATAGCCCCCAACCCCCCCCCCCCCCCCCCCACACACACACACACACACACACACATACACACGCACAATTCATCTCTCTGTTTGTCTGTTTACACAACGTAATGGGTATTAGAAAGACTGATGAACAAAAATTCTGCAGGGCTGTGTATTTTTCATACACACACAAATCTTTGTGAAAAATAAAGATTAATGCCCCCTGCCACACACACACACACACACACACTCCGCCCCAACACACACCCACAAACACACACACACACTCCGCCCCGACACACACCCACACACTATCCGCCCTAACACACACACACACACACACACACACACACACACTCCGCCTCAACACACACCCACGCAATATTCGCCCTAACACACACACACACACGCACTATCCACCCTAACACACATATACACACACACACTCCGCCCTAACACACATGTGCACACACACACATACACACACACACACACACACACATCCACGTGATATTGAAACAAGCATGGGCCCGCCCACACCCATGCACACACGCACACACGCCTTTCCTCAGTGTAAATCTTATTTCTGCCCTACCTGTTTGTGTGCGGCAATTTCACGCACAGTCAAGCGACCAGTCAATCCATTTTGCTTCCCGTGTTTTGGAGTACTTCCCCTCTCTCTCGAAGCCTGAAAGGGGTGTGTCACGCTCAGGTGCTGTGCAAGGAGAAAATGGAGACCTGTAGCCAGCTGTCAGTGCTGCGAACGGCCAAAGCTCATTGGTTAACACAGAACTGACATGTTCTCGACAGGTCAAGACCCTAATGACTGTTGCCTGTTTTAGAGCACATGTGGAAGCATAGGGTGAAGAGCTGGCATAGACCTTTCATGTGATGTACCACATACTTAGAATTGAGAACGCCCGCTACAAGCAAGCGAGCAAACAAACAAACAAACAAACACACACCAGCAATCTGTAAAGACAACACTGTTTGTACATATTCTGGTAATCAAATATAGCACAGATGAGCAGAAACTGAAAGGACTCCTACGTTAACACCAAGTGAGATGTCACTACGGCCCAGGGCAGATTTCCAAAGGGCTTGTGGCATCTGATCACCCTCACACCTGCAGGTAATGGAGGGGCCCTTTAAAGAACAATGGCTTGGGCGTACTGATCAAAGTCAAAGTCAAAGTCAAGTCAAAGTGAACTTTATTGTCAATCCTACCATACAATTAGTGCAAGTAATTATACAGAGGATCGAAATTACGTTTCTCCAAACTCCAAATGTGCAATAATTGTAACAGACAACATAAACATTATAGTGCAAAATACACACCCAGACAGACAGTGGGCATATACATTTTACAGTATAGGAAGTAGGGAAGGTGCAATATGGCAAAGTGCAAAAGTGCGGAACAGCAGCATGGAGATACATATGTATATCAACATGTATGGAATGTAAACAGCATGCATGGAATGTAAACAACATGTATGGAATGTAAACAGAATGAAATTATGCACGTACGAGCATGGTACTGACATTGAGTATAAATGATATTGACTGATGACACTGCATCCATCCCACGTCCAGAGCTCAGGGCAAAACCAAGCAGTCTCACAGCAGGGCCAACAAAGTGAGGCTTCCCACGACCTTGGTCAGGCCTTGGCGGCGTGCTCACAGCTTGGGTCACCACGGGACACGTGACTTCCCTTCACCTCCACCATTGTGTTCCCCCTCCCTCGCCCACGGAGTTCGTGTTTCACAGAAAGGCCTGCGGAAGGACAGCTCTAATAATAATCTGTTGGCGTGGAGAGAGGTTGTCCTGTTCCGTGCCGAAGTCAGCGCAGTCATCCGAAAAGCTGCATGAAGGGCCCGACACACACGTTGTTGTTTGTGGTGGTAATGTGAAGGTGGGTGTCTTTATTCTAGGGCTTATAGGCTGCTTCTTCATTTTTCAGGCGTGGCACTTTCCCGTCGGTAGCCTTCTCCTCCGATGCCATAGTTCTGGTAGCAGCTCAGTCCTTTAAGTATCAGAAATGAGAAATGAGAATAGAGAACATCAAAGTGAAGAACTCTGCGCAGCATATGAGACTGACGCCCGTCTCTCTGGAGTGCTGTTCAGCCCTGTGTTCAAATGTATTCAAATCTCAAGACGTCAAATAAATGGTTTCACTACAGTACTGGCTGACTGAACGACCGACGGGAGGGAAACACACACACACACACACACACACACACACACACACACACACACACACACACACACACACACACACACACACACACACACACACACACACACACATAACACTAGATTAAATCTAATCTTGTGTACTCTGTTTCATCTCTATTCAGTGTTTTGTAATCTGTCATTAACCAACGTATTTCATTTCATTTTGTATCCCCAATGCTCCATCTCTGAGGAAAATATCCATTGTTTTGTAGACGCTGCTGTTATATTTCATAAGATTACTACTAATTCTATAGTTTCGCACGTAAGCAAATAATACAATTATAAAAAAAATATATTTTTTTTATTTAGGTACAGGTCGTAGTCCAGCGATTTATAGGCCTGTTAGATGCGTAGCCTATAGCTATTTATTTTCCATGGAACTATATCGTTGCCTTGCCATATGCACTATGTACGAGGCATCTGTATTCACGAGGTTTTTTTTTTTACCCTACAGAAAAACCCAGTTTAATCACTTCAATATATATGGTAAACACAGCTGAACAAGCGCTAATGGTTAACTTAATTAAAAGGGATAGATACATTCAATGGGTTTACAATACATAGAGACGAGCTGCTACAGAAGCTGAGCAGAAAGCCTGTACAAATGGACCCGGTCAGTCCGTTCTCGGACCACAGCGACCGTCTGCAGCGCTACCGACGGACACGCCCACTGTCTGCGGGAACGCACCCTCTCTATCCCTGAGCCGTTACTTCTTCAACTTGGCTGAGCTATTTAGCTGATGACTTATTTCTAAATTCTATTTAACAGTTTTCTGTTTCTAAACAGAACAGGTAGGCCTACGGTGTGTGTGTCGACAATATACGTTTTAAGTTAATGGTGGCTTGTTTGTTTCTTGTTGTCATTGACTGCTATGTTGTTTGTCCGAATTATAGCCCTATTTCTTATGATCTTACTTATATCTTCATTATCTAGCCGTTTGGGTCGACAACAATCTTAAGGCTATCAGCCTAATTTTTCACAGTGCCACAGAAATTTGGACAACAACTCCATTGGTGCGGTTTTAATGTCAACCCTTACCTTTGTACGTTTTAATGAACTTAATCTAAACAGCCTATAGCTCAGCGGAGGACGAAAGAGGACTGAGACGACGTCCCACCGTTGATCCAAAGTTGTTAAAAAGGTTATCATTACCAAAGTCATTATTGAATCGAGCATATTTTATGATCTGGAGAGGCCAGGCGACACGGATGGAACCTAAAAGCTGGTTGATATTGATGTTAGTGTTTAAACTTAGATTTTCCTATTAACGTTATGGTTGTGACAGAAAAAGTGAGATCATCCACACAAACTGCTTTGTGGTGCACGCAAAAAAGATTTCTGCCTTTCCCCGTATTCTGTCAACATAGGCCACTCAGATGATCTGCAAGTAGAAGAAAGATTTGACACCCCAACGCCTCCATTGGATTGACATCGTGCGTCCTGGGGGCAAGGCACTCCCTTATAACGGAACACATCATTCCTATGTGTCCAAACTCCAAATGCATGCGCCGCTCATTTATTTGTGAGATCCGAGGAGCTGGAATCCAATTGCGCACCTGCCCGCGTGGGAGTGGGCGGGGCCTGGGAGGGGTCACTATTTGGCAGGATTGGCAGAAACGGGAGGGGAGGGCATTTCCTGACACCCGACAGCCGCGCGTGCATCAAATTTCAGCACCACAAGCCGGAGGAAAGCGGTCGGATTTGAGCTAGCAACCGACATTTGAGGACCCTCAACACGTACTATTTCGGGGAGTATCGCCGTTGAACGTTCCGTCGGACCCACCACGGGGAAAGTGTTAGCTGAACCGGGTAAGCATCGCAGTCGGACGCGCTCCCGACTGTCCACGGGCTGTGGCGTTAGCTAGCCGCCTAGCTTCGCGATGTGTTGTGCTAATGTCGGCTAAAGGCGAGGTCTGGGTGTAGCATCCATCACGCAGGGTAGTTTTACTATCAAACCCTATCTCACACTATCTGCGTGCATGCCTGACGAACAACCCCCATCTCCAGTCGGCGTGACGTGCCGGTGGATCTCTTCCCGGAGAGCATAGTTCCTCCACATGACCCTCCGCTACTACTGACGGCACGCCGAGCGATGCTATCCAGTCAGCCGGGTGCTGAACGGCGCTCTGGACCGAGCGGCGCGGAGCCGCTGCTGGAGCCACTAGCCTAGCATGCTACCACGGCTCCGCCGGCTAGGCTAGCGGGCAGCTCTGGCTGACGGACACCGGGAACCATCGTGGTGCACGCCGCCTCTGTCAGTGATGGAGCGGCGCTCAGAGTGCTGGAAGTATTTATTTGAATGGTCGTTCCTGTGGATGGCGTTGATTTGAGAAGGGTTGATGCCGCCCTCACCTCCTCTCACACACACACGGGTTTTTTGTGCCCGTGTGTGTGTTCTTTTGTTTGTCTGTTTGGCATTTGAATCGTGTGGTTTGTAAAGCGACATGTCAACGTGTTCACGTCGGCGTTGTTGTGTGTGTGTGTGTGTGTGTGTGTGTGTGTGTGTGTGTGTGTGTGTGTGTGTGTTATGTTGCTGTGTTTGCAGTATTCGGGGTGAGAGAGTGAGAGTGAGAGAGGGGGGGAGAGAAGGAAAGGAAGAGAAACAGGGAGAGAGAGTGGGAGAGGGAGAGACAAGAGAGAGAGAGAGGAGATAACGGATTGCGAGTCTATTAAAGTACATCAGAAGAAAACTATTGCATATTGATTACTTTTGATGTCAGAAGAGTGAAACCGCGACTCTTCCCAGAGGTGGTGTGACATGCTATGTAATGTCTATTATGTCGCAATGTGTCAATTGCCTCGTGTCATGTAGTCATCAAAAGACGCGAGTTAACGCACCAAAACTAGTAGTAAAACTTAAGCTGACACTTGAACAATCATTTTTGTTTGTGCCACATGATTAATTTCAAAAGTTGGAACAGGCTTCAAAATACCCCAATTGACTTCACAGTTCAAACAGTGTCTGAAAAGGCTCATCGCTTCTAACCTCATCGTAGAATACAAACAGTATTTCAGGCGGATAGCAATACAGTACGAGCGAGCCGAGCACGTTATGGCCCAGTACGTCACAACATTCATTGCCCGTAACCGGAGATGCGTGTGGGTATGCAGCGGTAGCCTATAGGGTCACATTGTGGCCGTTTATAGATCCTACGAGCGGCATTTAGGCCTGCACGGGGGACTCCGACTCGCTTGTAAATAGTCCCAGTATAGTTGCTGTGTTGGTGTTTCCTTTACTATAAGGCAGACAGGGCGGTACACCGGGACTAGTAGATTGCATTTGCCAGAAATTACTTTGAGCATCATTGACAACAGTTTGGCCAATAGACTGTAGTGTACTTTTGCTGTTGAATGGTTTTATTTATTTTCCCATTTTTCCACTAGGCTTGCAGAGAAACAAGAGAGGGATTAGAGATAAAGATGTAGCTGAATAGTTGCGGGCTGCTAAGCTGTAGGGACAGACTCCTCAAGCCCTGCCTTTGGAATCTGCATGCACGCTTGCGGTCCTCTGTCCCAGAGTGCGTCTTGTTTCAAAGGTTTGTGTTTGTTATTTGCATTACTGTGTGGAATATAGTCCTGTCACCTGTCACCCTTATGGGTTGCAACTCTTTCTGTTACACACTGTTATGCAGGCCTACCAATGCATTACTGTGATTTAAGCCAGGTAGACAGTAGAGTGGAATCTATTTAAGTGCTTTGCGGTTGCACATCCTGGTTTAATGATATGTTAATTAAAAATGCAGAGGATGGTAACTGGATCATCTTAGTGTCTAGTAATGAGGGAAGTTTGGCTAATGTGAAAAACACATTTTTAGATCAACACTATCACCGCTATAAGAGCAGAGGGAGGATGAACGTTGCAGCGCTGGATTCTCACTCCGTAGCCAGGATTAAAACACACCATATAGCCAGGGTGTAATACTGCTCTCATGTTTTGTTATTCCACCATAAATCATAAATAATAAATGCATGTGTTGCGGAAATTATATGCAAGCCTTTTGAATACACCACTTGCACGCATTTAGGCTGTGATGGCTACACCTAACCACATCCAGTTGTTGCAATCACCTGTCAGGCCCCTGATACATTATTATGTTTCACTGTTACTAAGTTACTTCAGTGAAGATTTTGTGACAAACATTTGGCCAGTCAGATCCAGCCACTGTTGTGCTTTCTGCAGTTAATGGCCTTTATTCTGTCGCCAGGATTAGGCATGACTATAATTTATGGGCCCAGCTAGGCAATCAATGACAGCCCGGGCTACATTGTATTCCCTGTCTCCCGGGAGAGGAAGCTACACACGCGGATCAGCACCCAGCTCCCTTTTATTGTGCTGGGCCCCGGGGTAACCATGGTAGCCCCATTCACGTCACCCCCTGTCCCTACCCACCCTCCCCACCGTCCCCACCCTCCCCCCACCTCATCCACGCCACATGGTGTTAAAACCTGCATGGGATTTGCGTGCAAAACGTAATGTTCCCAATAGGATTTGGATCAAGGCTATGCCGTCTTCATATCTTAAAGGCTTCTAATTATGGCCATTCTGCAAGGCTTTCAGCCACATTAACAATATAGTCTGTCTGTCTTTGTCGTGTTGGAGGGAGGTGACTCCTTTACTAACCGTTCAGAATAGGGCTTCTACTTTGTGAAATCACACCGCAATGATCGCCTTCACTTTGGAAGTATACAAGGGCTATTGCGTTTGAAACAGCCCCAGTGTTTCTCATGCGAGGTGTAGCAAAACAAAGTTTTGGTTAGCCTAGGATACGGTACATGTACGTTTAGTCACGATTTCACAGTACTACAACTCTCTTGAGTACTCTCGAAAAGTATCCCCAACCCCAAAAAATGCCCACGATGCATTCTGATGTACAGGCCCTATATGACGCCAGCCCCCATGTGGGCCCATCTGGATGACCCCGTTGCTAAGTGTCCTGCTAAGGGGGAGTTGCGCAGTGCACATGAATGAGGTCATCCCCTCAGCTGTTTCCGTACATCTGTTGGGTCCACACCCACACTGCCTTAGCAAGCGTGCCACAGCTCTCGGCGTTTACCTTCCACTGGTTTAACACTTTAAACGGCAACAGTTACTGCGTTTCCATGTGAACCCGTTGGAGGTACTTTTATAATACCCTGTTCACGTTCGTAAGTTAGCCCGATTACGGTAGGTATTGAGCCAGTGTGCTACAACAAAGTCTGATATTAATTACTGCTTGAGGCGTTCTGTGCTTGGGTAGGACCTAAAATTAGGTATCTGTTTACATTGGCACATCTTCACACAAATTGTATCACACTCGGGTAATAATCAAAATGCTTTCCTTGTTGAAATGTTGCTTTGACATGTAAAGTAATAAAATATATACAGTATATATTTTTTCTCAGTTCTGGAATCTTCTTCATGTTGTCTCTTCGGCATGAGCTACATTAGTTCCTTTATGTTGTCTTTGTGGATGAACAACACATTTACAATACATTTATTAATTTAGCAGATGCTTTTATCTAGATTATTCTAGATCAAAAAGGACAATTTCTTTTGATAGACGAGCTTCTCGTTCTGAGGCTATTACAGAGTGCTCTCATTTGATTTGGGGACAATTTGTCAATTGGAAATCTTTAAATCTGCCAACTTTGCAAGCAAAGTGAATTCAACAGTTGTTGTCGTTAACAAGCTTTTAAATAAGGTAGAATCATCCATTGTTTTATTTGTCCTTGTTAAAGTGCGGTCGATTTTTTTTTTCACAACGTTTATTTTGATATTAGTTTTTTTTATTACATTTCTCCATTTTATATAGTACCCAGATGCCAGGAAAAACAAGCCTGTTCTCCGAGAGAGACAAAGGAGAGGCTTCGATTGGCTGTAAATCTTTATTTACAACTTGAGGAGCACTTTACAGAGGAGTGAACTGTGTAAAGTGTCAGGCGTGGGGGCGAGGGCGTGGGCTCTGACAAGGCTGTGTTCCGCTGAAGGTTCCACCACTGACGTCCAGGGGTGCTGTCTTGCACGCGTCCCTGCCCCCCTGGTTCTCACCGAGGAGCTCACGGTAATGCCGCTTTTCGGTGCTCATTCAGTCATTATCAGTGGGACTCTTTCTCTCCATCTTGCTGCTTCCTGTTTGCTCCTCTGTGTGCCAGAGACTCCATGTTGTTCTTTTGATTTTTATCCCCAATAAATCTCGCAGGAGAATCTCGCTCAAGGGTGATTGTCTCTCCATCCCTCGCTGGTCTATTGTTCTGCTTCTCTCTATTCTCCTCTCTCCTTTCCTCTCCTGCAACCTGTAATATTGTCTCCATCTGGGACCAGTAAAAATGCTTCCAGCCATGGCCCAGCTCCCCCTCCCTCCGCCCATTGTGTCTTATCTCTCCTCTCTCTGTCTGTCTTTCTGTGCTTGCTCTGTGTGTCTGTCTCTGTGTATCAAGGTAATATGGTTGATGGTGGACCTTTCTGTCCGCCATGTTTAAGGTCCATTCA
This sequence comes from Urophycis tenuis, assembly GCA_036785325.1. Classification (NCBI taxonomy): domain Eukaryota; kingdom Metazoa; phylum Chordata; class Actinopteri; order Gadiformes; family Phycidae; genus Urophycis; species Urophycis tenuis. Next base: position 12,916,221 of record JAXIVH010000001.1, read on the forward strand.
CACTGGTGGTAGAGACCTCTCGCCTTTCAATGCAGTTTCTACGTTGGCTTCTCTGCCTGCTAATTATTACCCATCTGACTCTCTCTTGGAGTTTTCTTCCATCTCGTCGGTCTTATTTTCTTCCCATTTTTACTTTATTAAGTGTGAGAAATCATGCAACCCTTGACACTGGTTACAAATCCCATGGATTAAAACGCTGTCTGCCACTGCAGACTTATTAGGGAAACCTTCACTCTAGAAATGGAATCTCAATTTGCCCGTTATAAATAAATAGGTTAAATAAATAGGTTTGAAATACAATCTGAAACACGTCTTTTATGTGAGTAATTGGAAATGTGACGTCACTGGTTTCATATGATTTATGTCATTCTGTGTCAAATCGATGTGGTGCATTTAGTAATGTGTCCTTAAGAGCTCCTGAAAGAAAGAAACCATGAAGCCTTACTTTGACTTGTTGAAGTGCACAGCTGCTCGCAGTGGACGACATGTTAGCTCGCCCAGCCAGCTGTAGGCGTCATCTTCCCATCGACCGGGCTGACACATTTATGATGCGGGACCTGGTGTCGAGCAGGCTGTCTTTGGGACATTGTTCTGGGAGAATAACTAAACATACCATTAAACCACAGGGCTGTCACTGGCCACCTGGCACTTATTTGAACCAATCAGACATAAGTTAAGCATTGCCCGTGTTTTATTCTGTCTGTGTGGTCGTTTGAGGCTTTCTTTGGGTACACCGGGTGACGTGCAATGTTAGTTTTCTGTAGGCGGGACATAGTCATGATAATAATAATTCATTATATTTATATAGCGCTTTTCAAGGACCCAAAGACGCTTACATGGAAAAGAGAGAAGAAGAAAAAGAAGAAAAAGAACATAATAGAGACATACTGGGGGGACGAGGTAGGGACAACAGTGATTGACATGGAGGAATGAAGCACAGGGGGGAGGGACAGGACACTGGTTATGGGTAGGGGAGGTCAAAGGCTTGGGAGAAGAGGTAGGTTTTTAAATGGGACTTGAATGTGGGGAGTGAGGGGGAGTCGCGGACTGGTAGGGGGAGAGAGTTCCAGAGCCGGGGTGCAGAGCGGGAGAAGGCTCTGTCCCCAAAGGACTTAAGTTTGGACCTGGGTGTGATCAGGGAGAGACTGGAGGAGGATCGGAAGTGACAAATGGTAATTACATTTGTTCGACAACCTCAAGAGCATTTCACTGGACTGGAAGAACAGCACTCAGACCCCTTAGGGCCGGACAAAAATGTGTGTGAGGATATTGAAGGATTTCTATGCATGGTTTCAGGTTTCAGTGTCGCATCACCTTGATGTGACGACAGAGTCTTGAGAGTGAAGGAGCATCTACAGCTTGGGACCGTTGTGTCTCCCTTGAGAGCGGCGATATGACAGGTCAGGCCTTGGCTGCTCCTCAAGACTCTCCCTCTTGCTATGCGCCCATGTGGCCTTCTTTTTTTTTCTTCTCTCTCAAATATAGATCCGAGCTCTGAATCTGGGCCATTGCATTGTCAGCACATAAGCTCTCCATAATGACAAATGACAGGGATTGTAAAAGTCAGAGGTAGTGTCTTCTGGAGGAACAGCCCTGATGCCTTATATATGCACAGCAAGCACACTTTCAAAGTTACCCCTCAAAGTTTCAGCGCTTCGTCTTCTTCTTAACAAATGTGCATGTTTGTGTGAAACTGCAGAGCATCAACATTTTCCGCAAGAGTTTTTTACTGCACCATTTTGAGTTATGGGAAATCTTTTTGCTCAAACCAAGATGGCTCTAATGCTTTTGCAGAAGCACCGTGACTAAATAAATATAATAAAACTCAGCGATACGTTATTGATTATATATCCATATCCTGTGCCTGCCTTGTGCCCTTTTCAGAATGACCTTAGCTGGCCAAAAGCTCTGACATTACATTTCATTACTAAGTCCAAAATAAGGATGATATAATAATCCCCTACTTCTCTTTTTTTTTTTACTTGCTATAACAGATCTTAATTCCCATCTTGCAAGTCATTTAGATAAGGAAGGGAGTTCCATCATTAAGCCTCCATTATACTTTTTGCTAGCATACTGGTAAAATGCACATAAAAAAGGAATACACATGCAAAGCAAAGCTAAGCTGGTATCACACATGGTTTCTAACCGCTTTCTGTACTAAATCATAGTGGTGGAGGTTTTAACCTTGTTTGTGTTCCTGGTATTAACCTTGTTTGTGTTCCTGGTATTGACCTTGTGATATCGTTGTGTAGTTAATCCATCTCAATTTGGCTTCAGTCGAGGAGTTATTATTGCCAGAAGTACTCTAATTTATCGGTGAATTGACAAGAATGGCATTTTTGATGGATGTGAAACGGGTGACCTCAAATCTTTGACGATTTCAGAATTCCATAGAAATGCATTGGTGGTAATGATTCTTTGTGGTTAATTGGTTGCGCTGTTCCACTGCTGTGCTTTTTCACCGTTGTGCCAAATTGAATGGTGCCATGTTTGTTCTGAAGTTGAACGGATCACTCACATGCATTTTAAATGTTGTAATCAGTCAAACACGTCTGCAGTCTCGTCTTCGGGGTTTGGTCCTGATGGGCTGTGAACACCGTGCATAATCAGCCAGAACCACCTCCGTCTTCCCAGAGACTGGCAACTGTTTGAGTTCATTGATGTATTATATTAATTGTGGTATATCGTATAAGCCTATATTATAGTATGTTATGCTCAGACACGGTTTCACTTCATGTGTAGAGGCGGTCAGTCATTTAGTGGAGGTGCTGTGACTCGTTTATGAACAACCCTGAAAACCAATCGATTATTTTGAAGTGTTTGAACCAGTACAACATCTCAATGCATTACAAAGCCGCATTTTCAAAAATAACAATGACACATATTTCATTGTTGACTATGACAATGATTTTATGATTCTGTTTGTCCTTTACTTATCAAATCATTTTTTCTGGGGGCTTATTTCTCCTTTTTTTAGTTAAATTCACACTGAAAGATTTAATGCTGCTTTGCATTGCGATGGATGGTTCTATCTGAGCACTAAAATCATCATTGTTCCTTCTGTAGGCCACTTAAGCCCGGTCAGAAGCACTATGAAATGCTACACAAAGTACACTGAAATGTGATTTCATCACGAGCAAAAGCTACGTGGCACTCAGCTAGCACACAAGAGCCTAGCTCCCTCGCCAGTAGAGGACCTCATGTTCTCCATGGACCGGATGACCATTAATGCTGCTGGTCAGGCCATCTTAATGGAAACATCCCCTCCACCGCCTTCAACAAGCTCCATCCTCAGATGCTCTCGGGAAACGTGGGTGTTTGTAGTTTGCCGCACACGGCTGGGGCGTCCACTCAGTGTTTTACACGCGGCGTGGAAGAACACGTTTTAAGTTTGTATTTGTATGTGTGTTTAACATTCACATAATAAAAGTACTGGGAATACAATGGAACGTTGACATCAGCATTATTCTGTCGGGCAGGATATTATGGAGAGATTGCAGTGTTGCAATGAAGTCTTAAGTTCTATTGATCTATTTATGGAGAGGCAGGTCAGTTGTGATGGTAATCTGCCGGGCCATTGGGGAAACAAATAAGAATGAAACATTGTGCTGAACCCAGGTGTTTTTTTAAATGGGAGTGCGTTGGGTATTGTCAGGAAAGTTTTGCTTAAGCCTGTACACCTGCAATACAGGGCATGATCACTGTATCACTGCGTATGCCTGGTGGTCTGTGATGATATAATTCTAAGGGCTCTTTGCTCACTCAAAATAATAGATAATTTTTTATATTTAATAAATATATATTTTTTTTATATTTAATGGCCCTGCAAGTGTTGCAGTAGATACCACATCTAAGAACTTTAAGTCTATATGTGGACTTTGTTAATACATTTTTGAGACCAATTAAATGTAAGTGAATAAATATATTTGGTACAAGTGCAGCCCCAGGAGGTGCACTTTAATTCAAATGGAAGACACGGTTGTTGACCAAGTACATTTAAAAAGTGTGAAACTTCAATAATAATAATAATACTAATAATAATATTCATTAATGCACAATGCCTCGTGCACAATTCTATTTTTTGTATTGTTCATGATATCATGGTTTTCCTCCTGCTGACTCGTATTGTCTGCAGATGTCGATGTATGTGGGAGCTGTAGGCTCCCATTGTTGTCAAGGACTATGGTATTTTACATTAGAGATGTCAGCACTTTGAAATACCGATTATTATGCATCCCTGACTCCACCGACCTGCCACAGTGAAGAGGTCAGGAGGGAAGAATAGAAACATTTTGAAATGGCAGCTGCTCTCCGACAGAATGGACTTTGTTATTTAGAGAGGGGGAGAGAGAGACAGGGGGAGAGAGGGGTAGAGAGAGAGAGAGAGCGAGAGAGCGGGGGAGGGAAAGGGAGAGAGAGGGGAGACTTGTCTGTGTAGTGAGTGTGTTTACCTTCCCCACGCCCAGCATCATGGGATGTTTCTCTGTATCCTAACGACTGATGGGTAAGCTCCAGAGATGAAACTGCATTTCCTGTGCCATAATAAACCCAGCCACTAAACAAATAACACACACACACACAAAGACACACGTACGCAAAGGCTTACGTGCCCCAGGCAACACACGCCCACATACGCAGTTTACCACCGAGTTAATTACTTCTGGTCACATTTGTCTCGAACAGTGGCATGCCATCAGCATTATTTCAGAGGAGCGCTGACATTAGCAGAACCTAAGCTAATCATATTGTTTAATGGCCAATAAACTACAAACGGTTACAAAACTAATAGGCCCAGGTCACATGGCACACCAGCTGGGTTGTAGAAATTGGTCAAGGTGGGGGGACATCCCATCAATCAGAGACGACAGGAAGACCCTCTCGGTGATTGTAGCGCTGTGACTGCCACTCATACACCAACCCTCTCATGTTATTATCCTGTTACTGTGATTATTGGGATGGGTATTGCTATAGATTAGATTTTGGTAGTTCTTACTCTTATTTAAAATGCGATGGCTTCCTATCACCGCCCCCATTCGTTCTGCTATGCCCCGATTTTCGGTCTGGGATTCGTGTCTTGATTTCTATCTTTGTATAACTTTTTCTGCTGCTGAACACTAGGTTATCTCTGAGCAGTGCCTGGACCACGGTGTTGTATCACGCCACGTGTGCAACATTCAACCGCAGAGCAGACCTCCAGGCCTGCCATGGTAATGAGCTGTTGGAGGCTGACAGAGCAGCGTGGGGACAGCTCCCTCCCACGTCACTCATCAGGTGCAACCAGCAACAGAAACCATGGAGATACGGCACGCTGTGGCCTCAAGGGCCACCTCGCACTCGTCTGTAAACGCCTTGTTGTTCCATCCTTAATAACTTTTTAATGAATTGTAACTGTCAAACAGAACCTCGGAAAATACAAAATATTAAGATTAAGTGGCTACTGAGATCCTAACCGAATGAAGGAAAATATGGCCTTGTGTTATGGGAATGACCACATTTCTTCCCATTGATTGGATGCAGGTCAACAGCAACATGTGTGGCAGCTCCTTATCAATACACAATCGCCAACCAATTCCATTTTACTTTGAAATATTACCAACGGAGTGAAAACGTTTTTGAAGATATTTTATGGGTTCTTAATGAAGCCCTTGGCATTCCCTTCGAAGGCCAAAGTGCTGTGTTGGCTCTGAATCAACGGCTCCACGCCATGTTGATATTCAAAGTCCAGGAATGCAAAGCTAAGCTAATAGTGACTGCTGCCCGGCTGCCGGGGGGCTGCCCCTCAAACTTCATGTCACTGTGCTGCCTGTGCCTGGGGCTCCGCTAAGATGGTAGGTACCAGAACACTTCTGACACTGCCATGCTCACCGTGGATGGGGATTCTTCAGACGGAAGTCATTCCAGATGTGATTGGTTGAAAAACAGCATGATGAGTTCCATCGTCAGGCATTTATTATTCTATAGATTTTTCAAGAAAAACACATTTTCTGTAGTAACGTGTAGTCACATACGGATGAAGCATTGCAGTAGACCTATTGTTTCTCCAACTCCCAACAGCACACACACACACGCACGCACGCACGCACGCACGCACGCACGCACGCACACACACACACAGACACACACACAGACACACACACAGACACACACACAGACACACACACACACACACACACACACACACACACACACAGAGACACACACGCACACAGCGTTAGATCAATGAGTGAGGGAGTGAGCACTGGACAAAGGAGGTCAGAGAGAATAGTGTTTGATGGACTAACTAAAGCTCTGGCTACACCAGGGGCTTATACTGTTTTCATCCCTCTGGTTCTACAGCCTTCTACAGAAAATAGCATGCGGGCCACTTGGAGGGAGACCAAGTTTTTGGGTTTTTGAATTCAAAATGTTGACGTTGGAAGTGCAACACCTTTTGACAATAAAGTATTTTCATACTGAATGGAGTTGAAATTGACTTTTTGAGATTACATTTTAGTGGCCGAGAGTAAACTGAAAATTGACTTTTGATGGTGAAGTTTGGAATTGATTTTTTTTCTATTTCATTTGCTCACCTTTATGGCTGTAGGTAGATGGAGATACACAGTGGGAAATCAAAACATTGGTAATTTTGGTTGATTCCGTGGGCATGTCTGCAGAACAGAACTCCATTATCCCACTGATTGACACCATTGGCACCTCTTTGAATTGACCGAGGATCTCCTCCAAAGCAGACTGAACACAGGAGAAGAAGGCTCCGTGTGTTGAGGCGTCACGCGAACACACGCGGCTTTGATTTCATTCTGTTGACTCGTGTACAAAGCTGCGTCATTTGGTTGGACAACGCAGAGCACTTTAGGACCCTGAAGGCTCCACTTGCACCTGTTCAAAAGTTCTCCCAAAATAAATATTACATATTTTTGGCTAGCAAGGGCCCACGTAACAGGTAGTGATTTGGAGTGGAATAAACTTGTGTTTGCTACAAGACATTTGGACATCAGCAAGATTTACCTTTCATGATGTGGACAGTCTGTCTACCATTTATTTCCTATGAGCTGTGCATACCAGCCAGTTCCCGGGGCGAGGAGAATAATAACATGACAAGGAAGGCAGAAGGAAAACAATGAGAAGAATTTGACAACGCACTATCTGAATCATGTAAAGGAAAAGGGTAGCAAGGAAGTCCCTCGCTCGCTCTATAGGCGCCTCCGAAGCATTCTCCTAGTCCTGCCCTCTCTCCCCTCTCTCTCACCAGTCACTCCCCCTGGAGCTCCTGGAGGTCCACCATGAGAAGGACCTCCTGTGAAACGAAGTCAGGTCTGATCTGTTCGAGGCAGTGATGAACATTCTGATTATACTTCTAATGTCGTTTCACAGGGCAACGCATTATACACAGTTTTCATGGAGCCTGTGCGTGCAAATACAAGTTTATTTTAATGAACCTTGTTTAGATTCCACTGATGCTCTCCCTGACCCAGTCTCCCCTCTGACTGCATCATTTTAATCCCGGCCTCAAACCCAGTCTCTGCCTGGCAGGCGCTGAGTATGAGTCTATTTCTGCGAATTTGTTTGTTTACTTGTGTTTACTGATTTAATGAACGGCTGTCGGGCACGTTTGGATCTTTGGATTTGTCAAATTGGTTAGAATTAACCCAGCATATCTCTCGCTCACTCTCTCTCTCTCACTCTCTCTCTCTCACTCTCTCTCGCTCTCCCATCAGAAATGCCTAGGCCATATGAGGTCGACTGACGTTAAAGGTGCTGTCTGTAAGATGTAAGAGCTGTTATTTAAGTGTCATTTGTTAGAAATGGCACTGCCACCCGCAAGCTGTTAGTGAGGGCAAGTCGCTGTGAGAAAAGGTTTCCAGTTGACTGTGCCTGTATGAGACAATGCAGACGTTAGACCACTCCTGGCTCATTTCTGACAAACCAGAGCATCTCATCCCTCATTGGTTCAGGAAATGCATTTTTTCACAGTGTGAAATGCAACTCTTCTCAATGGCGGAGAAACAGGGGTGGAAGGGGAATGTTTTTGGTTGTTTGGTTTCCAAATCTTGCTCTCTTCTGCTGCTAGTTTCTGCTCTCTTTTTACAACTCTAAGATGTTATACCTACAGCACCTTTAACACATGTTTACGATGAAGACATCCTGTCTGTGAGGCCAGAGTCAACATCGCTCAGCTAATGAAATAGCTCATCTTGATATAGTTCTCACCAGGGTCCCAACTGCGGTTAGGGGAGGATGACTTCTGAACACACTCAGCCAGCTCTGTAAAAATAGAAGCATCCAGAAGGCTCACTCCGATCACTAAAATAATGCATGAGGCGTGATTCCGTTTTTATTTTCCGTTTTATTTGTGATCATTACTATATGTTGACCCATTTAGCTGATTAGCCTAATTTGTTAAAATCAATTGCAATAATAATAATAATAATAATAATAACTTCACAGTATTTATTTTAACAGCAGTTTGGCTACTTCACTTTTTCCTACAAGTAAGTTATAATTACCTGTGAATGCAGTCTACTTCTTTTTAAGTAGCTATTGCTCTATATTTGGAGTGAACCAAATATATGAACCAAACCAAGTGTCCAAATGTATGTAAGAGTTTTCTTTCATAAACATCACACTGCAATGTCCACGTGCCTCAGTCTAATGAGCCTTGTTCTTCGTTCCCGCCCATCGGAAGAGGCTGGCGGTCCAGTCAGTGGCGTGACGGCGCCAGACATGCTTGCAAACCAGAAGCCCTGTCACGTCAGTCACCCAGGGGGCTCTGTGTTGCACAGGGCGTGGACGAGGACACCGTGTGCCTTTTTACACTCAGCGCTTTCACTGTGATAACAGCCGCTCCTCCTAAACCACCAATTTCCCATCCGTCTTCAATAGACGCAGGGCCGCGGCTATCTGTCATTCTGTGCTTATCTTTGATATTTAGTCACATTACCGAATACACCCAACTGTTGTGTTCGTCCCTGTTTTGTCTTGTGGGGGTTTACCATTATCCATAGGACCATTTGTCTCACAACAGGGCAAAAAGAGAGCTATCCCGTGGAATGAATCCTGGCTCTTTGTGGACCACTGTGCACAGACAGCTTATGCTTACCTCACTAGTTTAGTGCAGGTACACTTTCCCACCTACCTGTATTGCACCCAATATTAACGCTACAGCAGTGCTTACCCTGCTGGGACTGCATGGGGTCCATTAAAATGAATGGCTTCCTGCTGACTAACTCGTCAAATGTAGTTTTTGCTTATGTTGCCTTTCACAAGTTACCCTTTTTGTCACCTCTGTGTTGGAGTCGGGTCCCATTCCACACAGTGGACAGCATTACCACATCCCTCTGGTATGTTTGATCACACCGGCATGTTCTTTCTGATGGTGCGTCAGCGGCCAGTTGACTCACTACTGGAGGTCTCCCTCCGCCTGTGTTGAAACCTCCACCTTGTGTCTCTTTTGATTGTTCAGCTCTTTGAGGGTGGAGAGATCTGAGTTAATTCAGACGTTGTCAACAGTCACTTGGAGCTGGGCCCTGTCAGCTCGTTGGGAGGCAGACTAGTGATTTAACAACATTGTAGGGAGGCTTCTGTCGTTTAATGACATCAGCCGCTCAGTTCCATAAATCCCAATATCGGGACTTCTTTGTTGGATGGCATGAGGCGGCTTTCTCTAATGAAGTTGGACTCCATATGGTTTCCACTCATTCTCTTCTTGAATTTAAAGTATGATGTCACTTTTCAAGACTTACCTCAACACCACCTTGTCTAGGTGTCCTTTCGTCTTCCATCGTCTTCATTCTCATGCTACAAGTACAGCGGCTGCCCCAAAGACACGTCCTTGTCTTAATTTATTACAGTGTTGTTTGTTGTTCATGTAGGCTGCATCCAGTGATTCTCTTGATGTAATCTCAATCACTTTGATCGCATTGACTGCTAACATAGTTGTTGTGTTGCAGAGCATTCATTTCAGCGTATATTACCATGGCAGGAGAGCGATATTCATACTATTTTAAAGGTGTCAAGGCCTCAACATTTCAACTTATTTCAAAGAATATTTCCAATTCATCTCTTGATATTGCTATATCAAAGTTCATTCAAAGTAATTCTAAATCTCCTAATCCTGCTTGGGTCTGGAGAGTTTACAGACATTGTCAACAGCCAAAGTTTTGCTGTGTGATAACATAAATTGAGGTTGTGCTGTGTGGCTTCATCAATAATGCAAAGATGTTGTACCACCGCCCAGTTTAGCATCCCCCTCCTAGGCCAGAGCGGAGGGCCGTCTGACCCAAATCTCTCCTGCTTTATGCTCATCCTCTCATCCGGTCGGCCTTCTTGGCTTGGGATACGGACTGGCTTTACGCACGTGTTGGCTGCAAGTGCTTCAAAAGTAATTCACTGAGTAGAAGTTATGTGGAGTTTGGGGATGTGTGTGTGTAGAAGGGACCGGTACAGCAGGTATCACCCACAGCTATGTAGTTATATTACCATTCAGTCACATGGGATTCTCTTAAGCACATGGACAGATAGTCAATGGAATTTGTTTTCACAGACATGTTTGCTTCAGTAATCATGCGTGTCACTCGTGCAACAATTCTAGATTGTGAGTACTTCAATATGAGGAATGTAGTGATGCGATAATTTGAGTTAATGTTAAGATGCAGTTTAAGTACAAATTTGTGCGTGCGAGTGGCTGTCTCAGGAATGCTTGCATTCATTTTCCATGACTAAATGTGGAAACCACACAGCCTTATGCTAGAGGTAATTGACAAACTGAGGGCATTGATTCCATGGACAACTGAAGGTAAGGTAAGGTATGAAAGAACCTGAGCTGGAAGCTGCATTAAGAAATGGAACGTATTATTATTTTGTATTATTGTGGTGCTAGGGTCGCTTAAAAATAAGAACCCAAGGACAACATTTTCTAAATTCCATCATATGAAAAGGTTGGTCAGATCTATTCATCGAATGTGCAACAACAAACCTTTATCCAATCTCTCTTCTGCAAAGGAACGTTATCAAATTCATATTGAACGTTATGGCTGTATACCTTTTCGATTAAAATCCTTAAAATTAGTACCCCATTCAGCCCCACGGACGTGGCACTTAAAGTAAGTATCAGCTGCTAAAATAAACGCATACCTCCATTTGGGGTTACGTACGGTCAGTGTTGTGAGCCAGGATCATAAAGCACCCAAACACTTTATGTATATAATACATACCATAAAACACCATATATATCAAGGAACTCCCTATTGCACAGGAGCTATAACTCTTAAGTTTGACAATCGTACTTGGAATAGATGCACAAAAGGATGCACAAAAACTCCATTGTCGTTATTAGTCTCTTGCTATTGTGTTGTTAAATGCAACCAACACAGTTTTTGAAAACCCAGTTTAACACACAATGAGCTGATGAGTTGGTTCCTTATTTTTCAGAAACAAACCAACCAAACGCCACACTATGAATCATCCTGTCCCCCTATATAACGCAGCATGTGCCAATTCCTGTAGCACAGCAAGACGTGCCATTTGATGTAAATGCCATGAAATGTAATTGCTGTTTTGCCTTTTATCCAATTGAATAGCTGGCCTTAATTACCTGCATGAGCTTTATTATGCAAATTGCAGTACCATTTGTAACAATCACTCATTCCACTCTATTTGCATAAATTGCTGCAGGAATCAGTTTTGAATGGCAGATTCAGTATCTGTATTTTTATAGCTGTTAGAGGAAAAAAATACTTAAAAGAAAATTACTATTTTAAAATGTCATAATTTAACCCCTTAGCTGCAGTGCTTATGGAATGGTTGTTCTGACAGTTATTGTAAGTGTGTGTGTGTGCTTGTGTGTGTGTTCATGCACACAGTTCCCATCTATTTCTATTGAATAGAAGCCGATGTTGGTTGTATACAGCAGCGACTCTGTGGAGAAATATCATGGATTGTGTTTTAGATGACAGTCCCTTGCATGTTGACTTGATGTGACTCCCCACAGAATTCAAGCCAAAATATTGTGTTCTTATTTTTGTATTGTGTCAGTCATAAGTCATAATATAGTCATAAATAACTACCTGCCTGTGGTGCTATGCAGAATAAACTTTATTGTAGGAGTGTATTGATTGATGTGAATTAAACCGTGTAAAAAAAACCCTTGTAAACGCCAACAGTCTTAAGTGCATTGACCTCTATAACTGTCACATTTTCCTTGATTCCCATCAGAAACCATGACGACCGCCACATCCCCCATCCTCTTGAAATGGGACCCGAAGAGCCTGGAGATCCGCACCCTGACAGTAGAGAGGCTGCTGGAGCCCCTGGTCACACAGGTAGGACACCTGATCTGAAGGACTGATACTTAATGGACTTATAACCTCACTAACATGACCATATATGACATATGTGGTCCCATAAATGGGCATATGTGGTATCATATATGGACATTAATGCCATTTATCAGAATATATGAGAATATATGGTGCAATGTACGGCACAGTGGACTGCTCTCACTACTCCTAGCAACAAGCTACAGTGGACTCTAGATATATAACTGTTGTTAGGCCATATTATTCAGGTAGCCTTCCCAGAAACAGGTACAGCCGAATCCATAACATACCCATAATGTGACTTAATAAACTCAGCTGGGATGAGGCCCTGTTGGTTGGAGTAATCTGAGTTGTGATGAGGCAGTAGCTCTTTAGGCCAGAGTCACCTGAGGTAACCTGTAAACGCCATCGTTCCTCCAGGGCTTATAGGTGTTCAGTGTCAGGAGAGGCCCAGTCACTGCATTAGAATTGGAAATATGAGAGTTACACCCATCTCAGGACTGTTTCCAGCATGTTTACCCCCTGGTCCTCCTGAGACGATCGATTCTGAACACGGTGCCAAGTATAGTAACCAGACCCATCGAATCCAACCGTTTTCTGGTTTGCTCTGCGTGTTTGTTTTGGAGAAAAACACTGCTTTTGTACCATGGAAGGAGGGGCTGACATCCTTCGGAAATCGTCGGTAGATGTGGAGGTGGCTGTTTTTTTGGAATGCAGAATGCACTGCATGACATCTCATGAGCCCATTTTAGTACCATGACACACGACATGCTATGTGTTTACCTACATATCTGAAGAACAGAGGCATCCTAGTTAATGTTCGTGGTATTGATTGAAGTGCTGAGGAACCATCACCATCACATCACTTAGGCTGCCTGATGGCTCTTAATGGCGTCATGCACTCGTCTTTTCCAAGGCGTGCGTGCTATGTGTTACGTGCTGAAAACACAGCATGCTGTCCTATTAGCCAGCACTTTACTGCGGTGTCACTGACATTTCAAGTTATTTGTACTCGTGTCTCCTTCCTGAAGGTAGTTCTGCCTGTAAACACACACGTAACATTTGAATAGACAAAACATACATACTTTTTGTCTTTGCCTTATATTGAATTGGTTGATGCCATCTTTTTGTGCTTATGTCTACCCCCAATTTGTGTGACAGGACAAAAATCAGTCATGGGATACACGTTGTGCCAGAGTTATGGCTTATCTCTGTGGCTGTATCACAAAGATGTAGCCTTGGGAAAGAGAAGGGCTACTGTTATGGAGATGGAAATGGGATATTTAGATATTTTTTGTATTGCATCTGAACCTGGCGACGGAGACTCACAGCCAGTAACTCTAGCGGGAGAGCAGATATGTGGGCTAACAGGAACTACAGACAGGGCTCCAGCTGTGTGGGCTAACAGGGGCTACAGACAGGGCTCCAGCTGTGTGGGCTAACAGGGGCTACATACAGGGCTCCAGCTGTGTGGGCTAACAGGGACTACAGACAGGGCTCCAGCTGTGTGGGCTAACAGGGACTACAGACAGGGCTCCAGCTGTGTGGGCTAACAGGTGCTACAGACAGGGCTCCAGCTGTGTGGGCTAACAGGGACTACAGACAGGGCTACAGCTGTGTGGGCTAACAGGGACTACAGACAGGGCTCCAGCTGTGTGGGCTAACAGGTGCTACAGACAGGGCTCCAGCTGTGTGGGCTAACAGGGACTACAGACAGGGCTCCAGCTGTGTGGGCTAAATGGGACTACAGACAGGGCTACAGCCGTGTGGGCTAACAGGGACTAAAGACAGGGCTACAGCTGTGTGGGCTAACAGTACAGACAGGGCTACAGCTGTGTGGGCTAACAGGGGCTAAAGACAGGGCTCCAGCTGTGTGGGCTAACAGGGACTACAGACTGGGCTCCAGCTGTGTGGGCTAACAGGGACAGGCACCAGCTGTGTGGGCTAACAGGGACAACAGACAGGCTACAGCTGTGTGGGCTAACAGTACAGACAGGGCTACAGCTGTGTGGGCTAACAGGGGCTAAAGACAGGGCTCCAGCTGTGTGGGCTAACAGGGACTACAGACTGGGCTCCAGCTGTGTGGGCTAACAGGGACAGGCTCCAGCTGTGTGGGCTAACAGGGACAACAGACAGGCTCCAGCTGTGTGGGCTAACAGGGACTACAGAAAGGGCTACAGAGGAAGTCAGGGCTCTGGGTTTCTGTCAAGCAGCCTGCACTCCACCAAGGCACTCCTCAGGGGAGCTATTTGGCTGAGTTAAGAGTTTAACATCAAATGACATCAGACTACTCAGCTTCCTCTGCTAGGATCTGCGTGATGGCTCCAAACCCTTCTCCAATGAGAGCAGTGCATTCATTCCTCTGTTATAGTACGAACGTCTGCTTGCACTTCCCTCAGTGTTTTTGTCTTTCAATCGAGTTTGGCCTCACTTACCATGCACTACAGCAATTGAATAGGATGTTTTTAGCTTTCAGTCATTGCAGGTGCCCAAGAGAGGCACCATCTATGGCGATAAACCCACTTTATATCAAAGATGAACTGAGATAAGGTATGCACCTATCTTGTCCGTCGAGGCAGGCTAGTCTAGCGGCTTTGACGTTTGACTCCCTGCCGAAATGTCCTGGGTTTGATTCAGTGTGTGTGTGTGTTGTCTGTTGTCTGTTGTCTGTTTAGTGCAGGTGCTCCCATGGTTATAAAAGTGTAGACTACCGTCCATGTTGTATTATACTTATGATACTGATTACGTTGACGTGAACATCCATTCCTCTTCTGCAGTCCGTTTCAGGCTTTTTCCGTTGACCCTGTAAACAACATAGTGCAATTCAGTGATCTGTGAATAGCCACTCTCACTAGGACTGTGTGTCATCTGCATGGTCACATTCGATCAGTTGCATCTCTACACTAGTGAACACAGAGGGCAATGCAAGGAGAGTGCAGGTAATTCATGGTCCTTGCAAACCGGACGTGACTCCAAACACCCAACATATTAACAATAACGCCTCATAAGCTATAAGTTAAACTTGGTCTCAGGGAAACTCACCAATACATAAATTAGCTCCAACCCAACCATAATTAGTTTGGTGATGACTTTACTGTGAGGCTGTGTTACCTGCCAGCTGCACTCTGTGATAGCTACATGAGCAGCCATGCAGGTGACAGGTGTTCTAATCATCAGGAGGAAGGAGGCAGGAACACCTCTTCACTCTCAACACAGTGGTTGTCATTAATTGGTTTTAATGTCAATGTCTAAATGGCCTCATGCAAAATCATAATGAGCATTGGGTTTGAATTCATTATCCATCGTTCTGCTTTCTGTTATCAATATTCTGCAATGGAGAGGCACAGAATCACACCTGGGGTGCACCGGAAGTGAGCACTATCTCTCAAACATAAACACGTGCTGTGATTGTTTTCGCTGTCGGCTGGGCGATTCATTACATTTGTGAACATATTACCACGTTCAAAACCCAAAAAAAGGGCCTTGTTTTCACGGGACCTTGAAATCGTTGTTGGTGCTAAACCTTCAACCTTAACGCGTGCATTCCAACTCCTTAGCAAGGCTGTCCAAAAGCTCTGCGCTTTGTATTCCAGCAGGGAGATCGCACCGGGCTTTGTAAGATTGGTGCTCATAAACCACTTACATGCCCTCGTCCTCGCTGACCTTCCACAATACCACTTGTGATTATGCAGAGAAATCTCTTTTGTGATGAAGAGATTTGGGGGGGGGGGAGTGAGTTTAGGAAAAAGGAGAATGAAGGGGTGAAAGAAAAAAAAGAAAGTGAGAGATTGAAGGGCAGGGAGAGAGAGGGGGAGAGAGAGAGGGAGAGAGAGAGAGGGAGAGAGGGAGAGAGGGAGAGAGGGAGAGAGAGAGAGAGAGAGAGAGAGAGAGAGAGAGAGAGAGAGAGAGAGAGAGAGAGAGAGAGAGAGAGAGAGAGAGAGAGAGAGAGAGAGAGAGAGAGAGAGAGAGAGAGAGAGAGAGAGAGAGAGAGAGAGAGAGAGAGAGAGAGAGATGGCAGGAAGGAGCCAGACGGACTGGAGGTACAATGCAGAACGCTTATGTTCCAAGCCCCCTAAAAACCCAGCTCTCCCATTCAACCCTCGATGTTTGAAGCAGGATTTAAATCCTCAGGGTTTCTTCCCCCCCCCCCCTCTTGCTTTATTGGAACTGCCTTTTTCTGTTTGCCTTCCAAAACGCACGGCTTATGGCTAACAAATAGAGTGGCGTGAGGCGCTGACACCCGGCTTCCCCCTCACGTAGGCATTAGTATTCCGACCATCTTGCCTCGTGTCAGACGCTGCGATCCTCTGGAAGGCAATGGACTCGGTGGGCGTCGTGTGGCCTTTGTACTCCCGCCCCGTGGCCCTGTCTGTTTGTGTGTGTGTCGGAATGATCTGTGTCGTGTGCATTGGCGCTTCGGTTCACGGTTTGTGTGTAACTGCTTGCAACGGTCTCCGTCTTCCTTTTATTTTTGTTCATTTGTTGGACATTTCTGGCCGCCCATTCACACGATGTTGGCCCGGCGGATGACCTCAGTGCTCTGAGCAGGTTGAGTGTTTTTTTTTCCCCTCTTGGAGGTAAACTCCGCGTAACCTGTGGTGAGCAGTGTTCCTGCAAAATACCTTCTATTCATGTGTGCTTTGTATCCTTGGAGACAAAAAAAAAAAAAAAAACTCTCATCGGGAAGAAAAAAAAACATTTCAAAACGGGGAGGTTGGAGCTGAAGTACTGTAGCAGAAAATGTGATGTATTTTGAGGTTTGTTTTGAACACGGAGGAGGGAGGAAGAGGGCCTGCCTTCTAACCAGCTCACGCCGCCCTCCGCTGCCCTCATTGCATCCTTTCCTGCGTCTGTGTGATGAGAAGCTCAGGAGTGCTGGGTCAGCGTGCTCTCCTTCTCACGCGGTGAAACTAGGACCTGTGAGGACACGTTTGGGCTGAACGGGCAGTCTGGGCAGTCTGGGCTGGACAGGCTGCCTGGGCTGTTTGGCTGTCTGGGCTGTCTGGGCTGGGTTGGCTGTCTGGGCTGTCTGGCTGTCTGGGCAGTCAGGGCTGTCTGGCTGGGTGGGCTGTCTGGGCTGTCTGGCTGTCTTGGCTGTCTGGGCAGTCTGGGCTGTCTGGCTGTCTGGGCTGTCTGGGCTGGGTGGGCAGTCTGGGCTGTCTGGGCTGGGTGGGCAGTCTGGGCTGTCTGGGCTGGGTGGGCAGTCTGGGCTGTCTGGCTGGACAGGCTGTGTGGGCTGGGCGGGCTGTGTGGCCCGGCAGCAGCATCCCTTACATATGCATGTGTGAATGCCGAGGCTGGCGCTTTCCTGTAAATAAGGAGGATGTGGCATCAGATCCTGTTCTTTGAAAGTGGGACCGTCTCCAAGGACAAACTTGCATTCACTGGAGGAAACAGTTGCCTCTCGTACTAACACCTCGTACTCACATCGTTCAGGAACTGGGTGGAAATGAACCGAATCAACTATTACATGATAAATAATACACCAGTGTCACCCATAATCCATTTGTTCCATTTCGTATTTTCCTTTTGCAATGAATTCTAACTTACATTAAGATGTATGGGCCAAAGTAGTCAAGCAAAGAAACTTCTGCTCTTCAAAAAAGAGCAGAAGTTTCTTCAAAATCTGCTCTTCAACAAATCGATAGGGCAAAAATTAAGTCTGCACAATATCCCTAGATGAACTAAAAATATGAAAAGATGAACTAGAAATATCACGCAAGTGCTGTGTGGAGGAAGTTGGTGGGTTTTGGGTCCACTCTTTGTTCGAATCTGTCTCAGTGACTGCAGAGCTTCACTGGAGACGGGCCACAGAGCGCGGCGTTGCAACATTCAATTTCAGGTGTTGGAACTCGGAAGGCTCTGCGATGTGTGCCAAGGTGCCAGTTCTGATAGGATGGTACTCAGAGCCAGTCAAGCGTTAACATACTGTAAATGTTGACTGAGAATCCTAAACCTAAATGAATTCACGCCTGCTCATATCAGATTATATGCACACATACTTTTTTGCGGTCCTTTTTAGGAAAATGCTGCCACATAGGATTAATCAATTAAACACATTTGTGTCAGGTCATGGAATCCAAGGACACAATTCGCCAACACAACATTTGTGCAAATTAACAAAGAAGTGTATTTTTTTCAAATTGAGTGATTTTCATTTTCTTGCAGACTCTGTTAGTTGAGATCACAGGGAAGCCTCTCCATGTTTCAGTATTGGTTTATTTAAAAGTATATATTTTGTATTTGAAATTGGGTGTGCCAATAGAGAGAGGTGACAACTGCAAATCTTTAAGAGTTGCAGTTTAAGAGTTTCTCAGTTTTAGCTTTTGCGATGTGCCTACTTTCAAATGGCCACAACTCCAAAATATTATCAGATTTCCATGTGTTACATATAATTGGAAAGCTTAGAAACCACACTTTCAGAATCTGTGAATAACTAAAAATGCCCCAGGGACGACTTGTGTCCCTAATTTCCATGACCTGACACATTTGTTGAGTCAAACATATTTGAATATGATTTCTATTCATAAGCAATGATCTATCACTCAAAAACTAAATACATCAGTCTGCATATATCCCTCCCGTCCCTGAAAATAATGCATTCAGAAGGTTTCTCCTTATGAAAGTTACTCCAGCTATCCTCCGACCACAGAGAGTAGCCTCGACCAACCCACCAGAAGGTGCGTACGTGTACATCGTACACTTCCCATGGTAATCTCATTTAGCCAGAATAAATTGACATTGTGTGGATAATGAAGAGCAATAGCTCAGCCTTGCTTTCACCCCGGTTGTGTGTGTCTGTGCGTGTGTGTTATTGTTCTTACTGAATCAGTTAGCAACCTCCCAGTCTACCTTCAATACACACTACTACCGAGCTATAAATTCCAGCTCACAGTCAGACAGTATTTGTCTTTGCTTTTCAATGTATTAATCAACATTCACCTTATTCAACGGTTTCCCCTGAAAAACATGAACCGGTGAGCCACGGACCTGAACTTGGTCTACCAGAACCCTCAGGCAAGGCGAGCGGAGCAGCGCCAATGTTGTTCCGGTCCATGGTCAACGTTGTGCAGCGAGCGCTAGGATCTTTTGTCCCCGGGTTTCAGTCGGGGGGCTCTGTGCTCTGCACATGAATGATTCTGTATTTACTCTCTAAGTACTGCAAACCTGCCCACTGATGCTCTGCAGAGCTGAGCCATCACTTCACTGCTGCTGGTGGAAAGTTCTCACTGATGCCATGGTAACACTGGACAGGAAGGAGCTGGGCGAAGAAAGCCGAAGTGAAAACGATGAGTGAAAGGGAAGGAAGCATAAGGGCAGAACGTGGGGAACACAATGTTGTGACCGCGTAACGCAGGATTGTGACGGTGTTGACCGCAGGGAACAGCATTATCAGCATTACGTTTGGCTCCGTGCAGCTTGGTAATGAGCACATCATAAGCAGGAAAAAAGACTGCATGCGCAGTGTTGGTATTGTGGAACTAACTTGAATTAAATACTTTAATACTCTGCCCCGTTCCTCTTGGGGTAGGGGAGAGCCCTTGAATTGTTGTTCCTGAGTGGATGGAGCTTATTATCTGATACTTATCATCTCATATTAATTCCCCTGTCCCCTACTGTAGTGGTCCCCAGACAAGAGTTTAGCCATGAAGCCAACGCAGCCTGGGATGCGTTGCGCGTTACCAATAGGTGCATTGTACAGTCTTCGATGTGGTGGGGCACACAAGTAAGATTCCCAGTTGTCCTTGTGCCAAAGCTTAACAGTCAACATGTCATGTTCTGCGTGCTAATGAAGCCGAGAGTGGAGCACTGCATTTTGAACAGAGGTACTGATTGGATTGGTCAAACGTAGGGTGCTTTTGAACCTTGATAGAACCTTAATAGAACTTTAATAGAAATGAAAGGACTGCCAAAACTAATCCCGTTGAATCACAGGGTTTTAGAGTCACCACTCTCTGTCACTCTCACGCCCTCTCCTGCCTCCCTGACAAGGTCGTCATTGAGAAGAAGTAAAAGCTGTGCTTATTATTGATTACGCTGAATGTGTTTGTGCATATGATTAATGTACGAACAAATTAATGTATTCATGTAATGATTAATAGACACTGGCCTTTATCGGCATGCTGACTGTGGTTGTCCTGTCAAACATGACTTTGATCTTTTAAAGTATATTTGAAGGACACGTTCTGTTTGATTATTCAGTTGGCTGTATTGTTGATACATGTTTAATTTGAAGTGGACACACAGCATTGTTTTGGCACTCTTCTTGGTTACCACCAACATGAGGGAACTGGTGCCCTTCATATTTACTATTGTTGATGTGAACATGGTTACATTAGTCATGATTGCCAATCACATTATTGGTTAGTTCTTGCTTAGTTCTTCCTCCGCCCTGATCAGAAACCAGAGGGTGTGCATCGTTTAATTCCTGGTTTGTTTTGGAAGTTGAGTCTAATGTATGCGTCTTGTGTGCGTAGCAGGTTGCATCAGTTCACGTTTTGATGGCGGTCGTCGCGTGACGTGAGCACCATTTCAGTGTGCTAGAAGGTGGATTTAGTTCTTACTGTGATCTCTCTGCTTTAATCCTGGTCTTGGATGAGCGCCATCACCCCCGGGGGTGCTGTGGGGGCTTTTGGCCTGGGGGAGTATCTGCATGTACACAGAGACTGAGGAGCGGTCCAGCCCTTTCTTAGCTCACAGATCTGTGACCCTTCGAGTGACGTGGCTGGGTGTCTAAGGGTTGCCTCGGTGGCCTTTGTAATGGCTGCTTTCACGGTGAGTAGTCGGGCTGTTGCCAATCAGTGCACTGAAGTTGCGATTAGTGTGAGAGGTTGCATTTTTTTTTTTTTTCTATTCTGTGTAGCGTACAATCAAATGTGCATTTTGTAGGTTTTTTAAGGCCACACACATTGAAATTCACTTTGATCGCTTTAGCTGTTATTCCAAGTACCTTTTATTCAAATGTTAAAGGAGTTAGACCTGACCATTTGCTACCTGCACCTTACTGTGTGACTATGTCTGTTAATTATCCACAGCCACATTTTCAAGATCTCTTGTTCAGTGATGCCTACCCCAATGTCTGTCCGTGTTTGGTGTTAAAGAGCTCTCTGTCTCAAAGAGCTCTCAAAGAGAGAGATGAGCAGCTTGTTGTGAAGACGAACATCCAGCGTGGTGGATTTGTACCCCCGGAGGTCCAGAACCCAATGGTTCTGCTGCCCCTCCATCCAGTGTGGTGGATCTGTACCCTCGGAGGTCCAGATCCCGGTGGTTCTGCTGCCCTTCCATCCAGCGTGGTGGCTCTGTACCTTCGGAGGTCCAGAATTTAATGGTTCTGATGCCCCTCCATCCAGCGTGGTGGCTCTGTACCCCCGGAGGTCCAGATCCCGGTGGTTCTGCTGCCCTTCCATCCAGCGTGGTGGCTCTGTACCTTCGGAGGTCCAGAATTTAATGGTTCTGATGCCCCTCCATCCAGCGTGGTGGCTCTGTACCCCCGGAGGTCCAGATCCCGGTGGTTCTGCTGCCCTTCCATCCAGCGTGGCGGGTCTGTCGCCTCCATACGTCTATGTGATGATCCGTCCACCGGCCGGAGGCTGCCATTGGCCCTGTGCTCCCAGTGCCGGGATCAAACAGCACCGCGAGCTTGCTCGAGATGAAGCTCGAAATGAAGCTTTTTAGCTGGTAGCACTGGGGCTCCCATCTTCAAAAAGTCAGCAGCATCAGCAACAATGTAGGAGCACCTGCCAAAATGTAAGGAGCACCAACCATAGACGTTTATAGTATCGATTTAAAACTAAAAGTTGTGGTTTTAAATAATACGTTGGATGTAAACAGATTATATTATTAGATAATGATACTCAACAGCTGGTACATTTGGCAAGTAAGCCTACTGAAATGTGAAACCACAGAAAGCATTAAATACTTAACTCTAGAGCCTTAAAATGTAACTTGTGGAAACTATGATCCGTGATAAGCTAGTTCACAGCTCACAATTCCAGAATATTTAAAGTATTCAGCAAAATACCACCCACCAAAAGCCCCACACACCCAGCCCTCCCTCGCTGGGATGAACAATAGGGTAAGGGTAAAGGGGCATTTAGCAGACGCTCTTGTCCAAAGCGACTTACAATCAGTACATTTGTGGGGTTCGACATGTTGACAGTTGGAGGAGGGGGATCAAGGGGATCGAACCGCCGACCCTACGGTCAGTGGATGACCCGCTCTGTCCACCCACTCTACCCACTGAGCTAGTGCCGCTCTATAGGTTTATCGGAGTTACTGATACTCCCAATAGGGGAGTATCTCAGCCACAAATCAGAGGACAGTGTTAAAATGTTAACTGTGGTTGACGACCCGCGGCCTGACGCTGATGACTGGTGTGTGGACGGTTGTTGTTGTCAACGCCTCTTCCTGGCTTGTGTGTGTGGTGTGAGGCTCTGGGTCAGCAGTCATGTGATCCATGAAATGAACACCACGCTGAGTTTTGATGTAGTATGACACGCTGCTGTGTGCCTTTCCTGCAGCTTCCCCCTCTAAATGGAAGTCTTGATGATTCATGGCCTGTTCCTTTATTTGATAAATGCGTTCATCATCTTGGAGTTATATACAGATGGCCTGTGGTGCGAAAGTCCATCCCAGCGTGTGTTTTACTTTCACATATGTGTGAAAAGTAAAACAGAGCAGGTTGTCTCAGAGTGATCCTTGTTGAGACTGTTTTACAGCGTATTCCACACAACTTAAGATCCGATACGTTCCGGTAGTCTGTACACATGCGAGTATCTGCCTGTGTGTTGTGTTATCGTGGAGGAATCCCTCATCACTGCCTGATGACATATCTTTGCAATACAGTAACACAACACTGTTGCGCAATAGTGATAATATGACTGTGTTGTTGACCCCATCTGTTGTTGTGGATGTGTTAGACTATTACTTTGGATTCCTCTGACACTGGCTGAACAAATCCTTTAGTCATGCACACATCAATGCATTCGTAAACACACCCACGTACAAACACACTGCACCATGGCCCTTAGGGGGATGGAGCCGTGGCAGAAACCAAGGTATGGCTGTACAACCACTGCCTTCCTGGTTGAAACTCCCTGCTTGGTTCATTCACTCTCCTATTTCCCTGTCATCTCTCCCATGTCAGTGGACTCTTCCCTCTCCGATGGAGTTGATGGTTACTTCATAATTTCTTCATAAGCAAGGTTGCGTCATCAGCGATCCTATTTCAGCTATTTCCTGCTATTGCTGTTACTTTGAGTATTATTAATGTTAGCGTTGATATTATTGTCATTGTTGTTATGACACAGCATCCTCAGGGACAGCTCTCACCCCAGCCTCAGACTGTGTGACCTCCCTCCCTCTGGGGGGGCGCTACAGGACTCTCTGTTCCCTGACCTGCCAGTTCAGGAGCAGCTTCCTCCCTGGGGCTCTCACATTTTTCAACTCCACACCAACGTGATGGATTGTATCCTCTCAATGCATGTACTCTGTGCAATGGCAATAAAGTCAAAGCTAATCTAATGTAGTCTAATCTGATTCATAATGCAATCTCTTATGGTGAGTGTCATACCCGCGAGTTGTTGGTAACCTACAGGGGTGGCCTTTAGTGGACGATGCACCCTGCTGTTTCTCTTCAGGCTCATTCATGTACACACACGCACGCACGCACGCACGCACACAAACACACACACACACACACACACACACACACACACACACACACACACACACACACACACACACACACACACGGGGGGGGGGGGCGGGGGGGTTATCCATAAAAGGAGACTTTGGGGACATGGAGATTAGATCCTCCTCTGCATCCCTGTCCTAATCCATTAAGCCAGCGGGAAAAGAGCAGCTCTCTACAACAATTCAAACCCACTGATTTGTATGTGCTGGGCCATTTCACATGGGCCTGTTGACTCATCTCCTGACATAACCTACACATGACATATTGTATAGCAAGTCTGGATGGGAGGATCTGGTCATGTGCAGCTGTTATAACTCTATGGCCAGACTGACAGACTGTCACTCTCGTCATCTTTGTGTCTTGTAAGTGAAACACCTGACTTTATTTTTAGCTAGTTGAAGATGGAGAACTAATTTTAGAAGTAAAAATGCAATTCTTCATGGACTTGAAGAAACATCATGGACTTGAAGATGTTCTACCGCCTCCCTGTCTGTCCTCCCACCCTGGGTCTGTTTGTATCTGGGTGATGGTGGCGTGTCTAAGAGGCTTTGGGTGGCTGTGTGCTGAGGGGTAGGGATCTTCAAAGGGAGCGCTCTAAACTCTCAGTCCTCGATAGGAGGATCCTCCAGTGGTCCTAACACAACCCTTTTCCCCATGTCAAAAACATAGGAGGGTCAATTGTACATTCTTAAGCATCACAAATATAATCTATTAGGTGACATGGACCTTATCCATCCAGCGGCCACATTGGTTCTCAACTGTTGCTGGGTGGGAAAACTGAATGTAGAATTCCCCATTCAATTCCCCCATCAAGCTAGTGTTTACGACCAGCATGGCTACTAGGTGAATAAGGCCCATCAGCTGTGGGATTGGTCTTTTGCTTTTGATATATGGTCAAGTCATGAAGGGGGGCAGAAATGTACAGACTGCACAGACCTTGAGTTTCTAATGGGCAGTGTGGGTGATACATATTTATTCACATAGACTCTACTAATGAGGTGAGAGAGAACATGTGGTAGAAGACCCTTAAGGATTCTCCACCTGCAATGTTTTCATAGGTTTGCCCAAAAGTGTGTTGCAAATCTTCAAGGCTTAAAGGTCATTGCCATTGGGTTATATTGCCTAAAATATGCATTATTTACTTAAATACCTTTCAAGGCGTCTGCCTAAGCATCTACACATGATATATACCCTCTAGATTAATTCATATCAACTTTTTCTCTCCTCTGAAAATGTTAAGCAGGCAAAAGTGAACACATGCCAGTGGACTGAATGATTGCGCTCGTACCAAAATACAACGTGCTCGGCTCATCTTGCAGCCGTATTGGTGGGGTGTCCTCATCCTGGCAGCCTCGCTGAGCTTGGGTCTGGGGAGGAGGGGGCAGGGACAACCCTCTCTGGAATACTGTGCATTCGGACTGCAGTACCCAGTTTAAACGCTTGTGTCAATGTTAAAATAACGTACCTTTCAGCACCGTTTTTGGTTAATATGGTTATGGGTACACTGACATACAGTAAAAAAAAAAAAAACTCTTGTGTTGTAAGGGAGGAGCTGGCCATGCAGTTTTGCATTGGGGTAGACAGCTGAACACACAGTTGTAATGTTGCTAATGGTTTCTGATGGTACTGCTTGATGTGGAGAATACATTGCGCAAGTGATACATGTGCGTGTTGCATCAATAAGACTAAATTTTATGGAAAGATGGCTGACGTAAACATCAGCTCATTTGGAGCACTTGTTATCTCCTGTATCGTCTGATAATCCATCTCGCAGATTATGCAGATCACGGTAACATGATACACTGCTTATCTCTGTCATCGTGCCAATGATCTATTATGTGAATAAGTCTCGACTTTTTGTGAAAATCCGCTGCAGTACGCTTGCTGCCTAACAAGAGCATTGGTGCAATTGGGTGCAAATGCGGGGTTTTGTCCTGCTGTGACCTATCAGGGCCACCGTGACATCATTCAGATGACACATGGCGCGTTCAGACTCTTTGTGCCATGACCTGGCAGCTCATGACAAACAGCTATTTTAATCTGTCTGCCTTACACTCACACACACATGCACGCGCGCCGCACACTTATAATCATGCATGTGCACACACACACACACACACACAGGCACACACAAATGTATAAACACACACAGACACACACACATGCACGCGCACACGTATAATCACGCATGTGCACACACACACACACACACACGCACACACACGCACACACACAGATGCACACACACATGTATAAACACACACAGACACACACACACATGCACACAAGTGCACATAAGCACACTATAAGCACACTCAGACACGCATGCACACACACACACGCACACACAGACACATACACACACCCATACACACACACACACACACACACACACACACAGACCCGAGCAGCAGCTGTGATGATGGGGCCCGGCGCGGCCCGGCGCGGCCCGGCGCGGCCCATTGCAGCCCTCTTTCATGTGTCTCCAGGCTGTATCTCCTGACAACTCGCTGGGTCAGCCCCGCGCCACGAGGCCCCGCGGCCCCACGGCCCCGCGGCCCCGTTGGCCACGACAGCCTCAGACCGGCGCTGCTTGATCACCTGCTCCGCCTCAGTGCCGCGGGGCGTCCTCCACGGCCACACCGGACGCAGCGCCCCGAGCGCCCCGGGTCCCGCTGTGTCTCATCCGTGCCCTCGAACCCGATGAGTCACACCGAGTAAGCCGGTTGAAACCGCCCGCTGATGAAATAAGAGAGGCCTGGCTAATGGGCTTGTCATGTTCTGCCAGAGCCCATACCGGAATTGAGATTCACAGTCACAGCCACGGGCCGCGGATAAATAATATATCGTGTTCACTCTGGGATGTGAGTCACTCACGCTGTCAAAATATGATATTGATTCTGCCGATATTGACTCAGTTGTTGATCCCGCAGTCTTTACCCCGATTTGAATGTTATTTAATTCAGGTACCATCAGATCAATATGGGACTGCTGTTATTTATATAAATAACATATACATGGATATGTAGTTCAACCGTTGCGGCCAGGTTGTGATTTGATCGACCACTAGATGAAGGTTATTAGTATTATTCATTTTTATGTTCCAGGTTCTCTCTAGTTTGGGGGAAAAGGTTATTTTTGGAAAAAGCTGTACAAATCAATATGGTTGTGTTGTATCATTCACTTAATCAATGACCCGGTTAATTAGTCACCGCGGGCCGACGGGGCGTTGCGGCTCGGCGCTCGGTTCAGAAGTGGAGATAAATCTTCACAGGGGGCCGTCCTGGCTGCCATCGACGGCAGGGACATGGAGCTTCCACCTGCACTGCAGGCCCGGTGTGCTCTGCTGCCTTCGCCTTGCCCTGCCATATATAATGCTGTTTCCACGGTTAACACGTACACGCAGGCACAGACACACACACACAC
>JAXIVH010000001.1:12948658-12986158 GCA_036785325.1 Urophycis tenuis
TAAAGATATTAAATGAATACAATATAAATATCTTAAATATTATAATATAATAATTAATAGGAGCTATATTGGGTGTATAACGGTGGTTGGTTTCATTTGGGACTGTGATTCTGCAGTGCCTTCACTGGCTCGATCCAGTGCCACGGCATGTCAGACATGAAGCAGTGTGTGGTGCTCACCATGATGCAGTGCCGCTGATAATCAGGCTGCACCTCCCGGAGCTCATCACACTGCCACGCGAGACACGCGAGACACGCGGCTAATCTGCAGTTCCCTTTAAAGACACTGCCGCAGGTATGCGGCAGTGTGAAGACAACTAACACCCAATTGTGTGTCACACACATACAGTCACCAGAGAAGTCTGGTTAAAAAGTTCCACTTAATTTGGCCTCCTGGGTGCAGCCCGTGACACAACAATGTCAGAGCAGCGTCGAGGCAGTGCTGTTATTTGCATGCCAGCAGCCCCCAGTGTAAACATACTTTGAAACTGTGAGCCCGTATTTCTGCGGCGCGGTGATGGTGTTTGACAGCATCAGCTGTCAGTCAGTGGCGGGGAGTTGGACAGCCATGTGTCAAAAGCCCTTCGTCTTGCATTACGTCGAGGCCTTTGGCAGTGCCTACACCTCCACTTAATAAGCAGGAGGGATGGAGTCAAGGCTGGACGCGGTAGAGGGGTGAGGATATGGTGTATTGTGAGCACGTATGATGTGACACCGCGTGACAGGCGGGTTGTGTTTGCAATGAGAGACACACGCCGTTCCATGAGTCCCTGCACTGCTCATGTATCACATCCTGCCCCGCTGTACACTGATACTGAACCGGGTCCCGCTCGGCTCAAGAGGGGATGGATGACTTCTGCCACATGGTGCAGTTTTGCTTTTTTGGCGTGTTATTCATAGAAAACACGAGTTTCATCAAATCGAGCCAGTTCCAAAATGTAATGAGAGAAAAAAGAACGAGGTGCAGGAAATGTCGGCTCTCGACAGCCCTGTTTTTAAATGTTACACAGTGGCTCCGGGAAAGGAGCATGTTGGCTGCGTGCCGCGGTTCCATCGTCTGGGGAGAACTCTGCTGTTAACACGCAGGACAAATGGGCCAGCGGACGCCTATTACTGTTCTGACGGGAAAGGCCCGGGCTTTTTGGCTCAGGCAATGAATATGTTTTCTTTTTTATTACATTTGAAATGTAGCCGAGGAACATTACCGCCTGGCCTGGGTAGCTGGTTCTGCTCCGTCCCGCAGGCTCCCCTCCGCTCCTCCTGTCGGTGTGCCACGCATGCTGTCACGGCTCAAATTCAGATTCCTTGCGTGTTCCAGGAAGGAGACGGGAGATGCTGTCCCCGTGGTTACCACCCCCGGGCGGGTGTGGCGGTACACGTTGCTGAGCATGAGTGTCACTCTTAAGAGATGTCCCGTACGACAGGCGTGGCGTTGCCGTGTGTCCACCAGGGTCCGGCCCAGTGTGGACGCAGACGTCAACCTTCACCCTCCAGACTCGCCCACGGCGCCGCAGACCGCCACACACAACACGACATTCTACACCGGTTCCGACCGGTTATGCATTTGTTTTAGTAACGGTGACAAGATGGCGTAGATTACTATGCTGACGATGGTTAAAGAGACACTGAGACGTGTAAAACAAACACGCTTGTGTCCTTTGTCCCGTAAACCCTTGTAGTCATGTATTTTTTCTTTTTTTTTTTGTTGTGTTTGCGTATTTCGACTGCTCCGTCTCTGTCCTCGCGAAAGGACACGGCAGATGTTACGCTGTCCCACATAAGGCTTACTGGGCATTTATTTATTCATGAGCATGTGAACCGCCAATGCACAGAGCCGCTACAAGCCGTTTTCACACTCACAACCGCGTGGTTAACGTTTTATTGCCGTTATACTTACCCTCACAGACACGCGCCATCCAAAGTGGCATGAAAACATTTTAATTATGGAAATGTGTCTTTTTGTTAAATTGGTTCTCTAAAAAAACACCACTTAGCTGAACATATGGTCACACGCCCACACCAACTCACTTTGGTGATTCTGCTTGTTGGTCCATCTGCTGAGAGGGAGTTGTGATGCTGGCCCCAAATTATGTCATCATTTCAGGAGCAACAGGACGCTCCGGGGGGCTGTTGGTTTGTGTAGCAGCGGCAGTAGCTCAGTGGGTTGACTGTGTTGAGCGGGCGGACAGAGCGGGTCATACACTAACAGGGTCGGCGGTTCGATCCCCTTGATCCCCCGCCCTCCAACTCTGCACATGTCGAACCCCACATATGTTCTGATTGTAAGTCGCTTTGGACAAAAGCGTCTGCTAAATGCCCCCTTTACCCTTTGGCTCCATTCTCTATGAGCTGAACTGGGTGAAACACTTGCTGAGGTTGAAATGGTTGGCTGTTTGATATTGTCCTTCCATCATCATGTCAAAGTCCCATCGCTAAGAAGTGCTTAGCCATGACAAACAAAGCAGTCAAACTGTTTCTATCACAGACAAATACTTTGTTCACAATGGTCGCAAATCTATTAAGCCACGACCTGCTATCAGCCTCAGATTTGAAAAACAATGTTTTTTAAAGCAGAATTAAAAGACAATGTTGAATTAAGCATTGTATTTTCAAAGTGGGCTTGATAATTGGAAAGGAGTGTGTGTCTGTGTGGGTATATGTTTGTACATTTATTTGTGTGCACTTCTTTGTGTGTGTGTGTGTTTTATTGATTTTGTAAAAGCTTTTTTCATGCCTTAAGCAGGCTGTTAGGCTCCTCATTTGAGCACTGTGTCAGCTGTAATGGGTTGTCTTGCACAACAATTTGATGGAAAGCACACAGTTTCATATTTACTTGTTAGGGCAGTCTGCATTGCTTCAGTGCAGAAAAAAACAGAAATCAACTCGAGTAATAATTGCATAACTAGACAATACCTGTTCACTATTCAGCGCGCATAAAATAAATGCGTACGAATTGCATGATAAATATGGATGTGCATCATTAAAGTGCTCTCACAAGTCCACAGTCACTTAAGTGACATGCTGGTGACGGTACAGAACTTTGCTCTTTGCAACTTTTCCGAGCTGCTGGCGATTGCAGCACTTTTTTCCGGCCCTTTACACACAGCCTCTGCTGACATTTCTCCTCGCCAAGCTACTTGAATGACCCACCAGCTACAGCCAGGGAGGCTCCACTCAGACAGGGTTGCAATCTGCATTCAGCCCTCTGTGTGCTCTGTCGACAGGCAGGAGAGACAGCTTATCCTTGGTAGACCCGTGGTGCTTTTTGCACCGTTTAGGTGTGCAAAAAAGGCTATTATTTATTGACTTTTAATTTGTCAAACAGGGATTTGTGAGGTCCAGTGTTAAAGATAGCAATGCATAAATATCCACCATTTGTCCAGCGTTTACTTGTGTGTGTACGTTTTTTTTTGCAAATGAAAATGTTTCCACGCTTTCACGCCCGAGTTGTGCAGCAGACCTGGCCACAGCGCTGCAGGCCGGTACAGTGATCATGTGACTGATCACGTGATCCACCCCCCCCACTCCTCAGGTGACCACCCTGGTGAACACCAGCAACAAAGGGCCTTCGGGGAAGAAGAAGGGACGCTCCAAGAAGGCCCACGTGCTGGCCGTGTCCGTGGAGCAGGCCACCCAGAACTTCCTGGAGAAGGGCGAGCAGATCGCTAAGGACAGCCAGGACCTGAAGGAGGAGCTCATCGCCGCCGTGGAGGATGTCCGCAAGCAAGGTATGGAGCTGCGCCAGGATGTCTGTGTGTTTCCTGTGTGTTTCCTGTGTGTTTCCTGGGAGTTCCTGTGTGTTTCCTGTGTGTTTCTTGGGTGTCTCCTATGTGTTTCCTGGGTGTTTCCTATGTGTTTCCTGGGTGTTTCCTAAGTGTTTCCTGTGTGTTTCCTAAGTGTTTCCTGTGTGTTTCCGTAATGTTTTCTGGGTGTTTTCTAAGTGTTTCCTGTGTGTTTCCTGGGTGTCTCCTATGTGTTTCCTGGGTGTTTACTAAGTGTTTCCTATGTGTTTCCTGTGTGTTTCCTGAATGTTTCCTGGGTATATCCTGTGTGTTTCCTGAATGTTTCCTGTGTGTTTCCTGTGTGTTTCCTGAATGTTTCCTGTGTGTTTCCTGTGTGTTTCCTGGGAGTTCCTGTGTGTTTCCTGGGTGTTTCCTGGGTGTTTCTTGGGTGTTTCCTAAGTGTTTCCTGGGTGTTTCCTGTGTGTTTCCTAAGTGTTTCCTGGGTGTTTCCTGGGTGTTTCCTGAATGTTTCCTGTGTGTTTCCTGGGAGTTCCTGTGTGTTTCCTGGGTGTTTCCTGAATGTTTCCTGTGTGTTTCCTGGGAGTTCCTGTGTGTTTCCTGGGTGTTTCCTGGGTGTTTCTTGGGTGTTTCCTAAGTGTTTCCTGGGTGTTTCCTGTGTGTTTCTTGTGTGTTTCCTGGGTGTTTCCTGTGTGTTTCCTAAGTGTTTCCTGTGTGTTTCCTGGGAGTTCCTGTGTGTTTCCTGTGTGTTTCCTGAATGTTTCCTGTGTGTTTCCTGTGCGTTTCCTGGGTGTTTTCACAACAAAGGCAAAGCAGTCGCCTGGTTGTGCTTTGAGAGATTGACTGACATTATGACTCGATGCCCGACTTTGCTTTGATCGAGCCCACGATCGGTGCTGATGGATTGATGAGCAAACTCCCTTAGTGGCGAGCCCTGCCTCTGTGCACCATGGCAGCTTTTGGTCGTAAAACCAGTCAGCTCCTCTTGGCCACCGTGAAGCTAGCTGACGTCAGGGGGTTACGCAAAGCCTTGAGCAGCATATAAAGAAATCGGGGGAAAGCAATCCCCTTTTAACGCTAACATAAACAGTACAGCCATGGTGAGTTGATGACCCAATAAGTAAATGACTTGGATGAGCCTTGATGTGTGCACCAATAAGATGAAGGGACCACTCTATGTCAAGGGTCAGTATACTGTTCCATAGGGTCTGAATATGTCTTGTGTAAACCAGGTTGATTCAAGCTTTACATGTTCTACTAAAAGTGCTCATCATCATCATTATCTATTAGTAGATAACTTATGTATCAAACAGCCTCTTATTTCTGCATACATTGTTCTTGCACTTTCCGGGAGCAATACATGTCATTGAATCTCCTAGAGCTGCTGGATGCTGAAATGTACTCCTGACCATTGAGCAGAGATCAGATTTACTGTATGGAGTCATTACGTCAAAAAGCATTGCATTAACGTTAATTGGTTTCACATCACCGGGTACAGGATGTCATTATACTTACAGTTCCGTAACCTCATGTTCAGTGTTCTGCACCTCACTGCCTCCCCATGAGATGAGCATTAAATGTCATTTGTCTTCAGTTCTGCTCCGTGAGCTCGTCTCAAACGGCTGCGTTTCTGGGTAATGAAGTGAAGGCGGTCCCTCGCGGAGGGCCGGGGGTCTGTGCAGCTGACTTGAAGCAGACAGTGACAGGTTAGAGAGAGGAGAGTCCCTGATTAATACTCACTGGACCTAAAGCCTCACTTCAATGCCTGAACACTTGTAAAGGTGATACACACGCTGTTACAGACTGCTGCTTATGTCTGTTGTTGTTATAGGAGGTGATCGACTGCTTTATGATGGAGTGGGTTGACAGTGCCTTGACACACTGACGTCATTGCTTTCATGGTGCATTTACTCTTTTTAGCTGAAAAAATGCCAGCGATGTCTTCAAACTTTGTCGTTGAGCAGGAAGTCAATGAGGCTTCACTCCCAATGAAATGTTTGTCCCCAGAATAGATGTGGGCTTCCTGTTCAGTTGGCCCCCTCTGCACAGAGTTGGGTACTGGGCACATGTTGTACTCCTGCTCTCTATAATGCCCCGTCAGCTCCACTTTGCCACCAGTACCGTTGATGGCAGCCTCTGACAGTACAGCACAGCAGAGCGCTTCTCTTCAGCCATGGGTGGGATGGGCAGTGACGTGCTGGTTGTGGAGAGCTCCTCCACACTGGCGTCTTACAGCGCTCCCTGTTTTTCATCCACTGTGAACACAAACTTGATTGAAAAGATGATACCCCGGATGATTCAGAGCCATAGACTTTATAAAAACCTAACTGCAAATTCAAAGGCGAAACACAGTACTGGTGCATTTATTGTTTTTTCCCACCTACCTGGCGGAAAGAACAAGGCCAGTTCAAATTGGGTTTTTACTGCTGATGTCGGCGATGCAGAATAAAGCAAGTGGTTTCACGGTTAGGTGAGAGGACTCATCTCAGTCACGCGCCGCAGTGAGTGTAGGCGACCTCACGACGATGGCTCTGTGACTGGTCTTAAGGTACTGTTGAACAACCATGAAGGTCCACCATGCTGGACGTACGCGTTGGTATGCTAGACAGACAACACTTTTCAACAGTCAAACTTTACGAAAACATCACCACTGTTTGTTGACTTAGACGAATAACTAAACCAAAAAAAAGATTAATTGTTGTTTAGTTTGTTTTATTTATCCTCTCCCAAATGTAGTCTCAGCAAGGCAATTAGAGCATAGCAAAGTGTATATTGCCCTATTAACCAGGTACTTAATTAAAAAAACAATGACTTCAAAAACAAATGAAAAAGGATCTCATGGCAGAAAATAGAATTGTAAGCTTGTGAGGAAATGGCTTCCTAAATCTTCCGTGATTCTGTGGCTAATCCTCTCAGTTCTGGTCCATGTTCCCTGCTCCTGTCCTTCAGGGTAGCCAGGCGCTAATCAACTCATCAGACACTTGTCTTGACCTGATTGAATTATACATTCTGTTGTTATACTGCAGAGCCATGCCACCCCCTCAGCTATTAGTCTTGGCTGGCTGCTACACTGGGTAGTGCTTTACAAACATAGGGGTGAATTGTATGTGTCTGCGTGTCTGTGGTTGTATATCGTGGTGTCAGTCAGTGTGTGCATTTCTTTGAGAGTGTGTGTGTGAGTGTACATATCTCTTTGTTTCTGTCTATAAGTGTGTGTGTGTGTGTGTGTGTGTGTGTGTGTGTGTGTGTGTGTGTGTGTGTGTGCGTGTGCGTGCGTGCGTGCGTGCGTGCGTGCGTGCGTGCGTGCGTGCGTGCGTGCGTGCGTGCGTGCGTGCGTGCGTCTGCACACACAAACACTTCCATCCGCCACACACAGAGATAGCCGTGGTTCCAAACGAGTGATCCAGTGAACCAGTCGTCCCGCCTCCCCCTCGTTTGGGAGCTCCGGCCTGAGGGAGGGTGTAGCGCCTGGGTGGAGGGTGTAGTGTCTGGGTGGAGGGTCCCGGGGGCTGCTTATTATCATCCCAAACACAACGTGTTCACACACGCCCCCCTGGCACCGAGGTCCGACCGAAGGCAGGCAGACACAGGCAGGCCCCGTCTGGGCCAGGGCCCCGGGCCAGCCGTTTTGTGTTACACCCACTCTCCTGCTATTGTGGGTGACACGCGCACACTCCTGCCATTGGGGGTGACACACCCACTCTACTGCTATTGTGGGTGACACGCGCACACTCCTGCCATTGGGGGTGACACACACACTCTCCTGCCATTGTGGGTGACACGCACTCTCCTGCCAATGTGGGTGACACGCACTCTTCTGCCAATGTGGGTGACACGCACTATCCTGCCATTGTGGGTGACACACGCACACTCTTGTTATTTTGGGTGACACGCGCTCTCCTGCCATTGTGGGTGACACACGCACACTCTTGTTATTGTGGGTGACACGCGCCCTTCTGCCATTGTAGGTGACACACGCACTCTCCTGCCATTGTGGGTGACACACGCACTCCTAACATAGTGGGTGACACGCACTATCCTGCCATTGTGGGTGACACACATTCTCCTGCCATTGTGGGTGACACGCGCACCCCTACTCTCCTGCCATTGTGAGTGACACACGCACTTTCCTGCCATTGTGGGTGACACGCGCCCTCTTGCTCC
Source organism: Urophycis tenuis (assembly GCA_036785325.1). Lineage (NCBI taxonomy): Eukaryota > Metazoa > Chordata > Actinopteri > Gadiformes > Phycidae > Urophycis > Urophycis tenuis. The sequence continues at coordinate 12,956,562 of JAXIVH010000001.1, forward strand.
ACTTCCATTGTGACACGCGCTCTCCTGCCGCTCCTCTCCACAGGGGAGACCATGCGCGTGGCCTCGTCTGAGTTTGCCGACGACCCCTGCTCCTCGGTGAAGCGCGGCACCATGGTGAGGGCGGCCCGGGCGCTCCTGTCCGCCGTCACACGCCTGCTCATCCTGGCCGACATGGCTGACGTCATGAGGCTGCTGGCGCACCTGAAGATAGTGAGTACCACGCCGTTGTCCTCGCCGTTGTCCTCGCTGCCATAATCTATCATCACAATCACCGCCACACTAATCACCATCATTATAGCCTGTCGCCATTACCAATATCATCATTTTTTCATGACCATTACAATCATCATCATCGTGATCAGAGAGACAGGAAGGCGGGTTAGAGGAGGGAAAACTATTTGTAGCGTAGGACCACAGGTGGGAATCAAATAAAAGTCACCCCCATCATCACCCTCTTAATCAAATATCAAATAATGTTCATCACCTGCATAAACTTTCTTGCCACAATCATCATCATCATCATCATCATCATCATCATCATCATCATCATCATCATCATCATCATCATCATCATCATCATCATCATCATCATCATCATCATCATCATCATGTTTCTCAGAGTAGGCGGTTCATCACAAAGTAATAGGCTTTCCACATTGAGCCATCTGTGATGTTCTGTGTGCTTCACTTGGAGCTCATCCTGTCTGCCCCAGGAGGTTCTGATAGGACATGGTAGGTCTGACGGATCAAACCTCTCAGCAGTAGATAACTCCACGTATTCCAGGGCGAGATAAGGCTCCGGGTGCTCCCTCTCACCAGTCTGACTTGGATCTCATCTTGCTCACTTTAAAAGAAGGGTGGACAGTCGACTCTACATCACTTTTGTGATGCCGTTGGGTTGATTATGTGCAACGGCGGGGGCGGAAGCAGGCAGAGGAAGGGACGTTCTGCTCTGTTTATTGGCCTCTGCGGTGTTATAGAAGCCAGATCATCCCAACCCTATGCCTGCATTAACATATAGATTAGCCACTGAGGAGCCGTTACGGGCTAGCATGTATCTTTTAGCACTGTGGCACATACAGTAGTACGCCATCGTGCTACTGCTAGCTGGCGAGCTACATTTCATAGCTGTTTCCTAATGACTTTGGGCAATTTCATATATTCCTCATATAGCATGCATCACTTGTGTTGTGTAGGCTAATTCAAATGACACACACACATACACACTTACCCCGCGCTCTGCACATGCACTTTACTCAAACCGTTGGGTCTAATCCCTTCCTCTAAACGCCTCTCAAACAAATGACTTCACTCACTGTGAGGTTGTTCATCACGTGAAGGAAGCACTTCAGAATAAGCCGGAGCTAATGCAACAGGGTTTTGTGAAACTAGGGAGGATTTTTCTCTTCTCAGGTTGAATGGCTTTTTCATTCTTTATTTACATTTTGTGGAGGTGAAAGGTCAACGCAATTTCACGAAACAAAATATGTAAATAGTTATTTGCCCTGATTGTAAGTGGCCTTAATTTGTGTGTGTGTGTGTGTGTGTGTGTGTGTGTGTGTGTGTGTGTGTGTGCGTGTGTGCGTATCTCCTGCCTGACAGGTTGAGGAGGCCCTGGAGGGGGTGAAAAATGCGACCAATGAGCAGGACCTAGCCAACCGCTTCAAAGAATTTGGGAAGGAGATGGTGAAGCTCAACTATGTGGCGGCCCGCAGACAGCAGGTAACTTCGGGCTGCCAGCCCTTATTCCTGCTCTGTATATCTCCTGGTCCCTATCTTCCAGACCCTATTTCTTGGTCCCTAGCTCCTAGTCTCTGTTCCCTATCTCCTGGTCCCTGTCTCCTGGTCTCTGGTCCCTATTTCCTAGTCCCCTGTCCACATCTCTGGTCCAGATATCCTGGAGCCTGTCTCCTGGTATCTGGTCCTTGTCTGCTGGTATATGGTCCTTATCTGCTGGTATCTGGTCCCTGGCCTCAGTAAAGTGGCATAGACCACTCCTAAAGTAGACTTTATCTTCATTCAGCAGTCATTGCTTAGCAGATAAGCTGGAAATACACGAAGCAAATCAAAGATTCTTGTCTCTCTGGATAAGACAGATACAACAAAGGTAGGTCTAAACATGGCACAGCGCAGGAACTTAAGTTCATCAGGTCAGCATGGGCATAACCATGGCAACCACAATGCAATACTACAGGTTTTCTGAATAAAATGTAACCATCACCACTGCATTTTGTGGCAGCTCCATTGAAATAATAATAATAATAATAATAATAATAATAATAATAATAATAATAATATGATATCAAGTTTTTTCACTTGTATGCTAACAGCTGAAAATAAGCCTTATAAAAAATGTTTTGTACAATATTGAAATCACACGTTTTAAACAGTAATTTTGGACCATATTTAGGGTTTCATGAACAATATGCTGTAACATTTATGAGTCGTAATACAGAGCCTAAATGTCAACCTCATAAAATCCAAATATCAGATATTTTTCAACCAGCTTTTCCCAATTATTTTAAATAATGCCAGTCGAAAAGCTCAATATCACCAACTGTTATGGGAAATTACGTTCAGATCAGACGACTTGACATTACTGTGCCATTTTTGGTCTCCGGAATGGTATTGCTGACCTTTAAATCGAAGTGTACATGCTAAATATCAGCCACACATACATATTTCTGTTCTGTTTTCCTTTTTATGTATTTTATATTTCTTCATTACTCCAGTCATTAACAAGCAGCCTAGCTCCCTCTGTTTTTGCAGAGCAACCGGTGCCACCATCTGTCTGAGCTCACGTCTGTCTGCGCAAACGTCAGTCTAAGCTAACGTCTGTCCCAGCTAACGTCAATCTAAGCTAACATATGTCCCAGCTAACGTCAATCTGAGCTAACGTCTGTCCGAGCTAACGTCAGTATAAGCTAACGTCTGTCCCAGCCAGGGCTGTAGTCAAGACCACCTTTGTCGAGTCCAAGACAAGTCCAAGACCAGGACTATTCGAGACCAAGTCAAGACCGAGTCCAAAGAGGTTCGAGTCCAAGACAAAACCGAGTCCAGGACAGAAAAAACAAGTCGTATGCATGACAGTATCACCAAGACAATCATTTTGGGTTATTATTTGTTGATGTTGTCACTGACATTGTCACAACACCCAGGATTTGAAAGTATAACCATTACCCTTGATCATATAATCTAATCTAAAGAAAACAGAATGACATAAGGTGATACCTCATAATAGCAGTGTTAGAACTGATACAAACACCAATCCAATTACCACTGCTGCTAGGTACTGGTACTGAGCATTTGAGCAACTAAATGACAATAAAGCTTCACTCCAGACTTAGTGTAGAAAAGAAGTGACCACTATTACAAGAGTTTACCTCTAATGGTTGCAGTCTGCCTTGTGCTTCTTTTTCAAACCGGTGCTTAGAAACTCCTTGTGATTTATAAATCCAAATTTTATTACAGAGGAATTGGCGGACATCTTCGCTTGTGTGTGATCAATGAAAATGAATGATAATAACGTTAGGGTAGCAGGGCATGCAGATGCAGGGCGCGCGAAGATACACTAGTGTGTGATTGGTTATTAAGTCAGTGGCCAGTGTTCTAAACATAATAAATAAAAACATAATAAAGACACGACTCGGTCGAGACCAAAGCCATATTTGGCAAGACCAGTGGCCGAGACCGAGACAAGTCCAAGTCAAAATACCAGCGAGTCCGAGACAAGTCCGAGATCATAGAAAAACGTCTCGAGTCCGGACTCGAGTACTACAGCCCTGGCCCCAGCTAACGTCAGTCTAAGCTAACGTCTGTCCCAGCTAAAGTCAGTCTAAGCTAACGTCTTTCCCAGCTAAAGTCAGTCTAAGCTAACGTTTGTCCCAGCTAACATCAGTCTAAGCCAGGGGTCTCCAACCTTTTTTCCTATGAGAGCTACTTTTACTAAATTGAAATGGCCAAGAGCTACTCATGTTTTATAACATTTATTGTCGTAGTTGATTTCAACCTAAACAAACGGAATAAGCTTGTTTTGCCTGAACATTTACAAAATGTCGGTGTCCACAACTCACATTTTGCATTAAAACATCACGTTACATTCGTGAAACAAAACAACAGTTTCCCACTCTTGAAAACGGAACGTTTGAAGCAGCACCATCGTTTGATTGACAACTAATTGGCAAATAATAATTTTGTTTAAGAAGGGAGCGGGACATCTGTGAATTTGATTGGATATAATTAACCCTTTGGTGAGCTACCTGGAAGGTGGCTACGAGCTACTGGTAGCTCCCGAGTGACACGTTGGAGACCCCTGGCTAACGTAAGTCTAAGCTCCTGTCTGTCCGAGCTAACGTTTGTCTGAGCGTCGACCTGCGCTAGCACCTCCTATCCACCCTCATACCTCCCGGTGCTAACGTCTGCCTGCCGCCGCGCCCCCCCCCCCCCTCCCAGGAGCTGAAGGACCCCCAGTGTCGGGACGAGATGGCGGCGGCGCGCGGGGCGCTGAAGAAGAACGCCACCATGCTGTACACCGCCTCGCAGGCCTTCCTGCGGCACCCGGATGTGGCGGCGACGCGCGCCAACCGCGACTACGTGTTCAAGCAGGTGCAGGAGGCCATCGCCGGCATCTCCAGCGCCGCCCAGGCCAACTCCTCCGTGGACGAGAAGCACGGCCACGCCGGCATCGGCGAGCTGGCCGCCGCGCTCAACGAGTTTGACGTGAGTCAAGCCGTGTCCGCGCACACGCCGCACCGCTGCACACTGTACACGGGTCACCCCCGCATGTAGACCTGCACTGTGTTGGTCTCATCCTGCAGAGCGTTACTCCATCCATGGGTTGTCCTCTAGAAGCTTTGTGCACGAGTCAGTCCACACAGGGAAACACCCTGCGTTTTTAATCTGGTCGACTCCAGCCCCCCACCCCCCCAACCCTCCATGGTAAACTCTCACATCAGTGGAACTTTGTCTCACTTGAGTTAGTCTATGAGAACAATGGCAAAGTAACTTACTGTGCAGTTCATGCTAAATGCATGAAACGAGCAGCTATGGGAATCAGTTGATTCAAGTGGATTCTTTTGTAGATGATTTTGTGATTGCTATATCCAGGACAGCACATCAAGTGCATTCTAAATAGACAGAGAGATAAGATGATAGAGTGACCCTTTTGAGTGATTTTATTATTACCTCATACTCGAATCATACTTAAAGTGAACATGTTGAGGACTGCTTTACTTGGTACAAAACTCTTTTGTCTTGCTTTGTGGTTGATTTCATGAATATGTAAATATGTTAAGCAATTGTAGGAAATATATTCAGCCACACTTTAAACTAGATGCAGGGTGTTGTCTAAAGCCTAATTTTGTTCTTTCATGCCTTGAAATGTTCTTTTTGTTCTGTGTTATTGAATGGGCTTTGGCCACGTTATCCTACTTGGTGATCCTTTGCTTCCACCTAGTGGGCATTCGGCAACAGTGAACCAAAATGCACCACAAGCCTTCGGAGTCAGAGTGAACAATGTTATCTTTGGCACAGTAGGTGGCACTGTTGCCTCCCTGTTTGAGAGCTTTGGCTTTGGCTTGTGCCTGGAGGCCCACATGCGGCACGTTGTCCCTGCTGGGGCGGTAACCGTGGTGGTGATGCGCCTGGCAGTGACCTGGATCTGATTCCCACCTGTGGTCCTATGCAGCCCCTCCTCCATCATCCCTCCTTCTCTTCTTCAACCCCTCTGCCTGTCTCTCTTCACGGCCCTGTCTGTAAATACACAACATCCCCATACGGTATTCAGTTTCTCACACCACAAACACATGGGGTGCAGATGAACTGCAGGTGTGTCAGAGGAGGAACTTGGCCGCCTTCAATTTCATGCTCAGTCAGCGACAGCACACAGGCTGCATTATATGGTAGTGTCGCAGAGCATAACAGATGACCCGAAGGTGAGGTCCATGCTACCTTATTACCATTCACAATGCCTTGTTACCATGTGACCCCCCGGTCACCTCATTGGAGGGACAACCATGACAAAACCAATCCTCCCAAACAGTATATCAGAAATGGACTCCACAGTCTAAACATACTGTATGTGGATGGAGGGAGGCTATATACATATAGCATACAGGCAGAGTGTCATTCATACCAACATTTTTTGGGCGGTAATAGATTGCAGCAAATACAATCATGTAGATACTGATCTGGGGAATTTTCATTAAAATACTTGGTTATTACAAAACAATTTTACGGAATGATATTTCCTCATACATCAACTGCCGATTCTGTAAGTGAGTACTTTGAAGTTAGGGGAGGGGAATTTGGCAGAGGACAGAGGAGCCAATTAGGGCTAAATCCTATAACACATTTTAAACCCAGTTAGACTAATTTGATATGGGGAGCTGGGTGCCCAAGCTGTCAAGACTGTTTAATAACAGTGTAACATTTCTTATTGTAAATATTAAGTTAACAGATAAAGACCTTGGAGGCTCATTATGAGCAGAGCTAGTGGCAGCTAACAGAGTGATTGCTCTGTGCAGTGGCCAATAGTAAACAGCTAGTAGTGCAGAACTAAATGTAGTGTCAACTAGAAAAAAAGCTAATGGCGCAGAACTTAGTGCAGTGACCCATAGTACACAGCTAGTAGTGCGGAACTAAGTGCAGTGACCCAAAGTACACAGCTAGTAGTGCATAACAAAGTGCAGTGACCAATGGTACAGAGCTAGTAGTGCAGAACTAAGTGCAGTGATCAATAGTACACAGCTAGTAGTGCATAACAAAGTGCAGTGACCAATAGTACACAGCTAGTAGTGCATAACAAAGTGCAGTGACCAATAGTACACAGCTAGTAGTGCATAACAAAGTGCAGTGACCAATAGTACACAGCTAGTAGTGCATAACAAAGTGCAGTGACCAATAGTACACAGCTAGTAGTGCATAACAAAGTGCAGTGACCAATAGTACAGCTAGTAGTGCATAACTAAGTGCAGTGACCTATAGTACACAGCTAGTAGTGCAGAACTAAGTGCAGTGACCCATTGATAGTACACAGCTATTAGTGCACAACTAAGTGCAGTGACCCATAGTACACAGCTAGTAGTGTAGTTTAAATGTTTGTATTATTATTTGAGGCTAAAAGTTATGTAATTGAATAGCCAATTTGGAAATACTGTTTAGATATGTGCTTTACATATTCCCCCACCCTGATGTTACCATGACGGCAATGTCAATGTGTTCAGACTGAAATAAATGCCACAAATATATAGTTGCGTAGCTGCTATTGATTTTAGGAAATCAAGTAACTCCTCTACAATTCTTAACTTATTTTATCGCCATTCGATTCTTGCAGCAATGTATGCAGTTTCATACTATCGATCGACTGAAGATGTGACAGGAATGATAAACACTTCCACGCCTTGCTGCTAATCAATTCAGAAGATAACATGTAGAAAATAAATATATTGGATCAGGATGGATCTATTGGTAGTGACATCATCCCAGAGCTGGTAAACTGGCCATTGGGAGGGATAATCACACCGTTCTACAGCCCTCATTTGATTTGCCTCAGCGAACGTGAAGTATGAACGCCTTGCGTCACTGTGGGCCTTCCGGACTCAGGGACACGTCGCGAAGACAACGCATTGATTCCTCATGCTCTGTAGCTCGTGTTTTGGCTGCATTAAGAGGCGTGGCGCTTCCTGTTGTCTTGACACATTGAACACCTCCTCCAAGCCTCCCCCCCACCCCCCCCACCCCCCCAAGAGCTTTTCCCATTACCGACAGAACCCCCTCTTGGCGTGGCGAGGCACCTGCTGGCGGCCTGCAGCGCAGCAACACTGTCAGCCTGCCTGCAGCTGATGTGCAGCTCAAAGTCGGCTCAAAGTGTTTTCCAGTGTGGCAGCCACACATTGTGGACAATGGACGTTTTGGGAAAGGCAAGGGTTGACAACGTAATGAATATAACATCGAATATGAATAGAAGTAAAGTATCTACACCGAATATCAAATAACCAATGTAGCTGAGCTATGCTCGAAGGAATGTGCTGGTGCTGAAGCCCACATCTGTCAGTGCAGCAGTAGACTGTATGTAGGGGATAGTCAGTCATCTTCCCCCCAGAGTGATGCCATTGGACTGGTGTGTAATCAGAAGCATATTCCTGATGCCCCTGAACTGTGGCCCTGCTGCCACATCAGAGCATGGCCCCTGGTCATCAGCTCCCCTCTGTTCTCGTGTAAGACCGCTCGGCGTTCACAAAGCAACCCCAAGAACAAGGTAATCTCACTGGTGGCGGCCCGGCAGCCCGATGACACAAATTGCCCTTTGCCTCACCCTTTGTGCTTTGCTGAAGCAGGCCCATGTTTAATTTCCAATCCACCACATAAACATATAATGGACTATTGGCCTCTGCCCGCAGAATGCTAATGTCCTTATGTGCCCGTCCATCCAGGGTCATTTGGATAAACAGGAGCATGAAGATACCTACTTAGTTACACTCACTCACTCACTCACTCACTCACTCACTCACTCACTCACTCACTCACTCACTCACTCACTCACTCACTCACTCACTCACTCACTCACTCTAATACCCTTCATGTCTGATGTAAGTTCCAGCTTCAGTCAGATATCAGGCGTGTGCAACTTCAAGGCTTTTGATTCGCTGTATTGTTATTACCTGCAGGCTTAAATTGAACACAAATGAATAAATACGGCGGATCATAAAAGTAAGGAGAACAAATCTATGCGTAATGACTCGTAATGTCTGCCACCAGGTCACAGGCCCAGCGTAAATCTTGCAGTATAATTAACGGCGCACAGGCTGGAAAGCCATAATTACTGATTCATTAGTCAAGCAGCAGACATCTGCTGTCACCAACCATGTGAATCCTCTCACGTCTCTCTTCAAAACAAACGCATGAGCCAGCCAGAATCACTTGCTGCAACCAGGCAATGTAGCTCCTGGGAAATGAATAGACCTTTATGCTGGAGAACAACCTCGGAACCTCACAAAGTAGCTTCCAGAGAACAACACAGAAGTGGTTTGATACACCAGGGCAGCACTCGGAAGACGTTGTGGATATTGACTGCCTTCCACCATGGCTAGGTAGGACCGCAGCACACTGGTCTTCCTGCACGCTAGATAGTGACAGAGGGAATTCTAAAGCGAGGACATGCAGGGAGTCTTCTTTTGCTTTGTCCCCAGGCACCCATATATTACACCCTACCTGCACATTGATCCAACTCAGGAATCTGCTTATTTAATCGTACAATAACAGTTTTCAAAATCTCTGGCTCATATAAAGTTCTGTCTCTTCTTATTATGGTGTATGTCTTCTTTCCCTGCAACCTAACTGACAAATAACCCTCACACACACACACACACGCGCACACACACACACACACACACACACACACACACACACACACACACACACACACACACACACACACACACACACACACACACACACACACACCATTTCTTCTATTATGGACTCCCTGTGGATTCATCAGCCTGTGAAAATGACATTTATCTGCTCTGGGCTGGCTGGCACTGCCTCTCAAGCCTGAATCAGCTTTGATCATTTTCTCCTTTGACACTTCTTCTTTGGATGGAGGAACCAAAGGAAAAGCTGACCGGGCCAACTCTGACCTGGGCCAGTTCCAAGCTGTCCACGCCGGGCCTTCAGTACCAGAGCTGCTGTCGCTGTTTCTTTTGATTAATAATCTAAAGCGCGAGCCTCGTGTCCTCTGTTATTATTATTATTATTATTGTCTCTAAGGTGATGTGTGTCCGTCTCCCAGCCCTTTGTTATTGCGTGCCTGGGAGGAGCTGCCCTCGGTCTATTACAAAGACGTTTCACATCATTGTTACCTGGAGTTCGGCCCGGAATTACGCTTCGGCCCTTGTAGCCGAATAAGCGCTGAAACACGAAGAATGGGGGGAAAAAAAAGGTTAAAATGAAAACGTTGTGGTTCAGCCTCCTCGGTGCGCGTGGCGTGTTGAGAGACACGTGGTGTATTTAGTCATCCTGAATCCACCCTTCACAGTGACGTTTGCGGTTCCCGTCGTGGCCTCTCCATTTAAAAGGCCTCTGGATCTCCCCCAGAAGGTCAGCCTCAGTCGATATGTCAGGGAACTAAGAGGATGTTAAGCACCTTCCTTCCCCCTACCTCCTCAAGACGCAAAGGTTAAGCAAGACTTTTTAAATGCTGGCCACAGATGGGCTGCGGCTGCCTGAGTGAAAGGGCAACATATGAATAAGTGGAGAGAGACAGATGACCTCATCAATCCTGGGTACCGGTGATGGGCCTCTGTTGGCTAACGTTGAGGAGGATTGGTGTCCATATGTGCCCAGGGCCTCACCTCTCCGAAGCGGTTCGATACGTATGTCAGGGCTCTACCTGGCGTTTGTGGATGCATTATGTTTCAGACCTCTGGTCAGGCTGACGTCAGTGTGCGTGCGTCACACGCTGCCGCCTACTCATGCTCTCGCATTTCCTGGTTTTGAGACCCTGGTGGCTCTGAGCTGTTGATGGTTTGAGTCACTGCAGAGAGAAGCAGTGTGACATGTCTACCAGTAGCCCTCTCCATATAAAGAGGTCTTCAACCATAAAGGGGTGTGCTCTGCCTTGATGGGCTAGCCCTCCTGAAAAGGGCGTGCTTTCCCTGAAGGAATCAGCTCTTGTTCTTACCTTAAAGCAGTGTGCTCCTAGGGGAGCACACTGCTCTCTCTCTCTCTCTCTCTCTCTCTCTCTCTCTCTCTCTCTCTCTCTTTATATATATATATATGTATATATATATGTGTGTGTATAGAGTATAGTATATACTGTATATATATATTTTTTTCTATCTGTATCTTGCCGCCTCTCCCCCCCCCCCCCCCTCTCTCTCTGTCTTCCTCTCTGCCTCATTTTGTATCACCCACGTCCCCTGAAACTTTAATGCACTATTTATTTTTTCTTCTCTCTCTCTCTCTCTCTCTCTCTCTCTCTCTCTCTCTCTCTCTCTCTCTCTCTCTCTCTCTCTCTCTCTCTCTCTCTCTCTCTCTCTCTCTCTCTCTCTCTCTCTCTCTGTGCTCTCTAGCTGAGTACAATATGGGATTACCACTTTAATCACACTTTTATTTTTTTAAAACATTGACTCGGCGGGTATCCTGTTCTCCTTCACACTTGGTTGAAGTGACACACCCCTGGGTATTAATGTGGGGACAGCACATCACTGATGGCCACTATTTTAAAAAAGACATTTGAGATATGCAGAGGTGTGACTCATATACCAATGACCATGGGAAACGTTATATCAGAACCACGGTTCATTCAAATAACAATAGCATATGTTACTTTCAAATAAGTACAGCATATGTAAGGTAGTAATAACTAGCATGTGCTACATTAAAATAATTTAATATGTTACATTCAAATTCATTTATAATATGCTACATTCAAATTACTTCAAATGACACACATATAACATTAAAATAACCAAGAACATGTTCCGTTCAAATGACGATAGTGCATGTTTCATTCAATTTACTTTAGCACATGTTACATTCAGATCACTCTAGCATGTTACATCTACATAACTATAGCACATGTTACATTCAGACCACTCTATAGCATGTTACACCTATGTCACTATAGCATGCGTTACATTCAGATCATTACAGCATGTTACATCTACGTTACTGTAGCATGCATTATTCAGATCACTCTAGCATGTTATACCTACATAACTATAGCACATGTTACATTCAGATCATTCTAGCATGTTACACTTACATAACTATAGCACATGTTACATTCAGATCATTCTAGCATGTTACACCTACATAACTATAGCACACGTTACATTCAGATCATTCTAGCATGTTACATCACACGCTATATTCAGATAATTCAATCTGGCGTGTTACATCTACATAGCTGCAGCACACGTTACATTCAGATCACTAAAGCACATGTGGCACTCACCATAGCACCATCACCGTTACCACAGTAACACATGGTCTCTCCAAATTACTCCGGCGCCGTACACAGGGCAAAGCAAGGACTACTGTGGTGCTGCTAAGCCAGACAAAGCCTGACAGCAGATGGACTACATTTCAGATTTAATTGTATTGCATTTTGCAAGCTGCGGGGGAATATGTAGGTGGTGCTTTTTATAATAACTGTTCATCAAAATGGTAACTCCCTCATGCACTGGGCTGCGCGTCTCCTGAGACGCTGTCACTGAGCATATGAACACAACAGAACAGAATTAATACATTTAGGGATGCCAGGGTTTTGGCGGCTGCTGCCGCGTCTTTTGTCTGTTCCAACAGCTTGCCTGGGATCAGTGCATTGGCTAGTTAAAGGTTCATCTGCTCCCATGCATTTCCCTCCAACACGGCTGTACTGTACCCCGTGCACACAGCAGGTGGCAGTGTTGAATTACTAGCATCCATTTTTTTTTCTTCCATCGTTTCTTTCTCCTCTTTAGCCCCCCCCCCCCCCCTTTTTTTTTCCTTTCCATTTTTATCTTTTTTCCTGTGAGTGCTTAGAAACAGAGATTCCAGACTCTGTCTCTGCGTCTCTTTAAGCCTGTGAGGACATCACCTCGCATGGTTTTGTAGCATTAATGAGATGGACGCTATACTGTTCTGCATCCTCTTCCGGTTGCACCGTTTACATCCTGAAGACAAGGTTTTGTCAGAGCGTTACATCGGACTCAGCAGGTTAGCCCCTTGCCAATTGACCCCTCCACCCTTTCATCCACTGCGATATCCCAGTGGCTCTCTCTGGTCTGTCTGCTGCCCAGAGGAGGCAACACAGCAAGTAGCCCTGCTCTCTCCTGTCTCCTGCCTCCCCTCTCCTCCCTCAATGTATCCCTGTTCCCTCCCTCCCTGCCTCCCTCTCTCTCTCTCTCTCCCTGTTCCCTCAATCCCTCCTTGTTCCCCCCTACTCTTCGTCTCTCCCTCCCACCCTCCGTCTCTCTCCCTCTCTTCTTCTCTCTCTCCCTCCCTCCCTCGCTCTCCATCCTTCCCCCTCACTCTATCTCTCTGCCTCCCTCCCACCCCTGATTGTTTTCCGATCACATCTCTCCCACATCCACGGTTTCCCACTAGCAAAGAATAATAGCAACACAAGCCCTGTAATGGCTTGCCTACTGTTGTGCAGTGTGTGTGTGTGTGTGTGTGTGTGTGTGTGTGTGTGGACATGCAGATCTTCACAAGCCATTGCATGAACACACAGCAACACCGGTGGCAAAGGGGCTGCGGGCCTGGGCCCGCAGAGTTTAAAACACCCCGTGTTACCTTCTCTCCTCTTTCTGCTTTATACCTGTCGCCCTCAGATTCTCTCTCCCTCTTTCTGTCTGGCTCTCTGTCTCGCTCTCTCCCTCTCGCTCCCTCTTTCTGTCTGGGGCTCTCTCTCTCACTCTCTCTCTCTCTCTCTCTCTCTCTCTCTCTCTCTCTCTCTCTCTCTCTCTCTCTCTCTCTCTCTCTCTCTCTCTCTCTCTCTCTCTCTCTCTCTCTCTCTCTCTCTCTCTCTCCCTCTCCCTCTCTCCCTGACTTCTATAGTGGTAACAGTGAAGCCTGTGGAGGTAGCTCTCTGGTTACAGAGGGATGGAGGCAGGGACGCACTTACTAATCGGCGTCGTGATCAGTCAGTGACATGAGCAGGGGCGTGCGGGTAGCATCTCTGCGCTGCGTGGCTCTGGGCTCTGCGTCGCTGTGGGCTGTGTGGAGCTTCCCTCTGTGTTGTTGTCCTCTGCCTGTCTTCCTCTGCCTCTTCTCAGAAGAAGCGTAGCCTTGTTGTGTGCCGGCAGAGTAAACGGTACACCGGCGAGGTGTGTCTGTGTGGGTCTGTGAGTGTGTACATGTGTGTGGCTGCCAAAGTGTTGACCTTTCACTCGCCCGAAGACCGAACGAGCCGCCGCTCTGCCCGTTTCAAACAGAGGCAGTGGCTGTGGCAGAACTGGGCTCTAATGTATGTATATGTATTCCTAACTGAGGAATAGCTTTCTTGGTAATTGCTGTATCAATCTGTGCACTCCTATCCTGGCTGTCTCATTTCTATCTCTCTCTCCTTTTGCCTCCCTCTCTATCTCTCAGTGTGCCAATGCATTTGCACGCATGCACGCACACACAGACACACACCCTGCCACAAGCATGCACACTAGCAGGCAGACATGCATGCTAAAACACACACACACACAAGTCACAAACACACAAACACACACACACACACACACGCATACACGGCCACAAGCCTGCACACTAGCAAGCACGCATGCATGCATGCTAAGACACACACACACGTCCACAAGCATCACCAAAGCCAACATCTGAGCATGCCGCCCTGCCTGGTGTGCCCGCGCCAGCAGCTCAGCCCGGCCAGGCGTCACGAGTCTCACGGCGGCCCCGTCGACGGGAGCGCCGTAGTCATTTTCACCTTGGCTGAGCCCTTGCGTTAGCCCACATGCACACTTCTTAATCACCACATCCTCCGGCTGGCCGTTCCCGGCGCCCGCCTCTCCGCGGACAGATGCGCCTGTCACCGGAAATATGAATGGGGGAGGAAGCCCGGGTAATGGGACATGACCGCGGGAGACGGATGGCCTAAGTACCGGCTCTGTTTGTTGCCGTGCCGTAATTAGGCCCGCACCTACGACCACGTCTGGACAGCGCTAAGATAACGCCGGCGAGGGTGGGCGGGGGCGGGGGGCGTTGGGGCGTTGGAGGAATCGGGGCGAGATGGAGGTGCTGCCGTCGAGCTTCTTATCGTCTCCATCGGTCCCCACAGTTCACTTAGAGTCGGATCCATACGCAACGCCCTCCTCCCCATTCTCCCCCCCCCACTCCCCCACCAACGCTCAATCACAGGGGCCCCTCTCCGGCCTCCTCCGGGGGGCTGTCTCCTCGTTAGATCCCCCCGACTCCTCTCCAGCCGGGCACATGTGGATTCTGATTGAGCGTTTGGAGGATCAGTCAGCCAGCTGTGTTGCAAACATGCTGAAGGCTATTTCTTCATAGCAGGGTCGGAAGCCTGCCACGCTCCGAGAAGACCCCGCTGTAAAGCCTGTGTTTCTCTGTGTGAGTGTTTGAATGTTTACCACAGACTGTGTGATTTTACCATTGACTGTATGAATGTTTAACACAGACTGAAGAGTGTTTGACAAAGACTGTATGAGTGTTGAACACAGACTGTATGAGTGTTGAACAAAGACTGTATGCGTGTTGAACACAGACTGTATGAGTGTGTACCACAGACTGTATGGGTGTTGAACACAGACTGTATGAGTGTTGAACACAGACTGTATGAGTGTTGAACACAGACTGTATGAGTGTTGAACACAGACTGTATGAGTGTGTACCACATACTGTATGAGTGTGTACCACAGACTGTATGGGTGTTGAACACAGACTGTATGAGTGTGTACCACAGACTGTATGAGTATTGAACACAGACTGTATGAGTGTGTACCACAGAATGTATGATTGTTGAACACAGACTGTATGAGTGTCACAGACTGTATGAGTGTTGAACACAGACTGTATGAGTGTTGAACACAGACTGCATGAGTGTGTACCACAGACTGCATGAGTGTTGAACACGGACTGTATGAGTGTTTACCGTACTGTATAACTGTATAAAATTGGTGTCAACATATTCTGATGTTGTGATTGTGTGAAACACCACTATTATTTTCCCTGCCCTGCGTCTATCAGCTAACATGTTTAATTTAACGGCTATCATTTCTCCCGGCACACAACTCTTAAGCGATTGATTTTCCTGTGGGCGCAGTAGGTTCCTTTCTGCGTAGTACCTTGTCTTAAAGTCAAGGTCATCGCCACAGGCTTCACAGATGCTCGCTCGCCCACTCCTCCTCTTGCTCTCCTCGCTGCGACGTGCACTTCCACGTGGACACACACGCACAATGGCTCCCCTCGCACGTGTTCTCACGTTGCAAACAAAGATCTGTGCAAAAACGGATTGTGCGCCCACCCTTGCGTGTGCGTGTGTGTGTGTGTGTGTGTGTGTGTGTGGCTGTGTGTGTGTGTGTGTGTGTGTGTGTGTGAGCATGTAGGCACACACACGGATACACACAGACACACATAAACGTGCGTGCCTCTCTACTGTGTATGCATTGATGTGCGTGTACTGTACACATGTATATGTGCTGTAATGTGCCATTATATTCTCCACATTCCCACGCACTGCATGTCGATCTTGACACACATGGGAATGCAGAGTGTGCAGGTATTGTGTGTGCTGCTGGTCCTCTCACAAAGCTACTTTGCAGGGACAACCTTTTGCCGAGCCGCTGCCTCCCACATACCCTCCTTGCGCTGCTCTGCAGTCTGCATGCTCTGCACACATGCCCTCACACACATGCAGTAGCTCAGAAGATAGAGCGGGTGGTCAGAGCGGGTCGTCCACTAACCGAAGGGTCGGCGGTTCGATCTCCTATCCCCCTCCTCTAACTGTCCACGTGTCGAACCCCACAAATGTACTGATTATAAGTCGCTTTGGACAAAAGCGTCTGCTAGATGCCCCTTTACCCTTTACGTGGATGTGTGTACACACTTGTATGTGTGTATACACTTGCATGCACACAGCACACAGATAAACACACACACACACACACACACACACACACACACACACACACACACACATACAGGCACTTGCTCAAACGCATACACGCAGAAAAACTCACAGACAGACACCCATGGGCCACACACACACACACACACACACACACACACACACACACACACACACACACACACACACACACACACACACACACACACACACACAGTCTCATGGTTTTGTCAAGATGGCTACCATCTCTGCTGTGGGATATATCTGGCAGCTAACTCTCTGAGGATTTGAGACAAAACCCAACCAGATTAGAAGTGAGCTGATTTTCGGTTACTGTGTTGCTAAGCTAAGCTCTTTCCCTCCAAGTCTGACTGGAGAGAAATGCAAAGTAGTTTTGCTACCTTTTGGCAGACTCCAGTGTAGCCTGCTTCAACCATGTGGTTTGAGAGCTCCTGACATACTGCTGATATATAGACAGTGCTAATGTTCAGCGACACATTTCCATGTGGTGACAACCTCTATGATGTTGATGTGTTACTGATGTATTGTGTCATGTACTGTACATGGGCATATGGTTTTCTATCTGTAGGTACGTGGAATACAATAAAGGTCTACAGAAGGCGTAAAAAATATGTCCCTAATTATCACTGTACAAACAGGTTATGTAACATCTTGTTCGTGCATTCAACATAGAGAAGATAGTGAGGCTGACACCCAGTTTGACTTTTATGATGAGCAGAAGCTTGTCTTTCATTCCACTACCAGGCGAACACATTTTATTGACTGCAGAGACGCTGGACGCAATGATGTCGGTGTTGAAACAAACAAATATGTTGCGTATTGATATGTAAAAGATAAATAATAACTAACAATACAAGCACACGCTAACATGATGGTGATTGAGCCCACTGATGCAAGCCCTTGTATAAGCAGTTGGGTATCGGCTTGCACCATAGCTGCACCATAGGTGTACCACAGGTTTAGCATAGGTGTACCATAGGTGTACCACATGTTTACCATATGTGTACCATAGGTACACCACATCTTACATCAATTCATTCACCATCTTTGAGCATTTTCTTAGAATCACCATTTTCTTAGAATTCTGTTTTTCTTGTATTGCATTTTTTTCTGTTTTCTGTTTTTTCTATCTTGGTCTAGTTTATGCCCAGTGCGAGTTAGGGAGCAAGATGGCGAACAATATGACATAATCTGTATCTATCTGAACAATATAGAAACACACCGGGACAACTTGACTTGAGCCCCTGCTACTTGTACACACGAGTGAACTTGTGTTCGACATCTCTTATCTGTTCTCTGGCATCGGGTGAGCACAATGTGTTTCTTGCGCACCGTTCGGTGCGCGGTTTCCCTCTCACCTGTACCGCTGCACACGGCGTGTAGCAGGGTGCTGTGAGTGACAGAGCCATTGTAGTTTCTATTGGTTTCTATACAGGGGGAACTGCCATAGTGTGTTTTTTTTTTGTATTGTTTTCTCAATGAAAGCAGGAGTGTCTCCGTGTAGTATCCCCCAGTGACTACGCCTCAGAGTCATAACCTCTGTCTGTAGAAACAACACACGTTGGGTAAAAAAACACACACACACACGCAGCGCCGCTCTTGGCAAGAGCGGAGGCATTTCCTCCCCACGTTCCCTCTCCTTCTGCGAGTGCTGCTTTCAGCAGAAACTCACATCGGGAGCCAGCGTTTATTTCTTCATCTCCTTCCACGGCGCGGAGAGCGGCGCGGCCACCGCGCGCACGCACACACACGCCTGTCGCGGTGCGATCACACGGCGCCAGCGTGTGCGCGCCCGCGCTTTAATGGGAAACCGTGTGAAATCTAAAAGACTGCGCCAGGGATAAAGGCGAGAGATGTGGAACTAACAAGATGGGGGGCTGCGATGCAAGGCATGCAAAACCATGAAAGAGGGGCTTTTTTTTGCGGCAGAAGAGAGATGAAAGCTGTGGTGATTAGAGGAGTACAGGAGCAGGCCAAACACGTCATTCAGCTTTCTTTTTTTTTTTGTGCGCTGCATTACCTCGCACACCCACGCCGCGGAGATCATCTGATGGGGTATCAAACGGAGCAGGCATCAGCACGCGTGACGCGTGTTATCAATGAACAGGACAACACATACATAAGTTATGTGGTAGAGTAACAACCGGAGGAACACAAGCGGTCATTGTGATGGTTGCCATGCCGGCGTGAGATGTGGGTCTTTTTTAACACTCGTTTCCTGTGCCGTGGTACACACCTCCACCAGAGAATCCATTATCTCCAAATGACAGCTAAATTGGCTTGCCACCCGTGCTTTAATCAGCAGAACAACCCAACTGACACCCAACAGCTTCTTCTTCATTCAGACGAACACCACGGGGCAGAGAATGCACCAGCCATGGCCAGAGGGAGGGAGAGAAAAGACACATTACTGTCTCATCATATGCTGTGGTAGAAATTCACCTATAATGAATCCATAAATGAACCTCTGAAGGCAATTGGAGTGCGAGCGAGAATCCAATTGTATTGGTGCTCACACAGGAACACCGGAGCATACTCAGACCAGCTCACACGCGACATGTGACTTTGACATCTAACAAAGATAGAGTGGAGGGTAGTGGAGTAGAGGGTGAAACAGCTTTATTTGAGTTTCTGGTGTCCTGATATGTGTGTAGATTTGTATGTATGTGTGTGCTTTTGTGGAGTGAATGCATTTGTCTATATGTTACTGACCGTAACCCCAAGCCCATGGCTTTCTTATAGGACATGTTGACAACAGCCACAAAGGCCCAGACTGGAGGTATTTTGTCCTTGGGATATTTTGTCCATAAAAGAGAATGACATTGTTGTTAAACCCACACATTGTCAAAGTTCCTTAAAGCGAGGGTAGGCAGTTTGGAGAAATCAGCCACAGTTATCTAGATGTTGAAAGCATCCAACTGAAAACATCCCACCCCTCCATCAGGCCTGCAAAGCCACGCCCATAAAAAATGCGGCTAGCTGGCTAGCTTTAGCAAGACGTCCGCCTGGCCTTGAGGAAGATTCATGTGCAATGAGTGCGTGCAGGTAGGCGGGTAGGTAGACAGACCGATCAGCCGTCCAGTCATTTAATTTGGGCCGATGCATTGATTGGACGTGCTTATTACAGGCCTGTGACAGCAACAATACTTTTTTGTTTTTGTCATGGCTTTTGATTTATTGATTGCTGTTGGGATGTAAAGAGAACAAATATGCCACAAAATGCTTCTAAAATAAATTGCCTACCCCAGCTCCAACACTTTATTGGGATGTGTACTTTTCCTCACAATTGGCTATACAATTATTCTGATTCTGATAGCTGGAGCGAGGGATAGAGAGTATGACGGAGAGAGAGAGACAAAGAAACGGAAAGACAGAGAGAGACAGACACCTGCTGTACTATCCATGGACTTCCATTGTGTGTGTATTTATATGTGTGGGTGTGTTATGAGTGAAGCTTTTAACAGTCACTGCCTGTCAGGCCTTTAACACAAGGCCGGTCCATGTTGTTGCCGCTGTAGGCTGGTGGTCTGACGCGGTGCCGGCGCCCTGGTCTCCCTCCTGAGGGGTCTCTTCTATTACCCCTCCTCCTGCATCACGGGGCCAACGTGAGGGAGGAGACAAGTGTATCTGAAGGTCTGGGACCTCACGCCGGCTGGGTGTGTTGGCTGTTGATGGTGTTGTTCACGGTGCTGTTGACAGTGCTGTTGACGGTGCTGTTGACGGTGCTGTTGACGGTGCTGTTCACGGTGCTGTTGATGGTGCTGTTGACGGTGTGGTTGACGGTGTGGTTGACGGTGTGGTTGATGGTGCTGTTGACGGTGCTGTTCACGGTGCTGTTGACGGTGCTGTTGACGGTGTGGTTGACCACAACCATACATTTAAATGGTAATTGTCCATACCCCTGTCATTTATAATGATTTCTCATTTTTGCCTGCGTGTGTTTGGCGTAAACAGCGGGTTGCCAACGAGCCCCGGGCGGCGAGGCGGCGTGGTGCTCACTGGCCACAGCTCCCAGGGGGGCCCCTCCGCCCCTCCGCCCCCCTCCGCCCGCAGGGGGCGGAGGGGGCGGACCACCCTTAACTCCTCTTAGCTGGTGGCACAACCGGGCAGAGCGGTTCAGGGGTCTCGAGGGTCTTCAAAGGAGAGGGTGCCCCCGGGGTTCCAGCATTTTCATTAGGGGGGTTGTCTTGGTCGTCTCCAGTGTGTGCTGGACGAGTACGCTCACTCTATCTCCGCTCTTTATCTCATTTTGCCTCTCCCTTTCTGTGCTATTCATTCTTCTAGAAAACTCTACCCTAATCACACACACGCACGCACGCACGCACGCACACACAGACACACACACACACACACACACACACACACACACACACACACACACACACACAGACACGCATACACATACATGCAGAGGCGAACACATGCAGCTCTCTGTTTGGCAGGGCTGGAATCTTCCTGTTTGGCTGGGCGAGCATCTTCCTGCTCATTAGTGTAGGGTGCATCAGTCAGCCAGGGGTAAGCAGGCCGTGGTGGGTGGTTGTCTGGGTGGGAGGGTCTTCAGCAGAGATGCTCCCAGGCTCAGGGGGTTAATGTAGGGCAGCTAACCAGACAGCCAGTGCCTTGGCAACAAGGTGCCCTGAGCCCCTTGTGGTGAGGCAAACAAATCCTACATGTGACCGTCATGGCTGCAGATATAGGGGCCCTGATTGGAGCAGTGGAGGAAATGTGTGTTGCTTTTCCATTCTCTTTTTTTCAGTGAATGGAATATAACTTTTATAGTATTGCACTTCATCTTTGGACTTAACTGTGGGTGATCACAGGTTGTTTTGGACTTGTCTCATGAGGTCCTTTTTATTCTGTGTTTAATGTCTGCACCTGAACAAACACAACAACACTGCTCTATGCCTCGTTGTATGGGCCATGGAATGGTTCTGATTGTGATTCCTAGGATGCCATATGTTATGATCAGAATAGTAGACAATGCAATCTCTGCATCGTGTCTGAAATAGTCTAACGTTTGAGTAAAGTGTCCTTCATGAATGTACTTCTATGGTAGGGCCAAATACCCCCCCCTGCTTTGGTAAACACTCACCATGACTGCTTAGGCATGGAGTTGCCTTTTGCTCTAAAGAGAGACTTTTGATCCAGCATAATGTGCAGAGAGACTTGCCAGCCTCGTTGCCCCCCTCCTGTCCCTGTCCATTCTGCGGGGAGGCCGGTGCACGTGTGCCAGGTCAGGCTGTTATCTGTGCTGTCACTCGTTGACACCGCAGCCGCAGCCAGCAGCCCCGCGGTCAAAGACATCGGCTGACGAGCTCACCAAGCCAGGGAGGAGAGTTATCCGTCTTTAACAAGATCTTATGGGTAATAGGGGTGCCACTAACCCGCGGACAGGGGTCTGTATATAGTCTCGTCTTTCCCTCGGGCCCTGTTGCTGCCTCGGGAGGGTTTAAATGCACTTGTTGTCCCCCTTGTCATGGAGGTCTTTGCCTGCGCAGACAGCAGCCAGTGTGCCTTTTCTCCCCACTGTGTCGATATTTGTATATGCAAAGTAGTCTCGCAGGCAATAGCAAAATGACCTAATCAGTGAACTGGAATAGCTTTCAAAGCAAACTTAGCTTCATGTGTCATGTGACTCTTCTGCAAATGGCTTGCTTCGGGCAGCCCAAACATAACAGGAAAGGATGGTTAAAAAATGTTTTTGACAGGTTCAAACGGCCCCACGCTGGAATAACAGGGATGAAACCCAGCACAGCCCATAAAAACCCTGTCAGAGTATGTCTTTGTATCCTCCTGCCACATAAGCTGCACAATAACAAGAACAGATGTGCACACTCAGACGCAAGTAAATACCAGAGAGCCTATCAACATTTAAATCTAACTCTAATTAATACTTGGCTTTTATGGGATTCTTATGTCTGATACTTTTGCTGGCGAACATCCCTGCAGTTCCAAATACTTCAGGCTTTTGCAGGAATGAAAATACTTCTTAGTATCTTTAATTCACAAATAATCTGGTGGTATTGGAAGCTATTACAAGTAAACACCACTTATCTCATACGATAATGTTAATAATCACATACACATATGTTTTTTTTATATAGCCCTTGCTTTTTTATTTGTAAGGCCCAATGGACTATAAACAGCTGAATAATTTACAAAGGACAGTCCTTTGCCTTCGTGCTATTGATAGACATGTGTATCGGTATTCTCATCTCATTTAGAGTGGGCTTTTATACTATAGGGTGGATTCTTGAGATTTCTTGTTTTTTTTTGTTGTTGTTGTTTTTTTGCAAGACATTATCTACTTATATTTCCCGGAGTCCTGATGCAGCAGAGCAGACTGATTTCCAGAAACATCGATTCCCATATCTCCCATCACATCACGTGAGATAAGCTGAAGAGGCAGGTGTGTTGCTGCTGCCGTCCCGCTCCGTGTTCTCCTCCTGGGGCTCAGCATCCGCATCCCCAGCACTTCTCTGCTTTCCCAAGAATGCCATTTTATATCTTTTTTATCGTGACATAATGCATCTCCCGGTAATGCATTCATCACATAATACTCAGTTGACATTTGTGGTGGCTGACATTATAGAAGTGGTGGAGTTTGGTTGTGTGAACTTCACAAGTTGTGATGTGGTGTATTGTGGCAAAAGTGTTTGGGCCAGCTCTCCTCCTACTTGGGGACACCCAATGTCCACAATCAGATGATCAGACTGGAAAAACAATAGCCAGCGTTCTACTTTAACTATTGAGTAGGTGGCTGAAATAGTCACAGAGTCCAGCTGTCAATTATGAGTCTTCTACTTTTCCGCTTAATACTACACATCAATGCTTTGCATACAAACTTTGCACACTTTTAAAAGCTTCCCTCACACTAACACACGCCCACACGCACACACTCACATACGCATGCATGCATGTACACACACACACATACACACACACACACACACACACACACACACACACACACCCTTATGCAACAGCTGCAAGGGACTGATTTTGGTCCACATCCGTAGTTACAGGAGAGGGAGAGTGGTCTTCCCAACCATCATTACTGTGAAGTGAGCGGTCGTAACCTACAGACAAACGGGTTGAGTGCAGCGTCCTACAGCTAATCGTTCCATTAGAATTGCATTAGGGTGCCGTGCTATGTCACAACACAGTCTCAGTGATCGGCACTCTGGGGAATGCAAGTCATTGCTTATCGCAATGTTTCTCTCTTCTTCAAAAGCATGCCGTGACTTTCATTGACGGCTTAACAGAAAAAAAAGAAAAAAAAGGACAATCCTATGCTTACCATTTTGATTAGACATCAGAGGTTGCAACAGAAACCGAGCGCTGATGCAGAAAATAGACGCAGCGGCTGTGTGAGCCATCAGCCGACACGCCCGCATCACACCACATCACACCACATCAGACCACATCACACCACATCAGACCACATCACACCACATCACACCACATCACACCACATCAGACCACATCAGACCACATCACACCACATCAGACCACATCACACCACATCAGACCACATCACAAAACATCACACCACATCACACCACATCACACCACATCACACCACATCACACCACATCACACCACATCACACCACATCAGACCACATCACACCACATCACACCACATCAGACCACATCACACCACATCACACCACATCACACCACATCAGACCACATCACAAAACATCACACCAGATCACACCACATCACACCACATCACACCACATCAGACCACATCAGACCACATCAGATCACATCAGACCACATTGCACCACATCACACCACATCAGACAACATCAGACCACATCACACCACATCACACCACATCAGACAACATCACACCACATCAGACCACGTCAGACCACATCAGACCACATCACACCACGTCAGACCACATCAGACCACATCACACCACATCAGACCACATCACACCACATCACACCACATCAGACAACATCACACCACATCAGACCACGTCAGACCACGTCAGACCACATCAGACCACATCACACCACATCAGACCACATCAGACCACATCAGACCACATCAGACCACATCACACCACATCACACCACATCACACCACATCAGACCACATCACACCACATCACACCACCACATCACACCACATCGGAGCCAAGTAGGAAACCAGGCCCCGTCCATGCAGCACGTTGGCCCACATTGGGTTTGTAATAGGATCAGCTAGCGGGGAAGGCACACGCTAATGTCAAGTAGGTACACCTGTGGGGGCCCTGGAGCCGGCTATTGTTCCGCGGCGTGTCCATTTTGAATGAAGACGACCCCCCTGCGTGGCAGACATTCAGGCGGGGTGTGAGGTGTCGAGGGGGTGCCGTGGTTGCTGATTTCCTGGTTCCCCGCGCGTGATGGAGACAAGAACGGCTTAATCCTTCCAGGAGTTGTTGTTTTTCAACCCTTATTCTATTATATAATGATCATGTCATTAGGATTTGTTCTGTCTCTGTGTTTGGGCGTTGAATATATGTGTTTTAGTAATGACCGAGTGAAACACCATCCTCACTCTAAACCCTTTTAGTGTTATTAGGATGATCAGTGTAATTTAACCACTGAAACAATGGCACAACGAGAGCCATAATTTTAGGCCTGGATATCATAAGTAGAACATTAGATCTCAATAATAAAAACGCTGTACCCTGCATATATCGGTCATAATAATAGTAATAATAATGTAATGTAATGGCAAGAATGTACTGTAGCTAAAGAAAGCCAACTCCAGCCCTTTGCCAGCTAGCTGAATATCAGTTCAGCGACTGAGGGGAAACTGACTATTCTCACAGTTGCAGTTTTTGTGTCAAATTTTACTCCCGGTTGCAATTCCACCGAGCCATCAGTGACTCTGTCTGTCCTTGACTATGTCTGCCTGCGTCCGTGACTCTGTCTGTCAGTGTGTCTTTATTCCCCGTCTCTTTCCAATGTAAACACATCTCAGCGGCATCACAGTCAGGGCAGACAGCTGCCTTCTCCAGAGCAACACATCTCAGCGGCATCACAGTCAGGGCAGACAGCTGCCTTCTCCAGAGCCACAGAGTCCTCGGTGTGGCCAGGCCCATTATTCCTCCGACACACTGCGGCCGTGGGGAGGGCTGAGGACTCTTGACAGGGCCTGTCCCTGTGCGCTTCCTGCGAAGCACGCACACTTGTTTGTCAAGTCAATCTCTATTTAACGTGTGTTTTTTATTTGTGTTTCTTTTGTTTTTGTCTCAACTAGAATGAGTTTAACGAAGCACACCCACACACACACACACGCACGCACGCACGCATACACACACACACACACACACACACACACACAACACACTGTGGTCTCCTGTTGTCGTTGCTGTTTTTGGCCACCAAAGCACACACACACAAACATGCTGCTCCATTAGCTTGCTTTTCTCCCATGTTTGCCTTAGTTCTGTGGCTTCCATTCACATTGGGGTGTGAGTGTTAGTGGTTAGATAAATGAACAAGTCTACATGGAGGCAATCAGTTCCTCTGATGGTCCGTTCAAAGGACGGCACACATCAGGCCAAAAGAGGAGCCCATGAGAGACATTTCAATGGTTGGTTTGTCTGCATTGCAGAGAAAAAAAACCTACTTTGATCAGCTCCAATTCACACGTTGCAGCTTTGTAAAACTGACTATTATATCAGTCTATGTTTTTCGGCAATGCAGGCCTTTTTTCCTTGTGGATAATCCTGGATGCATGCAATCTTGTGTATCCATTCTGGTAATGTAGACGTCTGTCTCACTGCAACATACCCAGATCACTGCGTTGGGAACCCTATCCTTTCACAGCACAGAAACGTCAACACAACATGACTCAATGTGATGCGTTCACACATTTCATGTCTCTCTGCTCGTTATTCACTCCAATTAAAAGGCCATGGTGACTTCAATCGTGCACTTTCACACATTGTTCTTTTCGGTTGTATCATCATCTGGTTATAAAAGCCTGTTAACCTATAAGGGGACCATAATGAACCACTGGTTGAAAAAAGTTAATGCATTAATGCACATGAACTGACAATGAACAAACGGTTAATTATGAGTTTACTCATGGTCTCATGATAATTAACTAATGATGTTCATGATGACGTAGGTATTCATTTATACATTATTTCATAGGTAAGGTAGACTGATAGGCTAACCCTAACCCTATTGAATAATGTATAAGTTAATTCCTTAGTTAATGTGAACACCATTAGCGAATATGGGCAAATGATTACTAGACCATTGGTTCAATTCCATTGGTTCAGTTCAGTTAATGCTTATTACTGCTTTAATTAAAGTTGAATAATGGTTAATTATTGTACACTCATTGTTAACTATTACATATAGCCTAATGGCAAATTCAAAGTATGGTTGAAAGCAGTATGAATCTCACAGAAGGGCAGATTTATCCTCTCTGACTGGTGTAGTATATATGTTCTGCTGTTCCAATGCAGGCCGGAAATATCCAACTGACAAAATAAGCCAGAACAAGTGAAATAATAAAAGTACATTCCTGGCACAAGGCGTCCATCCCAGTGGACGCAGGCTCAGGTAAATTGCTCCAAAGTGTTTCCCTCTTTAATAAAAACAGAACATTGCGTTGAACCGTTGGATCGTCTAGTGCGTCTGTTCTCCACCGAGGGGAGGAAATGCCACTGGTTTGCCTCCTATTAGGCGTTAGAGCTACAGTCCATAAACATGTTTGGGCCACACAGGTCACGCATAAAACCCTCTCCCACAGAGTCATCTATGGTCTGAAGCACTTTCTATGTTGTGGTATACAGGCAGAATGCCAAGATGACCAAGTTAAAGTACAATCAGGATGCAATTCTCCAAAAACTTTAGCAGACCGCCACACCAGCATTTGTGACTTTGAGCCCTACCATAGCGCACTCGGACACTGTTCGCGTAGTCATTGTCAGACACGAGAATTACAACGTGAATTACAACGAGAATTACAACAGTTTACATCTGCGATGCACATGTAAACTGGTGTAAACTGTGGGCACCGGTGTTGGATACACCTCACTGTCACAGTTTCAGACCCCGCGGAGCTGTCTTTGAAGTGGACCAGGGTAAATGTGAGGGTGCTCCTAATGTGTCCCAGACAATGCAATGCGATACGTACACACAGTACATATATAAGCCCAGATAGGCAACCTTGTTTCCAAATTGTGACCTTTGGCAGGTCACAATCCCTCATTTCACTGGCTGAAGCCCAGTCCTGACCCAGTGTTATTCCAGACAGAGCCGTGGTGGAGAGAGTAGGGCTAGAGGTCGCGGTTCACATGCTTGTTAAGCAGTATTCCCGTAGCGTACACAGAGTTCAATGGGGCATGCACATGCACTGTTTTTACAGTCATCACAGAGGCCTTTTAGCTTGATTTCCCAATGCTCGCACTAGTTCACTTATTTATTTACGTTTTTTCTGCTTTTATTCGCTCCAGTTTGCCTTTTATTTGTTCCGTGCTTTTTGAATAATTCAGGACTACTTTTACGGTGCATTTCCGTGAGATGTTTTTGAGGGAACACACGGCCAAGCTAACGTGCGCATATGGTTTGAGCCACTCAGGCGTCTTGAAGGCTGCGTGGGTCCCAACATATAGATGCACTTTAGATCCAGGGCCAGCAGGACGCCGTGTTCCTGTTGCTGACATGAAACCACCCAGGGTGCGGGCTGTTTGCGTGCAGAGTGCGGCTCGGTTCCACGCCAAAGTTTGATTTGAAACTGGACTCTCTGGTGACTCATCGGATGACAAAACTTTTCTCATTATTTGGGACGTTGGCCACGATAGCCATGGAAATAAAAAAGGGTTATACGTACCAACATGAGCGCCGGCTTTATGGCTTATTCGTGTTGAAAATTGTCACGCAATCAAGAGCGAAACAATGATCATGGCGAGCGCCCCCCCCCCTGGGTTAGCCCACAGAGCCTCTCGTGCCACGCTGGTCGCAGACAGCAGCGGATGCACTGCGGGGCACTTCCTGCGTCTCCGGGAGGCTGCAATCAGTGTTATCTGCTGAGCGATGACTCAAGGAGCTGCTCACCACGGGTCCCCCTAGGGTCATATCTTTGTCCGTTGTCAAAGGCATCACGCCATAACGGGCACCGCTTTTAAATGCTTTAATCACTGTACCGATCCCAGGGGGCCAATTCAGACCTATTGTCCCGATGGCAAATAACAGTGTTTAAAACAAATGTTACTGTTGTTACAGAGCCGTGCCTTATAGTGATGTTTAAGGTGCAGTGGACCCAACATTCATTTTAGTTTGTTTAAACCTGCTAGGTATATTCGTGATATGATCCTCAACATAGGGATCTCTGCCGTTTTCTGATCTACGCCTAATAATATTAAGAGGAAAACCATCTGCCAGTGGTTTTTCTCCTAACGTACAAATTGAATGAAACGCATAGTTTAGCAACTATTTAACGGCCCAGTCTGAGGCAAAGACAATGAAACGCACACCAAAGGAACACGCGCCAGCTTGCTGAAGAAGGAACGCCGTAATGGCTTGTAAGGTTTATTTCTGTGAAGTCGTATAGCTGCCTCCTTCAGAGCTGTCCTTTTCTCACACAGCTGTAATCATGTGTTACCGACCACGGGGCACACACACACACACACACACACACACGCACACACGCCACACACGCTACGATAAACATGAACAGTCTCTGTTTACATGAATACTAGTCCTGTTATTCATCACAGCTTCCTTTGGTCTTGGGTTTCTTGGATGTGCTTTGTTTCTCTAGCAGTGCTGTTGTGTTGTCTGCTGCTGATGTCTGCATGCTTAATGCTCGCTCTTAATGCGCTCTCCCTGTGGTTTCACCATGGTGCCCCCGGTGGCCTTATCTGCTCTCTGCACAACTTTGGTATCTACCAGCCACCTGTGGTGTAGGCCTGTTGCTATAGAAATGGACAGCACACATGTCACATGTGAACTTGGTTTGTTTGGTCTCGCAGA
>JAXIVH010000001.1:12992520-13010020 GCA_036785325.1 Urophycis tenuis
GTTTGAATGTTTACCACAGACTGTGTGATTTTACCATTGACTGTATGAATGTTTAACACAGACTGAAGAGTGTTTGACAAAGACTGTATGAGTGTTGAACACAGACTGTATGAGTGTTGAACAAAGACTGTATGCGTGTTGAACACAGACTGTATGAGTGTGTACCACAGACTGTATGGGTGTTGAACACAGACTGTATGAGTGTTGAACACAGACTGTATGAGTGTTGAACACAGACTGTATGAGTGTTGAACACAGACTGTATGAGTGTGTACCACATACTGTATGAGTGTGTACCACAGACTGTATGGGTGTTGAACACAGACTGTATGAGTGTGTACCACAGACTGTATGAGTATTGAACACAGACTGTATGAGTGTGTACCACAGAATGTATGATTGTTGAACACAGACTGTATGAGTGTCACAGACTGTATGAGTGTTGAACACAGACTGTATGAGTGTTGAACACAGACTGCATGAGTGTGTACCACAGACTGCATGAGTGTTGAACACGGACTGTATGAGTGTTTACCGTACTGTATAACTGTATAAAATTGGTGTCAACATATTCTGATGTTGTGATTGTGTGAAACACCACTATTATTTTCCCTGCCCTGCGTCTATCAGCTAACATGTTTAATTTAACGGCTATCATTTCTCCCGGCACACAACTCTTAAGCGATTGATTTTCCTGTGGGCGCAGTAGGTTCCTTTCTGCGTAGTACCTTGTCTTAAAGTCAAGGTCATCGCCACAGGCTTCACAGATGCTCGCTCGCCCACTCCTCCTCTTGCTCTCCTCGCTGCGACGTGCACTTCCACGTGGACACACACGCACAATGGCTCCCCTCGCACGTGTTCTCACGTTGCAAACAAAGATCTGTGCAAAAACGGATTGTGCGCCCACCCTTGCGTGTGCGTGTGTGTGTGTGTGTGTGTGTGTGTGTGGCTGTGTGTGTGTGTGTGTGTGTGTGTGTGTGAGCATGTAGGCACACACACGGATACACACAGACACACATAAACGTGCGTGCCTCTCTACTGTGTATGCATTGATGTGCGTGTACTGTACACATGTATATGTGCTGTAATGTGCCATTATATTCTCCACATTCCCACGCACTGCATGTCGATCTTGACACACATGGGAATGCAGAGTGTGCAGGTATTGTGTGTGCTGCTGGTCCTCTCACAAAGCTACTTTGCAGGGACAACCTTTTGCCGAGCCGCTGCCTCCCACATACCCTCCTTGCGCTGCTCTGCAGTCTGCATGCTCTGCACACATGCCCTCACACACATGCAGTAGCTCAGAAGATAGAGCGGGTGGTCAGAGCGGGTCGTCCACTAACCGAAGGGTCGGCGGTTCGATCTCCTATCCCCCTCCTCTAACTGTCCACGTGTCGAACCCCACAAATGTACTGATTATAAGTCGCTTTGGACAAAAGCGTCTGCTAGATGCCCCTTTACCCTTTACGTGGATGTGTGTACACACTTGTATGTGTGTATACACTTGCATGCACACAGCACACAGATAAACACACACACACACACACACACACACACACACACACACACACACACACATACAGGCACTTGCTCAAACGCATACACGCAGAAAAACTCACAGACAGACACCCATGGGCCACACACACACACACACACACACACACACACACACACACACACACACACACACACACACACACACACACACACACACACACACACAGTCTCATGGTTTTGTCAAGATGGCTACCATCTCTGCTGTGGGATATATCTGGCAGCTAACTCTCTGAGGATTTGAGACAAAACCCAACCAGATTAGAAGTGAGCTGATTTTCGGTTACTGTGTTGCTAAGCTAAGCTCTTTCCCTCCAAGTCTGACTGGAGAGAAATGCAAAGTAGTTTTGCTACCTTTTGGCAGACTCCAGTGTAGCCTGCTTCAACCATGTGGTTTGAGAGCTCCTGACATACTGCTGATATATAGACAGTGCTAATGTTCAGCGACACATTTCCATGTGGTGACAACCTCTATGATGTTGATGTGTTACTGATGTATTGTGTCATGTACTGTACATGGGCATATGGTTTTCTATCTGTAGGTACGTGGAATACAATAAAGGTCTACAGAAGGCGTAAAAAATATGTCCCTAATTATCACTGTACAAACAGGTTATGTAACATCTTGTTCGTGCATTCAACATAGAGAAGATAGTGAGGCTGACACCCAGTTTGACTTTTATGATGAGCAGAAGCTTGTCTTTCATTCCACTACCAGGCGAACACATTTTATTGACTGCAGAGACGCTGGACGCAATGATGTCGGTGTTGAAACAAACAAATATGTTGCGTATTGATATGTAAAAGATAAATAATAACTAACAATACAAGCACACGCTAACATGATGGTGATTGAGCCCACTGATGCAAGCCCTTGTATAAGCAGTTGGGTATCGGCTTGCACCATAGCTGCACCATAGGTGTACCACAGGTTTAGCATAGGTGTACCATAGGTGTACCACATGTTTACCATATGTGTACCATAGGTACACCACATCTTACATCAATTCATTCACCATCTTTGAGCATTTTCTTAGAATCACCATTTTCTTAGAATTCTGTTTTTCTTGTATTGCATTTTTTTCTGTTTTCTGTTTTTTCTATCTTGGTCTAGTTTATGCCCAGTGCGAGTTAGGGAGCAAGATGGCGAACAATATGACATAATCTGTATCTATCTGAACAATATAGAAACACACCGGGACAACTTGACTTGAGCCCCTGCTACTTGTACACACGAGTGAACTTGTGTTCGACATCTCTTATCTGTTCTCTGGCATCGGGTGAGCACAATGTGTTTCTTGCGCACCGTTCGGTGCGCGGTTTCCCTCTCACCTGTACCGCTGCACACGGCGTGTAGCAGGGTGCTGTGAGTGACAGAGCCATTGTAGTTTCTATTGGTTTCTATACAGGGGGAACTGCCATAGTGTGTTTTTTTTTTGTATTGTTTTCTCAATGAAAGCAGGAGTGTCTCCGTGTAGTATCCCCCAGTGACTACGCCTCAGAGTCATAACCTCTGTCTGTAGAAACAACACACGTTGGGTAAAAAAACACACACACACACGCAGCGCCGCTCTTGGCAAGAGCGGAGGCATTTCCTCCCCACGTTCCCTCTCCTTCTGCGAGTGCTGCTTTCAGCAGAAACTCACATCGGGAGCCAGCGTTTATTTCTTCATCTCCTTCCACGGCGCGGAGAGCGGCGCGGCCACCGCGCGCACGCACACACACGCCTGTCGCGGTGCGATCACACGGCGCCAGCGTGTGCGCGCCCGCGCTTTAATGGGAAACCGTGTGAAATCTAAAAGACTGCGCCAGGGATAAAGGCGAGAGATGTGGAACTAACAAGATGGGGGGCTGCGATGCAAGGCATGCAAAACCATGAAAGAGGGGCTTTTTTTTGCGGCAGAAGAGAGATGAAAGCTGTGGTGATTAGAGGAGTACAGGAGCAGGCCAAACACGTCATTCAGCTTTCTTTTTTTTTTTGTGCGCTGCATTACCTCGCACACCCACGCCGCGGAGATCATCTGATGGGGTATCAAACGGAGCAGGCATCAGCACGCGTGACGCGTGTTATCAATGAACAGGACAACACATACATAAGTTATGTGGTAGAGTAACAACCGGAGGAACACAAGCGGTCATTGTGATGGTTGCCATGCCGGCGTGAGATGTGGGTCTTTTTTAACACTCGTTTCCTGTGCCGTGGTACACACCTCCACCAGAGAATCCATTATCTCCAAATGACAGCTAAATTGGCTTGCCACCCGTGCTTTAATCAGCAGAACAACCCAACTGACACCCAACAGCTTCTTCTTCATTCAGACGAACACCACGGGGCAGAGAATGCACCAGCCATGGCCAGAGGGAGGGAGAGAAAAGACACATTACTGTCTCATCATATGCTGTGGTAGAAATTCACCTATAATGAATCCATAAATGAACCTCTGAAGGCAATTGGAGTGCGAGCGAGAATCCAATTGTATTGGTGCTCACACAGGAACACCGGAGCATACTCAGACCAGCTCACACGCGACATGTGACTTTGACATCTAACAAAGATAGAGTGGAGGGTAGTGGAGTAGAGGGTGAAACAGCTTTATTTGAGTTTCTGGTGTCCTGATATGTGTGTAGATTTGTATGTATGTGTGTGCTTTTGTGGAGTGAATGCATTTGTCTATATGTTACTGACCGTAACCCCAAGCCCATGGCTTTCTTATAGGACATGTTGACAACAGCCACAAAGGCCCAGACTGGAGGTATTTTGTCCTTGGGATATTTTGTCCATAAAAGAGAATGACATTGTTGTTAAACCCACACATTGTCAAAGTTCCTTAAAGCGAGGGTAGGCAGTTTGGAGAAATCAGCCACAGTTATCTAGATGTTGAAAGCATCCAACTGAAAACATCCCACCCCTCCATCAGGCCTGCAAAGCCACGCCCATAAAAAATGCGGCTAGCTGGCTAGCTTTAGCAAGACGTCCGCCTGGCCTTGAGGAAGATTCATGTGCAATGAGTGCGTGCAGGTAGGCGGGTAGGTAGACAGACCGATCAGCCGTCCAGTCATTTAATTTGGGCCGATGCATTGATTGGACGTGCTTATTACAGGCCTGTGACAGCAACAATACTTTTTTGTTTTTGTCATGGCTTTTGATTTATTGATTGCTGTTGGGATGTAAAGAGAACAAATATGCCACAAAATGCTTCTAAAATAAATTGCCTACCCCAGCTCCAACACTTTATTGGGATGTGTACTTTTCCTCACAATTGGCTATACAATTATTCTGATTCTGATAGCTGGAGCGAGGGATAGAGAGTA
This sequence comes from Urophycis tenuis, assembly GCA_036785325.1. Taxonomy (NCBI): domain Eukaryota; kingdom Metazoa; phylum Chordata; class Actinopteri; order Gadiformes; family Phycidae; genus Urophycis; species Urophycis tenuis. The sequence goes on from JAXIVH010000001.1 coordinate 12,997,390, forward strand.
TGACGGAGAGAGAGAGACAAAGAAACGGAAAGACAGAGAGAGACAGACACCTGCTGTACTATCCATGGACTTCCATTGTGTGTGTATTTATATGTGTGGGTGTGTTATGAGTGAAGCTTTTAACAGTCACTGCCTGTCAGGCCTTTAACACAAGGCCGGTCCATGTTGTTGCCGCTGTAGGCTGGTGGTCTGACGCGGTGCCGGCGCCCTGGTCTCCCTCCTGAGGGGTCTCTTCTATTACCCCTCCTCCTGCATCACGGGGCCAACGTGAGGGAGGAGACAAGTGTATCTGAAGGTCTGGGACCTCACGCCGGCTGGGTGTGTTGGCTGTTGATGGTGTTGTTCACGGTGCTGTTGACAGTGCTGTTGACGGTGCTGTTGACGGTGCTGTTGACGGTGCTGTTCACGGTGCTGTTGATGGTGCTGTTGACGGTGTGGTTGACGGTGTGGTTGACGGTGTGGTTGATGGTGCTGTTGACGGTGCTGTTCACGGTGCTGTTGACGGTGCTGTTGACGGTGTGGTTGACCACAACCATACATTTAAATGGTAATTGTCCATACCCCTGTCATTTATAATGATTTCTCATTTTTGCCTGCGTGTGTTTGGCGTAAACAGCGGGTTGCCAACGAGCCCCGGGCGGCGAGGCGGCGTGGTGCTCACTGGCCACAGCTCCCAGGGGGGCCCCTCCGCCCCTCCGCCCCCCTCCGCCCGCAGGGGGCGGAGGGGGCGGACCACCCTTAACTCCTCTTAGCTGGTGGCACAACCGGGCAGAGCGGTTCAGGGGTCTCGAGGGTCTTCAAAGGAGAGGGTGCCCCCGGGGTTCCAGCATTTTCATTAGGGGGGTTGTCTTGGTCGTCTCCAGTGTGTGCTGGACGAGTACGCTCACTCTATCTCCGCTCTTTATCTCATTTTGCCTCTCCCTTTCTGTGCTATTCATTCTTCTAGAAAACTCTACCCTAATCACACACACGCACGCACGCACGCACGCACACACAGACACACACACACACACACACACACACACACACACACACACACACACACACACAGACACGCATACACATACATGCAGAGGCGAACACATGCAGCTCTCTGTTTGGCAGGGCTGGAATCTTCCTGTTTGGCTGGGCGAGCATCTTCCTGCTCATTAGTGTAGGGTGCATCAGTCAGCCAGGGGTAAGCAGGCCGTGGTGGGTGGTTGTCTGGGTGGGAGGGTCTTCAGCAGAGATGCTCCCAGGCTCAGGGGGTTAATGTAGGGCAGCTAACCAGACAGCCAGTGCCTTGGCAACAAGGTGCCCTGAGCCCCTTGTGGTGAGGCAAACAAATCCTACATGTGACCGTCATGGCTGCAGATATAGGGGCCCTGATTGGAGCAGTGGAGGAAATGTGTGTTGCTTTTCCATTCTCTTTTTTTCAGTGAATGGAATATAACTTTTATAGTATTGCACTTCATCTTTGGACTTAACTGTGGGTGATCACAGGTTGTTTTGGACTTGTCTCATGAGGTCCTTTTTATTCTGTGTTTAATGTCTGCACCTGAACAAACACAACAACACTGCTCTATGCCTCGTTGTATGGGCCATGGAATGGTTCTGATTGTGATTCCTAGGATGCCATATGTTATGATCAGAATAGTAGACAATGCAATCTCTGCATCGTGTCTGAAATAGTCTAACGTTTGAGTAAAGTGTCCTTCATGAATGTACTTCTATGGTAGGGCCAAATACCCCCCCCTGCTTTGGTAAACACTCACCATGACTGCTTAGGCATGGAGTTGCCTTTTGCTCTAAAGAGAGACTTTTGATCCAGCATAATGTGCAGAGAGACTTGCCAGCCTCGTTGCCCCCCTCCTGTCCCTGTCCATTCTGCGGGGAGGCCGGTGCACGTGTGCCAGGTCAGGCTGTTATCTGTGCTGTCACTCGTTGACACCGCAGCCGCAGCCAGCAGCCCCGCGGTCAAAGACATCGGCTGACGAGCTCACCAAGCCAGGGAGGAGAGTTATCCGTCTTTAACAAGATCTTATGGGTAATAGGGGTGCCACTAACCCGCGGACAGGGGTCTGTATATAGTCTCGTCTTTCCCTCGGGCCCTGTTGCTGCCTCGGGAGGGTTTAAATGCACTTGTTGTCCCCCTTGTCATGGAGGTCTTTGCCTGCGCAGACAGCAGCCAGTGTGCCTTTTCTCCCCACTGTGTCGATATTTGTATATGCAAAGTAGTCTCGCAGGCAATAGCAAAATGACCTAATCAGTGAACTGGAATAGCTTTCAAAGCAAACTTAGCTTCATGTGTCATGTGACTCTTCTGCAAATGGCTTGCTTCGGGCAGCCCAAACATAACAGGAAAGGATGGTTAAAAAATGTTTTTGACAGGTTCAAACGGCCCCACGCTGGAATAACAGGGATGAAACCCAGCACAGCCCATAAAAACCCTGTCAGAGTATGTCTTTGTATCCTCCTGCCACATAAGCTGCACAATAACAAGAACAGATGTGCACACTCAGACGCAAGTAAATACCAGAGAGCCTATCAACATTTAAATCTAACTCTAATTAATACTTGGCTTTTATGGGATTCTTATGTCTGATACTTTTGCTGGCGAACATCCCTGCAGTTCCAAATACTTCAGGCTTTTGCAGGAATGAAAATACTTCTTAGTATCTTTAATTCACAAATAATCTGGTGGTATTGGAAGCTATTACAAGTAAACACCACTTATCTCATACGATAATGTTAATAATCACATACACATATGTTTTTTTTATATAGCCCTTGCTTTTTTATTTGTAAGGCCCAATGGACTATAAACAGCTGAATAATTTACAAAGGACAGTCCTTTGCCTTCGTGCTATTGATAGACATGTGTATCGGTATTCTCATCTCATTTAGAGTGGGCTTTTATACTATAGGGTGGATTCTTGAGATTTCTTGTTTTTTTTTGTTGTTGTTGTTTTTTTGCAAGACATTATCTACTTATATTTCCCGGAGTCCTGATGCAGCAGAGCAGACTGATTTCCAGAAACATCGATTCCCATATCTCCCATCACATCACGTGAGATAAGCTGAAGAGGCAGGTGTGTTGCTGCTGCCGTCCCGCTCCGTGTTCTCCTCCTGGGGCTCAGCATCCGCATCCCCAGCACTTCTCTGCTTTCCCAAGAATGCCATTTTATATCTTTTTTATCGTGACATAATGCATCTCCCGGTAATGCATTCATCACATAATACTCAGTTGACATTTGTGGTGGCTGACATTATAGAAGTGGTGGAGTTTGGTTGTGTGAACTTCACAAGTTGTGATGTGGTGTATTGTGGCAAAAGTGTTTGGGCCAGCTCTCCTCCTACTTGGGGACACCCAATGTCCACAATCAGATGATCAGACTGGAAAAACAATAGCCAGCGTTCTACTTTAACTATTGAGTAGGTGGCTGAAATAGTCACAGAGTCCAGCTGTCAATTATGAGTCTTCTACTTTTCCGCTTAATACTACACATCAATGCTTTGCATACAAACTTTGCACACTTTTAAAAGCTTCCCTCACACTAACACACGCCCACACGCACACACTCACATACGCATGCATGCATGTACACACACACACATACACACACACACACACACACACACACACACACACACACCCTTATGCAACAGCTGCAAGGGACTGATTTTGGTCCACATCCGTAGTTACAGGAGAGGGAGAGTGGTCTTCCCAACCATCATTACTGTGAAGTGAGCGGTCGTAACCTACAGACAAACGGGTTGAGTGCAGCGTCCTACAGCTAATCGTTCCATTAGAATTGCATTAGGGTGCCGTGCTATGTCACAACACAGTCTCAGTGATCGGCACTCTGGGGAATGCAAGTCATTGCTTATCGCAATGTTTCTCTCTTCTTCAAAAGCATGCCGTGACTTTCATTGACGGCTTAACAGAAAAAAAAGAAAAAAAAGGACAATCCTATGCTTACCATTTTGATTAGACATCAGAGGTTGCAACAGAAACCGAGCGCTGATGCAGAAAATAGACGCAGCGGCTGTGTGAGCCATCAGCCGACACGCCCGCATCACACCACATCACACCACATCAGACCACATCACACCACATCAGACCACATCACACCACATCACACCACATCACACCACATCAGACCACATCAGACCACATCACACCACATCAGACCACATCACACCACATCAGACCACATCACAAAACATCACACCACATCACACCACATCACACCACATCACACCACATCACACCACATCACACCACATCACACCACATCAGACCACATCACACCACATCACACCACATCAGACCACATCACACCACATCACACCACATCACACCACATCAGACCACATCACAAAACATCACACCAGATCACACCACATCACACCACATCACACCACATCAGACCACATCAGACCACATCAGATCACATCAGACCACATTGCACCACATCACACCACATCAGACAACATCAGACCACATCACACCACATCACACCACATCAGACAACATCACACCACATCAGACCACGTCAGACCACATCAGACCACATCACACCACGTCAGACCACATCAGACCACATCACACCACATCAGACCACATCACACCACATCACACCACATCAGACAACATCACACCACATCAGACCACGTCAGACCACGTCAGACCACATCAGACCACATCACACCACATCAGACCACATCAGACCACATCAGACCACATCAGACCACATCACACCACATCACACCACATCACACCACATCAGACCACATCACACCACATCACACCACCACATCACACCACATCGGAGCCAAGTAGGAAACCAGGCCCCGTCCATGCAGCACGTTGGCCCACATTGGGTTTGTAATAGGATCAGCTAGCGGGGAAGGCACACGCTAATGTCAAGTAGGTACACCTGTGGGGGCCCTGGAGCCGGCTATTGTTCCGCGGCGTGTCCATTTTGAATGAAGACGACCCCCCTGCGTGGCAGACATTCAGGCGGGGTGTGAGGTGTCGAGGGGGTGCCGTGGTTGCTGATTTCCTGGTTCCCCGCGCGTGATGGAGACAAGAACGGCTTAATCCTTCCAGGAGTTGTTGTTTTTCAACCCTTATTCTATTATATAATGATCATGTCATTAGGATTTGTTCTGTCTCTGTGTTTGGGCGTTGAATATATGTGTTTTAGTAATGACCGAGTGAAACACCATCCTCACTCTAAACCCTTTTAGTGTTATTAGGATGATCAGTGTAATTTAACCACTGAAACAATGGCACAACGAGAGCCATAATTTTAGGCCTGGATATCATAAGTAGAACATTAGATCTCAATAATAAAAACGCTGTACCCTGCATATATCGGTCATAATAATAGTAATAATAATGTAATGTAATGGCAAGAATGTACTGTAGCTAAAGAAAGCCAACTCCAGCCCTTTGCCAGCTAGCTGAATATCAGTTCAGCGACTGAGGGGAAACTGACTATTCTCACAGTTGCAGTTTTTGTGTCAAATTTTACTCCCGGTTGCAATTCCACCGAGCCATCAGTGACTCTGTCTGTCCTTGACTATGTCTGCCTGCGTCCGTGACTCTGTCTGTCAGTGTGTCTTTATTCCCCGTCTCTTTCCAATGTAAACACATCTCAGCGGCATCACAGTCAGGGCAGACAGCTGCCTTCTCCAGAGCCACAGAGTCCTCGGTGTGGCCAGGCCCATTATTCCTCCGACACACTGCGGCCGTGGGGAGGGCTGAGGACTCTTGACAGGGCCTGTCCCTGTGCGCTTCCTGCGAAGCACGCACACTTGTTTGTCAAGTCAATCTCTATTTAACGTGTGTTTTTTATTTGTGTTTCTTTTGTTTTTGTCTCAACTAGAATGAGTTTAACGAAGCACACCCACACACACACACACGCACGCACGCACGCATACACACACACACACACACACACACACACACAACACACTGTGGTCTCCTGTTGTCGTTGCTGTTTTTGGCCACCAAAGCACACACACACAAACATGCTGCTCCATTAGCTTGCTTTTCTCCCATGTTTGCCTTAGTTCTGTGGCTTCCATTCACATTGGGGTGTGAGTGTTAGTGGTTAGATAAATGAACAAGTCTACATGGAGGCAATCAGTTCCTCTGATGGTCCGTTCAAAGGACGGCACACATCAGGCCAAAAGAGGAGCCCATGAGAGACATTTCAATGGTTGGTTTGTCTGCATTGCAGAGAAAAAAAACCTACTTTGATCAGCTCCAATTCACACGTTGCAGCTTTGTAAAACTGACTATTATATCAGTCTATGTTTTTCGGCAATGCAGGCCTTTTTTCCTTGTGGATAATCCTGGATGCATGCAATCTTGTGTATCCATTCTGGTAATGTAGACGTCTGTCTCACTGCAACATACCCAGATCACTGCGTTGGGAACCCTATCCTTTCACAGCACAGAAACGTCAACACAACATGACTCAATGTGATGCGTTCACACATTTCATGTCTCTCTGCTCGTTATTCACTCCAATTAAAAGGCCATGGTGACTTCAATCGTGCACTTTCACACATTGTTCTTTTCGGTTGTATCATCATCTGGTTATAAAAGCCTGTTAACCTATAAGGGGACCATAATGAACCACTGGTTGAAAAAAGTTAATGCATTAATGCACATGAACTGACAATGAACAAACGGTTAATTATGAGTTTACTCATGGTCTCATGATAATTAACTAATGATGTTCATGATGACGTAGGTATTCATTTATACATTATTTCATAGGTAAGGTAGACTGATAGGCTAACCCTAACCCTATTGAATAATGTATAAGTTAATTCCTTAGTTAATGTGAACACCATTAGCGAATATGGGCAAATGATTACTAGACCATTGGTTCAATTCCATTGGTTCAGTTCAGTTAATGCTTATTACTGCTTTAATTAAAGTTGAATAATGGTTAATTATTGTACACTCATTGTTAACTATTACATATAGCCTAATGGCAAATTCAAAGTATGGTTGAAAGCAGTATGAATCTCACAGAAGGGCAGATTTATCCTCTCTGACTGGTGTAGTATATATGTTCTGCTGTTCCAATGCAGGCCGGAAATATCCAACTGACAAAATAAGCCAGAACAAGTGAAATAATAAAAGTACATTCCTGGCACAAGGCGTCCATCCCAGTGGACGCAGGCTCAGGTAAATTGCTCCAAAGTGTTTCCCTCTTTAATAAAAACAGAACATTGCGTTGAACCGTTGGATCGTCTAGTGCGTCTGTTCTCCACCGAGGGGAGGAAATGCCACTGGTTTGCCTCCTATTAGGCGTTAGAGCTACAGTCCATAAACATGTTTGGGCCACACAGGTCACGCATAAAACCCTCTCCCACAGAGTCATCTATGGTCTGAAGCACTTTCTATGTTGTGGTATACAGGCAGAATGCCAAGATGACCAAGTTAAAGTACAATCAGGATGCAATTCTCCAAAAACTTTAGCAGACCGCCACACCAGCATTTGTGACTTTGAGCCCTACCATAGCGCACTCGGACACTGTTCGCGTAGTCATTGTCAGACACGAGAATTACAACGTGAATTACAACGAGAATTACAACAGTTTACATCTGCGATGCACATGTAAACTGGTGTAAACTGTGGGCACCGGTGTTGGATACACCTCACTGTCACAGTTTCAGACCCCGCGGAGCTGTCTTTGAAGTGGACCAGGGTAAATGTGAGGGTGCTCCTAATGTGTCCCAGACAATGCAATGCGATACGTACACACAGTACATATATAAGCCCAGATAGGCAACCTTGTTTCCAAATTGTGACCTTTGGCAGGTCACAATCCCTCATTTCACTGGCTGAAGCCCAGTCCTGACCCAGTGTTATTCCAGACAGAGCCGTGGTGGAGAGAGTAGGGCTAGAGGTCGCGGTTCACATGCTTGTTAAGCAGTATTCCCGTAGCGTACACAGAGTTCAATGGGGCATGCACATGCACTGTTTTACAGTCATCACAGGCCTTTTAGCTTGATTTCCCAATGCTCGCACTAGTTCACTTATTTATTTACGTTTTTTCTGCTTTTATTCGCTCCAGTTTGCCTTTTATTTGTTCCGTGCTTTTTGAATAATTCAGGACTACTTTACGGTGCATTTCCGTGAGATGTTTTTGAGGGAACACACGGCCAAGCTAACGTGCGCATATGGTTTGAGCCACTCAGGCGTCTTGAAGGCTGCGTGGTCCCAACATATAGATGCACTTTAGATCCAGGGCCAGCAGGACGCCGTGTTCCTGTTGCTGACATGAAACCACCCAGGGTGCGGGCTGTTTGCTGCAGAGTGCGGCTCGGTTCCACGCCAAAGTTTGATTTGAAACTGGACTCTCTGGTGACTCATCGGATGACAAACTTTTCTCATTATTTGGGACGTTGGCCACGATAGCCATGGAAATAAAAAAGGGTTATACGTACCAACATGAGCGCCGGCTTTATGGCTTATTCGTGTTGAAAATTGTCACGCAATCAAGAGCGAAACAATGATCATGGCGAGCGCCCCCCCCCTGGGTAGCCCACAGAGCCTCTCGTGCCACGCTGGTCGCAGACAGCAGCGGATGCACTGCGGGGCACTTCCTGCGTCTCCGGGAGGCTGCATCAGTGTTATCTGCTGAGCGATGACTCAAGGAGCTGCTCACCACGGGTCCCCCTAGGGTCATATCTTTGTCCGTTGTCAAAGGCATCACGCCATAACGGGCACCGCTTTTAAATGCTTTAATCACTGTACCGATCCCAGGGGGCCAATTCAGACCTATTGTCCCGATGGCAAATAACAGTGTTTAAAACAAATGTTACTGTTGTTACAGAGCCGTGCCTTATAGTGATGTTTAAGGTGCAGTGGACCCAACATTCATTTTAGTTTGTTTAAACCTGCTAGGTATATTCGTGATATGATCCTCAACATAGGGATCTCTGCCGTTTTCTGATCTACGCCTAATAATATTAAGAGGAAAACCATCTGCCAGTGGTTTTTCTCCTAACGTACAAATTGAATGAACGCATAGTTTAGCAACTATTTAACGGCCCAGTCTGAGGCAAAGACAATGAAACGCACACCAAAGGAACACGCGCCAGCTTGCTGAAGAAGGAACGCCGTAATGGCTTGTAAGGTTTATTTCTGTGAAGTCGTATAGCTGCCTCCTTCAGAGCTGTCCTTTTCTCACACAGCTGTAATCATGTGTTACCGACCACGGGGCACACACACACACACACACACACACACGCACACACGCACACACGCTACGATAAACATGAACAGTCTCTGTTTACATGAATACTAGTCCTGTTATTCATCACAGCTTCCTTTGGTCTTGGGTTTCTTGGATGTGCTTTGTTTCTCTAGCAGTGCTGTTGTGTTGTCTGCTGCTGATGTCTGCATGCTTAATGCTCGCTCTTAATGCGCTCTCCCTGTGGTTTCAACCATGGTGCCCCCGGTGGCCTTATCTGCTCTCTGCACAACTTTGGTATCTACCAGCCACCTGTGGTGTAGGCCTGTTGCTATAGAAATGGACAGCACACATGTCACATGTGAACTTGGTTTGTTTGGTCTCGCAGAGACCTGCTGTGAGGTGAGGGGTAAATACCCTTGAAGTTCTGTTCAAATCGGAAAGGATTTAATTAGATTCCTTGACCCCTTGTTTCACTCCATTGTCTGACTTGTTCAGGAAATTGTCCTGCAGCACAAGTAATGTAGTCAGCCATGCAGTCATCAAGCGTGTACAGCACATACACAATCATCATCGTAATCTACATTGAATGCTTGGCCTCAAAGCCTTATCTTATATACTTTCTATAATAAGCTTGCTTATATCTCTCAATTTAGCTTCAGTTTGTCTGCACTTCAGGCACAGAGACTATAATGTGCTGGAATTATGAAGAAGTTGCATAGACTGTCCACAAAGCCGCATTGCCTCAAAACGAATATGCCACATATGTATGTCCATACGTGGAAGCAGCCCAAATCATATTAGACACCAAATAGAATAATTAATCTTTCCATGTGCTTTTGACAGAATCCCAACCACTGTTTCTGACAACCTCATTGAGGCCACGTGCATCCTGTAGTGTGAAGCAGACCCTGGGAGAGACGCTACAGAACCATACAAGCATAAAGGGCTCAACGTGAGAGTCCTGACATGCATGACATGCTATCTGGCGGGGGCAGCAGCATAGCGAGACCCTCCTTAACATGGACCACGCCATGTGTACCGCCTGCATTCAATAGCGTTTATTATAGACCTATTATGAAGCCACTTGCTATCGATTTATAAAAATGACACGGGCAATGATCGTCTTAATTGCGCTGTAAAAAAATAAATATATATATATATATCCAATGAACTTCCAATTAGAAGTGCATTGTGGCTGTAATGATTTTAAGAAATGACAGCTCCAATCGAACTGAGGAGATGTCACATCCATTAGTGCTGTGAGAGCATGGCGGGGTGGAGAGGTAGCGAGGCTCTGGACCAAGAATTTCCTCTCTAAGTGCCGCAATACATCATTTACTTCAAAAGTGTTCATCCATAATGGCATTCCGCTGAGCGCCGATGTCCCTTCCCGGTCGTATTAAATGTTTACATAAACGGGGCGCTCTTAATGAAATAAGCGGGAGCCGTAGCGGCCATGCGCAGAGTGGCGGCGCCCAGGCCGCAACGTGGCCCGCGGTCACGCCCCCCCCTCGCCTCATTAGGTGAAACGTCAGCACGCCGGCCATCGTGCCGTGACTCAGGACCCCCGGGGACTGCGTCACGGCTGCTTTGTCACGAGGCATACAAGTCAGGGCGCACGCCAGACCCTCGTGCGCCGGGTCACAGCGCCCGGGGCCGGCGCAGCGGGGGTTTCGTGACGTACTCGGCCTCAAACGTGAGGACCAGGCTTCTTGGTTTGACATGAGTTCTGATGACATCACGCCCGCCGTCAGGGCGTTGACCCCGGGTGGGACTGAACCGAGGGTGTCCCCCCCCCCCCCCCCCCCATTGGTTGGACCCCCGAAGCAGTGGCTGATTGGATGCTGCCGGGCCGAATGGCGATGCGAGGATGCCAGTGAGTGATTGGCCTGGCGGCCTTGCGGCCCAGCGCCCATGGGAGGAGGGCCGGCCAGCCGTCAAGGCTGTGCTGCGACTTCCTGTCACGCAACTTCCTGCCACACGACTTCCTGCCACGCTACTTCCTGTCACGTGACACTGTCCAGCAGCGTGCGTCCTGACTCGCCTCATCGCTAAGCTTAACATTTAGAACATCTACGTCAAAAAACTAACGACTTTCAGCTGTTAGTTTACTGATATGAAAAACATGTAAATGCCACACAAGGGCAAATTATTTCACAGGAGCAACGAGAAGAATAAAGAACCACCCTTCAACTTTTGTCTAAGCGGCATTCAGTACTTCTGCTACTTTGACTATTCCAAAGTTGCCAGTGATGATAACAGTCTTGACATCCTGCTTGGAATAACAATGGAGGCCTCGGGGGAGCTGCTCACTCTTTCTTTCATCTGTGTCTCTTTCTTGCATCTCTCCCTTCCTTGGTGTATTGTGGCTTTTCTGGGCCCGCGTTCCCCTTCCCTAAACATTAACTACTGATGTTCATCATACAAACACAGCCATTTCACATCACGCAAAATGCTTAATGCCACGACCAGGGCCTGTTTCCCTCTGAATTTGATGCAGGGTTTTTTAATAGCTTCCATACATCAAAAGCGCTGCATTTCGTACATGTAATTACTGAGCACACTTTCCAAAACAAGTCATTTTTTCCCCAACGATCGTACTGATGACATGGTTCTTCTGACCCTCTTCACAGCAACAGTCTCATCGGTAACACGCATTCAACCATTCATCCAGGTCTGCATAAAAGGAGCACATGCATAGAAACTATAACTTTAAAACCTGGGCACAAACGCAAAGAAACAAATGTGAAACACAAAATGCACGTCTTGACAACGAAACTCACACTCAACACTTCCTGCATGCGTCAAACTCACCTGCTCGTTCACCTTGTGGCAGCATCAACAACAACAACAACAACAACATCAATAATGCAGTCAGACACTGGAGCAGTGACTGCTTCCAGTGCCACTGTTTGGTTTCCTCATTTTTTCCTCGTTTTATGTTTCATTTAACTCCATTTAATTACATTTTTGTGCTTTGCAGATGAACACTCATAACCTAAATGTGTCATGGAGCAGAATCATAATGAAATTACTTTTAGAGTCTTCATGCCTTATTTGTAATTCTTCAGCCCCTCAAATCGCCCTACTTGAAGCACTTTTGGCAAATGATGCGGGACCCTGGCCGGGACTGGACTGGGTGACGGCTGATTGGCTGATCTGTCTTTGGGTTCTCTGATGCCTTGCGGCCAGGGGTGCCTCCATGCAGTGTGTGTATGAGAGCGCCTCCTCTCGGTTTGAGTGTGGCCGTGTTACACATTCATGAGATGCATAAGACGCCAGGGACTAGAGACGCTGGCGCGGGGGAATCAGATTATGGTTTGTGGGTGATTGTGTTAGACTGTTGGCCCTCTGCTGGGCAGGCCGAGCCACTGTTATTTAGAGACTTGCTACACCAGCATGGCTGTACCTGCAGGTA
>JAXIVH010000001.1:13017520-13030020 GCA_036785325.1 Urophycis tenuis
CCGGGCGCGTGCTGCGGTCGACCCCGTGTTCTCATCCATACCCCTGAGATAAGGACCACGCTGCGGGAACGCCACTCTGTCAAACCCAGGACCCACGGGCTCGTGTGCACGTGGTGTGTGCGTGTGCGGGGGTGCGGCCCTGCACGAGCGCGACAGGAAGTGACGCGGTGTAGGAGGGGAGTAGCGCATATTGTTGGGGGTGAAGGCACACGTCTCCAGGGCTGCTGGCTTTAGGATAAACGAGTGGGGACAGAGGAGTTTGGTGAGGCTTGGCTCCTACCGCTCAGCGCTGCAGTCTGGCGGGTCGGCCTGTGGCACGCCGTCTCCTCGACGGTCCATGCGTGCATCGGCGAGCGCAGAGCCCTTTAGTGAACGCGTGCAGCAAGCCGACTCCCCCCCCCCTCTCTCTCTGTTGTTGTTGCTAAAGGAGTTAGCCGTGCTTCATTAGAGCCCTGCGATGTGTTGTGCAGGCTACAGCTGGGAGAGCAAGCAGGGCCCCCGGCCACGGCAGCCAGGGACACTGAGTGACTCACAGGCCCCGGCCAGGAGCACGGCGCCAGGACAAGCCAAGGCTGTGTGTTTAGTAGAAGGTCGGGTCTATATATATACATCTGTACAGATACGTATTGACTTTATTTGAATTAGTCCTGACGTGGAACGGTTGCATCTTGCATGAAAGCACACTGACATGATGAATTCAAGCATAAATAAATACATGACACAAATATAGGAGTCATAGGAGTATGAATGAATAAATGATCATGTGGAAGCATAGATTAAGAAAGTATGTGACTCCTAGCATGCTGTTTACATTTGACTTATAATGACCACACTAACCTCACTCATAAAATATAACTAAACAACAAAAATAATCATGGCAAAGTTCACATAATTCAAGAATTAAAACTTGCCTTCGAATAAGTATTGTATTGCATCAAATTAGTTATACCTCGGTTCCAACTGATTTCCTACATTATTAAATTAGTTTTACCAATATACAATATACGTACCTATACTTGGATATCCTGTAGGTATAATTTAAGGGTTGTGATTTAATCTAATTTTAAAAAATGGCATAGCAATCCGTCAGCTATTAGTGAGTGAGTTGCGATATGAGACAATCCCTCTGGAGCTGTGCCTGCCTCTGTATGAGCCAACTGTTTAAACCTTCCGCCATCGTCTCTGGGAAATCAGGGAACATCTCTGGTGATTGTTTCAGGGACGTTTGCTTCACGAAATACCACCGAGAGGAGAGATGTTGTTTTGGATTGTTTAGTTTAAAAATCATGCTCTCTTCTGCTCTTTTTCGCCCTCTCTCTTTACACCCCTTGGATGTTGAAGCAGGGTGTATGAGTCTGGTGGGAAGGAGGAACACTGTTTGGTACAATCCACTGGGATTGTGTGAGCGTGTGGTGGACCTGTTGAGTTCTCAGTGCTGGTGGTGGTTTTTCCCTCCCACACAGACTTGGAGAGCTTCCTTACCTCGACATATCTGATCTCAATGCTTATTCATTATTATTTAATTCTCTTTTTATAATATTTATCTTTAATAATTATTTGATGGCATCAATGACATTATTTATCATGTCATCAATACAATCAATCACATCACTTTACATAATATCAGCAATGATACTGAAATACTGAATATAATACCGAAATATAAATGCCTAAATAAATATAACTATAAACTGAATCCTGAAAAACTATTTGAATATATGTAAATGAGTAAATGTGAAGTGCATATTCAGTTATATGCACAACATGACCACACACGTCTGGGGGCTGATATTCAACTGCCTATTCAGGGGCCTGTGTAAAGATAAATATACTGGAAAGCAATACGTATATTGGGTAATAATAAAGCTGACAAACAAAATCCAATTATATACCAAATCCAGTCTGGTGCGTAAAATCAACGTTATACGTGCTAACGAGATGACTATCTTTAAATACCAAAATACACACACGTCTCACCTGAATGCTGAGCTATAACCACGCGATGCACACGTCTCACCTGAATCCTGAGCTATAACCCAGCGCCCAGATATAATTGACGCGTCATAGAGGAACACCCAGTTTGTTTGTAATTCCCAGCCACACGGCCGTGCAGAAAGCCAAACCACAGCACAAGGTTAATCAATGTGATGGCTGGCTATAAATTAGGTTCAAGTGACGGCAGAATGTCCATACCTGTCGCCGGTGCCAGCGGTGGGTGATTGGTGACAGCAGGCCCGGCTCGCCAGCCCCTGCTGAATCATCAGCACCAGCTGATTTAGTTACGGCGCCCCCGACACGCCCATCTATCAATTGATCCGGCAAGTTATTCACTGTTGGCTAGGGTCAAGGGAGAGGGAGAGAGTGGGGGTACGCAGTCTGGAGGGCCACACCGTCACTGGAGAGAGGGAGAGAGAGGGAGAGAGAGAGAGAGAGAGAGAGAGAGAGAGAGAGAGAGAGAGAGAGAGAGAGAGAGAGAGAGAGAGAGAGAGAGAGAGAGAGAGAGAGAGAGAGAGAGAGAGAGAGAGAGAGAGAGAGAGAGAGAGAGAGAGAGAGAGAGAGAGAGAGAGAGAGAGAGAGAGAGAGAGAGAGAAGGGGTGATGCTGGTGGGTCTCAAGGCAGAAGTGTTTAGTGATGGCTGTCGGGGGAGGGATGGCGGCAGCTCAGGCTTTACTGTTGCCCAGGCGTGGCACGTAGGAGTAAACAGAGGAGGTGGAGGGGTCTTTAGGAGGAGAGTGATGGTCCCTCTGCTCACAAGGGCTGTGATGACACATGCGCTGCATACACACACATCTGTGTATGTGAGTCTGTGTGGGTGTTGGCGTGTGTATGTGTGTGTGTGCGTTTTTTTAAACACTTATGCCAACTTTCTTCAGTCGGGAATATCTCTGCTGTAGTGTGGTTGAGGCTGTCTGAGTGTCACTTAATATGTGGAGGCTGTGAGCTACAGCAAGGAACGGGCAGAGAAGGTTGGGGCACAAATATGGTGGGATTTGACCAACCGCACTTATAGAGTGTGTGTGTGTGTGTGTGTTTGTGTGTGTTTGTGTGTCTGTGTTTGTGTCCACATAGACTCTGTCTATGTGTATAGATCCCTGCCTACTGTAATAATGTAGTGTGTGTGTGTGTGTGTGTGTGTGTGTGTCTGTGTCTGTGTTTGCGTCCACGTAGGCTGTGTCTGTGTATAGATCCCTGCTCACTGGGATAAGTTCAAGAGAGATGGCAGGCTGTAACTCTGCCTGTTGGACTGTTGGGTCGTGTCCTCCACACTCAGACTGCCCATTAAGCCCCCGGTGCCCTGGGTCTGCCCACAGCGCACCACCGGTGTTCCTCTCCACAGCAGGAGAACCCCCGCCTCCCATACAGAGTACAGGGATCAATATCATGCAAAAGTTTCTTTCATATGTATTATAAATAAATTAATGTGAGTATCTAAGTATAGCTATCTGTAGACAGAAATGTAGTGATAGCAATACTAAAAAGTACATATATAAGTATATATACCTGAACACAAAACTATTCAGATATACTGAAATGTAACTCAATACTAGAATAAAACCTGAATATATCTGAATCAGTGAAATAAACCTCTGCACTGAAATGTAACTCAACACTACAAATATAACCTAACTCTATCAGAACCCTGAAGTGGAACTCAACAGAACCGTCCAGATTAGAAGAACCAGTGTACTTGAGCCGTGGTCCCCCGCTCCCCCCCCCCCCCCCCAATGTTTACAGTACCCTGCGGGCCCCCCCGGGATGCGAGTGTGACTTTAAAGAGGGCGGCAGAGGCTGGACACATTGATCAATAACCCCCCCCCCCCCCCCCCCCCAGTCCCTTAACCCCCCCCGCCTCGCCTCCTCCACCGTCCATCACCCGAGGTTGGGTGAAGGACACATGGAGAGCTCTGTGGGTGCCAAGCGGGTGAATCTCCCTTTAAGCCGTCTGGGGACCGCAGACCCCCCCATGGGAGATGGAGGGGAAGATTATTCTCCCGAGACGTGTGTGTCCCCCCCCACCCCCACCGTCCTCCCCTCAATGTCGCAGGTTTTGAGTTGTCTTTTGTTGGTTTCATCAATATCTCCCAAAGTTAAAGGATTCAAGCGTGCTGCATGTTGTTATTTACCCAGAGTGCTCATTTTACCATTTGATATTGAACTACTACTTAGTCAATTTCTTGTGTAGTTCTACATTCATTCATTCATTCATCTTTGACTTTCTGATATACTAACACACTTACGTGTTTGTTTCTCCGTGTATTCCTTGAGCTATCCATCACAGCGCTACCTTTGACCACCGTGACACGGGCTTTTGTAATTGAACCAAACGGACCGTGTTCCTCCATTACAATATCAAATTGTTGATGCAGTGGCGGCCCACGGCATCAAATAGATGTTCCCTCCACGCTGCTAGCAGCTGCCCACCCCCCCCCCCCTCCCCCCACCCTTTCATGCCTCCTCCTCTCTGTCCTGTTCCGTACCACATCTCTGCCTCCGTCCTCACCAGCGGCTCGTTAGACAACACAGCCTCTGCCCCCCCCCCCCGCCCCTCCTTGTTCTCTTCAATTTTCTCCTCCTTCTTCTTCTTCTTCTTCTTCTTCTTCGTCTTCGTCTTCGTCTTCATCTTGGTCTTGGTCCTGGTCTCCTTTGTGTCTGTCTCCGCCCCCACCCCCCCCCCCCCCCCCCCCTGTAGCCAGCATGTGGCGGTAATGAGGCTGCAGACAAGCGGGCCAAACATGGAACCGCGCGCGCACACCGCCTCGCACTGCAACGCGCCACAGCCAATGTCCCCTTCAGACATACCAAAAGAGGAAACATATAATCACACACAAACGCGCACGCACGCACACACACACACACACACACACACACTCACACACACACACACACACACACACACACACACACACACACACACACACACACACACACACACACACACACACACACACACACACACACACACACACACACAGATGAAGCCTTTTGTTTGCTCTCCGTTCGTAGTTCATCACACTTCTCGCCAGTCGCCTGCTAAAATATCCCTAAGTGACCCCCTCTCTAAGTGTGTCTTTACCTCAGCACCTGCAGGTGCTCCCGGTAAGAATAGAACAGAGCGGATAATTAATGCAGAACAGACCGAGCAATGAGTATTATTCATAATTAATGTCTATCTATTGTGACTTGGCAGTGGCTCCTTGGCTGTGTGAGGCTCGTTAAGCGAGCGCTGATTTGGTGTTCCTACTTTTCTGTCTGACACGCTGATGCTGGGAGCCCCATGTGTGGCCGTGCTACGTCAGCGCTCTGCGCTGGGCGTCTGCAGGATGTGGAGTCACCGGGCGCTGCTGAGGCTGGCGACGCCGCCGGCAATCTTAATGCGGATCGCGCGGTTTTGGGTGCAATTTTTTACCGTTAGTGTTATTCTTATTGTGTGCTTGTTCCCCACCTTATGGCTTTAGACTGTCAACGCTAAAGAGTGCTCGGCTGTGTCACGTATATAGAGACATAACTAAAATGCATGCGGTGGGTGTATTCTGGGGACTTGAGGTGTATGAATAAGAGTGGAAAAAAAAAAAACATCATGTTGCTAAAGTTGTCTCTGCACACGTCGGCGGGGCCCCTCACCAATCTCTCCCCACAACGAATCCCACGGACGCACGCGCTGCGCACGAATGCCATCGTACACGCAGGAGCCTCACAGGCGTCTTCCTGGCTGACCCCGCGTACCCCCGCGTACCCCCGCAGACAAGGTAGTACCATAAAAGTAAAGCAGGAAATGGAATAATTCATAAGGGATGGCACGGGAGCTCACAATCACAAAGAGGCTGCTTTGCCCATCGCATCCAGCTGGTCTCCCGGGGGAGCTGTGCGAGCAGAGGGCCTCTGCGGCTCTCCGGCCTTACCCTGCACTAAGGTATTATTTTTATATTGATCTGGGAATAAGACCAACAAATAAAATGATGAGTTATTGACTTTCTCTTCTCCAGCTTTATTCCGACTCCAAACTTTAAAGAACTGCCCGGGCAGATAGCGACGGTGCAGCTTCCAGATGCCGCAGCCCAGAACGGAGCCGGGAGGCCGTCCGCGCTAAAACCCCTATTAGGCTAAGACCTCCCCTGCTGAAGGCGCGCGGCGTGAGGCATGTCCGCCGTGATGGCTTGCGAAGGCTACTTTGTAAAGATAACCGATGACCTTCTGGCCACCACTGGGCGCGGTGCTGAGGCTGTGACGCGTCGCCGGCCGGTATCCGCAGCGGCGTGGGGCTGACGTCTCCCCGGGCCGCCCGGGATGCCTGATCAGCGACACATCTGGGCCCGGCCCGCCGTGCAGCAGGATGGTTGTTTTGTTTTGTGTTGCCGGAGGTCATCAGAATCTTTATTATATAATCATTGTACTTTGCGGGGGGGGGGGCACACTCCTTTCCCCTGATGTTTTGGGTTGTCGTCTTGTCCTCTGCTTCTGTCCCCGCTCCCCGGCTCGCTCTCTCTCTCTCTCTCTCTCTCTCTCTCTCTCTCTCCACAGTCAGCACTTACTCCCTGTTAAATGCCTCGCTCTCGCCCATAAATCACTGGCTCCCCGCGGCGGCCCGCCCCACCCCTCGCCCCCCTCCCGTCTGTCAACACCTAACGCGCTCCAGCACCTCCGCTCACTTTGGCCTCCGCCGCGGATCTCTCAGCCGTCCAGAGACACCGACCACCCACTGCTCCCCACTGCTCCCCACTGCTCCCCACTGCTCCCCACCATTCCCCTCTGCCCCCCACTGCTCCCCACTGCTCCCCACTGCTCCCCACTGCTCCCCACTGCTCCCAACTGCTCCCCACTGCTCCCCTGCCCTGGGAGTCTCACAGCCTCTGGATTGCCCCGGGCACTGAGCGGGGGGGCCGGGGGTGTGTTTGAGCCCTGCTGGGGCATCGCCGTAGTGGACCGGTGGACTGGTGTAGCTCTGGGGGACACCCAGTGGCTTTCTTATCCCCATGTGTCGATGTTTTTACATTTATTTTATTCGCATCGTTAGGTCCATCCTCCAAGAGTCCCAACACCTTCGATAAGTGATACATCAATAGATGTCCATTTGACTAATGGACAGAGCGTCGGAATAAACAGACTCAACCTGACTGCGATCGGCGTTGATGGAATACGAGCGGCATCCCTGACAACGATGTACATTACATCATCAATATTATCCTCTCCAAGGGACACCTGGTCTGCCCTCTCTCTGCCTGTAGCCTCCCATCCGTCATGACCTTGTGGCGGGGTCACGACCGGGTCACCCCCCCCGCCCCCCTCCCCCGCAGTCCCTTATTTAACACCCCTGTGCTGATTTAATGACTCATTTGCCAAAGATAGAAATCATTTTGACTTGGCTGCAGGTAGTCTACTGTGCCGTCCTGCATTCAAATAACTCACGGCCGGTGCCGGCCAAATGAAGTTAATAATTCAGCAGCCTTTTCATTAATGTGCAGCTCCTATTGCTTTTTTACACGATAATGGAGCAAATAAAGAACAGAGGTATCCGGCGTGTTGACGCCAGGATCCCCTCGGCCCTCCCTCCGCCAGCGCCATGGAGACGAGGGGGGGGGGGACAAGGACATTCGTCTTCATCCCCACCGCTAGTCCCCCCCGCGCGTGATTGGCCCGTCTCCGCGCGTCCTCGTCGCACCGCTTTGTCTTTAAATGAATGCTTCCTGCCACTTTATTTTTTTTGGCGTTTGATTATGGAAATGCTTCAGTTTCTTCCCCGATGTCGGCCCCCCCACTGAGCCACTTTAACGTGGTAATATTTGTTGTATTGCTAACAGGAGCTCTCGCGTCGGTGTTTTTTTTTTTTGTTTGTTTGTTTGCTTTGTGTGTGCGCACGTTTCTCCTTTTATTTACTCATGCAAAATAAATCAAACAAAATGAAAAGGGATCCTGTAGCGTTCACGTTGAAATGAATGAATTAAAACTAAGTAGTGTTTCCCATGCCGGTGGCTTGAGATTGCAGCCCCGCAGATGAAATGTCATGTCTGAGAGGGAGGCGGCGGTAATGAGCGCGGCCCGTGCCTCTCATAAAGCTGGTTCATTTGCTCTCCCAGCGTCTGTGTCTGCCAGGTTGTGCTCCGTGGAGACCCAGGCCAGGGACAGCAATACCCTGAGCTCATTTGGAGGAGGCTCTCGCCATACTGTGGCTTCTGGTGCTTGGAGAGGCCGGGGATATCGCCACAGCCCTCCGAACATCTGCAAGCAGCAGCGGCCTCGCTTTTTTGGGCAGACCTGAGGAGAAAGGACAGATTTCGGGGAGCTTTAATGGCGGGGGTATTTATGGGGTTTTATGATCCTCTGACTACTACTGCTAAATGTAATGGGAATAGAAATCCCACGTCTTTAATTTTCACGTGGTCGCTTGAGAACTTGGCGTCTCATCTCCAGTCCAAATCATAACCAGGCCTTAACTTGTTCAGAGATTAACATTTAACTTTCCCCCTCTGGGATTAATAAAGTCTGTCTCATCTCATCTCAAACTTTGACCACGGTGGTGCCTAATGAACAAACAGCGATGCATTAGCCCTTCCTTCTGACCACATGATGGGTGCTTCTGGGTACACGCATGTGCCTGATGTGTTTATGTTCATAACGATGCAGCATTGTGTGCTGTTAGAAAGACTGGGGGAAGAGCGAGGATGTGGTGGTGGTGGTGGTGGTGGTGGTGGTGGTGGTGGTGGTGGTGCAGGTGGTCGAGGTGGTGGTGCAGGTGGTTGAGGTGGTGGTGGTGGTGGTGGTGGTGGTGTTTTGCCCACCACGCTCTCAGCTCGTGTCACACAGGAGAGAGGTTGTTCCCACAGAGTGGAGTGCTTCCACCACGCCTTCACACTGCCACAGATTGAGCTGATGGTATAAATGAGGATGTAATTGGGTTTAGGGCTAAGTTATATTAGGATATGTGATAGAATTAAGCAGCAACATATTAATGAAATAAAACGCTTTCAGATCTGGCAGTTCTATTGCATTAGCATCAATTCCACTCCTCCCCCTACCCACCCATTCAACCCTTCCACCCCCACCTCTCTCCCTCTTGCACTCTCTATCCCTTTCCCTCTCTCTCAGTTCTCCCTTCCTTATCCCTCCCTCTCTCTTTCTCTCTTTCTCTCTCTCTCTCTCACTTTCTCCCTCTCCCTCCATCTCTCTCTCTCTCTTTCTCTCTCTCTTCCTCTCTTTCCCTCTCTTCCTCTCTCTTTCTCTCTCTCCCCTCTTTCTCTCTCTCTTCCTCTTTCCTTCTCTCTCTTCCTCTCTCTCTCTTCCGCTCTCTCTCTCTCTCCATCTCTCTCTCCCTCTCTCTCTCCTCCCTGATCCCTTCAAGGACTGGCGGCATTAAGGACCACCTAACTAAATTGACATTGATAGTAGAAGCAGACTATAGAATCGACCCTAATAGCATTAGGTAGGGCAGACATGGGATGGCGGATGGGGGGGTCTAACTGTATTAGCCGCTACATATGTTAGCGTGTTAGCAATCTGCCTGTCTTGCATTAAAGCGCGGCAGCGGCGACTCACAGCCACCGCGGGGCTGACGGAGCTGCGCGTGTCGGCGCATAGCTTCCCTTGTTCTGTAAGCCCGGTGGACGGCGCGGTGCGGTTCTGCGAGGGGCGGGCTTGAATAAGTAGACGGGTGTCAGTGGGCCCACCTTGAGCACTTCAGGTCACGGAGCTAAATAACAGTGGAGTACTGTTTTTAAAAGTATCAACGCCACTCATACGCCCCATTAGCATTCACAGCCACGCTCCAGTCTGCCTACAGCGTCGGCTGGTTTCTGAAATAGCCGTTTAATGATTATGGCTGCTACGTTTTAGGATTGTTATTATTGATTCAATGCTATTGTGGTTTGTTTTCAATTTGTATTTTGTGTTATAGGAGTCGATGAGTGTGAGTCGTCAGTCATGGTAGTTAGTATTGGTGGTGGTAGCAATATTATTGGTTAGTGGTGGTGGGGGGGGTGGGGGTGGTAACGTGAGTTGAACATTCATTGTGAATGAGGTTTCAGAAGTCATGGCAGCAACATGCCACCACCCTTCTATCGCCATGCGGCATGGCTGCCTCACACTGATGCTGTTGTCGCCCTGCTATGCTGCTGTGCATCGTTCAACTCTTCTCTACTGTATGGTTAAGCATCCGGCCCTCTCTGCTGAGGAGCCCCGGTGTGCAGGGTGGGGAGATTCATGACCCCTACAGCTTGCCCAAGCGCATTACGTAGGGTTCAAGGAGGGTCCAGGTAGGTCGGGTCTACGCTGGAATCCCCCCCCCCCCGCCCCCCACCATCGGCCTCGGGAAGCTTAATTTCACGGGAAATAAGCACACTAATTGCCCTGGCTCACTCCGTTGAATACAGTCCATGAGTTCCTTGGGGATGGTCACACAGAGAGGGCCTTTATTACCTGGTAGAGCTGCAGTCTGACGGAGTAGATCAAAAATATATATGAAGAACCACGGGACCGTGGTGAGCAGGATCCCCGGGACCCGGGGCTTCACTGGGTTCGCACACATGGGTCTGACTGGAGCGGACGCTTCTTCTTCCACTTCTCGTTGCCATTCCAAGGGCGCCGGCTGTCTGCCGCGCAGCGCAGCATACAGATCTGATCCGTGAGGTTGGAGTGGTTTAGTAGCGCTCCGAATTATACATATTTGTTACGCGTGCAGTTGTGGCAATTATAATGAAACCGTTGTTCATTGTCGTGCCTTACCTGCGGTTTCACTCTTGTTTAAGAAAGCGATTTAAATGCATGAAATAAGAATGTTCCTCCTCGCCAGCATTTGGTAATTATAAAATGCTGTGTGCGAGCCCTCTCTGATGCGTCAGGTCTTGCAGACTGCTGGTAATGAATTCGTCCAGGGCAGTATAGACGCGCGCGTGCCTCCTCAGAGGGTATCGCGCTCGCATCTCCCGGGCGTGCGGCGCTCGGTGCTCAGGTGCTCCGCGGTTCGCACAGGGCTGACGCGTGCATCACAGCCACACTCATCACAGCCCGCTCCTTCACTGGCCTCGGCACATCTGCTTCATCACAGCAGGGCGTGGGGATCAGGCCACCGCATCACTCACACTGGTTAATGCAGTACATGAACTGACGTTTAACTAACCGTTAACTGACGGTCTAGTACTTATTTACTAATGGTTCATGTCTACTAAGGTTCTACATTCATGTTTACATTTTTAATACGGTTAGGTTTAACCCTAACCTTATTAAACTGAGTACAAATTATTACCTAAGTAGTAATTATTACCTAGTTGACATGAAGACCATTAGTAAATGATCACTAGAACATGTATATAAACAATACCCTTTTCACGGCGTTAACTAATACAAATTCATGTTCGACTTTTGTACCATTGTTGTAAAGTGTTGTCAATTATTTCAAATGTATGAATGAATGGTGAGCTTGTGATCATTGTGGGTGTCACACTGCTGTTTTCAAACCCTCAAAGAGGAGTCCTCTTCATTATTCTGGCCCTGTGTGGCTCGCATAACACAACATCTAATTAAATCAACAGTTTACCAGTGAAATTAAGCCACAGCCAATGTTTTTACTTTCAGCGGAAGAAGCTGAGAAAAAGGGGATTTTTTTAATCTTCTGTGAGTCGGCAACTAAAAGGAGGGAATAACATTATCTAAGTGCTTAATTACAGTGGTTGAGGAAAATGCCTAACTATGTTATCAAAAAAATGTGTTTACTTTACTACCAGTTAATGTATCAGGCTCTGGAGGAATTATCCTGGCACCAGAGGTAAGCCCCTTCCTCTCTCCAGTTGAGAGGTGTGATCTTACAGGCCTTTCACACATGCGCCCACGGTCTGAACTTCTCCATATTTCCCCCAGTGGGGCTGGAGGTGTGAACAGAAGTGTCCGCATCCCCGTGAGCCGAGAATCACAGCCGTTACGCGTGTTTTTGCTTACATTCCTCTAAACATATTCACCACGCTCATGTTAATCTTATGACTACTAGGTTGAATGACTTTACATATAAGGAATATCCATTTACATTTATGTATGCGACTGTATATATGAAATTCCCTGCGCTGAGGTATATTATTGTGTTTATCAAAGAGCAGTGTAGATTAAATGTATTTTTGATTATTGTATGCAGGTCATGTTTGTCAAAAAGAATAGCTAATAGGCCATCTTAGATGATTCTCTTACGGTGTAAGTGGGGTCAGACTGTATGTCTCCCAGGGGCTTTGGGATCCATGGGCCCCCTTTGGGCTTGACTGGACCTTTAAGTTACGAAATGCTGTTCCTTCTCTGTAATGGGTGGCTATTGAACATGTTTTTTAAGTTTCTCATTTGTCTGTCTCCCCCTCCTCTGCGTTCGGTCTCTAGGCTCCTCGGTCCACTTCCTGCTCTCCGCAGCCCTGCATCAATCAATAACGTGTCAGATAAATAGATTCTCAAGTGGGGCGTCAAAGCATGCAGGCCGCCGAAGCGCTCTGCTGATGAAGGTAGCAGTGACTGGGTACTTTGCTCAAAGGCACTTC
>JAXIVH010000001.1:13035020-13101312 GCA_036785325.1 Urophycis tenuis
GGAGCCGTCTCTGGCCTCACCCTCTGCAGGCTCACAGGCCGCCGCTGCGTCCTCAGTGGGGAGGAGAGAGGTGGCCGGAGTTGGCCGAGGGCAGATCCGTGACGGATGGGCCGTCACTGTGACATGCAGTTCCCTGGGGATCTGGCCGCTGCAGCGCTCCTATTAATAAGCACTTAATCCAATCAATGACATGCTCCCAGGAGACACACTGCTCACACAGCCTCCTCTTTATGTGACGCCCCATCGCTCCCGCGCCGGCCCGCTGTCTGTCTCCCGGCTGCCTGTCTGTCCCTCCTCTGCTTCTCTGTCTGTCTGTCTCTCCCCTGTCTCTTTGTCTGTATGTCAGTCAGTCAGTCTGCCTGTCCGTGTATGTGTGTGTGTGTGCGTGCGTGTGTTTGTCTTGTGTCTGTCTCTTTGCCTGTATGTCCGTCTGTCTGTCTGTCCTCATGTCTGCCATGTGTGTGTCTTTTATTTGTTTGTCTCTTGCTTATGTCTTTTGAACACTTGTCTCTGTTTCTTGTCTGTCCATATGTGTGTTTGTGTGTCTATCTGCCTCTTATCTGTCTTGTGTATGACTTTTCTGTCTCTCTCTCAGCTTTCTGCCTGTGTGCTTGTTTCTCTGTCAGTCTGCCTTTGTGTCTAATCTATGTGTCTGTCTATCAGTCTGCCTGTCTATCTAATATATGTGTCTCTCTGTCAGTCTGCCTGTGTACCTAATATATGTGTCTGTCTTTATGCCTGTATTCTGCCTGTGTGCCGGTCTCCCTGTCAATGCATACACATTTGATGGAATGCTGATGATTGCTACTTGGAGCAGTGATGCATTAGTATAACTTGTGGTATTACTAATATTTGTAGCTACCTGCAATGGAAGCATATGTTTTGTTTTTTTACAATATGCATATTTTATCAAAATATGATGATTTGTTCTTGTAGGTATAGTGAGTACTGTTGTAGTAGTAATAATATTTGTATCATGTAACAAAAGCATGTGTTGCTGCAGCTAAACTGATTTTAATTTGTATTTTACAAGCTCTACACATTTGATTTGATTCATATTATGCTCATTAGTACGCGGTGTCTTGATGGTATTAGTATGAGAAGGAGTAATCAGATTAGTAGTTGCATTCAACAAAACAATGTGTTTATTTGCTATGAAGACAACCCAAAGTGCGTTGTACAAGATGTGCTCATAGTACTTGTGCGGGTGTGGGCAACAAAATAAATATTTTCAGAAGTTGATGAACTTAGCGCTGCACACACAGATAGGACAGCGGGAAGAGTTGAACATTGACAGATCAATCATGCTCCTCACGCCTTACTGGGATTACCGGTGCATGCAGGCAATACAGTCGATTCCCTGGCTCTTTTTATCTCCACCGGCTGAATTTCAAGTGCCGCAGTCTCCCGATGAGCTTCATATCGGCTGCCACAATGCTTCATGTCACCGGCAACTACCTAAGCAGAAATGAAAACGCTTTTGTACAGAACCACAGAGCTGTCGAGATGGAAACAAAATCCAGGTGCGTTTCGGTTCACAGAGTCTGGGCTTCCTTTGTGCCCGGCCTGTCCTCTGTGCAACATCTACCAGCGCTAGAACGTGTTTTCTCTACATGTTCCTGTCCAACTGCAGCATTGGCTTCAGTGTTGTTCTCCTCTTCCAGGGATGTTGTGTCTTATTGCATCAATCACGTCCACGTGAAGAGCTGGCCGGACGGACACAGGCATATCAATCAATCACAGATAGGAAAACACACCTTCAATTATATTCTGTACAGAGCTAATGATCCTTACCTCCCCTACACTCAGGATATTGGAGGTAGCTATTAATTGCATGCATTGCATCTAGAGCACGGTGGAGCATTCAGGGAATACCAAATGGTTGGGAGGTTCTTGGCTTATTTGCTGGGCCATGGTAGGTCGACATGCTTTTCATGCAGTGGCGTCTGATGAATAAAAACACAGCGTGTGGAACTTGCGGAACAATGCTGAAGCCATCACCCAACACATACTGCTTATCAATGGGAACATTGAAAACATGGGACCTTTTGGTGTTGAGGCAACACAACCTCCACCCACTGTATCTTCTCCATGGAAACATGTCTTCTCCATGGAGGCATATCTTCTCCATGGAGGCATGTCTTCTCCATGGAGGTATGTCTTCTCCATGGAAGCGTGTTCACGTGGAGACACTGCTCATGTGGAATGTATCAATGACACACTTCAGATCACAACAAGTATTGCGTGGAATGAAGTTCAATCATTGAATAGCGCATTAAGACTGCTCTGCGCACGCAGAATATTTACCATGAAACAGAAGATTTGGTTGAATACATATTGATCAACCATTGATCATAATCCTATCAGATGATAGAGTGTATACCGTTCTCTTTGATCTGTGTCTCAGCACCGCACGAGACATCATTAATGCTGTTGAGTTGGTTCCTCTGTGAATGCACCTAAATACATTGGCTTATTTCTTTTTTGTTATTTCCAAGCCAACGTGATTCATCCTTAAATACCCTTAAGCCAAGCTTGTTTATGCCAGGATCCTCATGTCGACTGGTAGTGCCTGGCTGAGATCCATCCAATATTTATGAACTATATATAGTTAAGGGAAAGACCATGAACTTTCATTAGCATTTGTCATTGTGCACAAGTTACGTTGTGAAATGGTATATGGCATCTATTATTCAGAATAAATGCCGTTGATGCGATGTCTGGAAGAACTGAATTACATATTTCATTACATAGCAGCTGTATGCCTTCCTATCTATTAGATAGGAATGCATTAAATATGTTGGAGCTAAAACAATCTCCTTTCCCCACATTGTAGCCTTTGAATTGCCTTTTTAATCTCACACAGACCTGGGCATATCTTTTTTAAGTCCTTATTCTGGAGGGCAATGTGAATATTTGGATTGAGACCCTTTGATGGCACTCTGTGGGATATTCCTCTGGAAACAGATTATCAGGCTCAGAGCCAGGCTAGATAGGCAGGGTTTGTTCGCTCTCTGTTCTGAATATACACAAACAAACACTCAGCTGGCCTGGCGCCTCGCAGTAGCTCAAACTAATCCCCTCACCGCGCCTGGCCAGCGTGACCCGTTGTATGTTACGTGCCCACATTTAATACATGTTAAGTGTGCATGGCAAATGTGGCATACGACATGTGGCCATGTTACACACGTGTGCGTTGAACACGGTTTTGCGACATTGTGGCATTGCTTGCGCTTGGAGTATTCGGACAAACAATGCAAATGCGTAGTTAGAAACACCATGCAAGCAGAAGAACCCTGGGACCAAACAGGATATAGAGTCAAATGATGAGGTCAAAGCAATTCTTCCAGTTCATCACGGTAAAAATTAATTACTGACTTCAGAAGTTATTAATTAATTACTAAAACACATCATACCCTGCCTCAAAGTGTTTATTTATCTTGCACTGTAATCATGTATATAGTGCGTATATATATATATATATATATATATATATATATATATATATATATATATATATATATATATATATATATATATATATATATATATATATATATATATACACATATATAACACACAAGATGATGGAGGTGAGGGAATAGCTGAATCCAAGATGGCTCACAGTTTCATTATTCAGTTCATTCATTAATTTTGGCTCCCATCTTGGTCTTGTTCTCATATCGTATTCTTGCTTTCGTCTCAGCGCCCTGCGTCCCTCCCATGATGCATCGGGGTACACCCAGTGTCCTGTCTAAATACTGAGTTAAAAAGATACAATGGGTCGTCTATTGGGTGCTCATAATAGACTCAGGGCCTCATTTACTAACAGAATTGCGTCCATTTCTAGCGTAATTTGCGGGTAAAATAGGCGCAAAAACATGGAACCGTATTTACTAACGTGGTGCAACGGGGTAAATGCGCAAGTAGCCTGCCTCTGCAGAGGCGATAGGCAAGTTGCGCATCCCGCCTCATATATATGCATAAATGGGAGTGTATCAGGGGAAGTGGGAGTGAATCGCAAAGAGCTGGGAGGTAACGCGTTAAGTGCGCCTTATTGTGTATTGCGTGGTATTTACTAAGATTGCCTGAGAAGTGCGCGACTCGAATTGGAGCGCAAATCTCCGCCTGATAAAAGCAGGTGTAAACCAGGAAGCGGGTTTTGCTTGAGCCTGTAAACAAGGACATGGCAGCTGTTGTAAGAGCAAGAAGAAGACACCGACAAAGGCACGGAACTTTTGTTTTGTTTTTCTTGGATCATCCATGGTTACGCAAACACGCAGACCCATTCTTCCTTCTTTTAACGGTGCGCTAATTACACTAGGGCGGAGTATGGCGCTGATTGCCTGATGAAGTACGGGTTTGATAAATACAACGTAAAGTGCGGTGACGAAAGCTGCGCAAATAACGGCTCGGCGCTGGCGCAGATTACGCTGCGGTCGCAAATGTTAGTAAATGAGGCCCTCAGAGACAATTTCCAGATAAATCACACATGGTTGATGGGTTTCAGAAACATATGGGTTCTACTAAGCATTGAGGCATGCATGCCTACCTATTGGTTCACCTTCTATGTGCATTGTTGTAAACTTAGGAGAATATGTTTGGATAACGTATTTGTTGAACTCCAAAGCCCCCTCTGAAGAAGAGAGTGATTTTAGTTAGGGGTCGACAGGGTTTTCCCCTTGAAGGAACAATGTGCTCACCAATATCCTTTATTTCAGGGTCCATGGCACATACACAAAGAAGAGCAGTTTGACTTTTATGCTTTTTGTTTGCATGGTAGTCACCGCACATGCTCACTTACACACACAGGCACACACACACACACACACAAACACAGATATGCACACACACACACAAACACAGATATGCACACACACACACACACACACACACACACACACACACACACACACACACACACACACACACACACACACACACACGCAGACACAGAGGCCCTCACACTCACAGCAAAGACAGTTTCCTATCCAGTTCAAGGTTATACCGATAGTGGCCTAGTACACACACACAGCCATAGAGAAGCATTTGTAATTTTCTCTCCACACCACTGCACAACCCTGAACAACCCCTGCAGAAAAGAGAAATGATCCATATTCTTTGTGAAGGCTAGATTGTTGAGTATAGGTGAAGGACATGGGGAAATGGTGAATGTAGAATGATGATTTTTTCTAGTATTGTTTTTTCTAGTATTTTCTAGTATTCCAATTGTGTTTTATGGATAGGTAAATATCATAGTCAACAAAACATCAATAATGATCATCCATTCATATACATGTATATTCTTCACTGCGTTAGAATAATAATCAAAATATGATAATATAAGCAATGGGGATTACACTTTTTACATTGTGCACAACTGTTCTCTGAATACACACATTTAAATGCAACAAATATTTTTTTTAACCAAACAGCAAATAAACCAATTCTCACTCTCACTATGCTATTTCACAACAATTCTCTCCCTAGACTCTTTTAATCTTGCCAAACGTCCAACACAATAGAAACCACTGAGAGCATCCTTGCCACCACTCAGAACACCATAGCAACCACCTAAAACACCCATCTACCTCCCAGAACACCCTAGCAACCACCTAGAACACCCTAGCAACCACCCCGAACACCCTAGCAATGAACCAAAACACCATAGAATGCCACACAGACACCATAGAACCACCCATAACATAAAACTACAGTGAAACGTCACTCTGCTGGACATTCCCAATGAACCAGGTGCTTAAAACGGTATCTTCAGAACCACCATTTCCACAAAAAGAACCAGCATTTCTGAAACGGTTCTCTTTGTAGTTCTTTACATTGTGGAGATTGAATTGCCAGTTGTTTTATGTTTGCTTGTTTATTAGAGTGACCTTTGCAGACGCCTGCCAGGTCCGACCCATAAACACGTCAGCTGCTCAATATATTAAGCCCTAATTCTGACAATTTACCCGCATGAATCTCCGGGCGCGGGCGGAGCTGCGAGGGCCCCCGTGCAGAGCGCCGGCTGTGTGAAATAGCGAGGCGCGAGCCGGCGGGCGGGTTCATCGCTTCTGATCAGAGGTCGGGCCAAGTTATTAACCCCTGCACCTGATTCACTCCGCCTGTGTAAACAGCCAGGAGTAAATAATCAACACAGCTTGACCCCGCCGCCGACCCCTGACCCCGCCTGACAGCCAACCGGACGTGCCCCCCCCGGGCCGCTTTCTCCTTAAAACGTCTCCCGCTTCGGCCGGCGGTTCTGGAGCCGTGGGCCGGCGTGGGCCGCTGCTCCACTGTTATCCTATGGATGATTTGTCTCCAGGACGTCCCCTCTATAAATCACATGCTTTCTATTACAGCACCTGTCCGCACGCTGCACCACAGCCCATTTTCTGAACCAAGGGCTCTCGCGGGACGCCTCCGCCGGCTGACTTATGGTGAAATATTGATACGGCCCAACCTGTAAATCAAAATGATGATGTATGGTCTTTATCAGCACGGTATGGGGAGACTGACACCCCTGACAGGCTCTGTTCAGAGAAGTGCTGCCGTTTGGTGAAGGTCCCCATGCGGCCACGGCATTCACTTGGTTACTGTTTGTTTTGTTGTTTTCGGGACAGGGGTGGCGGTCGGGTCCTGTCTTGGTACAGTGAGGGCGTGCATACACACACACACACATACACACACACACACACACACACACACACACACACACACACACACACACACACACACACACACACACACACGCGCGCGCACGCTTGCGCATACACACACACGCGCGCGCACGCTTGCGCATACACACACACACATACACACACACACACACACACACAAACCCACACACATGACACACGCACATACACACACACGCACACGCACACACACCACGCCAGACGTTACTGTACAGCAGCGCTGAGGTCTGTGTGCTGAGCAGGTGTGCGTTGTGTCCCCGCTACGAAAGCTCCAGGGTCAGTTTTTGTTGATATGTCTTTATTATGATTATTTGTGCAATTAATTAGTGCATTTCATCGCAGTATACCCACTACGATGAATAAGACCACTGCTTTACAAACACGACCACCGCACATCTGGAGTCCTCTATCTGGGGCCTCAAGATGGCAGCAACACCCATTAATATATAATCGAAGACCAATACGGACTGCGTATTTTACTGGTTATTTTTGGGATTCAATAGGTAAATGAGGGAACACCTGTGTGCTCTAATGTATTACTTCTGCTCTATTAGCTCTCTCCGGCTAGAAACCCTTCACCACTAAAACCCCGGTACCCGACGTCCCCGGTAAATAAGAGTCAAACAATCTTGGGAAAATGAACGGCAAATGTATTTCCGTGGTGACGCACAACGTGCCGGCGATGCGGCCGTGCGTTTTGCTTGCTAAGGCGTTCCCCCTAATGTCTGAATCATAAGAAGACAATCTCCCCTTGTTACGCTGATCGTACCTCATTTGGACTTCCACGGGCCCGGGCCAAAACGGCTACTTAGCTTTTGGACGACGGTGCACATTTCTCCCCCGCCTCCCGGCCTCCGTGCTGATCAGGCTGCTTAATGTGGGGGATGTTGGGGGAGGCGGAGGGTGGGAGAGAGCAGGGGGGTGAGCGGCGCTTAGTGCAGAGCCAGTGGAGCGGGTGGCGTTGTGTTGTGGATGTTCTCAGCAGATGACCGGGCGCTGGCCGTGTGCGTCACGAGTCGCCTCGATGCGATGGCGAGGGCGGGGGGATGCCAACACCCTACAGTTAAAATCTCTGCGTGATTTGCCCACCGTGTTATGAGCTCATGCAACATCTGTTCCAAAAATACCTCGGCGGACGCATCCATCCATGCATGAGGCATGGGGACTGTCGCATTTAAGGTGTACAGCCAGCCCAGTGATGGTGGATTACCCTTGCAATGAATCCAGGCTAATGTCTGCAAACCCCCCCCCCCTCCCACCCCCACCCACACACACACACACACACACACAAGCTTGTTGCAAATGAAATTAATGTGTTGTGCCAGGATGGTACTTCTGTAGTGGTAATGGATGAGTTCTTGTTCTGCTTGGCCATTGAAACCGTATTTGTACACTGTTTGTTATGGTAAGTTTATTAAGCATTTGATCTATGACTTGATATTTCATCTGTCCTCAGTCTTTTGCTTGTGCTCTGGTTGCGTTGCACCCATTTGCACGTAGACACTTCCACGTACTCACTGATGCACACACTAAAACATGCACACACACACACACACACACACACACACACACACACACACACAGGCTCTCTCTATCTTTGAAAACTCAATTTGTCTGCCGTTTCCATGCCAGATCATTGATCATGAATACATTTCGCATTACTTACCAAACATGGTAATGCCACAAAACGAGCCCGACACAATGCAGTGAGGCCACGGGTCATCGATAAAGAGGGCTCCGTCTGCCCGCCTGCCCCAGCCGCCATGCAGCCTCGAGTCACCTCCCCCTGCTCTCTACTGTAGTCGTGATGAAGAGAACACGGCAGCCAGCCTCTTGGTTATTCATCTGCCTCGTTGTTAATCAGCGTGTTTTTGTTAATTTATATATGAAGCGCCGTTCACCGGGCCTCCGCATGGCTTTCCCTGTCGTCTCACATTCGGTATCAAGTTAGATTGGTAAGCACAGTTTTGCTCACTTGGATGTGGCTGCAGTATTGATAAGCCCGGACAAAGCATGGTGCTGTGTTCATTATTTGTGCTATCACAATCATTCTGATTTGTTTCCAATGATCATTCTAACGTTGTGCATGTCAGACCGATGCAAACCATGGGCGCTGCGGACTAAGCAGTCAAGTCAGTGAGTCATCGCCTTCAGGCAGAATTTGTTCACATTTGGCCTTTTTGTCCTTCATTGGGGCACGCGTGCAACGAGGACAACAGAAATATAACGGCCTTATCCTTTTTCCTAATGTTTCTTGACAAACCCAAACTCATTACGTTTGCGCTGAAAATATTGTGTCCCATTTTAATTTTTGATTAGAACCCAGGCTTCTCCTGGCTGATTTCAGTACTGCCTGCAGCTCTCGTCTCATGGGAGGTGAGCTCACTTGGTAAATAATGTTCAGAGAGTAAGAGGAAGCCTTCAGGCTCAGTGGAAACATCAGTCTCTGATTTAGCCTTAGTGACCTGCTGGCAATGAGAACAACTATATGAACAGGCTTTTGTAAGACAAAAGTGACTTTAGTTTACCTTTAGTTTTTGTTTTATTCAAAACTGTCTACTGATTATTTCCTTTATTTGTATATACAAGACCAAAGAAAATGCATGACTTTATTTTTTGTTTTATTCAAAACTGTCTCATGATTCTTTCCTTTGTTTGCATACCCAAGACCAATACCTACACTGGGGTCTTCTTGAGCCATCACAATATTTGGGAGTTTATTACAGTCAAAATGTAGGCCTATTTATGTAGATGTTACCGCATCGCTGCGTGCGACGGCCGGCTGGTCCATCCACCGATCGCTCAACCAGAACAATCAATGTGGACGCTTGTGCTGCAATCCTGCCTTTGATTTGACCGGCCGCTGCGTGACACTCTGTGTACCCAAGGCTAATGGTTGGGTTGAATTTGCAGGTGCCTGGTTGTGTTGGTGTGCTGGTCCAGCCATGTCCAGGCTTTAAGGATCAGTGCTTTCCCTTCCCTGGACTCAGTTTTCTTACAATAGGACTTCGTTCTGCGACTCATTAAACAACATTTTAAAATAAATCTGGAGCAAGTCTCCCCCTTGGTATTTGCCCTCACCTGCGGTGCACTCTGGGACTTGTTCCCACATTGGTTGTTTCTTCTTAAGGTGAACCTACAACCCGTTTAGATACACCACACTCATGTATTACCACTAGCCACTACAGAAAATTGCAATTACAAACCACTCGCTGCGGATGGAGCATCTGCAATTAGAAGCATGCACAGCAGAGTCAGGGCAGAAAGGGGTAAAAATAGGTTATTTAAAATGTTGACAGATGGAGCTATCCTCAGGAACAGTTCTTCAACCTTTCATTAAAATAGGCCACAGTACACAGTGGAGTTATTAATGCACGTTGTCTTCCACTCCTGCTCTTGGCTGCTGTGCAGCTGCAGGAGCCACGCAGTCACATTGGTTGGAGAACACGGGCTGATGCTAATGACTCCTCTTCAAACACCACGAGGAGGGTGGGGAGAGGCAGGATGAAAGAGCCAGGCGCAGAGACAAAGGGGTGCTGTAGTAATGATAACATTTATTTATTTCCCCCCTCACCCCTCTTCTGTGCGCGGTGCTTCCTAAGAGCACACGAGACACACACACACACACACACACACACACACACACACACACACGCGCGCGCGCGCGCATGCGCACACACGATGCGGACGCCGTGGCAGAGCTCTCCATGGAGGCACCCTGCCTAGTCGACAACTGCTTCCTCAGCAGAGGAGAACTTTTTGAGCGTAATGTCGGGCTGTGATGCATCGTTGTGGTTCATAATGGAAAGCCATTAGAGAACCATCAGACGTTGGCCCAGAGAGAGCATCTCAGATATTTACTCCACGCTCCCTTTTTTCTTGTATTCCTTTGTTTTGTTTTTGGGTTTCTGAGTTTTTCTTATTCCGCGGTAGTTTTGGTTGGGTTTGTTGTCTCCACCGCTGCCACACAGATCATGTGCTTTGGAAGCAGCCGTCGCCTGGTCCGGTGCGCGGCAGAAAATTCGACTGATGGAAGCCAACAATTGGAGTGAGTTATGCTTGCAGTGGCGTGAGAAGAGAACCGAGGTCTCGGTTCATTTTCGGAAGTCCTTCGATGTGTACACTTGGCCCTGAAATACAGCACCATCTACATTCCTCCTCCCCATCAGTAAGGACATGTTTAGGCCCTTCCCAGAAAGAGAGCTGGAAGTCCAGTACCAAATGGACCTTAAGTGACACTATTCCCGGCAGAGCAACAGTGTGGCTCCGTGGCTGTCAGTATCAGTGTGTGCGTTTCCGCCGCCCCCTCTCACCCAGTTGGCAGGAGGCCATTGAAACGACAAGGAATATTCCACGTTCATCGTCGCTCAGGCCTGAAATTGAGCCCTCCACCTTGGGATCAACAATATGATGCATTAACTTAGCGAGTTATGGAGGATATGTGGCTTTAATAAATTAAACATGATGGAGCAGCCATGCCGGTGACCTTAGCACTAATCCAGCCTATTTTCCATTTGTCAAAGCCGTCGGCTCCCCGGCAGCCACCAGCATCCTCCGGCTGCCGTGGCGACGTGTCCCGCCGCCGTCCTCCGCCTGTTCGGCTGCACGCGCGTTGACGCACCTGAGGCGGAGCAGACGTCTGCTGACATGTCTTTGCAGTCGCTTCAGTAAATAAGACATTGCTGCGTAAATCTTTGATACCGTACTGAAACTATTCCATCGCCGGGGAGTGCCTGAGCAAGTGTTCTGACAAGCTGCAGAGGGCTTTGTAAGATAATGCTTGAAGCGCGTATACACTGAATAAGGGACGAGGAGCCGCGTGTTTCCCCGCGCATGCACACTTGAAAGTACCGCGCGTGTTAGCGTGTTTATGTGTGTGTGTGTGTGTGTGTGTGTGTGTGAGTGCGCGTGTGTGCGTGTGCGCATACATGCATGCCTGAGCATACACATATGTTAATACAAGCATGTGCGTGTGTCTGTGTTTGTTTGTGTTTCCCACGCATGCACACTTGAAAGTACCGTGTGTGTGCGTGTGTGCCTGCCTGCCTGCCTGCCTGCCTGCGTGCGTGCGTGCGTGTCCATCTGGCTGAAGGTTTCAGAGCAGAGGTGTGGCGCCCAGCCGGGCCTGTAAACATCATTACACTGTTGCCTGTGATGACTCTGGCTGTTACTTTAAACCATGAGAGAGCAGAGCAGCAAGCGGCCAGCAGCAGCCCGGCTCACACGGGTTGTTGTATGAAGTGCTGTGGGCCCCCGGTGGAAGCAGACCCCCGAAGACCCCAATTCCACCTCACTCTCCGAGAGCAGATGGATATTTTTGGTCGTTTTTGCATATTTTAAAGCAGCACTAGCGTTAGACTCTGTTGGGCCCGGGGATGGTGTTATTTTAAATGTGTGCAAAATGTTTTATTTACCGTACTGATGTTAAACTGTATTTTTTTGTTAATACAGTGACATTTGGTTTCAAGATTTTTCAAGAAAAAGGGCTCATTTATTCTGTTTCCTCTTTCTTTCATGTTCTCTTTGAAATTTACCTTCTGAATTTCTCATAATAGGTTAGTCATTCGTTTTTGTAATCAGTTCTCCATGGTTAAACTATGGAAATCACCTTGTGTTTGTTCAACCGCTCACTCATTCATTATTCATTCATTCATATCTACTTTATTATTTAGGTTTTGTTGTTGTTTTTTTGTGGGCCCTGTGACAACACCAGATGAAAAGCGCTGTGAAGGTTGAATTTATTAATTTTACCCGTTTTCCTTTGAAACGACTAGTTGGCAAGAATGTACTTGACACATTACTTGAATTTCCCTCTGGATTATACTACCTTACCACTTGAGGTATAGAGACAGATTGCAGTCTAAGCCCCACAGTTTATCATACACTGTTTGGCTATTCCCTGGGAGGTGAAGTGGGCTGCCAATATGGAAAGTGAAAATTGAAAAATCGGCCATGAATTGTGGCTGTGGATGGTTTGTGTGTGGTGTGTGTGTGTGTGTGTGTATGTGTGTTTGTGTGTGTGTGTGTGTGTGTGTGTGTGTGTGTGTGTGTGTGTGTGTGTGTGTGTGTGTGTGTGCGTGTGCACATGCGTGACTGACCCGTGGTCATACAATCACAGGGACACTCAAAATAGATACTTTAAGTATTTTCCCTGAACTCTCTTTCTCTCCCCTACCTTCCTTCTGACCAATCACAGCATGCTTCAGGTTTCAAGTTAACCGGCACCATGCAGCTCATGATTTGGAACTTTGGCTGAGGCCATGCATTTTGTTATGATCTGGTTTTAAACTTTCCCCCCAGGGCTCACCACACCCAGAGGATTGTTCATCTCTAAGTGAACATAAATGAACCGTTTACAGCTACTTACACCAGAACAACAATACACAAAAACAATAATTATAATGTCATCATCATCCAGCAGCATGGTGATCATCATAATGGTTGTGTTTACTGGTGTCAGAGACACAGAGCAGGACCAGGAGATAGACAGGTCGTTTTTGCGGGGGTCACATGGGGCTCCATTGTCTCCCGCTGTTCCTCCCGTTCAACGCTGGCCTTTTGTATGAAGTGTTGGATTCAATCCCGATTCGGCATGCGAGACAGACCCCTCCACAATCAATAGTTAAGGTTGGTGACTCCCGGTGTTGAGATTGTGATGAATCCCTGCTGGTGGCCTGTTGTCTGGGCAGTCCATCAGACCCCTAACGGGCTTTGGGATTGAGCACGGTGCCTTTGGGATGCTCAGTGGATATCCATCTGGCCCTCTGGGGGCCGACACTGAAAGAAAGAGACATAGATCCTTCCAGTGACAATCCCACTATAGATTCACTTGAACAAGGCCCTGCCTGCGCTGCAGAGTGTCTCCAGCCACTTCCTGTTCCGTCTGGGGGGCGAGCCGGGGGGCTGCGCGGGGGGCTTATGGCCCGGCTGCTGGATATTGAATCTGCGTTGAAAGCAATACTTCTATTAGCAGTGAGTCAGGAGCCCGGTTCAGCATGGCCACTTGCAGAATGCCTGAATCCCTGTTCCTCTCAGGACCAACCCGGCAGACCCGCTCAGCTCTGCTGGGGAATTATTCAGAGCCCTGCACACTCACACAGCATCACAATAGAAGGGATACATCACTCTCAAACTGCTTGTCTGGAAGGTATATTTCAGTCACGGCGTAATTAAAGTGAAGCTCAATCTGGTCGTCGATGGAGTGGAAGCTACATAGAGGTCTGAAGATGCACATAGCCTTATTTACTACTGACTCCCAATATAACAGCCAAGTCCGATTGATCAAAGCAGTAATTACCACAGCCCGCTTTCATTATATGACTGAAATATGCTTAGATAAGCAACACCACTTGTATGCCTTGTACTTGATTGCTTGTACTGGAATAATGGGACTTTATCTCTACTATGTAATGTTATTATTGTATTTTATATATAACATGTGGGTGTATACGTGTGATAACATCTCTGATATAATATGTATGGTACACAGCAACAATGGTGTTCTTGTCTCGTCTTATTTGTTGTTAATGCCGCTATGATTTACTTCAAGGGAAATGGAAAAAAAAAAAAAAAAACGGGCTTGAGAGCATAGCACTCATGTTATAATAAAGACAGAAGTCTGTAACACAACCCAATTGGCCGCCTGTTGAGTTTGTCAACGCAGAAAAGAGAAAGCCAACCGCTTGCTAAAACACTGGGGGGCTCTGTCAGCTTTGTGTTGCTCTCACTTATTAACACGTGTCCTAAAGTCTTTTGGAAAAGCAGCTTGGACCTCACGGCCCCCTGCCTAGGTGGTTTACACTCTGCCGCCTGCAGGGCAATGAAATCATTCATACTTATTGTATGAGAGCCACTTCCTGTTTAATTAGAGTACATTTGCTTGATTTATTTACAAGACATTAGAGGGTAGACTCCCTGCAGTATATAGTGTACCCTGGAAATGACCTGCAATTAATATGCATACCCTGGCTTTTAGTGGAACCTTTACCGGGCAATTTAAGGCCTCTACATTTAGCCTTGACTGTTGCATGTTGCAGAGGACACACATACACTCATGCAGGCATGCACACACACACACACACACACACACACACACACACACACACACACACACACACACAACCCTGTAGATGCATAAAAAAAAAGCCAAGACATTGTATTCATTTCTCTCTTCCCCAGGAAGAGAAATATTGTGTTATAACTTATTTGCGTGATTCAGTTTTTACACCGCATTAAATAAGATACCCATGCTGTTGTAAATGTGAGTTATCAGCATAATTGGAGCCTGGGTGTTATGTACATAACTATAGTATTTATTTGAGTCGAAGCCTCTTCTATTGCCATTTAAGTGAAAGTCAAGCGGAAAAGCGATCCCGGAGTCTCGGCAGTGTGTGGGCGTTGGCGATTCAACCCCGACTGTGTGCAATATATCATCATACACAGTCAGCTGTAGAGCTGGAGAACACAAGCCATGCCCGCCAAACACTGACACACTGATACACTGTACACACCTATATATTAAGCCTAGGAAACACCAGAGGCAGTCATTTAATGGTTGTGGATTTCAAATGGATAAAAAGAAACCAGTAGCGAAATAAGAGTTTGGAGCAAAGTTTAGACCTCTTTGAAGCCTCAACTAACTAATTGCCGTCTGTCTTTCAGGGCGGCACTGAAAGCTACTGCGAGACACCAAAGTCTGTGGTCCGCCATTCTAGTGCCAGTGGATGGCGTTGCAACGGACACAGATAAATGCAAGGCTCATGGTCAGGGCAGATTGGAGTCTACTCGTAAGCACATCGAGGCAGAGAGTGAGGCAGGGTGCTGGAATGTTATGCCCCCCCCCCCCCCCCCCTCCGTGGGGCATCATGCGTGAAGAGAGTGTCACGATGTCACTCAGAGATGACCCTGAGCTTCAAAGAATTAACGTTCTTGTTCTGTGGGCTTCAGTGACGCGAGGTGCTTGGGCTCACAGGCGCCGGTGACTGACGGCTCCTCGGCGAGGCGGGCAAAGCAGGCGCAGCCCTTTGAGAAACTTCAGGAGCCGACCTCAGGAATGACGTAACGCAGCCGCCTGCTTGCACCGCTGAGCCCACTTTTTAACCTTGAGACGAGGCGGAGGAAGGGATAAAAATGGCCGAGTTGAGTTGTAGACCCAGGTAATTAATCACAGTTAAAGACCCTGTAACACCGTCTTGCGTTCTCCAGATGTGACTGTTTCAAAAGTCCTGCAGGAGATGATTGAGAGCCTGAGCCTCATTAAACCCTTTAAAGGACACGCACGGCAACATTTTACTTTGAGACAAAAATCCCCATTGGAAAGACCACAAGGGACCATGTTTTATTCTCCTGTTCTCAATTAAATTACAGAGGGATTTTAGTTTTTTTTCTCTTCTCAAAAGCAGCTGGCTTTCCCGAGTCCCACGATGCAATGCACAGAGCCATCGTGGTGTACCGGACGGTCATTTCATTCATCAGAACCCATTCATACCACTGGCAGCTTGGTTGTGGGTGCGAGGAGGCTCTGGGTGTGTACAGGTGTGCCTGCGCCCGTCGTTCTGCACGGCCTTGACGCTAACCGTCTGCTCGTCGTTAGCCCATCGCAAGCTCATCGCTTGTGAGGGTGAGGGAAAAATAATGTTTCATTCATTCATTCAATATTGTGTGAGTTCGTGTCGCCGTCTGTGGAGCGTTCCACTGTGAGGGAAGCGGCTCGTACACGCGTACCGCGCGCCGGTTCCCCGCGTTCGGCCAACGCGGGTCGCCGTCCCTGTTTGAAAACGACCGGCTTCCCGTCGATATCAGCAACTTCAGTCGGGCGACTCCATTGTCTTCTGCGTGGTTTCCCCCTCCCACTACTTCAGGCGTCAGGCCGGTGCCATAAGTCATGGTGCTGCACGGCGTCCCGTCAAAGCTGTCTTTGGCTAACAGAAGCATGTTCCTCAGAAGCCTGTTAAACATAATGAGGATAAATGTCACGCCCATGGTGCACGCCACGCACGGACGCTCTCTAATGCTGACACATGATGAGCGGGCTTTTAATCATCTTCATTAATCCAGCCTGCCTGGAGATATGTCGTGACCTTCTCATCCCTTGAAGATTAAATCAGTATAATGAACTTGATCAATGTTTTGCTTTGGCTCACTCATAACCCGCCAAGCCTCTCCCCCGGCGCTATTGTTGTTGTGCTGGGTTGTTGTCGGTTTAGTGGAAGAAATGGGATTCCATTAAAAGATTAATACGTTTCAAATGACGTAGCGGTGAGGAGATCACGTGGCGTTCCTTTGTGTTTGAGTGTCACCGCATGATACGGCTATATATATATATATATATATAGTGTATATGTGCTTTTAAGATGGCAGCGAGCAGTGCTGTCCGGCATATCACTATGCATATAATGAATACATATTCCCCGCATGATCCATATCATGACCAACATGTCAACATGGGCAGACAGCATTAGCTCCATTACCAGGAACTTACTGGATTTGAAGCACAGCATGCGGCCCTAATGTAATGTACTGTATGATCACTGATTGTACTAATAAGTAACAGTGCTTTATTTCTGGCGCTTTGCTGGCTCTAAATCTGGATTGATGGAGTAACAAGCTCCTCTTGTGTCCCCTGCAGCAGGCAGAACATCTGCTCCTTGTCCTCCTTCCCTTGGTACTCCATGACCCTTTGTTAAAGAGCATCCCATAATGTCTGAATGATGTATTCTGTAGTGCACTACGCCCAGGAATTAACCGTCAGAATATAGTACACATTCTCCCCCGAATTTGATAAGAAATGTGTTATCTTTTCTGATCCAAATGAGTATTTGCACGAATGGCACAGCTAATTGATTGCATGAAGGCTGCCTTCCAGACGTTTCCATCACAGATAAGCACATTATACGATCCATCTCGCCTTTTAAACGCCATCATTAATAGTCAGGTGTCGTCACTATTTCTTTCTGTTTTGTTTATTTGTGTTTTTCTAGGAGCTGCATCTTCTAGGGATTGGTTTTGAATGCCTCAGTTCTTCCTAATCAAAATGTTGATTTAAAATGGCCAAATCCAATTTCTTCGTCGACTTTTGATCTCTGAAACAGGAAGTGTTAGCTGGCTTCAACGCCCAATCCCGTCGTAGCTCACCGTGAACCCACAGCACCCAGAGAGTAAAGAACGGAAGCACCCATGCCTGCATTACATTTAGAAAATGGTCTATAAACACTATAGCACTCCAATACGCAGTTTACCAGCATGTGTAGTAAATATTTTAAAAGCATTGGTTTTCTAGTGAGCTGCATTTTGAAGTAGTAGAATTACCTTCAGCTATATGTGTGTGTTTGTGTCACCACAGATAAAGCTGACAATCACATGAATTTTATTTCAGAAGATGAACTCCCTGCCTCGAGGAGAACCGCCTTTGAGCAGCGCTGCAAGAAAAGCTAAACAAAGGATCCAAACTAGCTGCATTAAAAAGTCTACGTAGAGCAGCTATCCTTCAAAATCCCATTGTTGTACTGAGAGGTCTGCACTTCTGCAAAATGTCATCAAGACAAGTCGAGTAAGGAACACATAGACCTTAACAGGGCTTGAGTTATCCCACCTATTTAACTGAATGATCGGGGACATTTTACACAAAGCATTGTTTTTGAAAATGGTTTTGAATGGACTGGGCATTTGATTGGATTAGACATGTACTGGACATTAGGATATTTTTTTCAACACTTGTGTGCAGCCTTTTTCCCTATTTGGGTGGTGGGGTTGGGTGGATGCATGTCTGTTACTTGGCTTCATCTGGCTTCATCGAGAAAGATCACAAGATTTCGAAACAATATTTCGAAATCTTGTGATCTTTCTCGATCAGCCAGATGTGAAAGTATTGGTGTTTTCTCTAGTGTTGTTGACCTCCGTTGCTCTTTACAAGTGTCCTCTATTTGTCCTGCTGTATTCCATCGCCTCATCTTTTTGTGACTGTACAGCG
Organism: Urophycis tenuis; assembly: GCA_036785325.1. Taxonomy (NCBI): domain Eukaryota; kingdom Metazoa; phylum Chordata; class Actinopteri; order Gadiformes; family Phycidae; genus Urophycis; species Urophycis tenuis. The sequence continues at coordinate 13,053,684 of JAXIVH010000001.1, forward strand.
GCAGACACCTTTATGTGTGCCGTTCGATAACACTCCAGTCCCCTTTCCATTCACCTTTCTAATTTGAAGGCAGGATTGCGCATTCAGACCTTCAGAGAAACTCTTAGCATTGCATGGTGTCCTAGTATTGATGTGCAGCTATCTGTTTGCTCTTTGAACCTGGTTCACCAACGACTCTGGCATTATCTTAAAGGCCCAGTGTTTCCCCCCCCCTGCCTTTGTGGGAGAGGTGCAGACACCTTGTGGGTCCTCTCTGCCCTCACTCCCAGGGGAGGTGGGTGATACTAGGCTCAGCGTACTAAGCGGCATGCATATGTATCTGGGGTATCAATAGAGCACTCTGCCCTTTGTAATTCATGCCAGGCATGTTTTGATGGCAGGCTTTGGACTGGACAATGCCATTAATAAAGGAACACTCTGTTTTGGTCCCAAAAATATAATCAGAATCCATAATTAATGTGGTCATATTATGAAAGAGAGAAGTGACCCAATATTAGCATTGTACATAAGACATAATCCCATTAGGGATCTTTGGCCTTGTTCACACAAGCAGTTTGAAGCTCTCTTCTAACTAACTAATGCAGGCGTTGTCACTGTTGCAGTGCAAAACGAGACGTTTCCCCCATCTGAACAGGATGGGGCGTCTGTATGAGAGACACAGACAACCGGTGTACACCATCTTCAGTCTGGATGGGCCAGAGACGTGTTGTCGTCTCTACTGAACCAGCAGTCAAGTCACATGCTCAGCTCGTACGTCGCCAGGCAGTCATCAATAATGCAAGGGGGCTGTACTATGTAAACGTATTTGACACGTTGCCTCACCGTATGATTCCTAAGCCCTGGCGATTATTAAACATGAGTTTGTAACAAGAATCCAAAGCAATTTAAACAAACCTGCCACATGTGTGTGCACGTTTATCAAGGGAGAATCTCTTGTGAGCTGCCCTCCGTGTAAAAGGCTGTGGAGGTCATGACCGCGTTGTGCCTGTTGTGTCAACAGAGCGTTTTTTACATGTCCACGTGACCCATTTCAAAAACAGTTGTAGAATATGTAATTTAGATGTAGTTTATCATATAGCTAGCCCACTTCCTTGTAGCAGCTGGTCCATGTTTAATCCAACATTAGCATTGGTGGTTTTATTCTGTTTGCTTTCTCTGTCCAGATGTACATGCTCTATCTCTCTCTATCGCTGCATCACTCTGTTCATCTCCCTCTCACAATGTTCTCCTCATTTGGTGCCTAACTTAGTTTGTAGGAATTACTTTGATATGTATTTCCAAACATCCAGTGTAAAGTGTGTAATAGTGGGAGCATCCATTATGCCCATTAACATTGGCAAGTCCCTCCCCTGCTCCGATCCTTTTTGATTTGTTGTGCTTGGCGGCCATTTTAGCCCGTCTTTGAGTGAGTGCACTGTGACTCTACAGTGGCAGCTTTAAGTTAGGGGAGTCTTTATGGGAATAAATCACTTTGACGTTCCTTAGTCCCTTCTAATATATATACACATCCTTCATATGTTATGTTCTGTCTTTCAGTCTACCCTCAACCGTCCTTTCGGCAGTGTTGTGTTCTGTTCTTCGTATTCCTAAAAAATATATATCTATATCTATATATATATATATATATATATATATATATATATATATATATATATATATATATATATATATATATACACACACACACACACACACATATACACATTGTAGGCCTACATGTGGGATGTTGCCCCAAGCAAACAGAGGCAGAAAAAAAAAAGCATGTCATTAATGTTTTGCTACTTGTGCTGAGGCCGCCTTTAATGTTGCGCTGGGGTCAATATCTGAGGAACAAGAAATAAATAAATAACTAGGAGAACAGGCCGCGTGATTGAGCCCATGCTTGATGGCTAGCCCTGGGCTAGGACATAACCTATAGGGCGCTTAGGCTGCAGCGCGGATGCTTAAACACTCACGGATCGCTCTGAAACCGAACGGCGTGCTCCGGCTCATGGTTGTTAGCGCTCAGCTTGATGGCTGTATTGACTTTTGTTGTATATGGCAAGAAGTTATTTGATTATGGAATGCATGAGATGTATAATCATGATCAATAAAGCATGGACAATAGTAATAACCATCATCATCATCGTCATTGTCATCATAATAATAAAAGTAATCATTTGCAGATATCCTCTGACGTTGCCAAGGGGACTTCAAAATAAGACTTTAGTGTGTAGCAGCGTGTGCCCCCACAAGCCAGACCTCCCTGGTTAGAAGTGGTTCTTCTTCAGGTGGCCGGCGACGGGGCTGTTCCTGCGTTCTTCTGGCACTATTCTGGGCATGTCGCCGCATTAGTCCCCGTCCCGTCAGGTTTCTCTCCAAGCATGAAGGTGAGATTAGGCGCCTCCGTTTCCTCTGCGCGGCAAAGGGTTCGAGAGTCAGGGAAGTTGATCAGCGAGAGAGCGGATGGAGAACAATAAGAGCCGGGCTGATAAGATCAGCCTAGTGTGGCAACGCTGAATAGCTCATTAGTGGTGTCTTCTGCGGTGGCCATGCAGGGACGTTCTGTTGCCTCCATCAACCTGCTGGAACAAACGCTGTAACACAGCCCGCTATGAGGCCCTCCATTAAGATTAGGAGTGACGTTCCGGATTCTGTGTGACAATAATTTGGTGAAACCATTTTCTATTTTGCAGCACATTAACAAAACCAATGTGATGTTTTTGACCTGCTTATATTATAAAACATACTGAGTATTCAACAGCTAAAAGAGCTGAAAGGGTGAAATCCAGAAATAACTGAAAGCTAAATAATTGCACTTATTGTTCACATTGATGCACAATTCTGAAAGCTGAAAGCATTGCAATCTGTATATGATGTTGATGTTCAAAAGCAATACTCAAAACAACTCTATAAATAACAACACAGATGAGTTATTATCTAAAGTTAACCACATGCCATTAACAGTAACATCTGTGGCAATGGTTTTGTCGGACAAGGTGCGTAATAATGAAAGAACCATTCATAATCATGTGTAACATCAAGGGGCCGTCCCGAGTGGGAGCATTTGAATGAATGATGAATGGGTATGCATTTATATACATTCATAAACATTAACATCAGAGAGAGGAGAACGAAGGCGTGTCCCCGGAGACGGCGCAGCGTGGGCGGGCGGCGGCGGCGGCGGCGGCGGCGGCTCCCCTCAAATGATTTTAGCAGCAGGGTTCAGAGCATGCATTAATTACACTTATACATTTACCATCCGCGCGCGGGCCAACAAACAGCCTGGGAGGTGACTAATAGACTCTGTCGACCCCATGCACGCCTTTCCAGAGGAGGACGATGTGCTCTTTCTGCGGTGGAGGAACATTAGCATGAGCGCCCAGAGCCACTCTTAACGATATCCGCGGTGCTGATCACGAATAATGACAAGTATTTAACTCCCTGATTGATTTCAAACCACAGCCCACCTACCATCAAGTTCTGCGTGCATTACTTCATTTAATAGAGTGTCTTGATGATGAGCCCTTCAGAAGTCTCACCATGACCCAGTAATGTTCCTCACAGCATTTGCATAGCTATATTGGATTAATATTCAACAATGAATTTCTTAATTGAGATTCCAAGTCTGCATTCAAATTAGCATGTGATTTCGGCAGGGTGTTGCTTTAACTTGGATGGATGATTACTATTATTATTATTTTTTTCTTAATTTGCAATGCAGATCAACCTCAAGCTGATAAGAGCTTGGGAGATTGTAGGCAAATATAATTATTGATGCTCGTTAGCTCACATGGCAGGTCAAAGGTCAAGGGTCACTGGGCGACATCCGTTAAGACACCGCGTGACCTCACCGTGGCCCACATTACAAACTTGACACATTTTATATTAACGACTCTCCGTCATGCTTAGCTGTTTGTTAGCTGTGAAATATAGTAGCATTTCCCGTCATTAGCACCTCTGACATGTTTTAGAGCTACGCGGTGACTACACCAAGTATCTGTGCACCACATTGACAAGCAGAAGGCCTGCAGGGCGAGTGAGCCAACTCTGTGAGTCACCCGGCTCGCTACAGCGTCTCCACCTCGGTGTTCTGATGGACAGTGACATGAGACGAGTGACGCAAAGTTCAGCTCATCTCCGATAGTCAGAAGATGATTTGACTCTACCCCTCTTGGCCACGATTGGTTAGCAAAGCAGGGGGGGGGATGCGATGCAGCCGGTCAGAGGCGCAGCGGTTCCACGCCTCAGTGAGCCGCTCCTGAGTCTACCGGAGTCTAGCAGCGGGCAGCATATTGGGAAATTGAACCAGGCGGTCTTTCTTGCGAGCGTATCACTCTGCCCCTCCACTCCTCCGTATCCCCTTCCACGGTTTAGGTGCTGTTTTCAGTTTGGTGCCGGCTGTGTGAGCGGTCTCTCTTCATATTACGTCTGCAGCTCCTCTCGCGTGTAGTCAGTCTCTCGTCGGGTTGTGGAACAACCGCTGATGAATGACAGCGCTACACTTTGTGTTTCCCTGTTTCTCCCTCATGTGAGTGAATATGTGTAGATATGACATGAGCTCAGAGCACCGGCTCCCCCTCATGTCTTGTGTTTGAGAACACATAAGACAACAGGAGTATTTATAAACACACTGGTAGGTTCTTGTCCTCAACCTGGGTAAGACTCTGCCACAGATTTACAATGGATGCATTCTATCTTCAAGTGGGTGCAGGATATCTGCAGGCAGATGTTTACCCTGTATGACCTCTCGTCATGCGTTGTCTTCATACTTCACCATCTTCAGGATAGTAGTGTTAATTAAGTCTTACAGCACTTAATTAAGTCTTACAGCACTGTATCGCGCGTTGCATATACCAACAGATCCAGTCAGGTAGCATCTGCCACCTCTCTCTCACACACTTCCTCTGTCTCTCTCCCCCCTCTCTTCTGTTTGTCTCTCTCTACACTTGCTCTTTCACTTCCCCTCCCCCTCTTTCCATCTCATTCCCTTTTTCCATCCCCCTCTTTCTCTCCTCTGTTATTTCTGTATCCGTCTCTTCTGCTGGGCCCTCCAGCTTCGTGCTGGAGGTCAACAAAAGATAGTATCTGCGCAAAAGCAGAGACTTTGAACACTATTTGATTCGGGCGACCGGTGCGATCAATTTCAGCTGGGCTGAGTCCCGGGGTGGAGTGCTTCTTAGGGCTGCCGGTGCGTGTTCCTGACCGGGATTACCATGCTCAGTCGATTGAGCGCCCGGGATTTCACCTGGAGACAGCGGGAGCGTACAGAGAACCCTCTCACTGTCCGCCCCCACCACCACCACCACCACCACCCCCCCACCCATCCTTAAACCCTCTGCACTCCACATCTGACATCCACATGCCCTCTGTTGTTCGTAAACAGCTACTGTCAGCGCGTCCCGTCTCGATCATAGAGGACTGTCCAAATGTCCCCTGTTGATCGTAGACTACAATCCAAATGTCCCCTGTTAAACGTAGATGAATGTCCACATGTGTTCCCTGTTGATTGGAGGTTAATGGTCCACATGTGTCCCCTGTTGATTGTAGACTACCGTCCAAATGTCCCCTGTTGATCACTGACTTCCGTCCATATGTCTGGTGTTTATGGTGCACTATGTGTCCACATGTCCGGTTCTGTTGTGGTGGACTGCACGCTCACCGCCGTTCTCGTGTACGTGATGTCCAGGGAGAGCTGCTGCCAAAGGCACGCGCATACATGCAAACGTGTTCCGTATCAAAGTGGTCGTGAGCATCAAGGGATGTCGTCACATTTGTTGTTGGTTATTAGCGGTGTGTGTTTTTTCTTCTCCACCGGTTAGCAGCATGGCCAGAGGCTGTTTCCCTCTGCTGTTCTAGTTCCATAGTGTCAGCACCAAACAGATTGTCCCACCCACTCACTGTGTACATAGGGTCCACCTGCAGCATCCACTTAGAGAGAGAGAGAGAGAGAGAGAGAGAGAGAGAGAGAGAGAGAGAGAGAGAGTGAGAGTGAGAGTGAGTGAGTGAGTGAGTGAGTGAGTGAGTGAGTGTGTGTGAGAGAGATCCCTCACTCACATTTTCCGCACATATATATGATGATGTGTTGCTATTCTGTAAACCAATGCATCTGTTTAATTGGTACCGAGGCTATCTCTATTTCTCCATGCATTATTAATGACTGCACTACTACTTAAGTAGTAATAAATGGGTTATTGTTGTAACTATGCTAATCCATGATCATATCATCTAATAGGTATTCTGCATTCTATATCTAATTATACTGATATATTTGATTTATTCTAATCAATGTTTTCTGGTCTTTTTTTGCCCTCCTCATCATGACAACATTCTGCTCACTCCATCTGCAGGTAAGTCCAATTTACTTAATCCTTCCTTTGGGCAATGCATCTGTACAAGATGAGCACCAGCACACTCTGTCCATCAAGGCCAGCGTGTCAGGGAGCACACTGTGACCTTGATGTCCGTTCTTACCTGCAGGTGGAAAAAAACAGAAAAAAAAAACAGTCGTTCCTCTGCAGTGGCAGCTGCAGAGGGAAACATGCACAGAGAGGCATGCGTTCAAACATACATCCATGTGATCTTACATGGATCATACATGTGCTCACAGACCGGCAGTATGTGGTGGATACTCACAGGCTTGTTATCTGAGCCCCCTCGCCCAGGCAGGCCTGGTTGTGTGCCCCCTCCTTATGTTCTGGTTTCCTGTCAGGTGGTCGTGTGGGATTATCGACCGCCGCTCGCTGATGTCACATCCTGCTTAACATGGAGTCATTCATGTGTAAGAACATAATGTATATGAATAGACCAATACATTGGTGTACTATCTAGCAGGGCGCTTTATCAGAAGACTCATGCGGTGAATGTGTTGAGACACAGGCCACTCACCAGCCGGCTGCGTAGGGCGCCTTGCTCAAGGATGGCTGTGGGTGGACCACGGAACACAGGGTACCGAACCCACATCCTTCTGGCTTTGCTGCGGTGCCCAGGAGGCCACCCTGCCCACTATTCCAAATTTGTATGCTTGTTGTGTCACTATCACTCCTCTGGTTGACAGCATAACGACGTAAGCATCCGGTGCGTTTACTTTGATCGTTTCCCGGTCTCTGTAATTTTGAAACACAGCTATGGCGGCACGCTGCATCCCCGCACGCCTCCTCAGCACCATTCCCCGCACGCGTCGCACTGACCCTGACTCTGACTCTGACAGAGCCCCTCCCCCGGCACTCAGGTGTTTAGCAGCGAGGCGTAGCACATCCATACGCTGTCACACCATCATCAGCGCTTCGCGGGGGGGCGCTGGGAGAGATCAGAGAGCTGAGGCGGGGCAGACTGCCGCTGGATGGATGGGTGCTTTGGCAGGATGGAATGTGTTGACACGCCAGCCATCGCTCAACATACTGATGCTAACCGCTCACCGTGTGGGGGGTGGGGGGGGCATATCATATGCTGGCACACACACGCTGGCGTGTACACACTCCTGTTGGGAAATCTCTGCAGGGATCTTTTATATTCCTTGTGTCATACTCATGCACACGCACACATGCACACGCATGATCACACATGGATACGCGCGCACACACGCATGTGCACACACACACACACACGCACGCAAACACACACACACACACACACACACACACACACAGACACACACATGCGCACACGCACACATGCAAACACACACACGCACGCACGCACACACGCACGCACGCAAACACACACACACACACAGCTGTGATACTTGTAGGTCTCATACGTCTCCTGCAAAAAGGATTCAAAGGATGAGACGAGAAGCTGTCAGGAGTCAAAAGATTACCCAGAGGATGAATGAATAAAGTCAAAATATGAGAAAGTTGCATGGTGCCGACGCACACACGCACACACACACACACAACACACACACACACACACACACACACACACACACACACACACACACTATGGGAAGCTGTTTTAACATTTAATCAGTAGTGCTGACTAATAGTGATGTTGTTTTCACTAGTCCATGACATTTCAACTCGTCAAAATGTCATTTTGACGTGTTGAAATGTTGAATTAAAATAACTGTAAAACGAGTTTGACATGTTCCAGATATAGTTTAAAAAAAAAAAAACATTGTGATTTAAAGATATCTTGTCTTCTACATTATATCATTATATCTCTAAAGATATAATGAATTCCTGATAATTTATATATTTGTATAAGTAATTCCCTTTTCACTAGTACAAATAATGATTATAAATATCTACAAGTTGAAACAGAATGGTCACCAGTGGTCATGCGATTATGTAATTTACCATTTCAGATCTCAACGATTGCATTTCCCACATATCAACAAACCAGGTTGGGATGTGTGGCCGTCATATTATTAAAGTACCACAAAGCCATTCGTCGACTTTTAAATATGCTGTATGTCGTACATCTTGAGATCCACCTCATGAATATTCAACACATGTTGGCATGGCAACTGGCCCCATATGTTTGTTCCAGAGTGGAGACTATGGAGTCTACAGTACTGCTAGTTTGAATTTAATTGTTGATATTAACAATTTCCATTTCCACTAGTGAGAATTGAAAGGTTGATATTAATAACCAACATTTTGACTATTGACAATTGAGTTGTCAATATCATTAATTACAATTTCAACTTGTCACAATTAAAAAAAACATTTTGTTGTGTTTGAATAGAAGAATATAAGTTGAGTGGGTGTAATTAAGTTACAGATATCTACAGTTAATATTTCCACTACTAAGAAATTAATTGTTGATAGCTGTAATTTGAAGGTGTACTCAACTCATCAAAATTATAGTATGGATATGTTGACTTGGAATTCTCAAAAGGCATTTTTTGATATCTACAATTGCTTTTACCGCTACTGATTATTGATGATACACTGATACACACACACACACACACACACACACGGAAACATGCATGTACACAATGTAAGCTCAAAAAATAAAGGCAGTGACAAGAAAAACACAGACAGACACACACACACACAAACATACATTAAACACTCATACACCACACAGTGTGTGTGTGTGTGTGTGTGTGTGCACCTGACGCCCAGGGCCATGCTTGCTGCAGGTACAGGTGCTCCTCACATCATTAAACTCTCCTGCCACATCTGCCTGCTCCTCTTTAAATAGGACATGAGAGAGGGGGAGATAGAGGAGAGGAGGAGGTTCAAGGACAGAGAGAGAGAGAGAGAGAGAGACAGAGACAGACAGGAGATGGAGAGCAGAGAGACAGACAGACATGAGTCAGCTGGACAAGGCGTTTCACAGAGATTGTAGTTCAGGGTTTGAGCAGCGTTCTCATTCTTTGTTCTTGGTCCTGGTTCTCCATCTCTCTTGCTGGCTAGCCGTAGCTAACAGCCCCCAGCTCCTCTGATTAACAGGGGGAGGCCAAGAAGCTGACACCCTCAGTGCTAGGCTACCAAATCAAACACGCTCCAATTTGGAGGGAGGGGATGTTTTACTTTCTTTCACTTTCTATTTGTTTCATCCAATCATGTGGCTGGAGGCGGGGTTCTGTGAGTCTCTCAATTAGCTATCAGCCACGCACGCTGCTAGCCAGAACGAGTCAGCGTTTCCCGGTGGGTGGGCAGGATAACATCCTGTCTGGACACCGCCACGTAGGTGTCAAGGTCTCAGATCAACACCGTTTAGACTGGCCGCTGTAATGATGCATGATTAAACCCGCCTCTGAAAGAGTCATCCACTCTCACAAATGAGGCTCAGGCCCTGTGCCGTCTCCCCTCTGAAGTCCTGCTCTGAAGTTCTGCTCTATTAGGACGGCTGGATCAGTAGTTCTGCTCCAACATAGTAGGACTGCTGGATCCGTAGTTCTGCTCTGACATAGTAGGACTGCTGGATCAGTAGTTCTGCTCTAACATAGTAGGACCGCTGGATCAGTGGTTCTGCTCTGACATAGCAGGACGGCTGGATCAGTAGTTCTGCTCCGACATAGTAGGACTGCTGGATCAGTAGTCCTGCTCTAACATAGTAGGACTGCTGGATCAGTAGTTCTGCTCTGACATAGCAAGACTGCTGGATCAGTAGTCCTGCTCTAACATAGTAGGACCGCTGGATCAGTAGTTCTGCTCTGACATAGCAGGACTGCTGGATCAGTAGTTCTGCTCTAACATAGTAGGACTGCTGGATCAGTAGTCGTGCTCTAACATAGCAGGACGGCTGGATCAGTAGTTCTGCTCTAACATAGTAGGACTGCTGGATCAGTAGTTCTGCTCTAACATAGTAGGACTGCTGGATCAGTAGTTCTGCTCTGACATAGTAGGATGGCTGGATCAGTAGTTCTGCTCTGACATAGCAGGACGGCTGGATCCCATATCACCACCATGCCATTAGAGGATTGGTCTGAACATTGAAAGGATGGGCTGATACCTTCCCCGGGGTCCCGGGGCACGCGTCGCTGATGGGCAGAGTGCTGTGGGAGAGGAGTGAGGTGAGCTGGGATGGATGGAGGATAAGGGGGATGTGTTCTTATTAGGGACCAGAGACGAGGCCCCGGCCGTGGCTGCACTCCAGCGCGCCTGCCGGCTCCCTCCCCCGTCCGTGGAGAGCCGGGGGGGTTACGTGGGCACCCGTTCAACCTGTGGACAACGCCGGCATGGATAATGAGCCGGGAGGTGCCTGCGCTCCCGCAGCAGACCGTAACCCGGGCAACGGCCCCGTCACCTCCCTCCCATCACCTCCGCAGACCGCTGACAAAGTGACGGGCGGGGTAGAGAGGCGGCTCCCGTGGAGGGATGCTCTTAGCCTGGCTCCCGAGCCTCGCCCCTCGCTCGCTCTGTGTCTCCATGGCTGTCTGAGAGTCACCGGGGTACCACTGTTAGTGCTGCGGGGGGAGGAGTGGATGTAGTAGGAGCAGCAGAAGAAGTAGTGCTAGGATTCTGTAGTAGTAGTGGTAGTAATGGTAGTAGTGGTAGTAGTAGTAGAAAAAGTAGTAGTGGTAGTAGTAGTAGTAGTAGTAGTGGTAGTGGTAGTGGTAATAGTAGTAGTGGTAGTGGTAATAGTAGCAGTGGTAGTAGTAGTGGTAGCGGTAGTAGTAGTAGCAGTAGTAGTAGTAGTAGTAGTAGTAGTAGTGGTAATAGTAGCAGTGGTAGTAGTAGTAGTAGTAGTAGTAGAAGTAGTAGTAGTAGTAGTAGTGGTAGTAGTGGTAGTAGTAGTAGAAATAGTAGTAGTGGTAGTAGTAGTAGTAGTAGTAGTAGTGGTAATAGTAGTAGTGGTAGTGGTAATAGTAGCAGTGGTAGTAGTAGTGGTAGTGGTAATAGTAGCAGTCGTAGTAGTAGTAGTAGTAGTAGTAGTAGTAGTAGCGGTAGTAGTAGTAGCAGTAGTAGTAGTAGTAGTAGTAGTAGCGGTAGTAGTAGTAGCAGTATTAGTAGTAGTAGTAGTAGTAGTAGTAGTAGTGGTAATAGTAGCAGTGGTAGTAGTAGTAGTAGTAGTAGTAGAAGTAGTAGTAGTAGTAGTAGTAGTGGTAGTAGTGGTAGTAGTAGTAGAAATAGTAGTAGTGGTAGTAGTAGTAGTAGTAGTAGTGGTAATAGTAGTAGTGGTAGTGGTAATAGTAGCAGTGGTAGTAGTAGTGGTAGTGGTAATAGTAGCAGTGGTAGTAGTAGTAGCGGTAGTAGTAGTAGCAGTAGTAGTAGTAGTAGTAGTAGTAGTAGTAGTAGTAGTAGTATTAGTAGCAGTGGTAGTAGTAGTAGTAGTAGTAGTAGTAGTAGTGGTAGTAGTGGTAGTAGTAGTAGAAATAGTAGTAGTAGTAGTAGTAGTAGTAGTAGTGGTAATAGTAGTAGTGGTAGTGGTAATAGTAGCAGTGGTAGTAGTAGTAGTAGTAGAAGTAGTAGTAGTAGCGGTAGTAGTAGTAGCAGTAGTAGTAGTAGTAGTAGTAGTAGTAATGGTAGTAGTGGTAGCAGTAGTAGTAGTAGTAGTAGTAGTAGTAGTAGTAGTAGTAGTAGCAAATTTCAGTTGTAATAGTATAGTAGTAGTAGCAGCAATAGTAATAATAGTAATATTAGTAGCAGTAGTAGTTTTTGCACTGGTAGTAGGAATGATTAATGATAATAATATTATTAATAATATAATTCAACACACCTCATGTGTGATGTGTTAAAGTGAAGCACACTGTTGGACCTGCTCTGTGGTGTGGCTGTGTAGCTGCCAACAGATCAAACATCCGTCAGAGAGTGGAGGGGATAACCTGTGGGAGGGAGGGTCTGTGAGAGAGGAGGTGTCACCACCAGAACGCAGAGTCACGGCTGATAGAGGCTTTTCAGATCAGGGCTTTGTCTTTCACACCTGTCCCTCCGACGGGCCCAGGGGAGCCTTTTCATCACATGGCTGCTGGCCACAGGGCTCTGCTGTGTCACTGGTCAACTTGTTCCTCTGTATTACCCCTCCTGGCTGGGCCGTTCATCTCCGTCCTTGCTTGTCACGGCCTCTTGCCGGTCATATTCTGATCTCCCTCGCCGTCGTCGAGCAGGCGATATGAAGCCATGCCTCTGTTAAGCGTTAGCTCTGCGAGTGGAACTGAGCCCTTTTGGGAGCTGACGTACGGTTCCGTCAGCGGGGACAGCCAGGCCTACTTCTGGCCTACATCTGACCACCATCTTCACCCCACCCCTCTCTCTCTCTCTCTCTCTCTCTCTCTCTCTCTGCCGCCCATCTGCCCCTGCGTCTCCCCCGCTCCTCGGGTGAGTGTGTGTGGGGGAGTGTCTCGGGGGGCCCGGCCTCACACCTCACCGCCGCCCAAACTCAAATTGGCTTCTGCTCCCACCGTTCCACTCCACTACGTACCCCCCCACACCCACTCACCTGCACCCCTCTGCCCCTGTCCTCAGGGAAAGAATAGAGAGAGAGAGAGAGAGAGAGAGAGAGAGAGAGAGAGAGAGAGAGAGAGAGAGAGAGAGAGAGAGAAAGAGAAAGAGAGATCAGATATAGACAGAATGAGAGAAAGAGATTATCACATATATAGACTGACTGAAAGAGAGAAATCACAGAGAGAGAGAGAGAGAGAGAGATAGAGAGAGAGAGATGTCACAGATATAGACCGAGAGGTCACATATATAGACAATGCGAGAGATAGAGATCACTGATAAAAATAATGAGAAAGAGTGAGAGATCACAGATATTTAAATAGCAAGATCACAGATATAGACCATGAGAGGGAGAGATCACTGATAAAGTTAATGAGAGAGAGTGAGAGAGATCACATGTATATCCGGATAGAGAGAGAGATTGGTCATAATAGTAGACACCTTTCCAAGCTGAGTGTGGCGGTAAAGAGATGGAACGGCAGGGGTGAGGGCAGTGTGTGTGTGTGTGTGTGTGTGTGGGCATGAGGGGAGTGTGTGTGTGTGTGTGTGTGTGTTGGCGTGAGGGTAGTGGGGGTGAGGGCAGTATGTGTGTTGAAGTGAGGGTAGTGTAGTGTGTGTGGGCGTGAGGGTAGTGTGTGTGGGTGTGAGGGTAGTGTAGTGTGTGTGTGTGTGTGTGTGGGTATGAGGGTAGTGTGTGTGTGTGTGGGTGTGAGGGTAGTGTAGTGTGTGTGTGTGTGTGTGTGTGTGTGTGTGTGTGTGGGTATGAGGGTAGTGTGTGTGTGTGTGGGTGTGAGGGTAGTGTAGTGTGTGTGTGTGTGTGTGTGGGCCTGAGGGTAGTGTGCATGTGGGTGTGAGGGTAATGTGTGTGTGGGAGTGATGTTAGTGTGTGTGTGGGCGTGAGGGTAGTGTGTGTGTGGGTGTGAGGGTAGTATGTGTGTGTGTGTGTGTGTGAGGGTAGTGTGTGAGCACTCCGGTGCGGAGCCGATCCAGCCACTTACGTCAGCACACGACACGTTGTGAAAGCGCGCCTTACCGCTCGGCAGATTAGGACCTGAAATCCTAAACCGATAAGGGTGTTGAAGAGCGCTTCAGCTCCAAAACGTTGGGCGTCTGGACCATCACCATGGTGCCCCGTCGGTGTCTGGACCGTCCATCTGTCTCTGTTGCCATGACACCGAGCCTCATTACGCCACGAGGAGAGGGGAGGAAGCGCACGCCTGTCTTGCCGGACGTGAGCGCGGATGCTGCTGTGGCGGGGGAGAGCCTCAGAGGCTCTGGCACACTCCCACCCAGAACTAGAAAGTGCATCTCGCCCCAATCTCACAGCGCTGTGCATTTATTGTTTTTCTCTCTGTACTACAGCCCATCCCCTGGAAGACAGACGTTTAGAACCTGATCTGATTTGCGGAGGCTCACAGAGAGAACCGTTTCAGAACAATGTCGATGCAAAGCAAGCCCTAGAATCGCTTAGAACACACCCGATTTTCTGGAACGCACACTGACAGAACCGCTTAGATCACACCCGATGTTCTGGAACACACACTGACAGAACCACTTAGAACCCAGTCAATCCAAAGCAAGCCTCGGAACTGCTTAGAACACACCAGATGCTCTGGAACACACACTGACAGAACCACTTGGAACACACCCGATGTTCTGGAACACACACTGACAGAACCGCTTGGAACACACCCAGACCCCAGACGGCCACGTTGGTCTCCGGCCCTCCAGACCGCGTGGTCACGGCCCGGTGCCCCCCCCCCCACTCGGCCCCTCAGGCCGGACGTGTTTGCAAATGAAGAGCGGTGGCGGCAGACAGGTGGGCGCGCCCCGCCGGGTCCCACTCCCTCCGCCGGCCCCTGATCCTGTCACCAACAACCTCCTCCAGAGTGTGCCATTAACAACGAGCCGCGTGTTTAGATGGCGTTACCTGCAACCACTGACACCTTGTCAGGACTCCTGAGATTACCCCCGTCACCTGTCTGCTGCCGACAGGCCCCGCAGGGAGGGAGGGAGGAAGGGTGGTAAGAGAGGGGAGAGAGGGGAGAGAGAGAGAGAGAGAGAGAGAGAGAGAGAGAGAGAGAGAGAGAGAGAGAGAGAGAGAGAGAGAGAGAGAGAGAGAGAGAGAGAGAGAGAGAGAGAGAGAAGAGAGAGAGAGAGAGAGAGAGAGAGAGAGGAAGATAGTGAGAGAGAGAGAGAGAGAGAGAGAGAGAGTGGAGTCATTCATCCCAAAAGTCATACATACGTTGCCCCGTTATGCACACGGACCACGGCGTTCTGCAGTGTCTCCACAGTGAACATGGAGAAAGAGAAGCTCTGACTCAGCCCGACGTCGCCATTGGTGCACGCCAGAAGTTGTGCAACGCTGTAAACATTGATAACAATAATTGTTGTGTTTTATCTTCCTTTGGTGGAGACACTTGAGATTTCTTGTTGTTTTTTTGGAATCTTTTAAATCAGGAGGACAGCGAGAGGGAGCGAGGGAGACGAGGGATATCGTTTATTGAGCTCCACAGTGTGCACGTTTGTTGGTGAGGCGTCTAACGGGAGTACAGTAAACACCCGCCCGGGCTGCGAGCCCCCCCTGTCCTCTCCCGTTAAGATCCCACTTCAAATCCCTCGGCTGCAACAAGAAACTCCTATTAATAAATACATGAACGCGTGAACACAACAACAGCCCGGCACCGGCTACAATTTAATTGGGATCCGTTGTGGCGATAGCAGATAAGGAGAGCGGTGTTTCGCCTTCAACCAGAACCGTGCCCCCAAACAGGCAGGCTCAGTGCCCCGCGCTATACCTGCCAGCAACAGTAGTGTTCCTGGCCTGGAGCGAGGGGGGGGGGGGGGGGGCAGGGCAGGATGTGTGAGCATCCCTCTGTAACCACCACAGCTCCACAATCTGCCTGTACAGACTGCTCTGCTCGGACCCGGGCGGAGGATAGAACGCCAGCCGCGTGTGACGGGGGGCAGAGAGGGGCGGAGCTAAACGCGTAAACAGCGTGATTACGGACGCCGGGGTCAGACGGAGTGAACGGTACCCGGGCGCCGCGCATACCCCGGGGGCCGGCCGCGTCCACACTTCCCTTAACGTTAATTAAAGTTGCCCCCCCCCCCCCCCCCCCCCCCCCACACTCCATGCCGCTGTTGGCTGGTTTGTTTGCGTGGACTAAATGAGAGCAGAGTCTGGAACGGAGACGCTCCGCTCTCCAGCGAGTGAGGCCAGACGGCGGTGGTACTGCTTGCAAAAGTAGGTTTATTCTTGTGTCATTTTGTGTTTCTTTAAAGCAAGGTCATGATCACAGGTAGACCATGGCGAATGCAGACAATCCAAACCACATTAACCTTTAATGAATAAATGCACCAGCTGACCGGACACACTCCCAACGCAGCTCGGCTTTGGATCAGCTTCTCCCCTCAAAAGTTTCCATGTATCTACAATCTGCACATTTGCCCATTTAACTGTTCTTGCACACGATGGCAGGTACACACACACACACACAACATAGTACTGCACCCTTGGCCTATGCAATGACTGTACTGTACGGTTCCCTCTATGCTGCACTGGTCCTTGGTTCCTCTGCCCCCGTGTGTGTGTGTGTGTGTGTGTGTGTGTGTGTGTGACTGATTAACAACCCGGGGGCCTTCACCGCGCCCCCTCCCATCCTGTCCTCTTTGCTGACGAAGCAAAGCTGCTGCTGTTGTTTATCCCACACATCCCCCAGTGCTCCCGCACGGCGGCCTTAATGTGAGACATGCTCCAGACCTTGAGGATGAGAGGGTGCTGGGGGGGGGGGTGCAGTCTGCCCCACTGAATTCATCCCCTCATCCGTGGGCCCTTTCAGAGGGTGTCACCTGCACCTGAAGGGCACAGCGGCTGACGCGGACAGCAGCAACACCCCCCCCCCCCCGGGGTCTTTGAAGGCGCCCGGTTCCCGTTACGCGTCTTATCTTCCCGACCACATTAGCCGTTACCCCCGCGCGGTTCAGATTCCGGGGGCTTGATTGAATTTGACTCCCGGCGCTGCCCCGGCCGCACCCGTCCATCTGCCGCCGTCCCCGCGTGATGAATCGCGCGTCATGCTAATCGCGTTACATCTGACTACCAAATGGCGGCGCGCGGCGCCATCCATCCCGGGCGGAATCACGGGAGTGACATCGATCAATCAGGGGGATCCATACTTTAATAGGCTCTGCGAGGCTGCGCCCACTTGATTTAAGAGCCCCGTGGGCCGCGCCTCTCCCATCCGCCCGGACGCGTCGCATAGCGTCTCATGGCCCTTTTTGTTTTCAACATCGTCGACGGGCTCTTTCACTTTCTCACTTTGTTTCCCGGAGTTTTACTCACTGCAGCGGTGAAAAAACAGTGGATGTGTTCAACTTTAAGAGCAGCGAAGCGATGGGGGTGGGGGTGGGGGGGGGGGGGGGGGGGGGAAATAAGCAGGGGAAATGTTTCAAAACAAGTTGTATAAGTCTGGGCTGGCGTCTCCACACCTCTTAGCGTTTCTCCCCTCGTCTCCCCGGCTGCCAGCCTCCCGGTGTGGAGAATGACGGCGCGGGGAGCAGAGAGTATGAAGGCTTGACTTTAAGCGCAGTGTGTGTTCACCGCGGGGCCGCGGCGGCCCAACACACTCAGCCCCGCACCGCCACCGTCTGCAGCGGTGTGGGGCTGAGTGTGTGTGGGGCCGCCGCGGCCTGGCGGGTCACACTTGACGGAGACCCCCCCTCCCCACCTGAAGGGATCTTGGCCCTGGAAGTGGCCGTGCGCCCGGGCAAGGCTGCTGTCCTGCTCTCGTCTTCCACAGTTTAACGTTTGACCCCCACGCGCTGTTGTCTGGTAGCGTAACACTGTGGACCCGTGGCAGAGTTGCAGAGACCCTGGCGTTCTGTTAAAAAAAAAAAAAAAAAAAAAAAAAACGTTTTTCCTCCGCTAACTCCACATCTTCCACAGATGTGAGGTCAGCCGGTTGCCATGGTGAGATGACTTGCAGACTCAGAGTGGAGTAGTAGCTATCAGCGTTTAACCCCCTCCGTGCATTTCAAAGGCAGGGAAACACAGAAAGAGCTTGTAAACGTTGTGCGTATACAGTACACAGCTCCCCGCCGTACAGACCATCGCCTCACCGTATGCACCAACACGCCTGCCGTGTGGGAGACAGTCGGTGAGCGAGTCAACAAGAGAGAGAAGAAGAAGAAGAAGAAGAAGCGGGGGAGACGACCGCGGTGCAATCTGGGTGAAGGACCGCAGGGAGAGATAGCCGTCCCCAGACCAATCTCAGCCCCGGACCGCGGAGGGAGGGCCGCGGGCCCGGCCCCCCCCCCCCACCCCCGCCCGGCCCCCCCCGCCCGGCAGGCAGCCACCGGGGCGTGCGTCACGGTGTGAATGTACCGGGCCTCAATATTTTATTACATTCCAATGAAAAGAGCATGGTTCACGCTCAAATAAGCTTGGTGGCGATAAGCCCCAGAGAAAACGTGCTTCTGTCCCAGAAACGGATGGGAAGCACAGAGAGGCAAGCCGGGGCTAAAGAGTAGTGTGAACAGAGAACAAAATAGCGCACACATGAATAACGAGAGGGCTTGTTCGTGTGTGTGTGTGTGTGTTTGCCTGTGTGCATCTGTGTGTGTGTGTGTTTGCCTTTGTGCGCGTGTGTGTGTGTGTCTGTGTGTGTGTGTGTGTGTGTGTGTGTGTGTGTGTGTGTGTCTGTGTGTGTGTGTGTGTGTGTGTGTGTGTGTGTGTGTGTGTGTGTGTTTGTGTGTGCGTGCGTGTGTGTTTGCGTGTGTGCGTGTGCGCGTGTCTGTGTGTGTGTGTGTGTTTGTGTGTGTTTGCATGTGTGCGTGAGTGTGTGTGTGTGTGTGTGTGTGTGTGTGTGTGTGTGTGCGTGTGTGTGTGTGTGTGACTGAGTTTGAACTCATGTATAGATGGTAAGAAGCCGAGGGAAACATCACAAAACAGCCAACGCTTTTTTCTCTCCTCACTCCCAGACTGTTATTTTATTCATGTTATTTTATTCATGTTATTGGCTTCACACAAGAGCGGCGTCTCTGCCTTCATTCAGTTTGTTGTGTTGTTGTTGTTGTTGTTTTTATTTGTCCGGGAGTTTGAACACGCCATACTGCCGGTGTTTGGGTCCCCCCGCTGCTCCATTTCACGCTCAGAGGCACACGCGTGCGAAGGCGCCGCAAACATTTTAAGCGAGCGCGTGTGTCAGCCCCTCGCCGCGTCCGCCCCGCCTCCGCGTCCCGACGCCCCTCTCTCCCGTGTCTCTGTCGCACGGCGCCGCGCCTCCGTTAGCGCAACACGGCGAGCGGCTAATCTGCACCGGGCACGTCCACGGTCAGCCGCGTCCACGCCACGGCACAGCGGCTCCTGTGTTTTTAAGGGATCGTTTCTGCTCAGACGCCGCCGCCACGCCGACTGTTTGCACAACCTTTATCCGCGCGGCGAGCGGCAGCATCAAACAAGTGCGAGTGGCGCGCGGCGCAGCAGCCGGCCGTGTGATGACCGGATAAAGAGGGTGTGCAGCCACGCCGCTCTGTGTTAAGGCGCCGCATTACGGCAGAGCGCCAAAAGTGCTAGTAAGCTCCCCCGCGCTAATCCACCGTAGCGCTAAAATAATGATTAGCTTTTTGTCTGGCGGCGGTACAGCCCGGGTCACCCCGTGTATGAGTTGTTGCATGCCTTGTTCAGTCCACAGACACTTTTACACACATCTATCCCCCTCTCCTTCTCTCTCTCTCTCTCTCTCTCTCTCTCTCTCTCTCTCTCTCTCTCTCTCTCTCTCTCTCTCTCTCTCTCTCTCTCTCTCCCCTTCTCTCTCTACCTCTCTCTCTACCTCTGTATCTCCTTCTCTCTATCTCTCTCTCTCTCTCTCTCTCTCTCTCTCTCCCCTTCTCTCTCTACCTCTCTCTCTGTATCTCCTTCTCTCTCTACCTCTCTCTCTGTATCTCCTTCTCTCTCTATCTCTCTCTCTCTCTCTCTCTCTCTCTCTCTCTCTCTCTCTCTCTCTCTCCTCTCTCTACCTCTCTCTCTACCTCTGTATCTCCTCTCTCTCTCTCTCTCTCTCTCTCTCTCTCTCTCTCTCGTTATTACCCTCCCATCTCCCACTGACGCCCAGGGACATGTGAGGAGCGCCCTCCTTTACCACGACTCAGGCCCAGGCGTTGATATTGACCGTGATGGGGGGGGGGGACTGACAGAAAGACCAGAAACACCCCCTCCTCCTCCATCCAGGAGCAGGCCGGCTCTCCGGAGCTCCGCAGCTCTGTGTGGGCAGCAGGCCGAGCGTGTGTTCCTGCAGAAGGTGGTGCCAGACCCCCGCGGTGGGCGCATGACTGATCACGCCACTTAGGGGGTCACCCGGTGTCACAGCCCGCCTTGGTCTCAGATTATTCATACTTGCGTCGCAGTTGATTTCCTGTGCGCTTGCTAAATAAATACGACAGGAAGGAAAAGTGAAAAGTGTGTGTGTGTGTAGGTGCGCAAGTGTGTGCGTAGGGTGTGCGGGTGCGTGTGTGTGTGTGTGTGTGTGTGCGGGTGTGAGTGTGGGCTGGGGTTAGGGTCAGGGTTCATCTTGTGTTAAATGTAAGTACCCTTCCCTCATCTTGAAGAATGAGAATACGTCGGGCTGTATGTGTTACGGTGCACCATCCTCCTGCATGTACAGTATGTTTGTGTGTGTGTGTGTGTGTGTGTGTGTGTGTGTGTGTGCGTGTGCGTGTGCGTGTGTGTGTGTGTGTGTGCGTAAGTGCATAAGTGTGTGTGTTTGCTCTTCACCCGTGCCCATAAGATATGTTTTATCATGGCTATCAGTCAGCCCAGCTCCATGATTACCCAGTCGGGGGGAGTGCTCAGAGTTACGGATGGCGACCTGCTATCTGCATTATGGATGCCTCCCTCTCTCCCCCATCGCTCTCCCTCTGCTGCTAAACCCGGGGTGTGTTTAGTGTCACACGTCAATAGTCAATATCTACTTTTCGTTTTACGAACAAAATATTTCTATGCCCCTATATCTTTGTGTGTGTGTGTGTGTGTGTGTGTGTGTGTGTGTGTGTGGATGTTTAGTTTATAGACATCGACTGATACAATATTTGAGTAAGCAAAGATGTTCTGAGTGTTGTTCAGAGGGGAACCCTGGGCCTGCGCTCCCTATGTAAACAATGGTAAAACATTGTTAAATGCATCTTAATGACGCGTCCCATCTCTGTTCGGCTGGCGCTCACAGTGCCATTCATAACCGGCATAATTAAGACGCGCCGTCTGAAGACTCCACAGTGTGGATCCTGCCGTGGCCCTCCCTGTCTGTGTGCTGGCCGAGGGGGGCGGAGCCAGAGTGCGGCGCCGCTGCAGAACAACAGCAGGGACAACAAAGTGAGCCTCCGGGGCCGCGCGATTCGCGCTGGAAATGTCACCCGTTAGCTTTCGGGCGGACCGACCTCGCTTTGGTAAACATCACCCCGCCTCCGCCCGCCATCGATCCCCCCCGCTCTGACTCGCAAGGCGGCGGCGGCGGCGGCGGCGCTGGAGCCCAGCACGCCGGCATCAGCAGGATCTCAAGGCCCCCATGGGATCGCGGGGCAGGGGACATCGGGGACGGCAGGCCGACGGGGAGAGCCGGGGGGGGGGCGGGGGGGGGGGGTTGTTTAACAGGGGGAGGGAGGCGCGTAGCGGAATATAAACTGTGGAAGTCAATACAAGCTGCATCGGCAATCAGAGGCCTGCACTGGGCAACTGCCTCCATGCACCCCAGACAGCCCCTAACGTGCTAACGTGGATGCAGATACTCCCCCGATGTGTCGTGCATGGGAGTCCGTTTGGTCTCCATAATTCACACACACACACACACACACAGACACACACACACACTCTCTCTCTCTCTCTCTCTCTCTCTATCTCTATCTCTATCTCTATCTCTATCTCTCTCTCTCTCTCTCTCTCTCCTCTCTCTCTCTCTCTCTCTCTTCTCTCTCTCTCTCTCACACACATACTCACACCTTTTTTTCTCCAAACAGCTATATCATTTTAATAGGTCACATGTAACAAAGCAGGAGACTTATTTTAGGGGCATATCATAGAAAAGGTGTGGGTATTAAATACATGTGTGTATGTGATAAACAATACGTTTGTGAAGACAAAATACGTGTGTGTGTGTGTGTGTCTTCCTGAAAACATCTAGAAATTATGCTAAGCATGTGTGCTTATTGCGAGTAATCTGTACTCATACCTGCACCTGCTGCTGGCCACCAATTCATTGTTCATTGTGCAAATATTTTGCCCAGTATGCAGTACACTGAGTATAGTATAGTACACATACACTCTTGGTTACAACCAGGCCTGCTCTGGAAGCCTCTGAAGCCTGGTCTTGGAGCTGGAAGCCTGGCGGGCAGGAGCTGCCACTTGGTTAACGAAGCAGGCTTAGGGATGGCTTGTTTTGTCTCAGCCAACATAATCATTTTGCTCCAGCGTGCTGAAGAGGATGGCCCTTCAGAGTGTCATTAAGTTAACCAGTGTAATTGAAGGTTTCTGCAGGCCAGGAATCCAAACATTTGCTCAAGTGCTCGATGTCCAGCCCAGCACTAATTATAGTCCACACACACCATCCGGCCTGCTCATGTCACAGCCATGATTACCAGAACTAACTTTAACACACACACACACCCACACACACACACGGACCCTATGATTTAGAAAGTTTATGGTGTGACTCAGCATCAGCATGCCAAGTGGCAGAAGGATCTCTTCACCTTCAGCAGCAGATGGAGTACGGGCCGGGGTGACCTGAGGGAGAGGATCACACGCGCTGGCGTTGCCGGCACAGGAGGAGACAACCATCACACACTGGAGGAGCTGCGTTCAAAAGACGCATGCCTCAGGAGCTAATGGCCAGGGGACAATAGCAGTGAAATACAAACGGGAGTCAACGCCGGGCGAGCGAAGGGGACCGCGAGCCAACCGAGAAGGTGCATGCAGGTTGTGGTCACCACAGAAACCCCACTGGCACTCGGCAGAGGGGGGCAGAGTGCCAGACTGCCACGTATCCCGTGGGTCTCACACTCACTCGGGTTACCAGGGACCACCGGCCAGCTGGTTTCCCCTGCAGGAGCCTTGAGCCTTGAACCCTGAGAATTAACTCCAATACATTGGAACGATGTGCACAGTGATTTCATGTAATTCATTATTCACATAGTAGTTGTGGATGTGTTGTTATTGTAGGTTTCGGTTATTATTATTATTATATTATTATTGCCATTAATGTCTATAGCTCAGCCCCTGATTGTGCAAACGTTTTTCAAATGTGTCCACAACATTTGTATTCCCGGTCAGCGCGTCTCCAAAAGGCGTGCCCATAGGGGGCGCTATAATATGCGGTCAAAGTCAAACGATCAGCCCCGCCGCCCTGATGGAGATGAATGTCTCAGACGCGGTCGACGGGCCTTATTTCACATGCTGGGCATGTTTGCCTCTCGGAGCCCTGAGGTCCATCTGGTTAGATTCCTTTGTACAGTGAATTGAGTTTCTGGAAATGTCAAACATGTTCTTATAGATAACCTCTGGATGAAATGGCACACAATGTGGTACCCATCCTGTATGCACATGTCTCATCTTAAATGTAGCAGGGATTTTTAGATGACATAAAAAAAAAAAATGAACAGAGTTTACGGGACAATCTAAATATGCTAATCTGACAGCATTATTCTGTCACCCACAAGTCCACTTCAGACGGTGCCAGGCACTGGACCTTGCCACGCATGGAGACCATGCATAGAGGACACCTCCCTTAACGCGTGTGTAATGTCTTGTGTTGATGCGTCATTCGATGACCTCACATTTGTCAGTTTCAGTAATTGCTCAGTTAAGCGTAATGCACCCCCCTCGCCTGCTGGGGGCCTGGAATCACACATTAACGCCATCTACTCTCAACCCACTGCCTGCGTGTGTGTGTGTGTGTATGTGTGTGTGTGTGTGTGTATGTGTGTGTGTGTGTGTGTGTGTGTGTGTGTGTGTGTGTGTGTGTGTGTGTGTGTGTGTGTGTGTGTTGTGTGTGCGTGCGTGCCTGTGTGTGTGCGTGCGTGCGTGCCTGTGTGTGCCTGTGTGTGCATGTGTGTGTGTGTGTGTGTGTGTGTGTGTGTTTGAAACAAAAGACCCAGTGCTGAATAACAGAGACACGCCCCTGTCGCGGGCAAAGTTGCGTCTGGGTAATGGTGTGCACCCCCTGAATCTCTTGTAAAGGGGCGGTCACTGGGGTCGCCGGTGCGTGGGCTGTGAATACCTTCCCTGACTGCTAGCCGTCCTCGTTCATTTTTACCTCTGTCGGAAAGCCCATAACCCGGCAGAATACACAAACATGGACAGAATCACATTCATCGCATCCTCTTAAAAAACACTTCAAATCCACCAGCGGTCTGGGTGGTCCGGGTGGACCCCCAGGGAGGGTGCCCGGCTTCACCACAGCTTGCTGTACCTACAAACACTCATTTATGTGTGCTTTTGGTTTTTGGCCGAGGACGCGGTATTCTCCCGCCTTCACTTAGGTTGTAGTGCTTGAACAGCATCGGCCATTGGATGCTGGTTGTTTCAGGCTGGCTAGCCTGCCGTTTTATTTGCTATGCAACTGGCGATGAGACATCCCCTCGCCCCGTGTCCCCTGTGTACTCTCTGCCATCACCAAGTATCCACAGAGGTAAACAACACAATAGCAGCAAGGAAGACTGAAATGGGAAATAGGCAATTAGGCATCTCTCTCTCTCTCTCTCTCTGTCTCTCTCTCTCTCCGTTTCTCGCTTCCCCCCTATTACCCTTTATATCTCTCTCCCTTTCTCTTTTTCTCTCTCCGTCTCTCCCCTAATGTCTGTGAAATCAAATTGCATTACCCTTCGCTTCGCCAGGCTTTTGTACCTCTAGTGTTGACTTCCCCGCTGGCCGGCAGAGAGCGCGGCTAATGACCCATGATCTATTAATTGAATCACTTCTCTTTGGCCAAATCACTGACAATGTGACCACTAAATCCGGTAATTGCTCTGTATTGCATCTTAAATTCTTGGTGTGGATTTTTTATTTATTTTTTTGTTGATTTTTAATTGGTGCTTCTAGTTGGGAGGCCGGTTGTGGTGGTGGCCGCGGACATGGGCTTGTGTTGACTGTCTGGCTGCTGGGAGGTAGCTCAGGCCAAGCCAATGCTAATTGCGTGTTTCTGGTGTCACTTGCGGGTTTTGTGGGCTGAACAGTCCCTGGAGTTCAAAACTTGAGCTGTCCGTTGTGACGGCCAGCTATTGTGTATGTCCAGCATGTATTGACGCGATGATATGGGATATATGCTGTGGTTAATATGTGTTCAGGGGCATGTTGGGAGTGTGCCAGTTAGCTGTCTGTCTTCTGTTAGCTGGGAATGACCTGAGGTCATGAATCAGAATCATAGTCAGGCAGGGAGATGGATTTACTGCAGAGCCACTAATCAGTTAGGGTTAGACAGTGTTGGAGGGGTGGCTGGTGGGAAGAAGCTGCTCTGGAAAACACTTGAAATTCCACAAACAAGCTTGTGGCCAGGGAGAAGGACACACATGGTGAATATGTGAACGCAGTTCACTCATCCTGCAGTCTGGAGACCCAAAACGAAACGCCTATGTATTCAAATTCCTAGCCTCCTTGTGTGGACGAGTTCCTGACCACGTGTCTAATGCAATTCATTTATTTCCCCAGTCCCTTTTCAGTCAAACATGAAGTAGAAGTCCACTTCATTAGATGTCATTAAATGTTCATCAGTTTAAAATAATATGTAGTGATATAATATCCTATAATTTATCATATATAATATGCGATGCATTTATTAGAAGCACTTTTTTTATGAACTGAATCAAGCAGCATGGGCCTGTCGTATCTCCTCTTGACCCCCTGAACCCTCGATGGGAACAGCTTAATGGACCGTTGCCCGGGCCTGAGTCAGAACCCGCCGGTGTCTCATATCAGCTGCCTGAAAGGTAATCCAGGCCTGCAGAGATTTCCCCCCGCGTGGCACTGCAGTAGAAACCCTCTTTGATGTGATCACTCTGGACGTTTGACCGGCCGCGGTCCCGGCCGACGGGATCAGAGCGACGCGCTGCCTCTCGGCACCCGTTCATGCTCCTAACAAGGTGAGGGTGCTCTCGGTAATCAAGTCACACCATCCCACCCTCACAATTAATCGCCCGGGATGCAACGGGTGAGAGCCAATAAAGGTTTATGGACTCGAGCGTGTTCCGTCACTACGGCTAGTTTAGCGGTTCTTGTTGGGAGAAACGATACCCCGTATACTTTAATGAAGTCATTATAAAAGCAGGCCTGGGGGGGGGGGGGCTCTCGCTTTAAGGTAAAGGGATAGCTCCATCATGATGTTCCCATGTGGTGCACGGTTATTCATCCTGGTTATTCGTCCAGGCAGCCGTGGTCACGTTGAAGGACGGCCCCATTGGGACCGGAGCAGTGTCCACAAAGAACAGTAAAGTCAAGGGATGAGAAGGTCAAGTCACAAATAAATAAATATATCAGTGCAGTGTCATTGCTGTTGCTGCTATGACAATCCTCAGGGGATTAATAAAGGTTTATCTAATCTTATATATACATATCTTGCGATGCAGAGAGACATGGCCTAAGAGAGATGGAGAGACAGAGAGAGAGGTGGTGAAAGAGAGATACAGGGAGATACTATAACACACACATATATATATATATATATATATTATATATATATATATATATGTGTGTGTGTGTGTATATATTATTTTTTATTTTATTTTTTCCTAACAAAACGCTGCAGCAAACAGAAGGTTTCAGCCCTGCTTTAAAAGTGAATAGTGTCGAGGCAGACCTCTGTGCAATTACTGTTCAGCCACACACTGTGACTTCATGAATGGAAGCATGAGTTTAGCAGAATCCCGATAACTCCAAAAGTGGTTATTGCATGGCCTGTAAAAAGAAGCCCTGAAATTAGGTTTCTTCCATCTCGTGATATTTCTCCTCTTGTGGTCGTTTCCTTAACTCTTATTAACATTCTTCTTTTGGCATTTGCCTTTTAAAGGCCTCCTAAGTATTATGGAGGAGAAAAATTAAAACTCAAACAACCAAAAAATCTTTACGCATAATTACAAAATGATGCAAACCTATTCCAGTGTTTTCTTCTTAATTTAATTAATAAATGTATAATTGGTATGCAAAGGTGAAATAGCTTGCTTACACACCGATTAGAGAAATTCTATTAATTATTATTATCATAATAAACTGTGTTTACAGATTTTATTTGTTTTCCAAGTTAAAAAACAAAAAAAAGCAATTATCTGTGATAATATACTCGGGTTGTTTTTAACTATGCTCTGTCTCTATCTCGTTGTGTGTTCCTACTGATCTCTCTCTCTCTCTCTCTCTCTCTCTCCTCTCTCTCTCTCTCTCTCTCTCTCTCTCTCTCTCTCTCTCTCTCTCCTCTCTCTCTCATCTCTCTCTCCTCTCTCTCTCTCTCCTCTCTCCTCTCTCGCCATGTGTCTGCATCAGTCCATCCCCTTGCGTCCCCCCTCTGAGTCTTCTGGGTGTGGGGAGTGAAGTGGACAGAGGCTATGGGGCTCTGCCTCTGCATTAAGCACAGCATTTATTTATGCACTAGTTTAGGCTTTAATTAGTGGACCGAAGCGGCCTGCCAAGCAGCCTTGCTCCTGGCAGCCCCCACAGCCAGTGACCCCCAGCCCCGTGCTTGTCTTGGGCATTCTGTGGGTCCACTAGGCCCCTCAGCCCAGCATCGCTGGCCCTACTTGACGTTCTCCCTTGCACTCCGGCTGCACATGTGCTGCTACTGCTAAATGGTGGAGTCATTCAGCAAGGCGATGGACAAGGGAGTCACTACAGACAGGCAAGTGGAGGTAGATTTTTACACAATGCATCTGTCTGCTGGGAGTCGTAACACCCTAACCACTGCACTACCCTGCCCCCCGCCACATTGGTCCTGCCCCCCATTACACTGCCCTGCCCACCCACTGCACTATTCTGCCCCCACTGCAACTACACTGGCCCCCCCATTGATGATCCTAAACCCCCTTGTTAATGCATTGTGATTTTATATCACAATGACATAATTTCAAATGTATGTATATTTTTTCTGCACTTGTCCTGGAGGGATTGCGTGCCCCTCCCCCCCCATAAAAAAACAGGTGTTTCGACAGCCTCAGTGACTTCATGCTTGTTAGACTGACAAACAGGGAGCCGCTAACACACAAACATTACAGCGTTTCCTGGTCGGGGAACACAGAGACACTGATTGATAGGCCTTTTGGACTGTGAGCCTGCTAGGATGTTCCTCATCTGCCATGGGTCTCTGTGCCGCCGCTGGAGGCCCTCAGAGGAGACGCTCACAACAATTAGCATTTGTTCAAGCTCGCGTCTGTGCCCCCCCCTGTGTGCTGCGTATGTGTGGGCGCGTGTATGTGTCGTTATTTAACAAAATGGGGGCGGGCTGCTCCAGCCGCCTCTGTTATCGGTGCCATACCTATACTTTGTGTCTGATTGCATTGTCGTCGATTGCACGCATTGGCGTATTGATTTGTGTCTGCTTGTCGAGTGAGTGATACACGATGGAAGTCGATGCCGTGTTGCCATGGTTACCCCCGAGGGGCCCTGCATGGGCTCGACCCGGGGACCTCTGTGGCTGAAGGGGCCGCAGTTTTAGGGGCCATGTTTCTCTTGTAACTCTGCTGTCAGGCAGGCAGTCAGGCTGGTCATCAGGCAGTCAGGCTGGTCATCAGTCAGTAAGTCAGGCTGGTCATCAGTCAGCCAGTTCAGACAGGCAGTCCGCCAGGCAGGTCATCAATCATTGAGGCAGGCGGTCGGTCGGTCATATAGACAGACAGACAGACAGACATACAGACAGTCAGGCATTCTGTCCATCAGACTGTCAGTCAGTCAGCCGGTCGACTGCAGGGCTTCAGGCCAGAAAACCCTCTCTTCTCCTGTATCCAACACCCCTCTGAAGTGTTGTGGGAAAAGGGATTTGTGGATTGCGGCTGGATTTCCTGCAGAGCCGCGTTGCTTTGTCTGGTATCTGGCGCGTCACGTGTTATCATTCTGAACATGCTAGCGGTGTTTTGAAGTGGCAGTCACGGTGCCTGTGTCAAGTGTTGTGTGAGCCCGGCGTCTCCCTCACTCGCCCCCCGGGGTGGCGACCCTGAAACACAGATCTCCGCTCGGTGCACCCCCCCCCCCCCCCCCGGCGGCCTCATTTGCATCAAGCGGTGGTTATTGAGATGCATCGCGGTTCAATTGAGAGCGCTCGACAAATACTCATAAACACGTCATATGGCTTTTGAAGCTTTATTTACGATAACCGTCTGCCCCCCCCAATTGGCTCATAAATGACGGAGGCGCCTGTGTTCTCTTAACGCGCCGTCCCTCCGGTGATTTGTGATTTATAAAAAAGATGAATATTGAGCAGGTCGCTGGGAAGTTTTTCTAAAGCCGGCCCGGCTCCTAGCCGCTCGCGAGCGCGTGTGTTTGTTCTGACTCAAATCCAACAGCTTTTTACCTTGACTAGAGTCCCTGATCTGGGACTCTGAGCGCAGGACCACAACAGCCATCTGTCCAATCTGCGGCTGCGGGCAAATAGAAAGCAGCTTGTATGTTTATGTTTAAAGCAGAGTGGCCGCGGCCAAGCCACTGCTGTTTCTGCAAATGGACCCTGAGCATCGACTCCTCGCAGGATGCCCTGCCCCGGCTTCTTCATTACACCTCGTCATGTGTAGCCCAGCTGCTCATTCCTCCCCACTGCAGCTGTTTGTATTAATCATATGTACCACATGGAACATACATGGCTGGCCCGGCGTTGAGCACAGAGCACCAACGCTGCATGGAACACAACAGCAAACGTCAACCAAGGCGGGGAGCTCGTCCCAGTGAATCCCCAGGACCGGCGGTGAGGAGATTTGCAGGAGCGGATGGAGAAACGGGATGACTTGTGAACCTTCAGATGTGGACCTTGGCTACGAGGTAGCGAGGTGTGTTCGCACACATGGCGGCCGCGGCTCCCTGGGGTCCCCCCCCCCCAAGGATGGGACCCCCCACTGAGACGTGGTAGTTGTGAGATGAAAGATGAAAGGCCCTGATGTTCTCCGCGATTAGCTTCAGAATCATCTCCCGCCGTGTCGGCTCTCTGAGGAAATGTGGGAAGACGTGGAAGCGGTCAGCCAGGGCTCTGATGAATGTTCACCAGGAGATTGGTGGTAAACGCCTCCACCTTCAGGAGGCCTGGAACCCCCCCCCCCCGTGAGGCAGTTTAGCATCTGCAACAGGTGCTGGCTACAAAGACTGCACCTGTTGTGTTGTTGAGCCTACCTGCATTTCTGCATGCGTGCGCGTGTGTGCTTGCATGCCTGTGCGTGTGTCTATGCGTGTACGTGGTTATTACGCGTATCTGTACACATGCAGAAACATGTGCAGAAACATCCAACAGGTGTATGGGTGAGCATGTGTGTGTGTGGTGCGCATGTGTGTCCGTGCACATGTGTGAGCATGTGTGGGTGTGCGCATCTGTGTACGAGCATGTGCATATGTGTGTGTGTGTGTGGGGGCTCATCTCTCATACTGGGTTGCGGTCTGTCACGGTGTGCCCATAAGCCTCCTGCCGTACAGCTGTCCCTCGCAGGCCCGCCTGCTGGAGGCAACCTCCCCTGCAGAGTGCAGAGCAAACGGCTCCACCCCTGCGCCTCCTCCACCCCTGAGCCTCCACTCCACTCCCCTTGGCCCGATGCGTGAGGTGGGCTGTCAGCCCCGCTCACCTGTCTCACAGGCTCCACCTGTGGAGCTTTGATAGGGGGCTCACATGGGCCAAGTGGTCTCAAACACAACCTCCCAGGGGGCCCAGGCAAGAACGTCCCGGGGTAGTGGGCGATTGTGTGTGTGTGCGTGTGTGTGTGTGTGTGTGTTTGTGTGTGCGCATGTGTATGTGTGTTTGGGTTTATCTGTGTGTGCGTATGTGTTTGTTGGCTTGTGACGTGGGTGTGTATGTGTGTGTGTGTGTGTGATCGGTTTCTGGTGTGTGTGTGTGTGTCTGTGTGTGTGTTCATGGTGTCGGTGTGGGTGTGTTCACATGCCCCCTTATGTGCGTGTTTCTCTGTGTGCCCTTCTGAGTGCGGGGGAGGGCTGTCATGCTCACTTACGTAACTCATTTAATTGGTTATTTTAATGGTACGGCTTCAGAAATAAATAAATAACTAAATAAATAAGCAATCAAACTCTGCCCCCACCGTGAACATTGATTCATAGCTATTGATCTGCACGGCGTGGCGGGCATGACGGCCTGGGCGCTCCCTGCCTGGGGGGACCTGTCAGACAGGCCCCGGGCCTGCCGTAAATACCTCTCCATCTGAACACCGTGGCGCCGACGCATGCATTAGAGGAGCACACCAGAACCAGCAGGCGTGTGTTCTCCTCAACGCGCGCCGCGTTGCATGCGGATGCCACACCAGGGTTCTCCTGGCCGGCCACCGCTTCCAAACCACACGGCCTCCAGGTGAACCGGAGTGTGTGTCCGTGCATACATGCCTCTGGGTCTCTCTACAGATCATGCTTTCTTCCTCGCTGTCGTGCTCTGGTTGGTCGTTCACAGTGGAAACCATAACAACAGACAGGGCTGCTGTGTATTGCAGCCACCACCCACGCAGCACTCCTCTCCTCTCCCCCCTCTCTCTCTCTCTCTCTCTCTCTCTCTCTCTCTCTCTCTCTCTCTCTCTCTCTCTCTCTCTCTCTCTCTCTCTCTCTCTGTTTCTCTCTGACTCCATCCTTCCATCTCTCTCTCTCTCCCTATCAACTTATCTATATCAGTCTCTCTCTCCCTGGCTCTCCCTCGGGTCTCTCCCTCCCTCCAACATGTGTGTGTGTGTGTCTGTGTGTGTGTGTGTATGTCAGGCTGACACACTGCAGCAGTACTGCTAGTGAGGGTTTGAGGAGAGAGGCGCTCCAGTGTTTTGTGGTAAAGGCCAATGAGGAGCACTGAGGAGCACTCATGACTGAGATGATGAATCGCTCTTTTAACCGTGACCAATGGTCGCCTGCGTTGCTTCACAAAGGGGTCCAGTGTGGCGTTGGAATGAGGGGCCGGGGTCACCCTAATGGCCTGTGATGTATTACACAGTGGCCTGGGAGGGGGAGAGGGGGAGAGTGGGAGGGCACTTTTTGGTTCCATCAGGCCTTTTGTGACTTCCACTCAGAGAGGTCAAGATCATGGGAACTTATTTCCTCCGGGGGTGTTGGAGGAAGGCCCGGCCTCTGGTCTCCAGTTAACCCAGGAGCCCATACATGCCCCCTTTCTATACAAGCTGTCCTGTTCCATTTCCTCGCTCTGCGGTGGCTCTTGATAAGTGTGATGCAGGGGGTGGGCGAGCAAGTGTATGCGCGCGTGCGTGTGTGTTTGTGTGTGTGTGTGTGTGTGTGTGTGTGTGTGTGTGTGTGTGTGTGTGTGTGTGTGTGTGTGTGTGTGTGTGTGTGCGTGCGTGCGTGCGTGCGTGCGTGTGCATGCGTGTGCGTGTGCGTGCGTGTACCCCCAGCACACGCATGCACACCTCTGCGCCCACCCAATGCGCAGACATCCCAGAGAAGAGCATCGGCGCCGCGCCACGACTTGCTTACGTAACCCCCAGTGTTTCCCTGTCGCCCCGCTCGGAGGAGCCCTCCTCCTCACCTCAATATCAGCACCCACAGGTGCCGCCAGACACGCACGCTGCCCACCTAGCGCCACGCTGTCTCCCAAGCGGGCGCCGATCGTTCCCCGTCTACCGGCATCCAGCGGCGGGCTGTGAAGAGCCGCTGACTGAAGCCCTCTGAGGAGGGCGGGCTGGTGGGGCCGCTCTGCTCTCACTCCGCGCCCTGATTTCCTTTCATTTCCCTCTCACCGTTCCACCGGCCTGCTGGAGTGGTAATGGCGAAGGTGATCCTCCAGGAGTGATGAAGCAGGGCTGTTGATCGCCGAAAGGTGTGTGTGTGAGAGAGAGAGAGAGAGAGCGAGCGAGCGAGCAGGGGGGGTGGGGGGGGGGGGATGACTGCTGCTGCTGCCTCCACTCACATCCCTGCTGCCAAGCGTACAGTGTGCTTCCATCCTGGCGTGTGTCCGTATGACCCCACACACGCTGAAGCCCGTCTTACGGGGATGTGCCCGTGCACACGGAGGCGTCCAGTGCGACCGTGCTCTTCGAGCGCTCTGGTGCCGAGTTTGGATTACGGAGCGAGATCAGGCCAGTGACATCATCAGCCCTCCTCGTCGCCTTAATCCACCCCTTCTGGTGTGTCTCTGTGTGCGTGCGTGCGTGCGCGTGTGTGTGTGTGTGTGTGTGTGTGTGTGTGTGCGCGCGGGCGCGTTTGTGCACGTGCACGCCCTGCCGTAAGCAGAACATTATTTACCAACCCTCCAACTGGGTCCTAAATAAAGATCAGTGCTGCGTCAGGGGTGCTTGCCATGGAGAGGTCGCCAAGGGAACGCCAGACCTAATAAAAGCCAAACTGCACGGGGTGGGGGGGGGGGGGGGGTTAATGCTGAAGCGGGTGACTTAGGGCGCCCGGCCGTCCGGGGGCGCCAGGTAGGATGATACGGGATGTCCTGGAAATGAGGCGAGCGAATGTGAAATGTGTCAGATTGACCTACATAGGCGGAGGTGGCGGCTCAGACGTAGAGGCGGAGATTACCCGGGGATCAGGAGAGGCTGTGATCGCAGACTTACACCAAAACAATGAGCAGGAAATCACAGCTTCCTCACCCCGCGCGCACTCAATCACCTGCCGCCCTACCGCTGTCCCTGGCGTGTCCTCCTACGCTCTGCCTCCCGGCCCTGCAGCCACCGCTGCTCTGTGTAATCCCCCCCCGTATGCCGACGTCGTCGTGCTGCCCCCGGGCTCCGCCGTCACCAGGGTCGGCGGAGAGAATCGCTTCCCAGGATGCTCGTTGATTCCTATCTACTCGGATTGCGAATCGATGCTCATCTCCCAGATATCTTTTTTATTTTTTTATTTATTTATTACATTTATTGTATTTATTTCGGTATTTATATGCATACCTTTTCCCCCTTTGCTTTGCCTTCGTGTGTTGACACAATACAACGATTGTATCACAATTAACAACAATTAATTAGTATTAATATATTAATTGATATTAGTCAGATGATAAGACTACATGTTATGCCCACTTTACCACGCCTCCTTTCTTGGCTCACAGCGGGCTGGAGAACCTGAAGTCAGCACATCTGAGCACTGAATCATTCAGAATCCAGCATTGATTTGGAATCGGGAATCGCCTTGAATCTAGTCGTGACCCCAAGAATCATCAATCCTCCTCCCCTCCCCCCCCACACACACGCTACATCTCTCCCTGCTGAGATCCACATGCACGGACAGACCTTCTCCCCCCCCCCCCCCCCCCCCCCACTCCTGACCGCCCACGCCCTACCCACCCCCCCCCGCAACCCTATCTCCTCCAACCTCTTCGCTGACCCATATGGCGTAGCAGAGACAGACAACACGCATGCTGGGGATAATCCATTACAACCGCCCCGGCCTCCCGTCAGCTCGGTTTGCTGGTGTTTGTGTCGATTGGCGGAGGGACTCAAAAACAACAAACAAACCCCGATTCCCTCGACTCAGACACGCCCGCGACACAGTGGCCTTTCTTCCCTCCTCGCTCGCCCCTCCTCTCCTGCTGCGACCAGAGTGCCCCCTCTGTGGGCCTCGTTCACCGAGTGGCCATCTTGGCTCCACCCAGGTCCTGAGGGCATCCACCCAGGTCCTTAGAGCCTCCACCCAGGTCCTGAGAGCCTCCACCCACCCAGCACATGTGAGCGGCGGTGGGAGGGTGGCGGGTGCTGACAGGGGGAAACATCCAGGTGTCGGACACGCACGTCCCCATCGCTGCCGCAGTGTTATCACAACGACAGATTAGGGTTTTTTTTTTCTATTGTTTACATCTTGGCTGAATTATTGCTGCTATTCAATTACAATTCAATTTGCCCAAATGGCTTTTATGATTTGATTTTGGATCACGTGCCCTTTGTTGGGCCTGCATCATATCTGTGCAGACGTATGTGTGTGCAGTCCTCTGTGTGCTTGTGTGTGTTTGTGTGTGTGTGTGTGTGTGTGTGTGTGCGTGTGCGTTGGTGTCTGTGCTTGCTCGTAAGTAAGTGGGATGGGAGGCGCTGTGTGGGAATGTGGAGACAAGGGGATAAAGGGTACCTGCGGATTATTCAGTGGTTAGCGTGGAGAGAGGAGGGTTCATTACACCGGGCTCCAGGGAAGGCGATGCGTACACTAGTGGGTGTTCAGCAGCACAGCGTGCTGTGATGAATCCCATCGCACAGACTCCTGAATGACTATGCCCGCTATCTGTGTGTGTAAATGTTTTATGATTGACTCCATCCCCCCAGGTTACCATGACTTCATGAGAACATACATCCCATCTTGTATAGATCTTTACCAGAATGTGTGTTTGTGTGTGTGTGTGTGTGTGTGTGTGTGTGTGTGTTAGCCTCAGGCACTGATTGTTCCAGGCACCATCTGGTTCTGTTGGATTCTGGCGTGTTCATGTGTTTGCTGCCCTCCTAAGAGGCCTCTGTCTCTCCCTCCCTTCCTCCCCTCTACCTGCGCTGATACCAGGGCCCACGCCTGCTCAGCCAGCCTCACACACACCTTGCTCCAGTATGAACTGACAGGCCACGTGTCGGGTTATTTGCCGATGGAATTTGAAGCGCCGTGCTACGATTAGCGCAGGCTAAGGCGCTTCAGACAAACACACATCCACCATTAAAATGTAAATCCAACCTGACCCAGAATGAAAACCAAAGCCGCGGTGTTTGATGTGCAATCAAACAATGGCATGCCATGTCATAAAGTAGCGTGGTTGAGAATGTTTGTGGAAAGTGCTGCGTTAGAACAGCGTGTCACATTCCCCCAGTCTGACTCCCATCATCTGATCTCCAGCCATCAGGATGAGGAGCTGTGAAGTCTCAAAATATCTCCTGCAGGGTTGTAATGTCTGTCGCTAAAGGAGCGTCTCTGCTCTGCTCTCTGGTGTCATGTCGTGGATGGGGAGGCCAGGAGTTTGACTTAAGACATAAGATTGTTCAGCTGCAGACACAATGTTTCTATTATTGTATTTTATTTTGTTAAGTTTGTTATTACCTTTATCAAGGTCTTGAACTGCTAAATAAGCCCTGCTATAAGTAAATAGTTAGCATAGTTAGCATGATGGCATTCAATCAATGTAGCTTTGTCTGGAAGCTAAGCTAACCACACAGATTGACAGACATAATATAACAAAATGAATCACAATCACACATGTTCATGACTTCAGTAGCAATAGTTTGCATGTTTTTTTTTAATTTATTTTTTTATTGTTCTAATAACAATTCAATAAGCAGTTATTGGTATGGTGTAATGCCATGTTGTTATTAATATAAAAAAAAGTAATCCTCAACAAAATTGTTGTCAACCGCAGACATGTCTTTCGGGTGGCCTGCACCGGGACAATCAAATGCAGATTCCCTGTCCCCCGATGCCCTTGGCTGCTAGAGAACAGTCATTAAATGAATAATTGACTAAATATGAGTGTATAATGTGGCTGCAACAGGGGGCCGTTTCCTACTGTTCCCACTAAGAGAAATGTTGAACCATGGCTAGCCAGAAAACAGTCCCCGGTTGTCTTTCAAGGTCCTTTGCCTCGCCCATGAATACACTCAGCTGTTTTTAAATGAACAGTGCTTGTTTGTCTGGGGCTCTATCTGATGGCTCGGAGAAATTAGAACATTTGAGGAAAATCACAGTGGTGGGTTAAATGACCTGAGTTGGATTAAGTGTTCTCTCCATGTTGTCTGTGAACTCACTGTCCATTTCACATTAAAACACCTGGTGTCCTATGCATCTTGTTTTAGCACCTGTCTCTCACACACCCACACACACACACACACACACACCCACACACACACATACACCAACACACACACACACACACACACACACACATACATCTTATACATACACGCGCATACATGCATACATACACATGCGCATACATGCAACAGACACACACACACACACATACACAAACACACACACACAGCTTATACACATACACACATGCATAAACGATACAGGCAGCAAACACACACACACACACACACACACATACAAAACGTTTGAAAGGAAGGACGAAGTCAGGTTCCCCCTCAGGGTGGTGTCATTTATCAGATACACTGAATCAAATGGATCTCGCTGGTTGAGAGTGTGAGTATTAATTGATCGCTGCCTGCCAGGGGGGGATAAGCCGCACTCAGAATGAACCACGCAAACAAGCGCACGTCGGAGTAGATGCTAAGTGCTGCAGCCTGGCTGCTCACCCAGCACCGCAAACCAGCTCTGACCTCCACAGTTACAACCTGAGGATGTGTCTGCCAACCTCCCCCACCGCGCCTCCAGTTCCCCCACAGCCCTGGCAGTACGGCTCGCCAGCACCCCCGCATCAACCCCCGACCCAGGGACGTTCTCCTCCCAGCCTAGACTGCACTGCTGTCATTCAGCTTCATCGTTAGTATTGTAATGGCCTGGGAGACTGAGGCTCGCCTCTGTCTCTGACTGTGGTATTGTGGATATTATAAGTCACCATGCTTGTGGTACTGTAAATAACTGCAACATAATATGAATATTTGAGATCATAATTTTATTTTTGTACAACAAAGAGAGAGAGAGAGAGGAGGGTTAGGTAGATATGGGGGTGGGTGGGGGGGGGCTGTAACAGTGGAGTAATAGCGTGGCACAATCTGAAGCAGGCACATGAACGTGTTCTCCAGCTCAGTAGCGTAAGCTCCTGTTCCGGTGTGTGTGTGTGTGTGTGTGTGTGTGTGTGTGTATGAGCGGGGGGGGGGGGGGGGGTACCTGGTCCCTGATAACACCTTTCTTTATTTATTTTCTCTGGGTGACGGGTGGCTGATGTGAACCCCGTACTCAGTCCCCCGGGGCGCTGACTCGTTCAATATTCCTGGGATGTTTGATCCTGACCTTACTGCTGCGTGTCCTTGGCACACGCAGAGCGCAGCAAAGGCCTTTTCTCCTTCTCCTCCTCCTCCTCCTCCTCCTCCTCCTCCTTCTGCGGGGAGGATGGCAGGCTCCAGTACATTTTAATGGGGCTTCTTCTTCTCACGCCTGTTGTTGTCAGAGCAACCGGGGGGCACTCGTGGTCCGCCATTTTGATTTTAAGAGTGATTGAATTAATGGCGGTTGGAAGTTGACACTTAATGGATTAGGACCGCCGGAACGCATCGATGTGTGCGCGGTAGATGCGTTTAATGATGTCCCGGAGCCTGCGCTGGTCATGCTAACTAAGCATACGGTTAAACCCCAACGCAGCCGCGCCTGCTTTTTTTTTTTTTTTTGTCAGCCAAAGCTACTTATAGGGATTAAAATCACATACATCAACGCGCGAGCCCGATCACAGTGTTCGAGACTCACCGTGCGCGTGTCTGTGTCACCGCAAAGAGCCGTCCCAACGTAGGAATTACCATCGGCTCGCACCAGCTTGCCGTCTGATACAGAGCTCTCGCTGAATAAAAACCTGTTTGTTTCCCTCTGGCTGCCAACGGCGGAGCCCGAGCGCCGCGTAACATCAGTCATTGTGTTCTTAACTGCTGTCACCACAAAGCCCTCGGCCCCTCGGTGACTAAGCTCACTCTGATTGCTCTCCTTCATGCACTGGGAAGGCCTCGCCGCCACATTGTGTGTTTTCAGTTACCTCTGTTGTGGCGCGCGCCGCGGCGTCCTCGCGGCGCCACACAGACCCATTGTTTCAGCGCGACCCGGGAGCTTCACCGCGCATCAAAGCTCCGCGTTTCCTGCACCACCTGCACCACCGAGACGCCGCCGCCGTGCGGGTAGCAGGAGCAGCGTGTAGGAGGATACGGGGGCGACCGCGAGGCTCGGCGACATGCAGGGTTTCTCATTTTCGCATCGGCACAAACGCCCCGGCGGATTGTGCATTCAGCGCAACGTTCAGTCCTTTAAAAGGGGCCGGCGTTGTCGTCGGAGAACTCCAGACGGAGCTCCGGTGACAGCAGCCATTGTCTTCTCAATGCGGTGCTTCTGGGAGCGGTGCTTCCACAGACAGGTCTGGGGCCGTCTCGCTGTGATTCTCCACCTCCGCTGCCCGCCGCCAACCAGAGGCGTGTAGGAGGGACACGCGGCAGTAGCACCGCGGGGGCCGGCGTGACTGCAGTTGTTTGGTTGGACGTGGTGCGAGGCTGCCACCTGATCCCCGCGGTGGGATCGTGATGCAGAGTCCTGCATGCAATACAACTCATTTAACAAGGGGGCTTTTTTTTCCCCCTGAATATGCAACTACAACTACTACTACTATGTATACATTATTCAATATAGATACCCTTTATATATATATGCATAAAGCTTTGGGTTTGTGTTGATTCAACACATCTGCTTAACTCTCTTGGTATGCTTACGTAATTCGCTTTAATGTTGTGAATTGCAGATTCAACAGCTTATGTTATGTTACAGGTTGTTATAGGTTGTGGTGGGCCTTGCGAATACCAATGTATCGCTCTTACTATCAGGTGGAGGGGGGGGGGGGGGGGGGGGGGGGGGGTGTCAACTGATCACCATGCCAACAGAGGGCCCCGCATAACACAAGACCCAGACCTGAGATGGCTCGTTGCCCATGTTCCCTGTATGATGCTTATCTTGAAGTCCCTCCCATGTCGGAGTCACCTCCCCTGGCCGGCATCCACGCGTGTCTTGACCCCTCGTTGGCCTCCTCCATCCCTGAAACCCTGACCCCGCCGCCCCCAGCCCCTCAACCCTCCACGCCAGACGTCCTCCACAACGCTCGCGTGTGACCAAGGCCGTAAAAAAGGCAAGAAAAATACCACACCTTTTAACAAGTCTCTCTCTTTTCTCTTTTTCTCCCCCTTTATGTGGATCCATCCATCATCCTGTGCGCGGTGTTTGCCCTGACAGGTAAGTCTACCTTTTATGTGTGGTTTGAAGCCTCTAGGTAGAACTCAATTAGGCTCCCGCCGCTGGGATGAGGACGTTTTGCTGGAGCGGCCTCTTGAGGAGTCACTGCATCACCGTTGCATTTTAGCACACAAAGCCCCGAACGTATTCCTTTAGCGTAACTGACACGCGGACAACGGGGCAATCCCATTTATACAGCCAAGCTCATTGGCTGGCGGGGAGATGCCAATCTGAAGCCCCGCAGATAGGGCGCTGGAGAGGGGTGCTGGTGGCTGGAATACCATTTATTCACCCTGACACTGATCAGATAAATGGAAAATGATAAATGCCGTCTATTTTTACTCCCTCCTCGCTCGCGCCCCGTGTTCAGTCACGAGGCCCGGCGGCGCCGCGGCTCCCCTCGCCGTTACCTCGCCGCCACTCCGCTGGCCCAGAGTGTTTCCTCGCCCAAATTAAATTCTGTTTTGATTTAACGGCGTGTGAGCGTTAAGCAGGAGTCATGATGCCGCCGTCCCCGTGATTTATCCTGCCGGAGTGACGCCCGGCGCCGCCGAGCGAGCGCTGGCCGGGCCCCACCGCGCGCGGGAACAGGGCGGCCCGGCGGGGGGATTTCTGAGAACAATTAGTCACCTTGACATCAATCAGGTCTAACGGTGGGGTAGGTCCATCTCCGCAGCTCTCTCCAGGTGTTATGGATGGCGGCGCGGGGCTTGCAGTCGATTTAAGACCTGTTGCTTCGGGGGAGGGGGGGGGGGTTTGCTTCGGCGGACCGGATGACGTTTCGATTCAAGCCGGGTATTGTTTTTCTGTGGAGACATGATAGTCCTGTGGTTAAGGCGTTTGGCTCTGTGTTGGAGCGCTGTGGGTTTGCCCGTGTCTGCAGTCTACCTGTAGGCAGTGTCTGACCCCCCCCCGTGCCTGCTCGTTAATGACTCCTGGTACTCGTGGTACTAACTAACCCATCCGTGAATTGTTTGGGCAAAACGTGGCTGCCATACCCTGCTCTGGTGGGACGCGATGGACGCCCTGCGTTCTGGTCCAATATCGGGCCGCCCCGAAGAGGATTACTCTGCCTTTCAATGCGGTTAGCAACAACGGTTCAACTGCGAGTTCGCTTCAGCCGTGACGTCATTGTGCTTTCATCCATATAATCAACTGAAATGAAAGTATTCTTGAGCATGATTTGTCTGCGTTATCAAGGAAACAGCATTGTTTTTAATGTTGTGGAGTGTTGATGCAGACACCTTAAAAGGGAGAGATGTCCCTCTTGAAAAACAGCATGCCCTTGGAACACAATGTCCCAATCGGGGTCATGTTTATGAATGATGTGGTGTAACATGAATTAATTAGACTTAGTTAACATGTGTGAACGCCCTGGGTAAAAGTTATTTGGCCACTTCCTGCCGAATGGAGAACACAGCGAGCCGTCGTTAAATCTTAAATCTATGGCTTTTTCTATATTTATGTAACGGGAAGAATTCCCTAAGCAAACCCACTGAGCCGAAGGCAGCAGCACCCGTAGACTGGCCCGTAATCAGAGCTCCATAATGGGCCTCTTCCCGGTAACCCTGATATATATGTATACATATTGTTGCAATTACAGCATTACCAAACCATTTCTAAAGGTGAGGATCCTGTGGTTCCACCTTGCAAATTACGCAGCCAACAGAGTGCTCCCATTAACACCAGGACACAAAGGACGAGTCTGCCACTGGCCAAATTGGCTATCCTGTTAGCTCTGTATGAATGATATGTATGTAATAATCCGTCTTACGACGGGTGTGAGACCTCTAGTCCACACCTGCCTGGCTATTACCCCACAGAGGGCACTGTAACCAACACTAACAGGACACATCTGCACATGGTCGTCTGAGGAACGACCAACATTGGAGTGGAAATCCTATTAACTATAAGATCACGTCATTAAGTCAGGGTGGCACTCGATGTCATCCCCCCCCCCCGGTTGCGTCCCTGTGGTAGGGCCTTCACCTTTCATTCCTCATCAA
Organism: Urophycis tenuis; assembly: GCA_036785325.1. Taxonomy (NCBI): domain Eukaryota; kingdom Metazoa; phylum Chordata; class Actinopteri; order Gadiformes; family Phycidae; genus Urophycis; species Urophycis tenuis. Next base: position 13,095,509 of record JAXIVH010000001.1, read on the forward strand.
GTCCTCCTCCCCAACCCTCCATACCTCTGGTTCACAGCCCCCGCCCAGGGGTCCGCTGCGGTCTGATCCCCCCCCCTGCTGACCAGGTTCATGATGGAGTGCAGTCCAGTGGTGGAGTCTGTAAAGACGTGGGTTCACTGCAGTATGGACCCGCAGTGGTCCGCAGAGCCCTGGGTGACAGGAGAGGGCGTTACCGTAGCTGTTGAAGGGTGTTGTGGTGTGCGTTTCACTGGTCGGCATTCATCCAGGGGGAGTTGTTCAGTCCGCCCGGTGAAATGGTAAAATGGAGAGCATTAGCACCAGAGATTTATTAGAGTCTCACTATAGTGAGTCACCGCCTCACTATTATTATCTCACTCGCATATAGTTCTACCTACCATCGATAAGTATTCAGACACGCACGCACACACGCACGCACGCACGCACGCACGCACGCACGCACGCACGCACGCACGCACGCACACACACACACACACACACACACACACACACACACACACATTTCTAACAAAAGTTAGAAATGACTATTGGCATTATTTCGGTCTTGGCATGAACACATTGTGCCGTCTAGCAGAGCCGGTCTTCAGGGCCGGGGGAAGAAATCCCAAACCAAAGGAGCTCCATATCGACGCGATGCGTCCAGGGTGACACAGAGCACCAGCCCAGCGTGGCCGGGGGAGTCGGGCCTGCGTGTCTGTGCCGGGACCCGGCTGTCATGTATTGATTGAGCTGCTGACCCCTGTGTTTTATGATGATTAATGCAAGGCAGATCACCAGGGCTAATCCATGAGTCTAACGCGCCCCGCGCCGCGCATGAAGTGGAACGCATTTAAAAACCCATCATGATACAGGATCTATTATCACAAATAACCCCCCCGTGTCCCGTGTTATTCATTTTAATTAGATTTCATTCATATTCTGTGTGGAGGGGGGGCTTCAGCCACATATAGGCTTTGCATTTACACTGGGTATAAATTAGGATGTGGAGAGCTGCAGGAGGACCATAATGAATGGGATTACATGTGGCATGGGGGCCTAAGCACACAAATTATATTAACGTAAATATAATATAATAACAACTAATAGGCTAATCTGTAACCATGTGTCATCATTTTACCAGTGAGTGGGTTGGCTATTCAATATTAGATTAGAAATAGAAATGCATAGCTTGAGCCTAAATTGTCACAAGGTATAAGCCCTATCGACTTGACATCACATCCCAATGACTCCATTTCGGAAGTATGGGAGCATACAAATTTTTATGGCGATAATTTTGTTTTGGTCATTGTTTAGTAATTAATCGTGACACTATTTGTCATAATGGGGACATTGTTGTGTTAGAAAAGGCCACAATGTTTATCATGCGAGATATATGCCTGTATATATGGTATATATGGTACATTTACATGTATTTGACATATATGTACATATAGTTATGATTTTACATAACTGCGACTTGAATACTCTCAAAATAGAGTATCGGCAGCACAAAAATCCCATGATGCATTCTGATGCACTTCGCTCTGCCCAGGCCCCTTTTGGTCTGCGGTGGCTACGTGCTAGCAGCGTAGCATGGCGAGGGGGCTGCGGAGGACCGAGGTGATGGAATGGCCATTAGAGGTGATGAGACAGACGCTTGCCACTTCAAATATTGATGGGGAGGCAGCCATGGGAGGAGAGTGGGTGGTTGGCGTCCTGGTGTGCTGTTGTCCATCCTGGTGACTGTGTGGCGCCCCGCCCTGCGCACACCGCACAGCCCTGACCCAGGCCCCTGACCCAGGACCCTGACCTAGGCTCTGATGCAGCCCCTGACCCAGGGCCCTAACCCAGGCCCCTGACCCAGACTCTGATGCAGCCCCTGACCCAGGACCCTAACCCTGACCCAGGCTCTGATGCAGCCCCAGGCCCCTGACCCAGGCCCTTGATGCAGCCCCAGTCCCAGGCCCCTGACTCAAGCCCCTGATGAAGCCCCTGACGCAGGCCCTGGTCTGCACTTGTTATTCAGCACTGCACTCTGCACAACGACAGACAGTTGTGTGATCGATACCCCTCTCTGGATGACAGCTTGATCGATTCATTTCCAATGATTGCTATTGATTATTTGTTTGTTCGCCCATCTAGAAGTCCCCATGTGCTCACCGTGATGGGGAGTGTCTTTACTAACAGATCATTGTGATCAAGGCGTTTTTTTATTCAAATGCACACACATGCTCTCCCATATGCACCACTTGTGCCTGCCATATAAAGACACATATTTATGTTTTGCTTTCAATAATTGGACTCCTAATGTATTCCACAAACACACAACACAACACAACACAACACACACACGCACGCAGCAGGAGCAGTGGTGAACTGGTGCTAATGTGTGCTGGCAGACTAAAGGTGTGACCTTTAGCTTAGACAGCAGCTCGCGTGTTAGACGCCGTCTGATAGGCTCCCCCCCCCCGTCTGCAAGCTCTTATTTATTGTCCTGACCTCTGGACTCCCGGTGAATAACTTTACATGAATAACCCCCCCCCCATCACAGCACTGCCTCCACCCGTACTGCAGGGTGCCTCACTCTGTGTGTTCATAGCGTAACACACACGCACACATAGACTCTCACACACACACAGACTGAGACGTGCACAAACACACACACACACACACACACACACACACAGTTAGATGTGCAAACACACACAAACACACAGACTCTCACACATATGGACTTAGATATGCACACATACACACACAAACACAAGCACACACACACACAGGTGCGTGCGTGTGCTCAGTGGGTAGAGCGGGTCGACCACTAACCGGAGGGTTGGCGGTTCGATCCCCATCTACAACTGTTCACATGTCAAACTCCACAAATGTACTTATTGTAAGTCGCTTTGGACAAAAGTGTCTGCTAAATGCCCTTCTTCTTTATCCCAGTCAGACAGACACACACATACACACACATAGACATAGACACACAGATATAAAGGCTCACATGCACACAAACATAGACATAGACACAGATACAAAGGCTCACATACAGTTAAACAGGGACATACACATTCATACAGACGCTCACATACAGTCCCACAGACACACACACAATGACACAGAAACAGACACACACACACACATACACTGTAACCTAACCCCCCTCTTGCACTCTCACAAACACACTGCAGTCCTGCCCCCTACCCACTCTGCAAATTTAAGGTCCGTCTCTTGAAGCCCAGTGTTCAGCCCCATGCTGCAGTCTTGTCACTCGGCTCATTGAAGAAGCTTCTACAGTAAAACAATATCATCCGCATCGCTACCCAATATGTACAGTCCCAGCCAGACCACCACCAACACACATCCACACGCTGCACTGGACTTCGGATGGTCCTTGAATGGCATACAGGAAGTGTATGTGTGTGTGTGTGTGGGGGGGGATTGTGGGAATTTAAATACAGCCCAGGATGCTGGCCCCCTTCTGCACACACCCTCGCTGCAAAGCGCAGACGTATGCCACGTGTGAACGTGATTAGCAGCCGTGTAGGAGCTCAAAGTGGGACAGCAACTGCCAAAGCCAACCCCTCCGCATCATGAATAAGAAGTGGATCATGAATCACACATGGGCCCAAACATGAGACCGCCGTACTCCCCAGAGCAGAGCCAGGAGCTTTAAAAGGCCATTTTCACGCAAACCCGCGTGAGATTATTGGTTTCAAAATGACACTGCATGTATTAGCATCTTCACGACTGATTAGTAACATAACCAATGTGAGGCTGTTCCAAGGATAGCATGTTGAAAATAAATAGACTATTGATTAAAGAGAGGTGCTGACGTAACATAAAACATGTCTGAAAAATGGCATTCTTCCTCATCCAATTAAAGCGTGTACAATTGCAGCAGATTCAATGGATTTCCATTTGATTACCATGCATGTTATACTAATATTATTCATAGTATTGTTAGTCTTGTTTTGGCCGGAAAAGTTTTACACACACGCACACACGCACACACGCACGCACGCACGCACGCACACACACACACACACACACACACACACGCAAAATGCAGAGTCACACACACACACAACCACGCACACACCTAGGCTGTGTAAGGCATTCTAGAATGATCATCGTAAATTTGATTGATTTTGCATGCCAGCAATGCGGGTTGAGTAATTGCTCTGTTGTTAATTCCATTGATCTGCTGTGTGCGCGCGTGTGTCCGTGAGAGAGTGTGTGCGCGAGTCTATATTTTTCTGCATATATGCATGTGGCTTGGGCTGGAAGTGGTGCCCTGGTGTTGCTGCTGCCACTGCAGCACAGGGCTGTGCTCCGTGGTGGTCAGATTACAGCGACAGTATTAAACACACACCAGAGAGCAACGCTCAGCACCCTCCTAACAACCCCGCGTTATTATTAAAAACACATCAGGCAGCAAACTCATGAATACAAACAACACCAGATAGTCCTCGCAATGGCCGTGTATTTAACAAACATAGTTCACATCACATGTAAGTACAGTCAGGAAAAATGTGTGTTAACGTTTATTCTTTTTTTTGTTGTTTTTGTTGTTTTTTTTCCGCTGAAGACAAAAAGCCAGGGCCGTCTGTTCCTGAAACAAAGCTATCGTAGAACACCATTTTGATTTGAATGAGTGCAGCTCAGGCATTTGCGGTCTTCGGTGTGCCTCGTCGGGTGAGAGAGGGCATAGCTGATGCAGTACAGCCTATGGCTGAGAGAGAGAGAGAGAGAGAGAGAGAGAGAGAGAGAGAGAGAGAGAGAGAGAGAGAGAGAGAGAGAGAGAGAGAGAGAGAGAGAGAGAGAGAGAGAGAGAGATACACACAGAGAAAGAGAAAGAGAGAGAGAGAGTCAGGGCCGCACAGTGCTGGATCTTCAGTGTTTTACTTTGTTTGCTGGGGTGGCACACAAATCATGGCATAATCATATGGAAGTATGGTGACGGAGTAAAATTCAATAGATCAGTCGAATCTATTCACAGAAAGGAAATGGAAAGGAGGGAAAGCAACCACAACATTGATAGCGAGCCAACACAGTAAATGATCAAACAGCGTACATGAGAGTTGAGTGAATAGATCTGCCATTCAGATCAGGACTTTTAACATTGAAATGTTATCCCATCCCCCCCCACCCTCCCCTCCCCATTTTTTTTCTCGTTATTTTCACGTTTTTTTTCTGGTATCTCAGAGGCTCACAGGCAGACAACACTCTTCCTAGCTCAGAAAATGCATTCCTCATCATTTACACTCTCCCAGTCGCCCCTCTCACAAGTACTTCACTGTGAATAGCAATTCATTTATTTAAACATGTTTTGTAGTTTACAAAAGAAATAGAATAGCATCTTGCATTATTTTTTCCCCACACTTGCATTTCTGCTTTTGAACATATTTTACACAGGTTCTTTTTTATAATCTTTACATTTTTCCCCAAACTTAAACATCTTTGATATATTTCATATGTGTCTCATTGTCAAATGTTTATCATAATATAAATTGTGTAGATTTATTTTTTTCCTCTTCTTTAGACATGTCCCCGGTTTGTGTTTTTAAACTATATCTCAATTTCCTGAAGTAGAAAGACACATTAAAGCTGAAATATCCAGTGTTTGTGTGAAACAAAGGTCTCTCGTGTCCACACCCCGATCCTCTCAGTGGAGTCAACAGGTCCCAGAGTCACAGCAGGCCGCCTCGGGCCTGTCCCCTCAGAGCGCCACTTAAATCCAGTGTGAAGTCCAGTGAAAATCCAGTGAAACGCACACAAAAAAAGCACAGTGAGACGAACCGTCCCTTTATTCCTTTTGCATC
>JAXIVH010000001.1:13101512-13114012 GCA_036785325.1 Urophycis tenuis
CTTCCAGGCCACGTACAGCATGAGCACCACGATGAGGAAGGAGAAGATGAGCGCCAAGGTGCCCGTCACCACCTTGTGCATCTGCATGCTGCTCTCCAGGTCGTCGAGGCCCTGAAGGCGCCCGTCACCGGCTCGCCGCCCTCGCCCCCGTAGGGGTGGAGCGTGACGGGCCCCGCCGGGCCGCCCCACCGGCCCCGTCCCCGGTGGAGGCGCGGGGCCCCGCCGTCGTGCCCTCCGCCGGCGGGTCCTCGCAGAGCTGGAACGCGTAAACGGCGTCCAGCACGTCCTCGCCCTGGGCGATGTCCGGGCTGGCGCACATGAGGGTGCTGTCCCGCTGGCCCTGGAAGGCGCTCAGCCAGGACGCCCAGGGCGCACACGTTCCGGTTGCACTCCCAGTCGTTGCCCGCCAAGGTGATACTATCCAGGGAGGCCCAGGAGTCCAGGATCCGCGGGTCCACGGCGCTCAGCCGGTTGGAGTCCAGCATGAGCACCTTGAGGTGGGGGGTGCTCTCGAACACGTGGGGCTCGATGTATTCGATCTCGTTTCCCGACAAATCAATCTTTTCTAGGTATTTCCAGGTCCAGTCCAGCGTGCTCACCATGATGGTGCGCGGTTGTTGTGCATGTACAAAGTACGCAGGGCGATCAGGCGGGGGAAGTGGGCCAGGTTGACTTTCACCAGCTCGTTGTGTTCCAGGTGCAGCTCTGTGAGCTTGAAGAGCCCGGCGAAGGAGTTCCGCGCCAGGCTCTGTAGCTGGTTGTATCCCCAGGTCGAGAAACTGCATGCTCCTGCAGTCCTGAAAGATCCGCACAGGCACATATTTCAGAGAGTTGTAGCGCAGATGCAAATTAGTGAGCTTCCTCAGGCCGTGGAACAGATCGGGCTCCAGGGCCTGCAGCCTGTTGTGGGATAGATCCAGGATGCGCAGGTTTGGGAGGGGCCTGAAGGTGGCGTTGGGCAGGCCCTCGATGCGATTGCTGCTCAGGTCCAGCTCCTTGACCCCGCCGCAGCCTGTCGAAGGCGCCCTCCTCCACCAGGTCGATGTTGTTGTGGTCCAGGTACAGCCAGGTGAGCTGCGACAGGCCGGCCAGGTGGCCCTCGCGCAGCTCCGTCAGGTTGTTCTCCCGCATGGACAGGCCCATGGCACTGCTCAGGTTGCGGGGGATGTCGGTGAGGTTGAGCCCCTCGCAGTACAGCAGCTTGCTGTCACAGCGACACAGCCTCGGACAGCCCCCCTCCGCCCGGGCCGCCGTCCGCAGGAGGAGGCCCAGTGAAACCAGTATCAACCCGGTGGGTTTCCTCAGTGGCCACTTTAGATACAGACCAATTAGGAGGAAATCCATCAGCATAAATATCCAAGTATGTTGCTGAGAAAATGTCCATTGAACCTCTCTGGATAGGATGGTGTCAAGTCTCACATCATAATGAATAGAATCGCTCTGGCAGAAAGAGCGGCGTTGGCTCTATCCCTTCCCCGTCCTTGTTGCCCCTATGTTGTTGTAGAAAAGGAGGTAAATGATCTCTCTCTCTCTCGCTCTCTCTCTCTCTCTCTCTCTCTCTGTCTCTCTCTCTCTCTCTCTCTCTCTCTCTCTCTCTCTCTCTCTCTCTCTCTCTCTGTGTGTTGCGCTTGTCTATCGACTCAGAGTAGCGTCCCTTCTGGAAAACAACAAGCCTGGCGGAGGACGGAGAGTCCCTGTTGTCATGTCAGATATCAGACGGCACGGGGCGGCACAGGGGAGTGGGGGGTGGGGGGGGCAGAATACGTCTTCATTGAAGTGATCTGTCATGGAAAAAGAGTCCTACTCACCCCTAACCAGAGGCGCACCACCTCCATTCAGCTCTCCCTTTGTGCCCCGCCGCTATTATGTGCGGGTGTAAAAAAGAGCCCAGTGTGGCACCGACGCCCCCCTCCCCCTCCCGCCACTGCTTTCAGCGGACACCAAGTCCTGGCAGGCGTACAATGTGTCAGTTCTCCTCCAGTGAAAGAGCCGGGGAGAGCAGCGAGGGCAGGAATCCGCGGAGGCGAGTCTGTCCGCGAGGTGCCGCGAGGTGCAGGTTCCCCTGGCGCGTCCGCATGCATGGGCTGCGTCCGCGCGGCTGCCGCTCCTCTGCAGTCCTCCGCTGCGCCGACCAAAAGGCAGAAGGCACCACCACAGAGAGAGAGAGAGAGAGAGAGAGAGAGAGAGACAGAGAGAGAGAGAGAGAGAGAGAGAGAGAGAGAGAGATGGGAGAGAGAGGGGGGGGAGAGAGGGGGGAAAAAATACCAAGAAGGACCCCCAAAAAAAACACCAACAGATCTGTCTTGCTCTCGCCACCATCCTCTGCCACCTCCTCTCGTCTCTTCCCCCTCACTAAAGTTTCGATGGCTCTGCCGAGCGGAATTCACGTGCGTCACCGCGGTAAATCACCAGACTTTTAAGGTTTAAATCCACTCAGGTGTGCCATCACTCTCTCCCACGACGCGCTCTCCTCCGCTGACAGACGGAGACGGGGAGCGCTGTGTGTGCGCTGAATATCTCTCAGCGGCGGTAGTCCTTATTCAGGCTCTCTCTCTCGCGCGCTCTGCAGGGCGTCGCAGGAAATCTCCCCGGCAGCATGTCAGAGCTCCGTGCTCCGGATCTCTCGCTCTCTCGCTCTCTCTCTCTCTCTCTCTCTCTGCGCTGCTCTGCCTGTTTCTCTGGCTGTCCAGCCAGCTGCGAGGGGGGCTGTCGATGGGGCTTTGGTGCGGGCCGTCGGGGGTGGGGCTGTGGATGTTGGGGCGGAGAGCGTCGGCGTTCGATTCCCAGCAGCAGACGAGTGATCTGCTAGAGCATGCACAAGCACCTTCTGCTCACTGAGCGTCGTAAGCCACTCACAATTCAGATCGCTCTCGCTCTCTCGCTCTTTTCCCCCCTCTCTCTCTCTCTTTCTCTCTCTCTCTTAATCTCTCTCGCTCGCTCCCCCCTCCCCTCTCCTTTTCTCTCCCCGCCCCGCTTCTCTCTCTCTCTCTCTCTCTCTCTCTCTCTCTCTCTCTCTCTCTCTCTCTCTCTCTCTCTCTCTCTGTCTCTCTCGCTCTCACTCTCTCTCTCTCTCTCTCTCTCTCTCTGTCTCTCTCTCTCTCTCTCTCATCCCTCCTCTTCTGCTGTGTTTTTCTCCGTGTCAGTGAGACATTTACATATCCAAAAGGGGCTGGGCTAAAACTAGGGCTTTAATGAAATCACAATTCAGACATCTCTCTCTCTCTCTCTCTCTCTCTCTCTCTCTCTCTCTCTCTCTCTCTCTCTCTCTCTCTCTCTCTCTCTCTCTCTCTCTCTCTCTCTCTCTCTCTCTCTCTCTCTCTCTCTCTCTCTGTGTATCTCTCTATCTCTATCTTTTATCCCTCTCAACCCCTCTTGCTTTTTTTTTTCTCTCCGTGCCTCCTAATCCCAATTTAACCACTCTGTTTGTACTCATGATAGATGCTGAGATAGATGGAGAGAGAGAGAGAGCTGATAGATGGAGATATGTATATATATATATATATATATATATATATATATATATAATGGGATTTTACATAGGGTTTTTAAATAAATATTATGATATTGAAAAGATTTTCATACCTTTTCATATATGTTTATTACTCTGCATGTGCACCATGTGTATTGTGTACAGATATAAATAGCCCATATGTTCAGACTATCTCTCCGCGGTGTGAAAGAGACCGTGGTTGGGGAAGTCAGGCCTGTATTCCAACATTCTGCGTTTAATCATGCGGCCCTCCAGCCTGGCGCTGCATATCACGGTCAATTAGTCGGCCGATGTTGGTGTTGAATACAGATCTAATCCGGCGCCCCCTGGCAAAGCTGCGGTTCTAGGGATATTCCGCCCTGTTATCCCCCTGTCATGACACAACTCCCAGCCCCCCCCCCCCCCCCCCCCCCCCACATCCTGCCCATTCATTTCCAAGGACAATGGGCTGTGACAACACCCTCCACGGTCTGCACACAGGAGCCCCTGGCCGCCACGCGTTCAGCCATGCCCACCTCCTTCACCCCTAAATCTCAGACCCTCTGTTCATCCATCTCGCCAGCATCAAGCCCCGTGTCCGCGCGGCGTGGAGAGAGCATTAATAATGGATACATGGGCCGACCTGCTGGCCCAGGGCCGTGTCACTGTCTTTTTTTTTTTTTTTGTGTTGCAGCGTTTGGATTAATGTTGCATCACTTTGGACAGGCAACCGCGTTTGGACGGTTTGGGTTGAACCTTTGATATGGCGAGGTCACGCATGAAGGAAGCACCACACATGCAACAGTATGCAAGGTCAAATTGCATTTAAGAGGCTGTGTTGTTGATTTCGTCCGAAAGGCTCCTGTTACTCGTTTTCAATACAATCATTCTTCGGATTTATGTTGTAGATTGTGTTGCACTGTCAAACCTGTATTTTATTCATTCATATGACTGTTGTATTTTACATGTATAAAATACTGTATGTAGATATATATATACACAGTATATATTGTGTGTGTTTTTGAAAATATTGTAATCTTTGAGGAGGGAAGTAGTTTTACTATACTATATATACGTTGTATACAAATTACTATATATCTTGCTTAGATTGACGTCTATAATTTCCATCTCCTCGGTCAGTTTTGCAAACAGAAAGGGATATCTAACCATAAAAAGGCAATATCCTTCAAAATTATGTTCTCATGTTACCGTGGCTATTCTCCCTGAGTCATAAAAACAGGAGTGCTTCATAAGCCAATCTCCTGATGCAGTGTAATGGCTTGACATGGCTGACAGGAGGTGAGAACATCCACCATGCCTCTCTTAACAGCTTCAAGACCCAGCACTCTCCTGCCATGGATACAGCACATGCTTCAAAAGCACATGTGTGTGCACAAACATGCAAACACTCACACTCACACACAGGCACAGTCACACGCTCACACATGCTCACACATGCAGACACGTATGTATATGCACGTGTGCACACACACACACACACACACACACACACACACAGACTGTCAGATGAATTCTTACAGGTAACTTACAAGCATTCTTAAAATGGGAAATTCACATTTGTTCTCCATCAAAAAGGCTAACGTTATAACATGACACAGTATCGATAAAGCATGCGTTAATTCAACGAAGCATCACCAAAAACACAGCGAAGGCATCTTGTGTTCTGCGTTTGCAGTACAAATTGTACCCTCTGTGGAAGGCAGGACAATACAATACATACTCATAGTGTCTGAAATAGCAGGCTGTCCGTCTCATCAAACCATCTTCCCTGGTATCACAGCCCCGGCGGCCCACCCAGTCATCTTCCCCCAGGGCACCATGTGATCATGGATCCAGAGAACATTCACTTTTCTCTCGCTGTGTCACACACCCCGCCTGCTGCTGGCTGTGGAGTGTGGCGTTGGGGGGGCGGGGGGGGGGGGGGGGGGCAACCAAACCTGATTGCGCTGTGTTTAGCCGTCATTATTGAAGATAATTATTCATTGTTTTTTGTTGCTGTTTTTGTCATGGTGAAAACATTGTTGGTATTTATTTTCTTAAGTGTTTGGCGGCTTGACAAAATATTTAAATTGACTTGTGTGTGTGTGTGTCTGTGTGTGTGTGTGTGCCTTCCAGATTATAATGTCACTCTACCATTATAAACGGATCTCGAAAATATGAGATAATAATATCTCATATTAGTAATTTTGCACTAGAGTCGACCTCCACTCCGCATCCCAAATCCCAGCCAAGCAGTTTCAAAGTGATGTCTGCGGTGCATCAGTAATTCTTCTTCTTCTTCTTCTTCTTCTTCTTCTTCTTCTTCTTCTTCTTCTTCTTCTTCTTCATCTCCAATACAAGCCACACACTTTTTGAGCTGGGAACACTGTAAACAGTTATCATTCCGCTGTGTTCTGGTGGCTCCATCTATAAGAGACCTTCCACACCCTCGTGGTCAGGCCTGGTCATTCTCCTCGCAAGCATCGATCCAGAGTGCACCCGATGCTGAACTGCTCTTCTCTGCTCTTCTGGATCTGATCAGTTTGTGTAATGTTTAAACATAGGGGCTGGGTGGGTTAACCTCTCACAGTGTGAGTGGGGAGCATCGCTCCGCGCCCGTGTGTGGGTAGCCCAGCGTTGCGGGAAGATGTGAGACGCAGCTCGTCACAATCAGCATACTGCAGCCGGGGCGCCCACTCCCAGAGCAGAGCCCGCGGGGCGGCTGGGACACAGCGGCGGCGAAGAGGTCCCCGTTAGACCTGCACACCACCACAGTACCCCCCCCCCCCCGCTGTCCTTGTGTGGCCTCACACCAGCCTGCTCACAACAACGCCACAGCAGTGACGGGCATCCCGGATGTACATACTACACAGAATACGCACAATAGAGACGTTCTATACCCTCTCATGAATGGCTGTTAGAATGTAGTTGTAGTGTAATAAAGCTGGAGTGAATACAACGTAGACTTGTGTGTGGACGTGCAACAGTTCCTTGACACTGGATGTGATGGTACTGACACGCGGGTCAGCCCGGTGTGGTGTTTGACAGGGCGATGGTGTGACCACACAGCAGCTCACTGTGGTACAGACCAGCCATTACTGTCAGGGATATCCGAACAAGGAGGCTGGGGATCTGTGATGTTTGCCTTTAATGTCCCCTGCTTCCCAGCAAAGAGGGGATGGCAATCAGGGGCAGAAGCTTTCAGCCCATCACTTTTAACAGCTTTAAAGGGGCCTGGCTCTTAGCACGGCCTCGTCTGCTTGGTGGTACTTGCACACTTGGTGGTACACGCACACTTGTTAGCACACACAAGCCTTAACCTGCCACACAGGTTAAGGCACACACACACATGCACACACACACATGCACGCATGCACAAGCACACGCACACAAACACATGCACAAAAACACACACAAACACAAACCACACACACACACACACACACACACACACACACACACACACATGCACACTCACAAGCACACACATAATGGCTGTAGTGAGGCTTTCGTGTAAATGGCAAATATCAAATCCACTTCTTGGATATGATATCAGCACCAGCATCGTTTGGAGTTAAGTTGCAGAGCAACCAACAGGCTAAACACAAATATTAGCCTTTCATTTCTGTTTCAGTGTGGCTTTGAAGATGGCTGTTCTCCACTGACAGACCATGAAATGGCCCACAGATGGTTTCCAGTTCAAAACGTTGGAACAGCAGGCCTGGCTAATGGTCCTCCTGGTGCTGCATGCCAGTAACCTTGGTAGTATTAGTAGTCTTAGTAGTGCTATTAGTAGCAATATTCCCAGTAATAGTAGTAAAAGTAGCAGTATTAGTAGTAATAGTAGCAGTATTAGTAGTAATAGTAGCAGTATTAGTAGTAATAATAGCAGTATTAGTAGTAACAGTAGCAGTATTAGTAGTAATAGTAGCAGTTATATTAATAGTAATGGTAGTAGTGGAACTGCTGCTCCGAGGGCCCCTTGCTCTGGACTCAGGGGACTCCTGGGCCCCTGGTGGGCCCAGCCAGCCTCTCTGAAAGTCGTCTGCCTGCTGGTTGTTCAGAAGAGGCACATTAGCTGTGTTTAACACAGCACTCTCTTAAACACAAAGGCCGTTGGAATCACTTTTTAAAAACCATTACAATCACAATCATTCAACGACAACAAGCTATCGCGTGATGAGGCCAAGTGTTAGAAAGAGCTTACAGCACGGGGCGAGTGATCCGGGGTGGTGTGGCCAGGAGGCATGTGGTCTGGAGGGGGAGCGCCTGCAGGTTTCCTCAGCGTCTGGAGGAAGCCAGCAACCCGCGTGCTGCCCTACTTCCTCCGCCTTTGTTCTACCAGCACAGCCCACTGAGAGGTAAACAGGTAATGACTGTCTCCACAGTCAGAGCTGCCCCTCCATTTGGCCAGACTTGTAAAAAACAACGACAGCCAGCCAACAGTGTGTTGGCTTGCTGCTCCACACTCGCGCACAGCACGCACGCACGCACGCACGCACACACACACACACACACACACACACACACACACACACACACACACACACACACACACACAAGCACACACACACACACACATACTCATACACTCTCTCACACACACACACACATAATCATACACTCTCACCCACACACACACACATACTCATACACTCTCACACACACACACACACACACTCACCTCGAGGTCCCACCATTTGGAGGCCCAGCAGGGGGTGCCGGGGAGGGGGGTGTTGATGAAGAGGCTGTATACCAACACGTGGATGGCAGCCTTGTAGCTCTCCACGGGGGGGGGGGGGGGGGAGGAGGAGGAGAGTGGAGATGTGCTCTGGATGCTCCCATACCCTGCAGGTGTCCCAGCGGACACCTGCAGGGCACACACACGCACACACACACACACACACACACACACACACACACACACACACAACACAACACATGATGTGTATGTGCATACTGTATATATAATATATATATATATATATATATATATATATATATATATATATATATATATATATATACAGTATGCACATACACAACATCACCCACACACACAAACAGATGGACATGACACACTCACACACACGCTTTTGGATTGGTTTGGTGCATCAGTCGGGGTCAGCATCTGGTGTTGTGAAAATGTAAACCCTCTGAAAACTCCGGCCCTATACCTTTCCCCTCGGCATCCTCACCACACGAAGGCCCTGCAGAGGTCCGCATTACACGGGGGTGCGTTGAAGTCAACTATTTGCTTTGCACAAGTGTCGTCTGTTCTTCAGAGGTGGTGAGAACGGGCTCCTGTGGATGTCCACGCTGGCCCGCGCACCGTGGGCTCACCCACACCGCAGAGCGGTTTGTCTCTGAGCCGCCGTGCAGCATCGTCTCGTGGGCGAGAGAGAGAGCGCGCGGGCGAGCGGAGGATTGCGCTACACTGCAAGCATTCACCCAGGCGTCGGGTGCCTTTTCTTACCCCGTGTCTTCACGTTTCTATATTCTACTTATCTCTCTCTCTCTCTCTCTCTGTCTCTTTCGCTCTCTCTCAAGCAACACTCAGTCATCACTCCCTATTGTGCATGCTGCGGACTAATATGTACAACTTTTTGGATAGGAAGTTCATTTTCATATTTCGTCCTCCATGTTTTCTGTATAACTTTCCGGTATTTTTGTTGTGTAATCATGTACACAATGAGAGCTGTTTAGAGGTTTGACACACGGGCAAAAAACAAGACTCCCCGGCACAACTTGTTTTTTTTTCTGAGCGTGTTTTGCGCCAGAGCCTTGCAACAGAACCGCGATGAGCTGCGCCCGTCCCTCTGAATAGGACCAGCGGTCCCAGTCCTGGTTCCACTCAGGGAGAACATCTGCGTGCCCCCCCCCCCCCCCCCCCAAGGCCGTGCACGCACTCGGTGGTCTCTTGTTGTAAGGGTGCGTGAGGACGGCCGCTGTTTTTCAAAGAGGGCAGGGAAAACACGTAGCTAAACAACGCACTCTTAGAGGCTGCGGGGAGCACGCGACAGCACCAACTCGCCTGTCGCCATGGGCAACTGTTTTTAAAGCCTGTTTTGTGTTGAGTGTGTACTTGAATAAGCACCTTTTTAATGCTGAAATGGAAAAAATCAATACAGCGTACACACAGCGCGGGGCCTCTCTCCCAGCGACGGGGGGGCTTGTTTCCCCAAGATGACCACTGTCAGTCAACCCCCGGCCAGTCAGAATGCTCTCGGGATGCACTCGCTCCATTCAAAGTGTTTCAGTCTGGATAATTGCATTACATGTTTTCACTAAGACCCCTGAAACCATATCCCGGTAAATACAGTATGATCAAAATGAATCTGGGAACGTGGTATTCCTCATGGTCTGTAATGTCCGCCGAGGGACCCTGAAGTGGAAGGCTCTCTTCCCGCGGCGTCAGCGTTGATGTGTCCACCCACAGATGGACTGGGACCGACGGCGGCCTGCCCGTTTGTACCGCTCGGACCGGCGGGTGCGCTCCGCGGTCTTGAGCTCGGCGTCCCGAGGAAAGGAACGCGTTAACGCGCCGAGCGGCGCGTTCCCGTTTGCATTCTCCCGAGTGCTTTGTCCTGTCCGCCCCTAGGAGGTTGCGTACTGTACCAGAAAAAAAAAAAAAAACATCTCCTACTCTAGTTGTAGTAGCCTTGTGGACAAACCGAGGTACCAAAAGATTGAGCCATCGAACAGCGGTTTGTAAGGAGCCCTCATCTCCTTGTTGCCATCCACCATCCTCGCCACAGTCGGGATGAACAGGACGCTACGCTCTGGCCTTGTTTACACCAGCGCTTTGAATCACTCTCCAAATACCAATTGAAAGCCTCCAAATACCAATTGAAAGTGGCTGTGGGACCGGCGATGTGATGAGATTCTTTGTCTGAACGGGCGGGGAATGGTCGCACAACAGATTTGGACAACCGCTGTAAAGACCTCCTCCAGAGGGGGAGGTCCAACATGAACCAGAACCAACGTCAATAGAACCAACGTGACTTTTTACTACTACTACTACAGGTAGTGCAGGTGATGGCGTGCAGGTCACGTTGGTTCTATTGACAGAAGTAACAGGGGGAGGGGGAGAGGGATCTTTTAGGAGTGATGATATTACTGCGCCAACGTCGAAGTGCTCCCAGGTGTTATTTCACCATACATTATAGTTATCCTTTTTATCTGCTGAGAAAGTTGCCATGTGTCATTTTGTGTAACCATACTTGGGGTCGTATAACTACTCATGTAACCGTATTTAAATAGGGAAAACGTGGAAGTGCTTGGTCGCTTCCAACTTCACCCCTGTTTGGATCCTAAGGAATCTACTGCGCCAAGCTACACGCTAGCAAAGTAGCGCTGCACGCCAGAGCGATCAAGTGCATGCACGAAAGTGAGAGAGGTATGTATCAACTCATCTAAGATCAGGGAAGAACGTAGTTCAGTATGGACAAACGGTGGCGTTTTCCTTTAAGAGCCCAGGACTCCTAGACCTTGCCGTTTTACATCTGAAACGTGTAGGAGCCCCCAGGGCCTGCGCCCCAGCAGGCGGAGACGCTGGTGTGCGTGTGGTGCCTTTTGTGTAAACAGATGGGTCTGTAATCTAGACACAATCGAGATCCAAAGCCGGGTGTACAGTCTCGATGTATCCCGTGTAGACAGGGCCCCATGTGTTGTAACTGGCTTTAAATCAGCCATTTTGCACATAATCCATTGCTACGTTCTCTTAACAAAGGCATTTGGATGTTCCCATGGAGGACGCTTCATGCTTCAAGGAGAAAGGCTTGTGAATGTGTTTCCATAGTGGACGACATCATCCGACGCTAAAATAAACCACAAACCGAGAGAAGGGGTTCAGCTATGCTGCAGATCACAGGATCCCCCGCTAACTACCTTTCTCGGGGGACACCAAGAGCACACAGAAACAATGAGCTGGTAATAATGGAACGCGTGCATGGAAACCATTCATCTCACCTAAACATTCAGAGAAAGATACAGCTCTCTCCCTGTCAGCAGACAATATGCAGCGCATTTATTTCCTCCCACGATCAACAGACATTTTAGAATTTAACGTGAATTTCATTTATTTATTTCCGCTTGCCTGTGGACACAAAGCCTGCACTCTTAAATATATGATATATGATATATGATATATATTTTATATTATATATTATTATATATTATTATTTATTATATATATATATATATATATATATATATATACCCTGTGTCAGCGTGTCCGTTGTCCCCGTCCCTGGCCGGCAGCCGCTGTGTTCCCCTGATCCACCTCCGTGGCATGTTAGCTCGCGGCGTGACCAGCTATCCTCTGGTATTACGCTTGCTCGTTCCTCACCGCTAATAGCAGACTCCTGATAGCGTGGGGCTCTGGCGGGGCGGCTGACGGACAAAGCCCACATGAAAAGATGATAGTGCGGGGAAGTAATCTTCTCGCCCAGCTCGGGCCCGGCGCCGAGCGCACTTTGATGTCGCGCGGCGGGGATCATTACAGCGCTGGGACCACGGCGGCTCCTGGTGGCGGCCTGCAGCTGCAGCGCTCTGTGATGATTGTGTAAATAGTTGATAGTCTCTCCGGTGGACCCGGGCTGCAGGTGTGTGAGGTGTTACCACAGTGGCCTTGGATCCTCGCTGCGTAGTTTAGCATCGGTCTGATTCCTCCCCAAAAGGACCTGATTGCAGATCAGAGGAACGTCCTCCGCTGAGGGTCACAACGACTGTGTCGTGCTAAAGTGTAAACTTTGATCAGCCGGAGCCTTATTTGCAAACCGATCACCGTGCGGTCAGGTTCCCCCCCCCCCCCCCCCAGTGCCCTCCACTCGCTCGGATGGGACAGCAAGCGCTCATTCAGTTAAATGAGCTGCCATCTTGACACACTGTGACACGGTGACACCGTGAGAAGTCAAGGGACCCAATGTAGCCCTCTGGTTGGAAATGGTGACGTCTAGGTATTGGGTTTCAGATAATGAAATGAAAGTGTCAGGCTAGCAAAGAGAATAGGTTTGAGATTTTAGGTTAG
>JAXIVH010000001.1:13119012-13159012 GCA_036785325.1 Urophycis tenuis
TGACTTAGTGCTGCAAACAGTACATTGGACAGCAACCACAACCAGGCACCCCCCCCCCCCCCCCCCCCCCCCCCCCCCCGTCGCTCTCGCTCTGTCGCTCTCTCACTCTCTCTCTGGCTCTCTCTGGCCTCTCTCTCTCTCTCTCTCTCTCTCTCTCTCTCTCTCTCTCTCTCTCTCTCTCTCTCTCTCTCTATCTCTCTCTCTCTATCTCTCTCTCTCTCTCTCTCTCTCTCTCTCTCTCTCTCTCTCTCTCTCTCTGTTTGTCTATGGCTCTCCCTACAGTATGCTCACATGCGTGGTCTGTGTTTGGTTCCTGGGCTCTGGGGCTAACGCCATGCCAGGATGTTGTCTCGCTTCGCTGGCCCCTCCAGGGCGCCTCTGCGCTCCACCATGGATCACAGCGAGGATGGAGGCATCCATGTGCACTGCTCCAAACACAGAGTGCTTATTGTTTAATAGAACAAATAATACATCAGAGAAATAATCATCACAACAGAGGGGGGAGGAGAGGTCCCCCCCCGAGGCCGTGTTTTCATGAAATCCATACTCGCAAGTAATTAAAGTTTAGAGAAAAGGCTGTATTTCACTGGTGACTTTGAAGCACATGCACATGATTAAAACGGGTACTGTGCAGAGTGGATAAAGGCAAGGTCAGGTTCAGAACCGGCCGCGCGGTTCTGGCTGATGAGCCAGTGTTGGGTCCATCCCCTCCGGCTGGGCCCAGCGTGTTCCATATTTATTATTAATATGTTTAATCTCCCTCCCTCAGGACTTGCGCGCTCTCGTAACATCAACTGGTCTTATGATTCCAGGAAGTAGGAATCAGTAGGCCGGGTGGTTTTTGGTTTTATGAGCTCTATTTATTTCTCTTTGTAAACACGAGGTCTCCACAGTGTTATCGTTAGGGCACTTTGTATTCTGGCTGTTGGCATGCCATAATCCAATGTCTCCCCGGCCCCTAAATAACATATTTGCATGAGGGTCTCCAGGCAGCACTGTGACTAATGTTGTCATATCCTGTGTGTGTGTGTGTGTGTGTGTGTGTGTGTGTGTGTGTGTGTGTGTGTGTGTGTGTGTGTGTGTGTGTGTGTGTGTGCATGTGTGCGTGCGGGCATGTGTGCGTGTGTGTGTGTGTGTGTATTGCATTCACGTGTTTGGGGCGTAATTGTGAGAGTGCATGCTCTGTGTGAAAAGCTTCTTCTTCTCATGCTTTTTCTGTCTCTCCTTGAGCAAAAGCTAACAGCGGACGGCTGGGAGAAATCTCTTCCAAGAGGTTCCTGTTCACATGACTCTGAGAACAAGCTCAGTCCTCTCTCAAACACTCTTAGCGCGAGTTCTCCACCGCGCTGACAAGCTAGCTTGCCAGCAGTGCTTTGCTGTGTTGACAAGCTAGCTAGCCAGCAGTGCTTCGCTGTGCTGACAAGCTAGCTAGCTGGCAGTGCTCCGCTGACAACCGCGGTGCGCATTCCGCCTGTCTGATTACGGCTCTTGTAGCTTGTTAAAATCCATTCCTATGGATATGCTCTCTCACCGTTAATGCTTACATTGCTTAATTGCTGTCATGTGGCGGGGGCTGACTGACTGCGCCATGCGAGGCCAGGAGACAAACGACTTAATCCTAATGCTTAACATCTATATGGTTGAAAATCCATGCTATATGGGCCCTGACCAAGGAACAACGCGGCAATATGTTACACAGAATGGGTATCATATCTGCTTTTATGGCCAACAGGCACTTTTCATGAATCGACTCTCCCAAGTCAGGTGACCTTGACTAAGTATGTACACAGCAGAATCCCCCGCGGGCCCAACAGCATGCCTGTCCCGGTCCAGCCAGTAATCTGTGTCTCTGCCCCGGTGTGTCGGATCCAAAACAAGTGCCAAAAGAGCTACAAAAAAACACACACTGTTTATCCACCGTATATCTTGTCAGCCGGCACCTTAAATTCAATGAGGAATGGCTTTTTGATCGCACCTCTCCTGCTTCCGTAATAAAGCATGTTGCAGGTAAAGTGAAAGAGGCTAACAGGATATTAGCACGGGAAATAGGCCCGGGTACAACATGATTGGATTCTGGGATGTGACGAGTCCAGTCAGCTGGCTGTGTGTTTGCAGTGCTACATGCTTTACATGGGATGGAGGTGGAATAAAACATAGGACGATATTCCCTCTGAAGAGGAAATCGAAAAATATAACAATGTGCCGGAAAATAACCGACACGTGTTGTTGTTGACAGGCGAACCAGTGTGGGGGGGGGGGGCGAGGGTGAGAATGTTGGATAGAGAAATGTTTTAAAGATCAGCCATTAGAACAGCCATTGTGGGCCAGAACAACCCATCAGGATCACAAAAATGTGCTATTTGTTTGCAGCCGTTTTGGTTCCATGTTTGCTTCCAGGTCTCCTGCCTCTTCTTAGAGCAGCTTTGAGACTCCTGCTGGAAACCCTCATTCTGGAGACAACTCAACTCACTAACCTCATCGTCTGTCAAGTCAAAGGTTGCGTCTAGAGTTCAGAGGTCTGCGTATCAATAAAGATGACACCCGCTAGTATTATTGGAGATGATTTGGCTCCATGACTGTCCAGTTGGTCCATTATGGGCAGCCGCGGTGCAGAGGCACAGTTTGGGTCTTTGCATGAGTCAGCACACGTTCAACGTCTGCCTGCTGTAACCTGGTCTGTGTTAAAGCTGTCTCCGTCTGAATTATGCAGCTGTGACTTTAAGGCCATGTGATCGCACACGCAGGGGGACTCATTTCTACAATTGTTATATATTTTTTAATGCAGATCTACATGATCCACTTAAATGACCCAAATGGATTAAAAACTGCACATTTTGCAGAAAGGTGACACGTTTGCAGGCCTGATACAGTCTGGAATAGGTTCACTTTTTATTCACCTTCCATCTCCAGGAGGCACTCTTAGTGGAGCGTGTTTACAGAGAATGGAGGTGTTCCATCTCTGTCTAGTAAAACTTATTTCTTACTCATTCTCAAAGGGATTAAAAGCATCCTTTATTTCTGATACTGAAGTGTAGAATCGAAGATAGTCTGATAATGACTCCTTGTGGACAGGTTGGAGCATCTGTAAAAAAAAAATTATCAATCAATGTATGTAGCTTCAATGAAGTGCCCCTAATGGTAGTTTGAGTATGTTAAGTGAAGCGAGGAACCTTATTTAGTGCATGCCATTGTGTTGACAAATCGTTTCCCTGGTCCCACTTGTCTTGGCTGGTCTGAACCAGACCACCGGAAGTCTCCAGCACGGCGCCGTTTCTCAGGTCCATTTGCTTCTGTCTGATCACGCTTATGATTGGTGGAAGGTGGTTGCGCCAGATTTGGCGAAAACGTTGTTGTTTAACATCGTCCAGAGCATTGTGTCGTAACCTAGCAACAGTTGTGTGCGTTGACTGTCCCACAAGTCAGTATCGCCGCGTGTCACAATATTACAAAAACAAACAGATATGTTCTCAGTAAAAACTAAAATAGTTATTTGGCTAATTTGTTTTCCAAATGTTTATTATTATTTATTTTTTTTCTGTTTCATGGCGATCGATAATTGCATGTGCGCTTGCACGCGCCCTGCCACAGCGGGACATATGCAGAGCTCTCTGGCAGAGTTTCCACTGGAACACAATACAAAATGGCCTGATGGAAATCTACTCAAGAGGCCGACACTGTCGTGGTTGTGTTTTGTGCTGTTAATTTAGGCGGCCAGCTACGCACACAGCACCTCCTACGTGGACAAGCCATGAGGGTGAAACCAGCTCATTAAGGTTCATGTTCGCCACAACTGTTTGAAATAAGGCTGAAATAACCTGGCTAGGATAATATAGGGATTAGGACTAATCACGTCGCTGTGGTCCCTTCATCTTCATTAAGGTTGCATGATTGATGACATGTATAAATACTCTGTAGTAGTTGATATAAAAGGGTTTTGCTAGAGCCAGGCTGTGGTGAAGTGTTGTTTTAAAATCCTAATGATATATAATACTCACCGTAGCACTTGGAGACAACGAACCCTGCCTTTAATGGATGTAGTACTCATGATATGCATCATCATGAACATTCACTTCTTTCCCCGGCTTATCAAGCCAACTGCCATAAACGGCCGCTAAGTGCGTTTAAGCGGCAAGCATACCTCTCTCACAAGTGTCTGCTCATGTTACACACACCTCTCATGCAGCAACTCTTCACTTCACCCAATTAGCATGGTGCAAGCATGTGGCTCTTGTGCAGTTTATGCCACAGCAGGTGCCAGTGGAGTAAACAAGGTGCTTAGCACTAAAGCTAAGTGTGAGGGCTGGGTTAAGATGTGGATCTATGAGCCACTGCAGGTCACGTGGTGTGGGAGGAAGAGGTGGAGAGAGGAGGAGAGGGAGAAGAGGGGAAGGGGAGGGTTGTAAGGGGAGGAGGAGGGTGAGAGAAGGGGGGGAGGAGGAGGAGGCAATGAAGCAAAGCCTTAATTATTTCTTAACAAGCAGGAGTCATTGTGCCAACGTGTCCTCTGCTCTTTTAGGGAACGGCGTTGCCAGCACGGAGACACTGAGTTGTGTAACAATTACCCACGCTTGCTGTAGAAACGCTCGGTGCTTGGTTCTGCTGCTCTGTGGGTCTGCTCTCAGCTGAAGCACATTAAGGTAGATGTGGCTGTGGTTCCTTATCAGGCGCTCCAGTGTGGGACTCCCTCGGGTGCTGAGAACACCCGATCCCCCGCCGACCTACTGGCGAGGGAGCCAGGTCCTTGTGCAATCAAACATTTATCGATCATACAAGGAAGTGGCCTTTGTGTTTAAAGGCAGTAGAAATTAGTTTGTGTGTTTTGTTGTTTTGTTTTTTTGTATTTGTTGTTCCGCGTAATTGTTGAAATGTTCACGGTGCACGAGACAATTGGACCCTCGGATCCTCAGGGCAAGCACTCTTCTGATTGGTTGGTTTGGATGTACATCACCGATCGCCACGGTAGTGTGAATGTGTAACGATCACAACGCTGTAAATAAACACGGTGAGAAACGCCGGGTTTGACCTCGTCGCCTTTGCGTGTTGTCCGTATTCTTCAGCAACGCGTGTCTTTAATCGCAGAGCGGCGGCGGCGCGGCCGTCGATACTCCTCTCCTGTCCAGAGGCGTGGCGCCGTGGCCGCCCCGCCTGGCCCCCGGAGCCTCGGCGGCGTGAACGCTGTCGCTGCGTTCCTGCGTTCCTCGTCCGTCCTCTCCCTCTGCTTCAGAGCGCGTGTCACAAACCCACCCGCCTCCAAAGCGCTCCACCAGAACAGGGAGCCGCTCCGTCTCGTCTTTTGGCGTGTCAGGAGGTGCCGAGCCGAGCAGCGTGTAACCGTTTCCCTCCTCTGCCGCAGACCGGACGCAAGGAGAAGGGCGACCCGCTGAACTCCGCCATCGACAAGATGACCAAGAAGACGCGGGACCCTCCGTCGCCAGGTGAGTGCGCGTGACCCCCCCTCCCCCTGTTGTGTCCGGCCCTCCAGGCTATTGATTGCTGCTCTGCTCAGCGTTCTAGCCAGCGGAGCGATGGTTGTGTTGTTTATTTTGAAAGTATGACACGTAACATTGACAGAGCAACAAATTAAAACCGACCAATATCTAGCATTATCCCAGTTGTTTCCAACCATGTGTAAACCCAGAGAAGCAGTCCCTTATTTGGTCACATGTCAATGTGACCTTGAACCATAACATCTGGGAAGCACACGAAGCAATGATCCAGTAGAGACCTGATTCACCGATAAGATATTTTCGATATCAGTGCAGCTCACTAGGACGTGCGACGTTGGGTGGAGCTGCGTGCAACACATGCATCTTCTCTCTGTCTCTCTCTCTCTCTCTCTCTCTCTCTCTCTCTCACGAACACGGACCTTCTGTGAGCAGCTCATAAAGTCATTTTTAATGTGATTGTTTTGACCATGTACAACAGCACTGGGCTACTCCGGGATTGAATTCCCCCACATAGGATTATCTACAGCCATTTGAGTAATCGGCTCAGTTATCAAGTTAATATTATGATACTTTGGCAGTTTCATTAAAAAGAAATGGCATAGCGTGACTAAAACGTACAAATGACACATTATACCGTTCAATGGGAGCACAAGTCTTCAATGGTAACAGAATACTATGTGATTCTCTTACACCTTGAAAGTATATTTCAGTATAATTACAGAAAGAGTTGATAGATGATAGAAATAAACTATTGTGATGCAAATATATTACAAGCAAACACATACTGTATCCTTGAAGCGTCCGCTTAGCATTTAAATAACGGTTCAATATTGAACGCATCAACATCACGTCGTATCCTTAACATAAATAACCACTTCCTACGGCCGAGCGGACACAGCGCTATGGTTACATGAATACAGATCAAAAGTAGCCCCCATCAATTCATGTGACGGCAGCTTGTCTCCAGACCAGCCTCTCTGGTGAAGCTCGGGGCGGGGGGGGGGGGGGGGGGGAGCCCTTGGCTGGCAGGACCCTCTCTCTCTCTCCCCACACACAGCAGCACACGGCAGCCTGCACCCCCACCACCACCACCACCACCACCACCAAAGAGCGGGGGGACAATCATTTCCGGATGGGAGGGCAGGACCGGCGCGTCCCGCCGGGCCCCCGGCAGCCCCTCTGACAGCAGGCCGGGTGGGCCCGGGGGAGACGGGCCGGAGGCAGCCGGCGCTGGGATCTTGTAATCATGTCCACCGCTTAGGAGTTCGGGGGTGTGTCTGTGTGTGTGTGCAGGGGTGGGGGGGGGGTGGGGTACCGCCTTCCTACTCCACACACTGAGATAGAGAGTCTATTGTCTGCGAACCCACAACGACCCCCCCCCCCCCCCCTCCCATATCTCCATATCTGCGCCTCGCCGCCGTGACTGTGGCTCGGCGAGGCGGTGCACCGGGGCGACAGCAGGAAACAATGGAGACGGGATGCAAGACTGCATGGCTCTGATGACGTCACAGCCAAAGGCCTTCGTCTTTGTTGTCCTCTTGTTGTTGTCGTTGTGGTGGTTGTTGTTGTGGTTGTTGTTTGTTGTTGTTGTGGAGCACACAGAAGGTACAGCGCACAGCACAAGCCCAGCTCCAGGCAAGCACTGCGTCCACAGGGGTAAAATCAATTCTCCATGCGCCCTGACTCATACACAACAGAACAATGGAAGCCCTGCTCAGTGATACCAAATGAAGGGAACCAAAATATGACTGCACTGGAAAATGGGGTGCGTGCAAAAAGTTGAACTGACAGAAATTAAATGAATAAACTGGGGGAGGGTGGGGGGGCGGAATGCAAATCCACGACCAGGGCAGAAACCCATAAACAAAGACGATAAGAAAGAGGGGGGAAAAAGAGGATTTAGCAGTCACGAGAGCAGGGAACTTTTAATCTTTCCACGACATTTATTTCATTATTCATGGCGGTGTTGCGACGGGGAAGCTGTTTATGACATGAACCTCTTGGCTCCTCGGAATCAGTAAAGTGGTTTAAAGGAAATGAAAACCCGTTGATAGTCTTGATTTACTCGTGTAAGTCAGCCACAGACCTGCTCCTCCAGTAATATGTAGCCCTGCATTACACCCACGGCCAGGCTGCCGTTCACTGTGCACTTAGTGTGTCTCGGTGCGGAGGCTGAGCCTGACACCTGCAGCTCACCAGGACCCTGCGGATCAGCAGCAAATATGCTCTGTTGTTGTCTTTTGTACCAACAGAATGTAAGTGTTTACTCACAAATTCATATTTTCTTATTCAGGGATCATTACATATTTGAATACTAATGATGCTATAATCATGGTGTTGATTTATTCTTTTTTAAATAATTATGATATTGACATGGTAAATAATAAACAGCAGTCAGTTAATGGTGTATACAATTCAACATTAAGGGATATTCATTCCGAGTTACGGAATGAAAAGTGAAAGCATATATAACTGGCAGCAGATCTAGAATGAACGAATAACAGCACTTAAGACTTTACCTGGCAGCCGCCGTTGTTAAACGAGCCTCCGGAGGCCCACTGTTTACCTCATTCGTACCTCTGCAGTGAAGCACCAGAGATGCCTCTTGTGTACGTGTAGACGGACGCATCTTTACTTAAAGGGTGACTGATATCACGATGGGGCAGGTGCCAACAGAAATACACCCTTAAAAGCACACGATTGAAATGGACCGAACCAGAGGAAACAGGTTGGAACCACGCTGGAATGGACCGAGGCAAGCCGCCCTCGTGAGGATGCACAGAATAGGATCTCAATAGGGGAGGAAATCGATGCGGTTCAAAAATGTGTTTTATTACTTCCATAGTATGTCACATATGAAGTGTGTTTAGAGGCTCCCTGTAATTAGCTTTCCCCTTGTCGCCGAGCCAATACATTAGCTGGAGATGAGCCATGTGCTTGTCATCCTGTCCTTAATGAATGCATCTGTCAAGGCCTCTCTCTGGGCTGCTGTCTGGCTGATGGCTGATTCCTCAAACCCCTCTTAGCACATCAATTTCCCCTTAAATAGTTTTTTTTAGGGACATTAAAATCTTCACCATTTACACCATTACTTTGTTGATGAGGACAGCTGTTTTCATTTGTATTTTTTGAGGGGAGGGGGGGCGATGTCGTCGTAGCAACAGCTGTCATAAAGCCCTCAGCCTTTGTAAATGCTGCAATCCGATTGGTGTATACATTAAATATGAATAACCCATCATAATGGCCACGTTCAGTTGTTTATACCTGTAGGCGACGCTGCCTGCATATGCTATTCGCTTGCCTGCTAATGAGTCACAGAGCACTCCTCTGAGAGGAGGTTGGTTCAGAGGGCCGACCCCGACACAGACCCCCCTGCCGCTGCCCCCCCCCCCCCCCCCCCCACCCTGGATGTGACGGCACCACTCTGACCGCAGTACCACAGGACGCCAGGTCCGCCTGCCTCTGATTGGCAGTCGATTGAATACTCCTGGTCTGAATAGTCCCCGCACAATGTGCTCTAAAGGTTGCACGTGGCCCCTGTGGCTCTCTGGATCAGTCATCTGTCTGGAGGGCCACCAAAGACCAAGGACTGCCTTTTTGCCCTCACTTCTTCATTCATTATCGTCCTCGCCTCGGCCTTCCCTGGTACTCCAGCTGAGGTTGTGAGGGGGGAGGGGGGGGGCTTGTGAGTCACGATGTTTGATTTTGTGATTTTCTTAGAAAAGGAATGTTGTTATTCTCATTCCCTTAACCCCTCTTGGTGCGTCACTTCAGTGGCACAGGGTCAAACGATGCACAGCTTGCGATTAGCTAGTCCTCCCTGTGTGAGTTTAGGCCTTGAGATGATTCACACTGAAGTGCCGCCTGCCGCTACAGCAAACCAAAGAGTAAAGGCGCCAACATTTACATTTCAATACGGTTCCCTCTCTCCATCCGGGACGATGCCCTGCGTTGGAGCCATGTCAGAATGTAGCCTGACAAGGTGTCAGCCAGGTACTTTATTATAACCCTCAATGGCACATCAAGCCCTTGTGAATGTCTCCCCACCCCCTCCACTGTTATTGATGCTGACGCTAACCTCCGGCTCATCCCCCCCCAGGGAAGGAGAGAGAGAGAGAGAGAGAGAGAGAGAGAGAGAGAGAGAGAAGAGAGAGAGAGAGAGAGAGAGAGAGAGAGAGAGAGAGAGAGAGAGAGAGAGAGAGAGAGAGAGAGAGAGAGAGAGAGAGAGGAGAGAGAGAGAGAGAGAGAGAGTGTGTGTGTGTGTGTGTGTGTGTGTGTGTGTGTGTGTGTGTGTGTGTGTGTGTGTGTGTGTGTGTGTGTGTGTGTGTGTGTGTGTGTGTGTGTGTGCGCTCCACTGCAGGGAGTTCTCTGTCTGGTGTAATCCACCCCATCCTCTCTCAGCTGTGTCTCCACAGAGGGTAGCATTTCTACCAGGCGATGCCCATGATATACGGGGGGATTATGAGCAGACATAATGAGCGCAGCGCCGCGCACTGTGGCTGCATCGACACGTGTCCCACAAGACATCTATGGGAGGCGAAGGTTGGATCATTTGAGTGTCCTTTTGGTGATTTGTACTTTGTTCTTCGGCATGGCAAGTGAATACTTGAGCTCTTCTTACAGCCTCACACACAAAGCCCGCTCGCATTCAGACCCGTCACAAAGGAGTTTTTTATATTTGTTCTTATGATTGCTTCTTTTACTTAAACAAGCACTTTGACTCATCAAATATTATATCCCACTTCACAGCAGACATATTATATCATAATATTTTCAAATAAGTGATTATAAAACACTGTATGGAGATGGCAAATCAATTAAGTCCATTAACTTCATCAGCGGAGATATAACCATATGTCGTTGAACACACTGAAGACAGTCGATCGACCGTGGAAGTCATTTAGCAGGTGGAGGGACAGATGTTAAGACAAACAGCTTTCAACACGCTCTCCTTCATGTTCAAAGTGTTCCTTATCAAGGTGTTTCCACTCGCCTATTAGTTTGAGTGGCATGACCAACAGCAGCATCAAACAGCAGCCCAATGGAGAGACCACAGTCCTGCATTCCAGCTCTGGACATCAAAACTGTGTGTTTAGGATGGTACACCATAGCAATCACCGTGGTGCATTTTCATAAATAAAAGGTTATGACTTACTGTGAATGCTAAAGGCCCAGTTCTGGTTCTGAGCGATGAAACCCATAATAAAACTAAGTGCAGATCTTTAAAGACCCCACCTCCCCAACTCCCCCGCCGTCCCCCTCTCAGGTTCATCTGCCGTGTTTGTCAGTAAAACTAAATCACTTGTTGAGGTATTAGAGTGTGCACCCTTTACTTACTGTTAATGTGGCAGTTGGTACACGCACATAAACATTGCGTCCAATACTGGCCTTTAATAGTTCAATAACTTAATAGTTGCATCAGAAAAGCAGTTTTTTATAGAAAATTGAATAGGCGTAAGGTTGGTCGATGACCTGAAACAATTTAAAAGGTTAATAGGAAAGCACCGGTGAGAAAGTCACTGAACATAACCGTATGTAAAAGTGCACGCATTCAAATCTTTCACTGTTGATGGCTGCTAAGGATTTTTATAATGAACATGGCCACGTTATGGAACCCCTCTCTGCCTCTCGCGGGCAGGATCATAATTATCCTCAGAATAGATACAGATGACTTTATTGATCCCGGAGGAAATTAGTATGAACAACAACAGTTGTCCAATACAGATGTGCCTCATTGTAGGGTTAGGGTCACGCTGTGGAGGTCAGGGCACCTTTCAGCCCACAATACCTGCATTAGCCAAGAATAGATGCACTGTGCACAAAGAGGCTCCTTGAAACTTTAAGAAGTCAAGTAAATAAAGGAGACAATAGCAATTATCGGCATTTTTCCACAAACCCGATTTCAGAAATACCAGGACCTTTTCCCCGTGTACCGCTGGTGTAACGCTGAGAAAATAGCCACTGCCACTATGCGTGGCGATCCATACGGCCCCCAGCATCTCTTGCTGACTTGCTTTTCCTATAGGCGAGTCCATTGTGTGTTTTAAAAAGCCCAAGCCTGTTGACTGAAATGTCAGATCAAGGCTCTGCGTTGATCCGGCGCCCACCGCGTAATGCTGTGCCACGGCGTTTCCGTCGCCCGCTGCGCCCGCCGCCGTCCTGTTTGTGGCTTCCTCTGGTGTGCGTTCAGAGCGTCTGTCTTTAAAGATGATAGCCCGGCACCACCGCGGCTACGAGGCAACGGGGAACAAGAGCCGAGACAGTTTAACACTTGTCCACTTGTCAAATAAGGCCACTGAGACTGTGCTTAAGGGTCGCTAGACTTTATCTGTTTTTTTTGCGACGACTGCAGCAAACAGCAGCGGCATCGCCGTTGCATCAGCGGTGCAGAACACTGTGTCACTACAGGGTTGAGGGTGCCGTCAGCCTTGTATGGAGCTCATCAAAGGCACGGTACAGTGTTGAGGAATGTCTTAACACACTATTTGTTTAGTTCAAAATCGATAACAATCCCTGTTGTACTCCTAATAACACAAGCGAGGTGCATTACATTGGACCGGGCTTGACATTTTAATAAGAAAATGCCACACACTGGCCCAAGGTACGTGCCACGCGTTTCAACCGTGAGCAAAGACAGACTTTAACAACTAAACAGTGTGCTATAATCTAACTATTTCTGCCCTGACATAACCCCTCTCATTTAGGCTCCTGAATTGGCGGCAGAGCGTTTAAGTCACCCTAGCCGGGCAAGTGCATAGTTTTGCATAAATGCTTCGGGAAGTGATTGAATCCAGTTTCATTTGCGTGTTTTTTGTGTCTTTTTCTTTATTATTTTCAGCATCACAAAACATGTAATTGATTCGTAGGCCTGGCTGGGAAAGGAGCAGGTGACTAATTCTGCGGCCCAATAAAGATGGAATACATCGCTATAGACTCATCTGTCTGTAAATCACACCGGGGCTCAGAGCTTCACAGACATTCGTCTGACTTTGTGGAGTGTATCCACACTTTCATTTGTTTCGCTGCTTGTTCCCCTCCAGCTGTCACTATTGGGCTGGAAACACTCTTCCTCTTGTCCTGCTGGCCATCACTATTCAGCAGGAAACACTCTTCCTCCTGTCCTATCCTTGATCAGTATTTGACAGGACGAAGAGGAAGGATGCATATTAGTCAGAGTAGATCAACTATATAACAACAAAAAAACAGGTTGGTAGGGATGGATATAAGATAAATGAAATAGGGTCCACATAATTAATCCCAGACAGGAAATTATGGTGTCAAACATTTTTAAATGAAACTGCTAAATCAACCCAACATTGACTGGAAATACACCTATATACCTAATAAATGGAGGCATTACAAATATTCATGCAGGGACGTGTGATCCAACATCATGGCCGCACTTCTCCCGTGTCGTTTTTTTTAGACCAGACGAAGGCTGATGGATGGCATGCTGTAGTGCTATAACACCATGTTAAAGCACAGGGCCAGATTGTGCCTCTATATAACCAGGTGATGACTGACCACGGTCCCCGGCGCCCCACCCTCTCAACCACCGCTCCCCACCACTCGGGAGTTAGTTTTGTGCTCCTCTTGAAGCAGGAAGTGTGCGTGTGTGTGTGTGTGTGTGGAGAAGGAAGGGAGTGAGGGATTAGGAGAGAGATCGAGGGAGTGGGACTTGAAAGGCGCTGAGACCTGGAGATTGCAGATAGATTTATGTGGGAGAGATGGGTGTGTGTGTGTGTGTGTGTGTGTATGTGTGTGTGTGTGTGTGGTGTGTGTGTGTGGTGTGTGTGTGTGTGTGTGTGTGTGCGTGTGTGCATGTGTGGTGTGTCTGCATGTGTGTGTGTGTGTATGTGTATGTGCGTGTGCATGCATACGTGCGTGCGTGTGTGTGTGTGTGTGGGCATCGAGATGCTGATGGTGCAAGAGCAGCCAAGACGTAGGAAATCACTCATCTGTATCAGAGCTCCTCGCAAACCCTCTGCTGAATCACTACCTTCGCTCGCCCTTTATGACGCTCCAGTAATGTATCCTGAGCACAGTCTCCCACATGTGTTCCCCCGGCGCCGTTAAAGGAACGCCAGCCGTATGCTTTACCCCGGGCCTCGGTTTGGCCATAAAAGGGACCAGAAAGTGGTTTAACTCGACTGCATTGGATGTTGTCATATCAATGCAAACAATTACTTTTGAATGCCTTTGCAAAATACTACGGAGGCTTTGAAAGTCATGAAATGTCTAGAAGTGTGCGTGCGTGCGTGTGTGTGTGTGTGTGTGTGTGTGCGCGTGTGCGTGTGTGTGTGTGTGTGTGTGTGTGTGTGTGTGTGTGTGCATGTGCGCGCGCATGTGTGTGGGTGTGTGTGTTTCGGGCCTGAGGAGGTGTTTAGTATGTGTGTGCTTATCTTCTTGAACTCTGGCGACTGCCAGCTAAAGTCCTCACTGTGTAAGATAAAGTGCCTGTCTTTATGGTTCCTATACGGGTCCCCCTGGCCTCGTTGCCCGGCTGGATGTCCCCTCAGCGGAGCATCACTGTCCGTTTACTCTGGGAGAAAAAGAACCTGTATTCCCCCAGTTCGGCAGTCAATGATTCCATAAACAGATATGGGAAGTAGAAAATTCCCCGACTAAGAGCCCCCCAGGGGCGTGGACTTGTGTATTTATGGTTTCCGTCAAAGGCTGCTCCCGTACCGTAGGAGTGCATCACGGTGCAGACTGGGATCACGGGATGACGGCTCAGTGTTTAGGGGTTCCACTCAGCCAGAAGAGACCAGGGTCTGAGCCTCCATCCCTGATACACACCGGTCTACGTGTAGCCCCTCTTACGTACTCCTCAACCACCTGACTCTGAAGTCACCAAGTCACCAGGAACTAAAGCATCCACTACATGACTCCGTAACAGGATAGTAGTAAATGGTAAATGCATGCCTGTGTATTAAAGCTGACGTAGTTTAAATGCAATGATGTAAAGAGAGAGAGCAGGCAAGAGAAGAAGAAGAAGAAGAAAGCTTTATTTGTCATTATACACAGTACAATGAAATTCAATGAATGGAAGGGAAGAAGGGAGCAAGATTGAAAAAAGAATTACCTCAAAACCTTCCCTCTCTGCTGCCTCCCTCCCTTCGTTTCTCCTCGACTGAGAAGAGTTGCATTTCACACACCTGTGATTGACAGGCCAGATGTATTCCCCGAGCCAATCAGGGAGGAGATGCTCTGACTGGCCAGAAGCGACCCGGGAGCCCTGTAAAATTGAAATGTTCTCGTACAGCGGCAGGCTCAGTCAACTCGAAACAGATATTCTCACAGCACATTTCACCCACTAATAGCTGACGGGTGGCTGTAGCAGTTCTAACAAATGATAGCTCCTCCATTTGACCCACAGCCCCTTTAACCCACCTCATGACCTGATCCTCGCTGGAGGATCAGGTCCCCCCCCCCGCGGACAGAGGACTGACGGCTGTCTGTTGTTCCCCCCCAGCTGAGGAAGGCCGTGATGGACCACATCTCAGACTCCTTCCTGGAGACCAACGTGCCGCTGCTGGTGCTCATCGAGGCAGCCAAGAGCGGCAACGAGAAGGAGGTGAAGGAGTACGCCCAGGTTTTCCGCGAGCACGCCAACAAGCTGGTGGAGGTCAGTCACACATGAAACACGCACGCACGCACGCACGCACGTACGCACGTACGCACGCACACACACACGCACGCACCCGCGCACACACACACGCGTACAGACACGCACTCGCGCACACACACACACGCACGCGCACGCACGCACACACACGCACACACACACACACACACACACACACACACACACACACACACACACACACACACACACACACACACACACACACACACACGCACGCACGCACGCACGCACCCGTGCACACACACACACACACATACACACCCGCACACACACACACACACACACACACGCAGTCGCGCGCACACACACACGCACGCACGCACGCACGCAGACAGACACACACACACGCGCACCCAAACATGCACATGTATCCCCCTCTGGCTCACAGGTTAATCATGAGATGTTTTGTCACTCTCATGAAACTGTTATTAGCACAATTTTATGAGCGGCGTGGGCCTTGTGCTTTCTTATTGCACGGAATACACGGGTGACATTGTGTGGAAAATGAGGCCAAACCAAGGTGTATGGACAAACATGGACACACACACACACACACACACACTCACACACACACACGTACATATTTTCCAAATGTGTTTAGGCAGGTGTGGAAAGGTATGGTTTGCAGATATTGGAGGCAATCTGATGTGTTATTTAACACAAGATAAGGGTAAAAATACCAACGAGAGAGAATATGAATTCAGACGTTCACCGCGTGGCTATGGTGACTCCAGATGACTGCCCCGTTGTACTCTCTGTGACACATCAGACTAACCTGGTTAGAAAAGACATACATGGTTATGTATGGTTACTTGAACAAGAGGCCCAGACCAGCCCAGTGCCTTGGCACCATGTTGTCAAAAAAGGCCTGTTACTTACTCTGTTTGGATGAAATATGTCCTCAACAAAAATACATATTTTACTTTATAAGTTTTTTTTCTCTATTGAGAATGACAAATGCATTTTACGTTTCGCCATTTCACGATAAGTGGAACTAATTATTTCCCTGCACGTCTCTGATAAAACAAAAGAAACCGAGCATGAATAGCATAATGAGAAAGCGAAAATAGTCTAATTTCCTTTACATGTCATTCGCAGACACTTTAGCATGTAGCAATCTAGCGATGTGTCTGTCCATTTATCTGAGCCCCAGAAAGAGTACTGAGTGAGACATGCATAATGATTCTGTGCAGGGCAGGTTTTTAGTGTGTGAGCCTTACCCATTTATTGCTCCTGTAATCTCTACATGGAACCACTTAGGTTAGTCTACGAGAGTTTGAAGTTGTTCTTCACATGCTAATGTTTCCATCAAGCCCCTATCAGCTGGCTGCATGATTAGCCCATTTAGAGAGTCAAATGTGGGTACACACAATGCACTGACGGCACGGACATATTCGTTGAGGCCATCATCACGCCTCCATCGAGAGGAATTATCAATCAATAATTATTACACCAAGCTTGATATCTGATCTCACACAGAGTGAGAGTCATCAATATCATTAGCACTGTCACACCTTTTCACAAGGCCTCTATGGGCTATATCTGGGACTATTATTCAATTACTCCATACCTCTCCCCCACCCATCTATCTCCTGCTCTCCCTCTCTCTCCATCCCACTCTATCTATCTCCCTCTCTCTCCCTCCTACTCTATCTATCTCCCACTCCATCTCTCTCTCTCTCTCTTTCTTACAAGGTCTCTCCACTTTATGTCTCTCTCTCACACATACTCTCCATCTCAACTCTTTGTATCCCTCTCTCTCCCTCTGCCTCCCACTCTATCGCTTGAATTTTCTTTCTCTCCCTCTCCCCCTCCCACTCTCTCTCTCTCTCTCTCTCTCTCTCTCTCTCTCTCTCTCTCTCTCTCTCTCTCTCTCTTCACCTCTTCTTGTTAGGCCATGTACACCCCTAGGCCTCTGGTAATTACATCATGCTCATTAGCGCTGCCCTGACCAGCAGGGGCCAACTAATTGTGAAGCATTAATTGTCTAAGAATAAGGCGGGCGGACGGGCCAGCTAATGAGATGTGCTGCTGTGTTAAGAAGGTGTGCGGGCTAATTCCATTTGGACTGTAAGATTCTGAGGGTCAGCGTGTGTTTCTAACATGCAAGAAGTAACACCCGAGACAGGAAGTTGCTCTGGTGTATGCACTGCACACATGCACACACACACACACACACACACACACACACACACACACACACACACACACACACACACACACACACAGACACACACACACACACACACACACACACACACACACACACACACACACAGGTTGAAATGAGAAAATACTAGTCTCCAGTACTGAGACTGGTATGTGCGTGAGTCTAAGTGTGTGACAGGACTGAGTGTGCCTGCATTGGTGACCGCGGGAGTCTGCGCGTCATGCAGACGTTATGTCTTACCTTCACACAGGAAAAAAATGCTATATTGGTTAACACGCATTCTGGTTTTGAGCTTTATTTCCTCGAACATGATTTTGACTAATTGTTACTAATAGTTGTGGAGCGTGACGTGAACATTGGAAAGATCGATGTTAGGATTTTAACTTGATCCGAGGCATGCCATCAAAGAACATGACCAGTGTAAAGTACCACGATCTAGAAGTAGTCTGTGAAAACCATCACCAACCTTGACAGCTGTTTTGAGCGAAATGCGTTATGGCCATGCCAGGAAGGTCAGTTACAGAGCCTCACATATGCAAGTGTTCAGTTTGTTGTGTGTTCTGTTTCCCTGTGTGACATGATGGCAGGGAGAACATAGATGGCAATAAGTTAATACATGCGTTAGTAGATTTTCTCTGTCTTAATTTAATTTAATTTCTTTAACAGTTTATCATTGATTTGGGAATATTCCATCTCATTCCAATTCATAACTCAACAAAGCAGATCATGTTTTGAAATAATGTGTTTCACGGCAACAGCTTTTTTCATGCATTTGTTGCCGAGCAGAACCCTGACTTAAACACCACATCATTTATGTTACAGTGAAGCTTGCATGTAATGCTGGAACCAGTAGTTTGTTGCTCCCAAACACATGTTTTTACCAGGGGACTGCATCTTAATGCTCTAGCTTCTGAGACATTCCACAACGGATGTTCTTCTATTCAAACACAGAGGACTGTGGGCCATGCAAAGCCTTTTGCCCGCTTTTAGAACTGCAGTTAGGTTCAATTACAGCCCCAGCGCAGGCTGGAGTCTGTACCAAGCAATGCATTCATCTGCCTCGGTGAGTGTGCAGGTAGATTTCTCACCGCCGCCGCCGCCACAAAGTCATTGGGCTTCTGGTGAACTTACTGACGTAAAAATGATGCGTTGTGATTGTACGACTGAACATTTGTGTGAACTAGTCCATCTTCATCGCGTGCTCCCGTGTTGTGCTCCCCGTTGGCAGGAATGGCACCAGGTCACCCATGATAATAGCGTAATAACCATACACTCATCTCATACTCAAACTAAGCTGCAAATACCATCTGTGAAGTCGGTGTCCCCCATTGGAAAACCATTGCCATCACGAGTCCTGGTGAGAGGGCGTCTCTGCAAGGGCTGCTGATGTTTCAGCATTCACACCACTGAGAGGCCGCGAACAGCTGCTTTGTGGTAACAGAAGCAGGTCACAGTATAAAACCAGCCTGGACTCAGATGGCGTATTAGGCTGAGGAGATGGCAAGGCAGGACGCGAGACGGTGATGTCGTTTCTTTCCCCGCCTTCAGTTTTCTACCTTGTGTCCTGTCATTGTTATGAAGAGGCAACTCGTCACATTAGGGATGATGAGTGCTTCCATAAAACAAGTATGGTGGGGGTAATGAAATAGACACCTACCTGGAATCCATTTGTCTCGATGTTGTTGTTAAGAAGCGAAATATGCACGGGAAACTGGAGAAACATCGCAGCCCGTCACTACTCCAAGGTTTTGCACTTGACCTTGTTCCCGCACTTGCTGAACACCCCTTCTTTAAGTATCGCCTTAGAACCCTGTTTTTGGTTCATCTCTTCCCAGAGTGTGCAGAGTGTCCAGAGAGCCAGAGCCTTCATAAATTATGCAATATTTGACATGTTAAAATACATATGTAAAATACAAATAT
The DNA here is from genome assembly GCA_036785325.1 of Urophycis tenuis. Classification (NCBI taxonomy): domain Eukaryota; kingdom Metazoa; phylum Chordata; class Actinopteri; order Gadiformes; family Phycidae; genus Urophycis; species Urophycis tenuis. The sequence goes on from JAXIVH010000001.1 coordinate 13,138,199, forward strand.
GCATGTAAAATTTCAGAGCTGGATATTATATATACATAAATGTATATTGTGAGAAAGAAACATGGCGAGAAAGAAGTGGTAAGAGAAAGAGAGATACAGGGAGAGATAGATGGAGATTAATATATATCTACTGTATATACAGTATATTAGGGATGCACCGATACCGATACCAGTATCGGGTATCTGGGCAATACTTTATTAAAATACTCATATTCGTATTTGTTTTTTAATTGCCGATACCATGCACCAATACCACTATGCCAGTAGCCTCCATCAAACCGGCCGTATGCAGAGATGAGTTGTCCTACCTAACTAACTCGGGGGAGATAATGAGCAGAAACTCAGAGATTCTGCCAAAGGCTTGTGTGTGTGAAAGTTCGCTGTGAAAAGACGTAACAGTAGGCTTAGTCATGTCGGCGATTTGGGCATATTTTAAGATAAAGCGTCATCCGGCAGAGTGTAAGATCTGTAATGCTACGGTGTCGAGAGGCGTAAAGGAAAGTTCTTCCTTTAATACAAGCAATCTGATAAAACATCAAGTGCACCATAAGCACCATAGTGCTTAGTACACAGAGTTCACTAATGCTAGCGGCGTAAGACCGAAGCAGCCAACCTTATGACGTCTTGCAAAAGCGAGAGAAAATGTCCAAAGACAACTCATGGGCAAATAACAGAGGCACTTACTCACTTCATGGCGCTCGATGACCAGCCACTTTCAGTTGTTGATAATATCGGATTTCGCCGTCTTCTAAAAGTGCTAGAGCCCATGTATGAGATTCCCAGTTGCCTCTACATCACCGATGTGATGTTGCCAAAGGTGTATGATAAAGCGTTGACGTCATTTGACAACATAGTTCGTTGATTTGTTTAGCCTTTGTGAAGAAACATGGGAATAGTGCCACATGGTTTGTGTACTTTAATGAAGGATACTTTTGATAACTGAAATGTGATAATGTGCTTATTAAGCAATAGTTCTGATCACTTTTTGTGATTATTTTTGTTGTTATTCGCTTTATCTGGTTATATTTACATTTTGTCTAATGTGATGGCATTTTGTCTTTGAAGGCTTTTTTGTTAAAACCAGAAAGCTCTGTTTAGTTTTGGCTTGGAATAGCCTGTTCATTTGTTATAGCCTTACTAAAGGCCTGACATAATCCTCAGAGGAGAAAATAAAATCTGCCTTCAAATGAATTGCACTTCTTTCATAGAGACCAAATCTAGAAAGTATCGGCATCATATCGGTTTGTAAAAAAGTGGTATCGGTGCATCCCTAATATATATATATATCCTGTCCTCTGTTTACAGCATTATGTCATGTTTATCCTACCTACTTAATACATTCACATTCATCACGTTGTTGGGATCGTTTCAGCCATGTCTTTGCAGTTGGATTTTTCCGAGCCCTGCTACTTTGAACGTGCAGCTCTTGAGTCTCAATGATTTGATCATGGACGGCCAAATTAAATCAGAAATCTGATTTAATCAGGGAACTGATTTGTCCATTTCAATGTGTTTGCTGTTCCTCTGTCTTTGAGGTTATTAGGACACACAGTAACTGTTCATTTCACTCAGCTCTTGGCTCTCTCTTCATCGTGTACCATGCTTCACACTCCTCGTCACTGGTGGACTCTATCAGTCCACCTCCATTTACAATTTTTTCAGTTTCTTTCTTTGGTGTCCATGATTGCTTCAAATCCTTTTTTTTCTTCTTTTTTTTTCAACACACAACTTTGCATTTCTTTCTCTCTCACTTAATTCAATGACTTTTTCGGGAAAATGATTTCCAGAAAGCCAGTGAAATAAAAGCCACATCATAGCTGCCATTAACCCACCTCTGGTCGCCGGGCTGGACCTCCTCTGTGGACACTGCGTAGAGTGAAGGTATAATTCAATGCATTAACTGCACTCTTGCTGGATGTTTGCTTGTTCCTTTCATTCCTGTGAGTGTTGTGAATCCCTGTGTTGTTCAATTTGTTGTTGTTCTTCAGCATCCCTGTGTGTAAAAATAAACGTAGAAAAAATAATATTTTTATGACAGAATGCAACACAAACCTAGAATTCAAATAAAGGCTGCTCATCTTTAGGCACACACTTTATTTGTGTGTGTGCAGCACTATATGTTGTTATTCCTTTAACAGTGGTATGACGCGAGTCGAGGGCAACAGTACTGCAGCCTCCACAACGAGTTCACACACTGTTGCGTTGTCCTTCTGTTGTAGCTGCCGTTGCTGTGAGACAGTTCCACGTTATTCTAAGCAGCGGTCTTTAACACAGTGCTGCACAGAGCTGAAGGATGGATCACCATTGGAACAAGTCTATTTGGGATGACCCAGACCTTAGCGGCGATGTTAACAGCCTCTCTTCCCTTGACTTATGGCACTCTGAGGAAATCTGGCTAAGGCTGGGAACGCACTCCTAGCCCCCTAGGAGCAGATACATCAACTCCCTCTTTTTCCACTCACCCCTACAACTTTGTTCTCCCTGTTATTTTAAAGATGAACTCCTGGCCCGAGGTATCAGTCAAGAGGGGTGGTCCATGCACTTACAGGTGTTGTTGAAGCCCGAGACCCCGGGGGAGCCTTGACCCCGAATGCACTCCAGCTGATGTATAACCGGAGAACATGAAAAGTCATGTTGGAGACGAATAAAAGCATCTGCTAAATGACTAGATAGTAGTAGTAGTCATAGTGCTGTGTAGAATTGTATTTTAACTTTTCCACAGCTACCTCCTACACGTGACAATCCCCACCATGTGCCATGTGTTCTACTGGTACAGAGTTGTTTTGTCAGTGTGTGGAATGTGCTTGTACATTAGGATTAGGACAGTGCAGTGGGAGTGTTGTTGCATTTCACAAATGCAACCCCTTTCACCATCGCAGTCTTTCCCTGCAACATTCCGGAAGATTTCCTGCACAGCGTCACGTGTGAACAGACAGACAGACAGACAGACGGACAGACAGACATACTTTATTGATCCCTGAGGGAAATTGTGTAAATTCGGGGAACAGGGATTGATATTCTGGGAAATTTGCACCGGCAATTCGCCTGCTCGATACCCGGTGACATTTCCGGGTCACTGCCTGTGCGGCTCATTGCCGGTAGAGGCATATGAAGGGTGACCTGGCGAGACGCCTTGAGGCAGAGCAAGCAAGTCAATCACTGAGGACACGTGTGACATGGGCCTCCTTTTACCGTGACGCGCCGATGCTCTATCAGTTTTGATCCCGTACTGATGACAATACAGCTTCCTCTGTCTGCAAATGCACGCTCCCTTCTTCAGTCATAAGTGTTGCGGTGCGTCTGCTGGACGGTCTCTGGGCCCTTCTATTTCAGCGCTGCTCCGCCGTGTGTGAACGGCCCAGGGGGGAGGTGTTCCTGAACGTAGCTGCATGTATGAACAGCGTAAAGTGCTAGCGATGCCCACAGTGTTATTCCAGTAATCAACTGGGAACTATGTGTGAAATGTGCTTTGGTTTGTCTTTGATAGAAAGGGCACTGGGGACGTTTGTAAGTACATCTTGTTTGTTTGCATGATGATTCATTGTTTGTAATCATAGCAACTAGTTTTGTCTGTTTCAAAGAACATGTTTCTGTCCCGAGTGGCGCCCATCTACTTACAATACATTACTTGACATTGCTTACCACAATTGATTCGCCTCCTCGCCAGCTTACACACGTCTACACTCACTCAGCACAGGTGTGCTGCATCTCGAGTGAGGAGTGAGGAGCTGGGAGCTACAGTCCAGAAAGGATATCAGTCAGGTTGTGTTTGGGTTATCTTGGGCCACCATCGACAGCAAGAGCAATACATGGCTTGTCACCTATTTTGGATCACAACACGGCAGGCATGAGGCATGAATACAAAGTATATTACACACAATGTAATGCATCCATCTCTCTTGAAGGACACATATCGGTTGATTAAACGGATGTTACACTGGCATTGTCTTGCCACGCGGCACTTAATGGACTCTGGAATGATTAAAGACATGATGCAGTAGTCTACATCATATGAAATATGTTCATAAATAATGACTGTGAGATGTACATGCTCAAAGTCATATTAGTGTAGGATCCCACCATGTGTGGCTGCCCTCACTGTTCCACTTTTGATTTCCCTCTAGACATAATAATAATTATGAATGAATTAACATTATTGTTTTTTTTTACTCCACAGTCACACGACTGATGGAGTACAATCCTTAAATCTTAATGGATGTTGTTCCGGCGCCAAGCGCTTCGTCCTCGACTCTCCATAGGGGTGAGCTCAAAAGCCCCTCATTGTCTTTCCTTGAAGAAGTCTGGTGATTGATGGCAACCTTAATGTGGAATATTTCCCCAAACCTCGCTCCAGCAAATTACCATAAAGATAAGCCTCGCATTTAGACAAAAATGCCATGGTAAGACCTGCTGAGAGCCAGATATCTTGTGTAAGCGCAACGCTACATGACAAGCAGCGGAGGAATCCCTGTCATGTTTTGCAGATATGACTCTTAAGTGGATTACACAAGATTAACTGTGACAAAGGAGGAAGCAAGGGAGAACTAGAATTTGGCACGCAACAGCAGTTCCCCCCATCCCGCCCCACTCAAACAACCAGACTGCTAATGCTAAGTGTGATACGTAGCCTAGCATACATCACTAATTATGTCACACGCCTGTGTGCGCTTAAGATGTTTCACTTATAACACAATGCAGACCTGTGAGGCTTTTCTCCCATTCCCTTGCAACTCGTGATCAGGGGTGATCCTAACATGGCATCGTGTTCCTCCAGTTAGTCCTCAGTTAGTCTCAAAAGGCTTTACTGGCCATATGTGTGATATATGATACCCCCCCAAGCCCTAGCCCTCCAAAGGTTAACAACAGAATAAGGAAGTGATCCCTCCTCCCGGCGATGGGTAGGAGTGCACTGGGGACCATCCGTGGCATACATAGTGGTATTATAGCAGCATGATCAGCAAACATTTAAAGTACGCTACACACTCACACAGAGTGAGCCTAGTCCACGGTGAGGGCTGCCAGCCGGTGAGCCAGCAGCGAGCCGTCAACTGCGGTGGTTTGGCGTCCGGTGGCGATGGCCTCAGCCCTCCACCACACGCAGCATCACGGCACCACCCTGCCCCACGCTGACGTGGTTCATTACACCGGGGATCGGGCGGTTGGAGCGGCAAGCGTCCAAAGCTCCGTCCCACCGCGGCTCCGCGTGCGTCTCACGGGCAATGTCCGATGGTTTGAAAAAGGTCCTCGTGGCACATTATGCCACGATGGAGAGACGCACGTCCTCAGGGGGAGGTTAGCAACATGGGATGCCTCTGGAACTATTCGCCCATCAAGACAAACCAGCCGAGAGTCCCCCTCACGCCTGCTGTTCCCACATGCAGTAAAAGCTCAATTAGAGTCCATCTCCATTTCATCAAAAACAAAGCGAGGACCAGGGAGGGCATTAGGCCCCCGTTGGCTTCAATATGCTCAGGAGAAAAACACACTCAGACGCACTCTGCTCATTACAATGTCCCTCCTCTCATGTAGTCCATGCATACACACACACAAACACACACACGCACACACACACACACACACGCACACACACACACACACACACACACACACACACACACACACACACAAACCCGCGCACACAGATATCAGAAACCTATTATGGTTATTTTTCCCTGTGAGTACAGTACCACAGTGTTGCTTTGGTCAGCACATCCCATCGTTAAAGGGGCGGCCCAGTGATTTAACAAGCTCCTGTTGCGCAGTGGGCGCGTGTTATTAATCATTCTGTGCAATGTCACAATCCAGTCCTTGTGGTTGTATTAAGTTTACAATAGGTGACACCAGTGACGCTCTGCATGGCGTTTCTTCGGCTTCGTACCTTCTGATAACCCCCCCCCCTCAGCATTTAAACGCTAGTTAGCTGCAGCTAGCATCACACAGGTTCTTGTTAACAGTTGGCCCTCTCCTTGTCTTGTGGTCAGTTTGCTGATTACTGACTACACAGATGTTTACTGGGAACAGCATGATGAAGCAAATAACCCGTAATGGAAGTGTCTCATCACGGGTGTTTGATATGAACAGACAATGACTCCAGTGAGAACCTCAAAGGGTTTCTACGTCCATCAGAAGAAGATATCATCAGGGGTCTGGAGAACTGAATTGACTCTGTTTGTGGTATTAATAAATAGACACAAGATGAAGGTCAGCTGAGCTGTATGATATGAATATTATATCATGAAAGTAATAGGGCGTATCTGATCTAGAATGCAACTATTCATCTGTCCTGTTAGCCTATTGATGGTTGACTGATAAATAAATCAGTGTGTCTTTAATGGTGACTTTCTGCTGAGACAAAGGGAGAGGGCATCTAAGGCGTTTGTTAATGATTTCCTTTTACAATCAGAGCATTCTTCTATGAGAGGTGCCCGCCTAAATCCACATTATTCGTCTCATGGATCGGGCCCAGCCCGGTCTATAGCGGGTCTATAGTGTAGCAGGGAGTCCGTGGGAGCTGGGATTGATCGGGGCTATCGACGACTCCTGCTCCTCCACAGCTCTACCTGTTCACATGCGAGTCAGCGCCACGACACTCCTCGGGCCCCGTCGGCCCACAAGCCGTTTGCCTCAGCTTGTGGTCGGCTTTCATCCGGTATGGGAAAGCAAGCAGCGCGGCCAGCTTAGCTTAACAGACAGCAGGTAAATGGCTCAGTAGCCTGTTCCTCTTCCCCTGGATCTGATCCGCTCATTTATGGGCCTACTCAGCCTTTCAGCAGCCCAGCACAGGACCAGCCGTCCTTCCCCTAACCCCTCCCTCCCTCCCCCCGTGAAGGAAAGAGGGGGACTAAAGGAGGGGAGGGGGGGGAGATAGATGGAGAAAGAGATGAAGACAGGATAAGAGAGGTAGAGACACAGGAATAGAGAAAGGGAGACCAGAGAGAGAAAGGGAGGGGGATAGAGAGAGCTATAGACAGAGGGATAGAGCTGAGCGAGGGAGAACACAGAGAGAAAGGGAGGGGGTAGAGATAGAGAGACCTATAGACAGAGTGAGAGAGGGGGCGCAGAGAGCCAGCGAGGGAGAAAGCGAGAGTGCGGTGGGAGATGTGAAGGGACCAGAGTGAGTCAACACACACAAACAAAATGGGCTGTTTTCTGGCCCCATCATCACAGGGCTGTACCTGTGATGATGGTCTAGGAGGTGGAGGAGAGAGGTGGTGGAGTATCAGATGTTGCTCCTCCGGTAATGAGGGCCATCTCCCGGCGGAGTCATGCCGGCCACAGGCTGCTCGTCCACCAGGAGCTCAGCGGCCCCGGTGCACAGGTGTGATGCAGGAGAGGGAGGTGAATAGCGTTTTCCCATTATCTCTGACTTCGCTGTACCGTCGGGCCGAGCTAGCGTCGGTCTCCCAATGCACTGTGGTTGGCGGAAGGCTAACCAACCCTCTCAGGAGCTGCTGCTCAGCGCAACTACCTCGCCCTCCCTTCCCTCCTCCACCCCCACCTCCTCCCTCCTCCACCACGCCCACCTCCTGTCTCCACCACCTCCTCCCTTCTCTCTCCACCACCTCCTCCCCCCTCCCTTCTCTCTCCACCAGCTCCTCTCTCCTCTCTCCACCACCCCTTCCTCCTCCTCCGTCTCCCTCCTCTTTCCACTCCCTCCTCCTCCTCCTCCTCCCTCCTCCCCTCCCTCCACTATCCACCACCTCTTTCCCTGAGGGTGGCAGCCCTAGTTTTGAGGGTTAACTTACATCATCAAAGAGAGCCAGTGTCTCATCTAATATTAACCTGTGCTTAAACAGCAGTACTGCCAGCGGCGCTGCTGCCCATGTTTACGCAGCTCCGGAGAGCCCGCCGGCCCGCCCCGAAGGACCGGCCCGCGCGCTCACAGATCAGGGGCCCGGGTCGGCAGGAATGGGTCGGCAGGAAGGGGTCAGCGGACGGCAGTGTTCGGTGGCGTGTCCCGCATTCCCAAGGTGACCGGTGCGCGCTGTGGGCCGCGGGGAGCACAGCGGGGCTCCTGAAATGTGAGCAGAATGAATTAGTGTGTGAAACGCGTCAGGCGGAGGAAGGCTGCCGGGGCTATTTTTAGGGCAGCGCCTGCAAGTATGTTTTTTTAACATTTTTTGCTGCTGCGTGTGTAATGGTAATGTAGACGGAGCCGGCCCGCCGCGGCCAGCGCGTTCTTCCTCTGCTGGACGCGGCGTTGGACGCGACAGGGGAACGTGTGATGTTCCTGTGAACATCACTCTGGAAAGACTCTGTCACTGTCAACATTGCGCATTTCTGCAGTGTGAGTTTATGCAGATGACTGAGCGATATTCATAGCTCTTCGCGGCGTCCGCCCCGTGTATGTCTCTTATCACAGGGTTTACTGTGTGGCGCGAAGGCAGGCTCATATCAGAGTGCTGTTATGTCATGGTATACTGGCAGTTTTTTAAATGATACGCTTCTAGGTAAGAAGACAACTTCAATGGTGTGGGTTCAGTGCGATGCGGCCTGTGTTCTCGGAGGGGGGGCTGATAGAGAGACAATGGAGGCTCTTTAAAAAGGGAGGGGAGGACAATCATCTGGAAGCCATTTGACTTTTTGACAAGGTTTAAATCTAATCATGGAAAAGCTTTAGAGGTGAAGTGGGCTGTTGGTGGGAAGTTAAACGTGCTAGAAATTAAGTCCATTAATCAGAGTAATTTAAGTGTGTGTGCACGCGCGTGTGTCTGTCCCAGCGTGTGTGAATCCAACCCAGAAAGGGCTTTGGTTGCAAAAGGCAGAAAGAGAAGGTGAAAATGCTTGATGATGCAGAAGAGGTGCCATCAATTCTCATTAGGGCAAATAGATCATCTTCCCTAATTACGCTCGTGTCATGTCTGTAACGTGTACAGTACCAATGCAGGATAAAGCACACTCGCTTTTGCTCAGATCACCTCCAACTGATTAATTAGGTGTAAGGACAAAATCTAAAGACTCTCTTGTGTTGCCCTAGATAGCATATTATATGAGCGATTCAATATACCAAGGTCAGGCCCCTCACCCAGCATAGCATTAAATATGGAGCGCAATATACAAGGGGTCAGGTGCCCTGGGCTAACAGTCGCATTTGCAAGTGATATGAGACCTGGTGGGAGAGGAGAGGCATGGCCGACCTACTTCTAATACTTATTCTAAACAATGGCTACGGACAGCCAGTGAAAGCCAAACTTTCAGCTAGTGTTGTGTTAATTATTCAGTGGCCAGCTGTCTTCTGGCTGTGCATATTCATTCGGAAAGGTTAGAATGGGTTTGAGTTTGAGTTCATGATGTAATGTATGAATATTCCCATTTTGAGAACTAATGAATGAAAGATAAGGCATGAAATCTTTGTATTATGGTGTATTATGATAATTGTAAATATAATATGATAATTTAATAAGCAGTTCGATGGGTTAGCAATTTATATATTTATATTAATTAATTATTATTAATTAATTATTTTTATATATAGGAACTGTCTCTGTTAGGTTGATGTTTTGCTGGATTGGTCTAGTTTACAGCAAACCAACCGGGAACAAGAACAAACTACAATGATATATTATTGTTATATATCATACCTCCTTTCTGGCTGTGGCCAACTATTGTCTGCATTTTCTGCATTTCTCCATGTATATGTATGTCTTTATTTATCAGCCCACTCCATTGCTCATGCCATATCCCCAGGCTCGTTAACTCTCAATTAACACCCCTGCGACCGCTGCTCAGCAGGTCCTCATCAGAGATGCATAACAAACTGGCCTCGCCCTCCTCTCTGCGTCTCTGCATTCCAGTGTTTGAATGGAGACCTTTGACGCCGTGTTGGCGCGGCGTCCTTGCCGTGCTCTCAGCCGTCTCTCTGACGCAGCCCTGTTGTTCTGTTACCTGTCAGCCGATGTCACGCTGATCAAGCTGCACTGCCATCCTTTAAGGGTGGAAGGCGGCAAGTGCACCACGCGCGGGAGGGAGGCCGGCTCGCTAACACACTGCCCCCGCCCAATCACGCGAGACAGATACCCCCTCATTTATATTAATGCGCAAGAACACACGGCTTAAAGCCATCTCGGAAGTGATTCATACCACTCTGCGTGTTTCTGTTCAGACACACACACACACGCACAAACATCGCTTCGTTTTACTCCAAAAGGCCATTTGTTGCCCTTGTGCACACTAATGACATCATCAGACACTGTCTGGTCACAGCCCCTATAGCGAGTTGATCCATGAGGCGCCGAGCGTGTAATGTACAACACGGCGTGGATGCCGCGCCACACACGCATGACGTGCTCCACGCCATCCCGGCCAATGGCGTGTGACTGAGCACTAGAAAACACCACTTTTCCGCACGGCTGCGGCCCAGCGTGCCTCGGCTGGAGCATGTAATGTGATTGCCTCCGTTAGCTTCATTTGATGTGGATATGCGCGCATACATATGCAGAGTTTAAGAGGTGGTCGGATGTGTGCATCCACACGCCACGACGTACAGCTGTATCGCCGGGGGGGGGGGGGGCGGGGGGGAGCGCTGCATGTCCTCCTCCTGTTTACTTTACGTGTTTCATTGCGGTGAGGCGCAGCAGCTCCTGCAGGGTCACAGCCTCCTGCCCCCGGTAGTGCAGGACACTACCAGCGGCACCAGACGCGCTCCTGGCCACTCGCGGCCGGCGGGCTGGGGGGTGGGGGGGGGGGGGGGGGGGACAGGGGAACAGGGGAACAGGGCAGGGCCGTACACTGGGGTGTGTGTTGTGGACGGGGACCCCCCTCCCGACCCCCTGGGGAGGCCTGTTGTTTCCTCTGTGCGCTGATGATGCAGATGTGTGAGGTCATCTCCCTCTGTAGTCCTCCCTCCGGGGGGACATCGAAGCAGAACGTGTCCTAGTCTGACGCAGGCACATCGCCGGCGTCCCAGCAGGAGGGCCGGTCTCCTGCAGGGCCCCGGCTCCTCTCCTTCAGAGGCACCACAGCTTCTGTGAACACCGGTGGAAAACACACACACACACACACACACATACCGCACGCCGCCGCTCTGACGTCCCACAAGACGGCCGGGAGACAAGCCGGGCGTCCCCACAGCCCCCGAGGAGACTTTGCTCTGCCCCCTCTCGAGAGCCACCTCAGCATTAGTGGAATTAACACAGGCACCATGACGCCCTCACTTTGTCAACCACTGCTGAAGATCATTCTCACTCTGGGAGCTTATCTCTCGCACCTTACCCTTTCACTTGCACAAACACTTCCTTGTTTGTCTGTTCAAAATGCATTAGTGTCTCTCTCTCTCTCTCTCTCTCTCTCTCTCTCTCTCTCTCTCTCTCTCTCTCTCTCTCTCTGTCACACTCACTCACTCACACTCACTCACTCACTCACTCTCGCTCTGCCTCTATCTCACTCACTCTTTTCATATCCTTCTCTCTTTATGTGCCTTTCTGTTCTGATGCTGAGAGCCTGAAATGTTATTCCCACAGCAGTACATTGAAATCCTGAATCCCCATTGAGATAAGTGTACCAAAAATGTTGTGTGATTGCTCTATTGTATATGGAGGGCTTGGTCGACGTGAAGTCCGTTTGTTTCACCGGGCCTTTTTCCTGTTTCATATTGATGGTGGCTAAGGGCAGCTGTTGTTGTATTTATGTATTCACTATTTCATATGTACTATTGGCGCTCTAATAATATATATACTGTATATATATATATATATATATATATATATATATATATATATATATAGTGCATTTATGTATTGTGATTCCCATTCTGTTTCAGGATGTATTTACCTGCTTATGTATCTATTTCTAGTCTTTATCTAGCTCTTTTTCCTCCTGGCTGCGTACAGGCTGAGTGCTAAATGAAAGAGACGCCCTCTGGGCTGAGCAGTGCTTGCTAAGCTGGGTTTAGTCACGGGGCATTGTCATTAGATTAATGGAGCAGAAGTCAGCGTCACCAGCCCCCAGAGGGAGGCTGTTGGCTGGGGGAGGGGACTCTTTGGCCTTTTGTTCCCGTGATTTCACGTTCTGTGTTGTCGTCTACCCGGCCTCCCCTCCGGCCTCACCCCCCCCCATGTTACTGACCCCCAGCGTCCCTCCATGTTACTGACCCCAGCCTACCCCAAGAGTTACTGACCCCCAGCCCTTCCCCCATGTTACTGACCCCCAGCGTCCCTCCATGTTACTGACCCCCAGCGTCCCTCCATGTTACTGACCCCCGGCCCTTCCCCCATGTTACTGACCCCCATCCTCCCCCCCGTGTTACTGACCCCCAGCGTCCCTCCATGTTACTGACCCCCAGCGTCCCTCCATGTTACTGACCCCAGCCTACCCCAAGAGTTAGTGACCCCCAGCCCTTCCCCCATGTTACTGACCCCCAGCGTCCCTCCATGTTACTGACCCACAGCGTCCCTCCATGTTACTGACCCCAGCCTACCCCAAGAGTTACTGACCCCCAGCGTCCCTCCATGTTACTGACCCCCGGCCCTTCCCCCATGTTACTGACCCCATCCTCCCCCCCGTGTTACTGACCCCCAGCCTCCCCCCCATGTTACTGACCTCTGCCTCCCCTTCAGCATCACTCCTCGTGTTACCACGGTGGTTCCATCCTCACCCCATGTTACTGACCCCAGCCTCATTGGCCCTTGCTCTGTAAAAGAAAAGGTTTCCATTGTTCAGGGTTCGGTGTGATTATGAATACATTGAGGAGGGTTTTGGTTGGACTGCTCAGGCACAGATTACCACAGTGAATTGTTACTCCAAACCAAACTCATGAACTCATGTGCCTACACCCTTGGCTCTGAACTGATACCTCCATAGATACCTCCATAGAAATAAAAAGCCAGCTGTGCAGCTACATTAGGTTATTATTTCTAAAACTGGCTAACACCAAGGAACTCAGAATAATAAGAACAATTCTCGTGTAGTAGACACATGACAATTCAATAATTACTGTACAATTAGTGTGTTTGTGTGTTTACCGTGGGGTTCACTATTGATAGCACTTGCGTTGTGTATAACTTCACATGGCGTGAGTGAGCTCATGTCAGCGGGGGCAGCATGTGTGCGTGGGTACCACTGTCTCTCTGGGACCCCTGCTGGCCGGAGATAATGGCGTCCTGTGATAACCATTTCCTTCCTGTGTTGTCACCTGTGTCCTAATCAGCCCGTTTGCGTTGCCTGCAGGCTCTTGTACTGTTCTCCGCTCTCTGTCTTCCCTCTGCCGAGCTCCCTGTGCATGGAGAGATGTGTTTAGTTGGTCTCCACACTACTAACAAAATTGCTTCCAATCAAAAGAGAGGAAAGGGAAAAAAGTGTTAAGTGTTAAGAGGAAAGGGTAGAAATTAGCTTGAACAATGGCTGACTAGCTGTGTGCAGGGGGTGGCAGGGTGGGGCTAGCAGAGGTAGTTATTCGTGTGAATGCTGGGGGCATTTACAACAGGATTCTTCGTCAAATTCCTTCTGCCGCTTTTGTTGGACCTTGACTACTTTCACAGCTTTTCACCTCGAGACTACATTGAAATTGGAAAATGTCCAGCTTGTATTGGAATCCACAGCTACTACTTTGCTAATTTAAAAAGTATATATGATACTTTTTATAATGATCAACTTTAAAATGTAAAAATTGAAGTCTTTGCCCATTTCTGGGAGAACTACTTGAGACATCTACTTCAGACTTCAACTCGGTCAGTCATTAGCCTTTAAAGTTTGTTCAAACATTTCTGTCTTTATACCTATCGAAACGTTGATATATTTTGTAACACAGAGCAAATCTGAAAAAACAGCACTACTAAAGTAACACAGTAAGGCAAATAAAAGGCAAATGTGCGTTACTAAGCAGAAAAAAACTGTCAAGTTGAGTTATTTTCAAATGGAATGCATTTACCATGAACGCTCAATGTAATGTAACATCACAGATCTTTGACATTAAGTGGTAGAATTTTTGAAAAAAAACACCAGAAATGTGTTCTATGTGTTTCACTTGGTCTGTGGTACAGTATATCCCCATAATTTCTATTTAAGCAGAAATGGGTATATCCCACATAATTTATCTTTAAGCAGAAATTAGTATATCCCACATAATGTCTCTTTAAGCAGAAATGGGTCTGGGTTAAACTGGTGGTTCTAGTTTCAATTCAAATAATTCAGCGATTGGAATTACACTTTTTTTAGTATTCGTTTACGTGTAGTTCATTTTAGTTTGCTTACGTGTGACAACCTTCATTTATACGGGTATGGGTCCCAATGGAGGCTCTCACCTTTCTTTGCACAACAGTCACATCATTTAATCATTTTTTAGACTTGTGAATAAACAATATCCTTGAAGGAACAGATGCATGTCCATGTACTTCTACAGAACATGACCATGTCCAATTGATAGTAGACCAAGTTCTGCTTTTTGATAACGAGGCTATGGTTTGAGGCTAGCCATTCAGGCATGGCTGATTGTCTGCTTCTGGTAGAAGCACAAGACGATTTTGGCCATGTTTCTAAATGCTAATGCTACTCATAAACAACATTTGTCAGATAAGGATTACCACAGTATATGTATGCCCTATTCTGTGACCTAAACTTGATGAACAAGATGTGAATCACTTTCCAAGTTGCATGTACAACCTAAATGATGTTTGTATGTATCTATTATAACACTTACTCCATTCAGACTTTAAACTTTTGAAGCCTGTTTAAACTCCACTAAATTCTTAAAATGTAACAAATCCTTTAAAGTCAGCAGTCCAGTTTAGTGTCAGCCTTTCAACAGCCAGCATGCACACCACAATTCTTCAGAAATTACCTTCTCTAGTTATGAATATGGAATTCATCAAACTGACTGCCTGTCATTCTCTCAGAAATGCTTTCAGCTTTCCCCTCTGAGGCTAACAACAATAACCAGCCATAAACCATTAATGATTTAGTTATGTAAACCTGCATTTTCTTTGGGTTGGATAAGGTTCCTTTTTTTTTTTTTTTTTTTTGTATCCAATGCAATGAGTAAAGCCATGAAGGCCATACAGTATTCATAAGAGCCACAGCTGTGTATTTCTCTGCAAAGTTGAGTTCAGTCAAGGTAAATAGCATTAGTTTTATTTATTCAGGCAAAAACGCTGTAAATGTTGTATTCTGGAAATACAACATTTACAAAGAAACATCTTTCTTTTGACTCTGGCCACACACTGGGCTGAGCGATATGATTTATTTATGGTAAATATTGTACATGTATTTAAAGGCTACCTACGATTTCACTGAACAGAAGAACTCAAGTCCCCATGGGAATCTACAGCTGCCATGAGTTGAGCTAATGCAAAGGAATACAATCATACAGGATATTTTTGTTTGTCTTTGTCAGTATGTTTCTTTTGGAAATGAAATGCTTATATTTCATTGATCTAATAATATAATTGAGAATGTGCTTGCTCTCAATTAACTACTTAATTGTTAGCAAATGACAGTAGTATGTCTGTGTCTCTTGATGACCTCAACACAAATGCATGTTTACTTCATAAGTGACCCTCGTTCTCGAGAGGATGACCATGTGTGGTCCTCTCAACAGGCCACTTTCTGGCCTGGGTAATCTGTGAGTTTGGACAACAACCTTCCCAAAGTGCAGTATGAAGACTTACGCTGCTGTTGTAGAAAACCCAAACTTATCACAACACAAGCATCGGCAAACATTTTAGCAAGTACTGTGTGATTGCACCAGTCTTGCATGCATCCACTACTTTACCTATGAACAAATTATCTTTTTAAAGGATGACTGCAAGGTTCATAATATTTGTCAATTTCTGGCAAAAAGGCTTATTTGACCTGAACGATAAGCTTGTGCAACAATTGCTTTTGAATTGTGCAACACAGGCTACTTGGGTCATTTGTTATTAACTTGATATGTTGGGTGTGATCACCTGACATTTAAATAAAAATAGACAATATTGTGTGAAAAATACACAAAAGGAAAAGAAATATATATGCAGAAATAGATCACATGTGTGCTGCTGCTTTGGCTCTGTGCCGGCGCCAGTCACGTCGTTGCTAAACTCATTATAAAATGTGTTTAAAGGCGTTTGAAGAGTGAGACACTGAGATCACTCCCCTGGGTGTGATACTCTGCGACGGAAAAGGCCTCATAGACCCTGAGAGTAGCTCAGCTCAGTCGGAACCCTCTTGCGTCTTCGCGTGGCCTCTCGCCCGCCTGCCGGGAACCCACATGCTCGTTTAATGCTCTGCACTCACCAAGTGGCGGTTCCAGGGAAGCCCAGACGACACGCGCGGCTGACAGAGGAATACCTGGAAGTGTCAGGGCTCACCTCAAGTTGCCCCGCCACTGAGTCTTCCAAGCTTGAAGCTCTCATTCGTTGTTTTTGGCGTAATATGCTTAATATGCTGCCGGTGTGTGCCGCCCCGCGGTATTACACAGTCTGCCATATCTGTTCCCGCGGTATTATACAGTCTGCCACATCTGGCCCCGCAGACTCCGTTGGGTTTCACTTTTCTACCTCAAAACCCCCGCCGTTAGAAGGTTAAAACACAAAGTGCTGACGACAGACGACCTTTTGGTGCCTACACCTCTATTATCCAGTAAAGATAATCAGGGCTTTCTCATGCATCACAAACATGTGAATAGAAGGGATCTGGCTGAGCTGGGTGGAAATGTCAAGGTCCTTCTCTGTCCATATACGAGCTGAGATTGGAACACAAATACAGTTGTATTATAGAAATTATACTGTTCTATAATTGTATGGATTATATATGGATTATTTAGGTTTATGGATTATTTAGGTTTTTCTCTGCTCATATACTACCCGTACATTAATGAAGCTATATTGTCAACCAATACTGTCCTACTGTGTTCCTACTATTAGGTTATTTCCCTGTTCATGCACCACTTATACATGAATACAGTTGGATTATGTGCAATTTTGTTTGAAGGTTCAACTGCACATGCATATCCATCCAAATACAGTATAAACCGCAATTCTGATTATGATATGATGTGATACCAGTTCCATTTAAGTCTGGAAGAAGTGTGCTAGTTTAAGGTGAAAATGCCCAGCGTTTGAGTCTGCAGAGTCTGACATCAGTGCAGCGTGGTGTGAACTCCTACTCTGACGTCTTCTCTTGTGCTAAGCTTTTCTCGGCCCTATTAAGTGAGCAGCAAAAAATAACCAAAATCTGTCTACCGGCAGGTCAAATGCTTTCGGTTCCAATGCCTCCTGAGTTGCCTTGCTGTGGCAGAAGGGATGAAGTGCTGTGAGCAACAGAGCTTCCAGCAATAAGCATAAGTCTAATGGAACAGCCTCACCTGACATTTCTGGCCCCAACTTGCAAGTCATCCGTTATTCTCCTGTGTTAAGGAGACACCTGAGGTCCTAGGATCCAAAAGTAGGCCCTTCTTTAGAGGACATCAGGTGAAGCAGTCAGTTTCCATGAATCGCAAGTTTTTGGTTGTTTTTGTTTTTTTCAAATGTCCTATATTGCTTTGGGACCGTATGGGAATGTACATATAGATAAACAGAAACACACCCGCCGTCCATTTTCATAATTATGCTTTGGTGCCAAGCTCGCCTGCTTGGCTCGCATTCTTGGAGGCAGAGAGAGCGAGAGAGAGAGGGAAAGCAAGAGAGAAAAGGAGGTGGGAGTGGTTGAGAGAGAGAGAGAGAGAGAGAGAGAGAGAGGAGCAGGGCAGTGGTTGAGAGATAAATCAATACTGAAGCAGAAACAGACTCCTTCTCCAGGCCTGGAAGAAAGTGATGTGACGCCTTCCTTTGCAGCCCTGGCAGTAGTTGAAGTTGTCACATTTCATGGGGTGAGCAACCAGACCTAAGGGGCACCACCTCCTGGTTCTGTAGGACGTGAGAGGCTGTCCAGTGGAATGGACAATTCTTAGAGACACAGAGGTAACCGCAGCCAAGCGTCCAGGCTTCAGAAGACCGGGCTTCAGGAAAACATACAGGTGTAAACACACACAGAGGAAGAGCTGGTACTTGACCTCCGCCCCAGAGAGTTAAGAGTCAGCCGTTGTTCGTTCTCTGACCGCTGCCTACCTTGAATTTGTGGCAAATGGTGCAGGTGTCGTAAGTCGATACCCAGGACATAAAGGAAAGATCCCCCTTTTGATCCCCTGCTTCTTCAGTCAGAAGGTGTTGAGCTGTCCTTTGGGAAGACCTTTGACCCCTCGGCGCTCAGGGCGCGTCCTTCTTGGTCGTCCTGGTGCTTCGGTCAGCAGAATGTAGCATGACCATCCATCACCCCTTCATCGGGCAGACGGTAAAGGTGACAGAGTGACAGATGTTCTGTGAAGGTGTTTGTTTGAACCTAGAAGGTATGATGGGCCAGGGCATCAATAAGGATAGACTCTGCTGACCAAAGCACTATGACGGCACCGTATTATTTTTGTGTTTTTGGATAAAAAAAGAAAATGTCAATGGCCTATAAGATGCTGCCTGCTGTTGGGCAGACAGGCAACGCTGACCAGCAGAAGAGCGTGTGTTGTTTCGAGTCTCTATCATCGGGGACGCTGGCCGACCAAGAACGCATCACAACACATCACCACGCCTTGTCCTGTTTGCTTATTTTGTGACTGCCTTATTACAGGGGCAGTGATAATTCTTCCTTCTGACATTTTGCCATCAGCGTGTCTTGTAGGTCTATATCCCCCACCTCTATCCATCTGAGGGTCACCGGGCGCCCCTGGAGCCCGGGGAATTAGCATATTTATCAGGGTACGAGGCTGCGCCGGGAGTAGGGGATGGCTGGCCCTCAGCTGGAGTGGCAGGAAAAACAACCAGCGTAGATCAAACTCTGTCAGCCTTTTATTACAGCTTAGTCACTGTTGTCAAGGAGACGGCGCGCGGCTTCAAAAGGTTATTTCACACGTGGCTTTTTCTTAAAGCTTTGACTCCAAATTGCTTTGGTCTCCGAAGAATTCACAGTGTCTTTTTCTCTGTTTCTATACATCTCTGGAATCTGCTGTAAAAACTCCATGGTGTCATATTGTGCGGTTTTGTTATTGAATTATAACACTTATTGTATTGATCGGGAGGGTAATCCACAGGCGTCTTTTTCTTGACCTTTTTTTTTTTCTTATTTCGGGCTTCAGCCCAATAGCGGTCAGGTAAATAAATAAACGTACAATAGGGGTTGATAATGGATCAAAGATGTTTGATGAATGCAGCGTGTCTGATGGGGCTTCTCAGATTAGCCATAGTTGGAATCAATAGACAATCAGAATCAGCCCCATTGTGTTGGCCGGCCAACCACAGCAGACGAACCGGGGAACAAAATGGATGGTTGGATTCATACAAATGACACATTACAGGGGCACGAAGCCAGGACAGTGGCATTGCTGCACCCATTCATTTATCTAGTATGCTGCAGATAGTTACTTTTCAAATAGTTGCTCTAATAGTAGTTATAATAGCGCGTTAATGTCATGTTTAGTTGAGGATATTTCGTTAGGTTGACATCTAGAAGAAGCATCTGTCTCATTGAAAACATGCATTTTATCAAATTATAGCTTATTGGTGTTTCTCTCTGAAGTTTATTGATCACCAGCAATAAGCACATATTGTGACAAATCTTACAATGTTCCCCCAGAACATGCTCACACACCTCAGTGGCTCTCCTCCCCTGCTAGCCCACAGTGGGAGTCACTAGACCACCATCAAGACGTAAACTCCCCACCACTTACCTGAAGCTCATCTCCTCACTGGTTTAGTGGCTCGAAGAGCGACCTTCCCCCAGCGTTGGAGCCATCTGCAGTGGAGCAGGCCCACCGAGGCGCACAGCGCTGAGGTAGCAGTGCTGCTAACAGCTGGCGACTGTGTCTTTAAATCCAGGGGGGGGGGGGGGGGGGTCAGCAATTAACCTCACACAGCCTCACTGATTAATTTAAACTGTGGTTGGAGACCTAACAAATGTACAGAAACGATGCGGTCTGTGCACATGTTCGTCTACTTCTGAGTACCACTGACGTAACGTTTGCATGTATATTTAGATATTTGATTTGTGCCTTCATGGACAGGAGAGTGTTGAAGTACGGGCACTGATGTGTGTAGCAGAGGGCCGCAGGTCTTAATCAAACCCGGGCCGCCGCTCGGCCTGTTGCCTGCTTTGATGGGGCCCTGGTGGGTTGGACACGTGGCACCCTGCTCACCTGATCTCAAGGGTGCTTTTATTCTCTTTGACCAATAAAACCAATTCCCCCAGCTCACCCGGCCCCCATAGATCCAGTATCCCTGACATTCAACACACACTAGCAACACATCTTTTACCAGCTCCACATCACTCTACATGAATATGCTAAGGTCAGTAAGCCTTCCCCCCCCCCCTTCTCCAGGCTCTGCTTACATCACAGTCTGTAAAAGTGATTGATTTCCGGACTGCTTGGTTCACAGTCGGCAGGGTCGCCAACCCTGTGATGTGTACCCCAGGAGACCGCCCACCGCACACAACCTGACATCCACTTGGCACGGCACCTCACATCCCACACTTCCCACACTCACAAGAATCTGCTTCCTGCCGCACCACCACCGCCACAGCCATCACCTTCACCAGAACCACCTCCACCACCACCTCCACAACCATCACTTCCACCACCTCCTCCCCCACAACCATCACTTCCACCACCTCCTCCCCCACAACCATCACTCCCACCACCACAACCTTCCCCATCACCGCGACCACCACTGCCACTTGGGAGACGAACCATTGAGACTCAACACAAACGCACAGGAGTGCTCCCGCAAACAGCAGGCCTGTCAGTTTCTCGTAGGACGTACGGCAGCCGCTGACAGCCAAATGTATTTATAAACTGTATGTGTAGGTGTGTGTGCAGGACTG
>JAXIVH010000001.1:13164469-13181969 GCA_036785325.1 Urophycis tenuis
CATGGATTCATTAATATCGTCATACTCGTGCTGCTTTGAAATGATTTCCATTTGAACCTCTTTATTTCAACACCAATGTCCACACAATGTTCGCTAATGGTGTTTTCCGGTGATACATTGTTTGGTGATTGGCTGAAGCTCGTTTAGTGCTGTCCACAGAACACTTTCCACACCTAATGAGCAAACCAAGCTGAGTGTTTCGCGTGAGCTTGTTTAGAAACAACTCCAGGACAACAGTAATATCAATGGCACAGGAGGAGAAAAAAAATAAGCAAACCATGGGCTCCCATTAGGGTTATCATCAGCCCATTGAATCAATCTATTTCTTTAATAAAAGGGTCATCTGGTTGGTTGAGCTGAAGGGTCCACTCATCTCTGGGGACATCTACAGTATGTGTGCATCTGTGTAGACACTTCTGTAGAGTGTTCATTTGTCATTTGCTTATTGTAGCCATTTTCTACTTTAAACTGTCTGGTTATCCACACTTGACTTCATCTGCCTTTAAACTTAATACATTTTAACTTCAGAGTTGACACAGTTGTAAAATAAATAAATAGCAATCTAGGATTAAACCAAATCATTAAAGTGCGCTTCGGGTTTGATGAATGGTGGATATAATCAAGGTCATATTGTATTGAATAACAGCAGGGGGGGAACCTCACATTTCTGTATTTATCACAGGTGTCAAAGGAAATCACACTGTAATCAGCCCCGCCACAGAAACACAGAGGCCTCTCGCGGCGTTTTGACCGAGACAAAGAGGGAGCCATCGACTGGAGCATCACTCCAGGGCTCCTCCGCTATCTCCTCGTGCTCCTTCCCACAGCCGTGATTCAGCTAATGGAGGGACGCAGAGAGCTTTTGTTTTGAGTGGTCGGAGGGGATAATGACCACTCTCATCTTCTGAAATCATACACTGAATCTGGTTTGTTTTCGCTCTTTACATTTTCTTTAGGGTTCCTTTTCACTCTTTAGTCTTTTTGCTTTGCCTTTCCTTCGGGATATGACAGTTGGGCGGGAGATGTTTGGCTATGAGTAGTGTGTTCAATAATAACAAACGAATGAACACAAATGAACACTTTTACGGGGATTTCAGGAGCTTTGAGGGGCTTTTGCAGAGCTCTGTTTGAATAATGCCAGTATGCACCACCTTCCTACTACTCACAATTATTTAGCCTCTTTTACTTAGGCTGAATCTCAATTCTCTATCTTACCCCTTAACCTTACCCCTTCCCCTTGGTTTTGCGCGTTCACGTGAGACCAAGGGCTGTCTCAATTCTCTTTTCAACCGAGGGGAAGGGCTAAGGGGAAGGGGTATACACCCCTTGAAACCAAGTGAGATCGGGAGCTTACTTGAAACCAAGGGGTACCCATTACAATGCGCAACCAGCAACAATCGCGGCCAGATCTCAACGAGAGTCACATAAATGTAAGTATTTTCGGCTGAAATAATCGATTTAAAATTTACGAAAGTGTTGTTTTGTGCTCTAAACAGTCCTGTACCTATATATTTGCAACCATATTCTTAATCGAAACTTTTTCGAAAATCGGTATGCGAACGTTACATTGCTGAGTGCACAAAGTTACATTTCTCTGACTAGCAATGAACTCCATGCATTTCTAGTTTACTAAACACAATTAGCAGCGAATTCTGTTTGATAACAGTGTAGACAATTAGAGACAAATCAATACGTGCTTTACATATATCGTCCTTTTTCACACAGGAACGCCGGAGGAAACCCGGCAGCTGATACGTTTTCGACACGAAAACGAGCAGAAATGTCCGAAATCAAAATACGCAAAATCAAAATACGCTTCAAAGCAAATGTGGGAGTGAGTCATGCGTTCAATGTTGTAGCCATTCATAATTGGAAATAAAGACATGTTGGTTAACAAAGACATTGTTTCTGAACATCAATGAAATTCAAAACCGTATTAACTGTGTGCAGTGTGTAGCCTATAACAAATTGTCAATATTTTGTCTTCAATGTATGATGACGTAACCGTAACGAGTGTTGTCTCAATTCATAGGGGCATGTAGCCCTTACCCCTCTGTTTCAAGGGCCAAGGGGAAGGGGAAGGGCCAAGGGGAAGGGGAAGGGGTAAGATAGAGAATTGAGATTGGGCCTTAGTCTATTTTATCATTATATGGAGTATTTTCGATTGTGTCCTGACATGAACAGGAAGTGGAGTAAGACCAGTTTTTTCGGGAACCAGATGGTCGCTGGTTGTAAACCCAAACATCATTCAGGTTCAGGGTATTGCGACTGAACTAGAGGGAAGCTATCCTTGAGCAAACTGTTCAGGAACCGTCATTCACTCTGCAAGTCTGGGACTTTGGAATTGCCTTGTGTAAATTGGCAGTAAATTATGACTTTGCGATCGATTCTCACTACATAATAAACGATATATCAATAAATTATATCTCCATGAGATAACCTCAAAATGGAGGTCCTTGGGAGGAAAAAAATATTTGGTGAAAAAAAGACGAAGCAAAATATGTCTTCCTACCAAGTTTGTGAAGAATGTACTTCTATTCCCAGGGACAGAGAGAAGGTTGGATTCATGTATCTTTCCACCACGTAGACATGTGCAGGGGAGGAAGGCAAACACTGGTCTGTTCTAATCCTGTAGAGTTCCTTGTGAATAAAAAAACGGTGCTGATTAGCTTCCAATATTTACTATTTGTTCGTTTAGCAGATGCTTCAATCCGCCAAGCCTTCCAGTGCATTGTGATTCATTAAGAGGCAGGTAAGGCCTTCTGGCTCACAGATTACCTCCAGGTAATGTTGTGGATATTAGAGATTAAACCCAGAACCTCAGCTGGGAATAGAACAGCCTAACAACCCCCTGCCCGATACCTCCTTGGCTTGATCCCAACCCCTGCCTCCAAACCACGTGCTGTAATTGAGCGTTTAGCGCTGCTCCTCTGTACTGCGTCGTTACCGACCGGAGCTCAGATCATGAAATAATGGATTCAGTCCAGCAGTTTGAAGGCACATAAACCTGACAACACTTCACAGGAGTCAGCCTCACTTCTATGCAAATGATGTCCATCTCTCTCTCTCTCTCTCTCTCTCTCACTCTCTCTCTCTTCTCTCTCTCTCTCTCTCTCTCTCTCTCTCTCTCTCTCTCTCTCCTCTCTCTCTCTCTCTCTCTTTCTCTATCTCTCTCGCTCTCCCCCTCCCTCTCCCTCTTGTCCTCAAGGCTTTTTCAAACTCCTCTCTGTTTGTGTTCAGGAATTACAATGTTTTTTTGTGCACCGCTTTGAGGTATATTAACAATTATGCAAATTATGAGAACCCCTCCCCCCACACACACTCACACACACACACTCACACACACACACACACACACACACACACCTTCCGATAACAAAATCTCTCCGTTGATGGGCAGCACGACTGGAAGCGGCTCTCTGGCCGCCAAAACCCTTGCGGTTCCGAGCCCACCGGGCTGAGCCAGCAGGCTGGGTCCGGCAGACACCCAGCTGGCTCAGCCCACCTGGCTCAGCCCACCTGGCTCAGCCCGGCAGGCTGGGTCCTACGGGCTGGGTCCTGCGGGCCGGGTCCGGTGTGGACGCCCCGGCGCCTGGCTGCCTTCCTTCCCGTCCGCGCGGCGCCGGGCCGGGCGGCGGGGAAGCAAGTGGAGTGCACTTAATATTGTTCTGACCTCCTCGCAGGTTCCCCACACCACGCAGACCCTCCACATTAGAGGAGTAATCAATCGCCAGCGGCCGCCGGGTCGATAGCTGGTTTAGATGCAGAGTGGGAGCCTCCCCGAGATGCGGCCCGCGGATCCTTCTTGACACTTAATGATTCTGACAGCTCGGCCAATTTATAAAAACGCAAAAAATAGAGTGAAAAAGTCCTTTTCCGAGAGAACCCCGTTCGGCCGCATTCTCGCCGCGAGTAATTGCATCTCCGTGACCTTTCTAAACGACGTGCGCATGTGCGCGCGCTTTTATAATTCTAAACGCCATGTTAAAGTGTTTAGCATCGAAAGCCGCGCAGCTGCAGGGAAGCGAAGGTGCAGGGAGTGGAACTTCAAAGAAGACACTCATTGAGCTTGAAATCGCATCCAACCATTCAGCCTCAGCACCACCGCCGCGTTCCACCGGCCCCCGCAGCCCCGCGGCCCCCCGTTCCCCCAGCCCCGCAGCCCGGCAGCCCCCCGTCCCCTGAGCCCGGCAGCCCCGCAGCCCCCCATCCCCTGAGCCCGGCAGCCCCGCGGCTCCCCGTTCCCCCGGCCCCCCCCAGCGCCGTGGCCCCGAGGCCCCGCGGCCGCGCGGGTAAAAGCATTCGTCCCAGGGAGGAGCCACGCCTCCTCTGTGCACACATCACCGCTGGACAGCAGCCGTAACCCACTTCCACTGAGCAGTACCACAGCAACACACAGCACACACACACACAACACACGAGACCGCACACAGCACATTACACACAACACAACACAACAAACAACACAGCACATCACAGCAAACAAACACCGTTTAAAGTATCGTTTCACACATGTCCTACTGAAATATACCATTGGGTAAATTAATCTATAAAAAAAAAAAAAAAAAAAAAAAAAAAGATATATATATATATACAGTATGTACTATATTAGTTTGCGGGTCCCTTAAGGGAGGAAGTCGAGTGAGGCCCAGGGGGGAAGTGACTCCCACATGTGCTGTGGATTCCACGCCGGCGCTCCCTGGAGGCCCACTCGCCCATTCATCACGCGTCCACGGTGACCCACATACCTCCTCGCATCCTTACAGATTACCATAAACTTCCTGGCCCAGGGCCCCCAGGAGATGTCACAGCGGCGAGCGCTGGTGTCGCTGGCTGCCAGCGAATCCGTCACGCGTGCGGCGGGGGGGGGGGGGGGGGGGGGGGGGGGGGGGCGTCTCGGAGGTCCCGGACGCACCGCGGCTACCTTCACACCTGGAGTCGTGGTCCTCATCCCTGCTGGTTTCATCTTCCCCCCCGTTGGGCGTCCGTCTTGTTTTGCGGTCGCATGGCTGCGAACGCAAACGTGCACAAACGTGCACGATGCACGTCAGTGCAGTGGGACTTCCCAACGCGGTGGAGCTCTGATCCTCCTCTGGAACATCTGGAGTCACAGCCAGAGAACAAGGAGATCCACTCAGAACACACTGTGTATAACGGTGGTATGGTGTTCATTGTAATGGTTGTGGGTTCATTGTGATATTGTGTTTTTAAGGTGAGATTGTGTGTTTATGTTGACAGTGAGTGTGTGTTTAAGGTGAGATTGTGTGTTTATGTCATATTGACAGTGAGTGAGTGTTTATGTGAGATTGTGTGTTTATCTGTCAAAGTGTGTGTTTATTGTGATATTGTGTGTTTATCGATATATATTGTGACTTGTGACAGTGACACTATTGTGACAGAGTGGTAATAATGACATGGTCAGAATCATGTCCGGGTGGAGACACCGGGGCAAGACGGAGGAGTCCGGCCTGAAAGCACCAACCCACCATGGCGCTCGTCGGCGGGCCGGGCGAGACAGAGCAGTGGCAGGGCGGTGATAGAGCTGTGATAGAGTGGTGATAGAGCGGTGATAGAGTGGTGGCAGGGTGGTGATAGAGTGGTGATAGAGCCGTGGCAGGGTGGTGGGCGGTGGCAGGGCGAGACAGAGCGGTGGTGGGGCAGTGATAGAGCGGTGATAAAGCAGTGGCAGGGCGGTGATAGAGCGGTGATAGAGCGGTGGCAGGGCGGTGATAGAGCGGTGGCAGGGCGGTGATAGAGCGGGGATAGAGCGGGGATAGAGCGGTGATAGAGCGGTGGCAGGGCGGTGATAGAGCGGTGGCAGTGCAGTGATAGAGCGGTGATAGAGCGGTGGCAGTGCGGTGATAGAGCAATGATAGAGCGGTGGCAGGGCAGTGATAGAGCGGTGGCAGGGCGGTGATAGAGCGGTGGCAGGGCAGTGATAGAGCGATGATAGAGCGGTGATAGATTGGTGGCAGGGCAGTGATAGAGCGGTGGCAGGGCAGTGATAGAGCGATGATAGAGCGGTGATAGAGCCGTGGCAGGGCGGTGATAGAGTGGTGGCAGGGCAGTGATAGAGCGGTGGCAGGGCAGTGAGAGAGCGATGATAGAGCGGTGATAGAGCCGTGGCAGGGCGGTGATAGAGCAGTGGCAGGGCGGTGGCAGGGCGGTGATAGAGCGGTGGCAGGGCGGTGATAGAGCAGTGGCAGGGCGGTGGCAGGGCGGTGGCAGGGCGGTGATAGAGCGGTGGCAGTGCGGTGGCAGAGCGGCCCCCAGTGACTCGACCCTCCACCGGGACCCCAGCAGCACCGCAGCCGTTCCACAGGAAGGACGGCCAGAGAAAGAGAACATGGAAAGGGAAGTCATAATAGAAAGGTTTATGAAAATGGGATTCAGCTTCTTGTCCCTTCTTTGCATATTGAAGAACATTTTGACAAAGCACAAGCTCTCCTTCCAGGGGAAATTGCTTTTACAATAAGGTTATTACTGTAAATCAAGTTCTTCCAGCTTTTCCCGGCGGCAGAGCGGCAGCCTCTCTGCGTGTTCCCTGAAGAGGACGCGTGAATGCAGCTTTACAAAGTACAGTCCTCCTCAACCTGTGCTGTTACAGCTCTTGAAACACTTCTGTACATTTGGGAAATCCCAAATAGGTTTTTTTTCCGAGGAGCATCTTATTGGACAGTCATGGATTCTGACAAAACAACTCTCAATGGAAATGTTTTTTTTTTTACGTTTCTCATTTAGATGTAGTAGATTGACTATATTTGAGTAGGACGGATACAGTAAATAGAAGGAAATAGAAAGATAGCTAGCTAGCTAGACAGAGAGACAGATAGATGGATACATGCGTGAGCTGTAATAACAATCCAATCCCGTCCAGAGCGGAGTACGGTGTGCATCTTAATGTCACCAGAGTGGCTCCGCAGAGCGTGCTCGTGGTTCACCTGCTGACCCACGGCCCCACCCCGGATGATTAGAGCCCCCCGCTCTCAGCCAGCCGTCAAGGGGCCCGCTCCTCTCGGCTTTGAAGCCCCTCTCTGGGCCCGGTGGCTGCCAGGGTGGGAACATCAAAGGGCCGCCGCCTGTTGCTCGCTGCCTTTGTCTTTTGACAATGAAAAGTACTAACACAACACAGGTAGCAGGCTGAGGGAGGAGGGATGGGAGTGGGCCAGTTTTCTAAACCTCTTACTTTCCCCCGGGCTCTGGCTATTGATTTGTACCGAGCCACTTGAGCATGCAGAGTGCGTGGGGCCTCCGCGGGATCGTTTTTTAATTGCGTATTAACGGCATCTTAATGGTCGCTTCTGAAAACGAGTATTATTGTTAGCATTTCTTTGTTTCGATTTTCTGGTTTTTATTATGACTGTCTAAGTACAAATGGTGCAACTTTTGCTTCAGATGTGTGATTTGCGTTGATTCGTTTGTTAAGCATACAATTTATGGAAGGGAGATCACAGTTGACCTCACATAGACGTCGTCCTCTTGGCCTATGATGGCCTATCACAGTCAAAGATGACAGAATGAATGCAGTTGACAATCCCAGTACGGTGATTATATTGAGGAAACGGTAGCCACATAGTGAATAACTAGGTTGACTGTTACAGAAAAAAAACCCTCAAGCTCTTGATTATTAAATGTCATTGTTATTCCAAGCTCTTTAAAATAGTGAAAAGAAACGAGCAAAATATTTAAATGAGTAATACATATATGTATGCCATACACGGAAAAAATGTATTAGCATAATTAGCATATTGAATGGAATTTTCCATAAAGTGTGAATACAGCACAGAGAAGCATGAGAATAGCCAATAGAGGATCACACGTGACATATTTTGAAGGGAATAGCATGAATGTGTTCTTCTCAGGGTCCAGAGTTGGTGGTCATGGAGGTGCGAGTGGCCAGGAGTTGTGTTTCAATGATGGAGGTGAAACCTCCAGATGAGCATGGAGGACAGTACAGAGGCTAGGTTGATCCACTACCAGCTGAAAGGCAACGATTTCGAACCATCATTTCCAAAGTCAAGGTGTCCTTGAGCAAAATATCGAATAAATAAAATGTTTTACTTGGTTTTTTTAAACTGTGACTGATCTTCAGAGAGAAACTAACGTGTAAACTGACAACATTGGGGTGGTCTCGCCAAACGAATCCACGTTTCAAAGCTAATCGTTACGGCCTGTATATCAACAAGGTCATACCGCCAACATGCCCAGGGACTGAAGTACCTCGACAGGGGGGAACTCTTACCCAAGCCCAATAATTGTAAAGCCTTCCAAACTGTCCCCCGAGTGTGCTGCAACACGCCGCTAGGTCCGATGGACGCTTGGGCATCACGCGTTAGGGTGCTAGCATTGTTTTTTCCAGAAAGCATTAGCATGCTAATGGGCAGTAAGTAGAGGCTAGGAGTCAACATGCTAAACATGCCTGAGAGCATATTTGCATGTTAACGCGGTAATGGGCACGTATCGTGTGCAGCCATCCGTGCGAGGGCTAAAACGTCCCAGAGTGTGACTACCAGAGCTAGATGCTAGAATGAGCATGAGGGCCAGGCCCGCGAGGACACCCTAACCCAATGCGGCCTAGAACCAATTATAACCAGTGGAGATGTTATAGTCAGTTGAGAAAAGCAGGCTGTGCATTTGGTGATGTGTTCCAGAGTCAGCAACGCACACACGTATTGTATTTAGTTCTTCTATTATAGCTTATGGTAACAATGACATTAACCTTCATGACTATATAATTATATGAATGAATAATGACATTCACGCAGATGAGAGCTCTATTCAGCGTGTATGTGTGTCTGACACAACAACACACACACACACACATATTGTACTTTGTTTTAAATTATAAGCTATCGTCAAATTTGATTGATTCATTTAATAGACGTCTAGTTTGTTTCAGAACACACACAATTATATACGCCATGATGAATTCAGTTTGACGTTCAGTATTCCACCTTTTCTGCTTCCTAATCTGAATAGCTCATTGAGAGCCAATTTATTTCAGATTACTCTTGTTTACACATTGGACAACGTTCACACGCATTTCACTAAATGCCAGGCGGCGGCCTACATTATTCGTGAAAGAACGAATAATAACGACTCAAGCAGTCGCCAGGACCAGACGGAACACCCACAATCATATCCTAGATGATGAATAAATTACGTTCAGTTATCAATTTGGGAGACATTTTGTTTCTTATATTTGGTTCGGGCCTATCTAGTACCGATGGGTACTAGTGTCCTTTTTCCTGCCAGTTGTTTTTCGTACGCCTGTAGTGTGTGTGTGTCCAGCATAGCAATCACATTTTTAGAAAATCTCTACTCTACTCATGCCTGTTGTTTTCTTATAATGTCTAGCACTCAATCTAGGTACATTATGTTCCATGTTCTTCTCAAGGTTCCTTCTCCTGTTGAGGAGTTTCAGGATGCTGGGTGCCCCCTGACCTCCCTGTATGAACAGTCATCTGCTTCCTCAATGCGTCTTGTTGTTTACCCAGAATGCACCACTGTTAGCAGTGACGTTTGTAATATGAGACTCAAGTTTTTTTCAGGAATGAGAGATTTTCTGCAGAAGTTCACTGCGTTTCTCCCAGCTCATCCCAACGGGGATGTTGGGTGTGTAAAGAGCAGTCTTATAAAAAAATAAAAATAAATATATATATATATATATATATATATATATATATATATATATATATATATATATATATATATATATATATATATATATTTACTGGTCTCCAAAGAGAAGCATTCTGACCTGACCATGAGGCCAGCTAGAAACTGAAATGTCAAAAACCTCAACATCTTCACCTTTTCATTACAAGGAAAGGTGAATAAGGAAAAGCTTCTTCCTTCCTTCTTCTTCCTCACAGTAACAGTCTCTAATAAAGCACAAATTACTCAACTTAATGAATTGTGGTGACACTTCTCAGGACGACAAACCGCGAGATGAAACTGTCAAGCGTCCAGAGAGCGACTGCGTCCAAACCGTCAGAAACTGTCCATCTTCTACAATCAAGCAAAACTTTACTCCAATCTCATTGGTTTGGTTTGCTGTTTTTAAGGCCAGCCTGGCGTCGGGCAGGCTGTCACACAGCAGCACTGTCTTATCGCTGTCCTTGTGTCTGTGTGTGTGTGCGTGTGCATGTGTCCCGTCAGTCCTATTAGCCAGAACATCTTCATCAGAGTGGAGCACTTTGTTATCACAACTCATTTCCCCGCCCTTCATCTTCCTCCCACAACTCATTAGTCAGGTTTTTTTTCTTTGGCAATTAATATTAACATTGTTGTGGTGGAGTGATAACTACGCACCTTCCTCTGCAGCTACACAGGCTGCCAGCACTTTGTTTGACAAAGTCGTTATTTAGCAGAATTTTTTGTCCGGTTAGTCCTGCAGGAGGCCATTGTGCAGCGTGACTGAAGTTGGGGATGGAACCCAAAACCTTTGGGCTGGATGTCGAATACCTAGAACACTGCAGCACCTTGCCCTCTTTAGCAGTTTTTTATCCAGTCGGTTCTACAAAAGGTCATTGAGGATCAGGTTGGGTGAAGCTGGGGATGGAACCCATAACCCTTTGTATTTACGGAGTTGACTCCCTCCCCCAGCCACTACACTATCCTGACCCTTTAGCAAAATCTTTTGTCCCTTAAAGCTTGGTTTAAGTCGGGATTTCAAATTGGAGATGAAACCCAGAACCTTTTGTCTTTTGGGAGAGTTGAGACCTCTTGGGAGAGTTGAGAGTTGAGACACCTTGAGCGCTACAATATCCTCCCCCTTTAGCGCAGAAGCCAGCCAGATCCTGTTCTGCAGGACGCTCTGATGAAGGTCAAGGTCACCTCAGAGCAGCTTCGGTTTACCAGCTTTTAGAAAAAAATAAGCCGATTGGAAAGCATAGCCCGGGTTGGTTAACTACCACCTCTTTGTAGGAACAGATCACCGGTAAACACACCTGAGCAGAATGGGCCGCCGCCACCCCGACGCCAAACCATGTCGCCAAATGAAAATGTTCCGAGTCACTCAATTCCAATTGAAATCCTTTGAGCTTGAACCTTGACCGACATCAGTCCAAACTCTTTTGTCTTACAGCGCCGTTGCGTGGTGTCAGCCCCGCCGTTAGCACGTGCAGTGCGGCGGAGCTGACTGTCGCTCATCCGCCGTGCGCTGCTTCACTAACAAACACCCTCTGAACCTCCCGGCGCATGAAAAACGCGAGACAATTTAATGAATCAACAGTGAAACAAGACAGTCCAGAGGGGCGGCTGATAAATTTGAAAAATTGAATATCGTCGCAAAAAAAAAAGTGGAACGGCGCGGTTAATGATGACTATTGAAGTCATCATTAGTGGAAACCTTGGCAACACTTAGCGGGACGCTGGAGACCTTGACGTGTCATTCTTAAAACCATTAGCACCGCGGCTTTTGCACATCACACAACAATCAGCCAGTACTAAGCAGCCCAAAGAAAGATGTTTTAATCCAGTCAGCCAATAAGATCTCTGTTCTTGCCTCTTCGTCTGCCGGTTCTCACACTCCCTGGCCTCAGAAGACCCCTGGGAATGGCTAATTAGAGACGATTCACACTCCACAGGTGTGAGGGGAAAGGTGTGTGTTTAGGCTTGTGTGTGCACGCAAGGGAGAGTGTGTGTGTGTGTGTGTGCGTGTGTTTGTGTGTGTGTGTGTGTGTGTCTGTGTGTGTGTGTGTGTGTGTGTGTGCGCTTGTGTGTGCACGCAAGGGAGAGTGTGTGTGTGTGTGTGCGTGTGTTTGTGTGTGTGCGCATGTGTGTGTGTATGTGTGTGTGTGCGCATGTGTGTGTGCGTGTGTGTGTGCCTGCACGTGTGTGTGTGTGTGTGTGTATGTGACCTGCCCCACACACTTGTGATGATTAACGATGAGGTGCAGCGCTCTCTAACTCTGGACGTGAACAAGTGTTACATAAGTGTTCAAAGACTTATGTAATGAATCCCTGGTCTGGTCTGTCGTACGATGGCACATCACGCCTCCCGCCGAGAGGAAAAAAAAAAACAACAACCCACTTTAGCAGTTTGGTAGTTTTCTTTCCTCTCACTAAATGGATCAATGTTTGCCGACTCCCGCATGCAGCCTTGGTCTGGTCCGGGTGATTTAGTGGGGGAGCCGGGCGCTGGGAGAGCAACACATGGGGTCTGTTTGCCTTCCCTCCGGCCCGGTCACTTAACCCGCCTCCTCGTGGAGGTCGACACAACCCGCCGGCCGGGACCGCAGCGGTTAACCGGCCGCTCTGTGACTCACGTGTACAGCGGGAGCAGCAGAGGGCGGAGGTCCCGATGTTCGCCTCCACAAACAACACAGGAGAACTTTGAAAACAATTTCAAAGAAACTATAAACGGAGACGTCGCCATGGACAGCGGAGCCGAGACTGGCCGCCTGCTTTTGGTACCAGAGAGAAAAGGAACGAATACCAAACTCTGCACCTGTTCTTAAACGTACGCTTTAATTCACGATCAGTCCAATTAGTTCTTATCTTTGCCTTGAGTCCCGCTGTGTTTGTTCTGTTCAAACATGGTCGCCATTTTACTGACTACACATCTGAACACTGACTACACAACCACACACTGACTACACACTGACTACACATCTACACATTGACTACACAACCACACACTGACTACACACTGACTACACATCTACACATTGACTACACAACCACACACTGACTACACACTGACTACACATCTACACATTGACTACACAACTACACACTGACTACACATCTATACACTGACTACACATCTATACACTTACCACACATCTACACACTGACCACACATCTACACACTGACCACACAACTACACACTGACTACACAACCACACACTGACTACACAACTACACACTGACCACACATCTACACACTTACCACACAACTACACACTGACCACACATCTACACACTGACCACACAACTACACACTGACCACACATCTACACACTGACCACACAACTACACACTGACTACACATCTACACATTCACATCTATACACTGACTACACAACCACACACTGACTACACAACTACACATCTACACACTGACTACACATCTACACACTGACTACACATCTACACACTGACTACACAACTACACATTGACTACACATCTATACACTGACTACACATCTACACACTTACCACACAACTACACACTGACCACACATCTACACACTGACCACACATCTACACACTGACTACACAACTACACACTGACTACACATCTACACACTGACTACACAACCACACACTGACTACACAACTACACATTGACTACACATCTACACACTGACTACACATCTATACACTGACTACACATCTACACACTGACTACACATCTACACACTTACCACACATCTACACACTGACCACACATCTACACATTGACTACACATCTACACACTGACCACACATCTACACACTGACTACACAACCACACACTGACTACACAACCACACACTGACTACACACTGACTACACATCTACACACTGACTACACATCTACACACTGACTACACAACTGCACACTGACTACACATCTACACACTGACTACACAACCACACACTGACTACACAACTACACATTGACTACACATCTATACATTGACTACACATCTATACACTGACTACACATCTATACACTTACCACACATCTACACACTGACCACACATCTACACACTGACTACACAACCACACACTGACTACACACTGACTACACATCTACACATTGACTACACATCTATACACTGACTACACAACCACACACTGACTACACAACTACACATCTACACACTGACTACACATCTACACACTGACTACACAACCACACACTGACTACACAACTACACATTGACTACACATCTATACACTGACTACACAACCACACACTGACTACACAACTACACAACCACACACTGACTACACATCTACACACTGACTACACATCTACACACTTACCACACAACTGCACACTGACTACACATCTACACACTGACTACACAACCACACACTGACTACACAACCACACACTGACTACACACTGACTACACATCTACACACTGACTACACATCTACACACTGACTACACATCTATACACTGACTACACACTGACTACACATCTATACACTGACTACACATCTACACACTGACTACACAACCACACACTGACTACACAACTACACATTGACTACACATCTATACACTGACTACACAACCACACACTGACTACACAACTACACAACCACACACTGACTACACATCTACACACTGACTACACATCTACACACTTACCACACAACTGCACACTGACTACACATCTACACACTGACTACACAACCACACACTGACTACACAACCACACACTGACTACACACTGACTACACATCTACACACTGACTACACATCTACACACTGACTACACATCTATACACTGACTACACACTGACTACACATCTATACACTGACTACACATCTATACACTGACTACACATCTATACACTGACTACACATCTACACACTGACCACACATCTACACACCTACCACACATCTACACACTGACCACACATCTACACACTGACCACACATCTACACACTGACCACACATCTACACACTCCCTGCAGCCTGTCTCCCACATTGGTCCAGAGAGGGGTCCGTAGTCCAGCTCTCCTCTGATGAACCAACACTACACGTCTTTAGATAACTTTCATGTACATATTGCTAGTGGTGCTGTTGCCTAGGAACCACAGGGAGATGAGTGGCAAATAATAATATTCAATATTTCCAAGATACGAATAAGAAAAATGACTTTTATTCTATATTCTTGCGTGATATTATGAACTTTGAAACGTGAATAGGTTGACTTTCTGAATGAATCACACTCTACTCATTTAGGCATTTAATACAATTCAATGTTTATTTAAATTTGATATTCCATCCATGTACCAGCCACGCGGCCTTGTGCTTGTCCATGTGCCGCGTGTATTTGTGCTGTTTTAATACTCTGATGATTAATTATTTTTTGGAAAGTTTCTGATTTGGATTGTAATTATTTTATTTTAACAGATGAGCAGACATGGACACACACACAGGCATACACACGCACATGCACACACACACACACCACACATACATGCACACACACACGCACACACACACACACACACACACACACACACACACACACACACACACACACACACACACACACACACAGGCTGACAGCTTGGCCCTGTGATGCAGAAAATGATGAGACTATTTCCTGGTTCCCCTGATACAGAATCCAGTGATAGAGGACTAGAAAGATAGAGGGATTGAGTGATAATGATGGAGAAATAGAAAGAAGAAATAGAGCTAGATGGACAGAAAGAAAGAGGGATCGAGCGAGATAGGTTGAAATATGGAGGGATAGAGATAGAGTGATGGAGGGAGATACAGAAATAGAGCAAGAGACAGAGAAAGATATAAAGAGATAAAGTACGAT
Source organism: Urophycis tenuis (assembly GCA_036785325.1). NCBI lineage: Eukaryota > Metazoa > Chordata > Actinopteri > Gadiformes > Phycidae > Urophycis > Urophycis tenuis. The sequence continues at coordinate 13,179,980 of JAXIVH010000001.1, forward strand.
ATAGACGCGGAACTAGAGAGAGCGATAACTTATCTTATATCATTGAATAGGAAGAGGACGAGTCTTGAACAGAAAGACAACTGGACAGAGACAGACTTGAAGGACAGTGTTGTGGGGGGGGGGGGGGGCAAAGGAAGGGACAAAGCACAAGTGAAACAGGACAGTGTGAGACACAGGAATAGAGGGGAGAGAGATGAGACAAAGACATGAGCGATATCGAGGAAGGGTGATACAGACAGAGAGATGGAGAGCCAGTCAGAGGGGAACAGAGAGAGCCGGGGGAAGACGCAGGCGGAAGAGGAACAGAGAGCTTGTTATAAATTGAGGGCAGAACGCAGAGAGCACAGGACTGAGAGACAGGAAGAGACGGACCAAAGCCTGCAGACAAGTCAGAGGAAAAAGAGCAGTAAATGAGGAGTCGTGGAGGCGAGAGAGACCAGATGAAAGAGAGATATTGTGAGGGAGTAAACATAAAGACAGCAGACGTGAGAAAGGGTGGGAGAGAGAGAGAGAGAGAGAGAGAGAGAGAGAGAGAGAGCAGGATAATTTTTTCCCAGAATGCCATCCGGGCCACGCCCTTCGTCTCAAGGCGGCGTGCGGTCTGAGTGTCTCGGGGGGACGGGGGGGGGACGAAGGGGGAGACGGGGGTGGGGGGAGATGACGAAGGACCTCTCATCCGGCCGGGCGCCTCAACAGATAGAAATATATATGTACCATCGTAAATAATGCCTCGCTAATTTCTCACTACCGTCAACCAACCCCCACCACCCCCGCCCCCACCCCCACCCCCCACCACCTCCCAAACACCACGGCAACCAATTTCCGTGGCCATCGATTGGTGTGGGCTCACACATTCGGGCGGCGGCAGGAGAGGAGACTCTTCTTCTTCCGTATGGATTTTCACGTCACGCTGATGAGCGATGGCGGGAAATCTCTCACCAATCATGTCCCCACTTTCCAGGTGAGCCCCCCTCCCCCCCCCCCCCCCTCCCCCCTGCCCACGCGGAGACAACAGCAGCACTTCCCGGTCTCAATGTGACGTCCGTCCCCTGTGTCCCCTGTCCCGGATCTGCGGCCCACAGGTGGGCAGAGCATGTCTGTGGGCGGGTGGGCGGGGCCACGGCGGCGCTTGTCTGATGATGTCATCAGAGGCCGCCAGCAAGGCGCCACATCGACTGGCCGGTGTGGGGCGGGGGGGGGGGGGGGGGGGGCGTTTTGATGTGTGTGTGTGTGGTACACAGCAGTGTGTGTGTGTGTGTTTGTACACAGCAGTGTGTGTGTGTGTGTGTGTGTGTGTGTGTGTGTGTGTGTATACACAGCAGCGTGTGTGTGTGTGTGTGTGTGTACACAGCAGCGTGTGTATGTGTGTGTGTATGTGTGTGTGTACCCAGCAGAGTCCGTACATGGGGCTGCACCGGAAGGAGGAGTTTGCCGGTCGATTCATCATGGTTTTTTACACGATGTTTTGTTTTTTGTCATAATTTCCCAGCTTAGGATCAATAAAGTATTTCTATTCTCTTTTCTATGTCACTCTTATTTATAACTGCCAAAGAGTCATTCACATACAGCATATATATATATATATATATATATATATATATATATATATATATATATATATATATATATACAGTATATATATATATATATATATATATATGTATATATATATTCTCAAAATATTTCCCTTCCTTGACACCTTCAACGATCCCTAAAATGTGTCTTTGTCTCTACTTGTTGAGATCAGTGGCGACATAAACACAAACCATGAAACTATGAACGCTACTTTTATTTTGAAAGCCAAGTGGCTGTATTTACTCCCGTTCTTCATCAGAGGACGCTGTGTTCTCCTCCTCAGCAGATTGAGCGGTCACCTCTCTCCTCTCTGCTCCTGCTGTCTCTCTGTGGCTCAGCCCACTAATCTGCATTCGTCAATGAAATGAACTACATCTGTAGTTCCCTTTTATGTGAATTTAATCATGCTTTTTAA
>JAXIVH010000001.1:13186969-13189469 GCA_036785325.1 Urophycis tenuis
TTCATTTAAATATTTTGTCTGAATATTTCAGTAGATGAATGAGAGCTACATATTGTTGTCATTCATACTGTATTTCAGCTGCTATTACTATAAGTATATATGGATAGAAATGTTACATTTAAATATAATCATGCAATTGACTTCTACCATGTATGAAATCATTTAATCTAATTTAGCTCAAAGACTCATGACCGCCTTAATAATGTATCCATTATATTAATAGTGTTATTAATATATTCATCCCATTAGACATTACACATAATTAGTCTCTCCTGTGAAGAGCAAAAGTGATATTTAATATAAAAACACTTTTTTCATATAAAGGTGTTATTTTTTAATGGTCACATTGGGTGTAATTTAAATTCTGTAAATTACTCAATGAAATTAACAGAACAAAAAAAAAAAAGACCTGTTCCCCCGGCCATGACCATATAAGGACGTCCGGGTCGTTGTACGGAAGGGTGACGGGACGCCTGGCTGAGCTAACGAGCCCCACGCCGTCCTCTGACAGCCGCTAATCGGAGAGATAAGTCACGTTAGCATTGGCCGTAGCGCTGCCTCGCAGAGCTCTGCTAGCGCTCTCAATCACGGTCAGCGGAAACCCTCAGCATCCGGAAGGTAAAACAGACAAACGTGGGTTTAAATTAAACAACATATTACCGGCCCTATCCTATTCATGTGGTGCTTCTCATTCATTCATTTGTAGTTACCTTTGTCTGAATTAAGTGTGTAAGTTACATTTTCACCTTTTGCTGCAGAAGGTTTTCCTTCTGTTTTTTCTCTCTGTGAATTGATATTCTGGTGTCGTTGCGATGCAGAGATAACTGTATGTTATTGCCAGTTGGGACACAGCTGACTAAATCTTCTATTAATTGTGTTTATGGATGAAATCTTTTTTTGATTTTGCAGAGTGTACGTTTTCACCATGAGGTGTCCTTCAGATCATTTCAGATGTTTTTGAATCAGTGGGAGGCTATGAAACTACTTTACAAATTATTCCTCAAAGTGCATATCACTTGATATTTTCAACACAGGATGTCCTTATTTTAAGGGATAATGGTGAGATTTTCAGCTGCTTAATACCCATTCTTTGAGGGCCTAAGAAATGAAATTGCATTTTCCTTTCACCCTGGCAAAGATATAAAAACATTTTCCAAATGTGTTTTATTCCGAACAGTTCATTTTGTTTTCATCTTATCTTTCAATATCAAGGGGGCATTTACCAGACGCTTTCATCCAAAGCGACTTACAATCAGTACCTTTGTGGGGTTAGACATGTGGACAGTTGGAGGAGGATGGGGGGATCGAGGCGATCGAACCGTCGACCCTACGGTCAGTGGATGACCCGCTGTGTCCAACCATCTCCATGTCAATGTGCTTCAACACGCTCACATCCCGGCGGCCTCTGTTGGGTTCAGCTCCTTCAGTTCCCCCCCCCCCCCCCCGCCCGGACAGCGCTCCGGGGGCTCTGGATCGGCTTGGCCGCGGTTGCCTGGCAACCCGGCGCTGACCGCGTCAGACCCGCCGCGGAGCTCAGCGGTCAGGAGGACATTCTGAAGCCAGGAGCACGGCCTCGGCGCTCAGTGCTCCGGCCTCAGTCCCGGCGGCCATTTTGTCAAGGAGAGCAGGCGCCGCGGACCCCACCCCCCCCCCCCCCCCCCCCCGCCATATCGCCATGGTGACCGCACGGCGGGATCAAAGTGGTTTTCATATTTCCTCAGTGGTTGCTTGTGGTGAAGCAATCAACGGCTGACCCTAACCCCCCCTTCAGTTCTGACCCGTGTGTGTCGAGACCGCCGGGTCCTCCCTGCGCAGCGCCCTGGCGCTGGTTCCCCCGAGGCCATGCAGACTTACCAGGGGCCCGCGGTTAAGGAGACCATCTGGGGGAGAGGGAGGCTTCACAGCACAGAACAATATTCCCCCAGCAGACATGTATTTATTCACACACACACACACACACACACCGAGTAAAACAAACACTAAGCCACACACACACATCACAGACACTCATCTAGACAGAATCACACACACACACACACACACACATGTATGCACACACATACAACACACACACACACACACACACACACACACACACACACACACACACACACACACACACACACATACAGCCTGTGGACTGGGGACCAGTAATAGGCTTAACTGTGGACTTCTAGTTTTGCCCCCAAACTAAACCATTTCAGCACATTGTTATTTTTGTTTTTTGTTTTTTTACTCTGTTGCTTTCCCAGCTCCTCAGAAAGCCATATTGAATTACTGTGGAGAAGTGTATGCCCTTCTGCCAGAAACACACACACACACACACACACACACGCACACACACACACACGCACACACGCACACACACACACACACACACACACACACACACACACACACACACACACACACACACAGACACACATACACACACACGCACACATTTGAAATGTGTTGTGGGAGATCTGATAAGGAAGGCTATGAACCTGTTGAAGACACT
>JAXIVH010000001.1:13194091-13199091 GCA_036785325.1 Urophycis tenuis
AACCTCCTTTTGAGGGCCGCCGGGCCGAGATGGCTCCCCGGCTCCAGTACAAGGGTGCAAATTAGAGAATTGAGTTGCCGTCTCAGTGTCTATAAAACCCTTGGAGCAGAGTGCTTTGAAAGCAGTCAGACATCTGGAGTCTGCATATTGCTCACACCGAGGAGGAAACAGTCCTTGTTACATCGTCCCGTCGTTCACCGGCTTCACTCAGTCTAAACCCATCCACCCATCTGTACGACCGAAGATAACCACCCCCCCCCCCACCCCCCCTGTGGCGAGACGTCTGTCCAGCATGTGATGCCCGTACGGTCACCTTATTAGGGGGGAATAATGAACTCGCACGCACACACAAAGCGTGATAGGGCGCTGTGTGAAATAACAATCTGTTCTCTGTAAGGGTCGAAATCCCACCATTTCTAAAGTGTTTGTGGTCTAAAGGGCTGAAGGTGGTGGTGTAGCTGGGCAGACACTTTGTCCTCTGTGGGTCTGAAGAAGGTGGGGAGATGGGAGTTAGGGGGGGGGGGGGGAGGGAGAGAGAGTGGGAGAAAGAGAGACTCAATAAATCCATTAGAAGAAGCATGCTTTGTTGGGAAAGTAATTTAAGGTTTAACATGTGCACACACACACACACACACACACGTGTGTGTGTGTGTGTGTCTTCCCTCTAGGAGGACGAGGTACAGTTAGTCGTCCTCCGCGTGTGCAGACAACACTTCAAATAATTCTGTTAAACAGGTGTGAAAAGCAGCAGAATGGAGCAGTCTTAAGTCCCTGGCTAGAGACTGCGCCGTGCGCAGCCACACTGCTGCGGCTCTCCTCGCCTCCTCGCACCCGCTCAGCACCGTCCGCATGTCTCCGCGCCTCCGGCCGCACGCTCGGCCTGTCCTCCTGCTAGCAGGTGTAAGTCATACGTTTCCTCCCAAACCTTTACTTTGTTCTTCTCTCGGCGTGGGGAGTGTTTCATCGCGATGGCCCGCGATACAAATCACGAGGTACCTTTCGGTTCGCACTTTGTGTTTGGCGAGGTAAGTCCGTGTTTGTTTGTGCTTTGCCGTGTTCATTGTGTGCATGCGCAGATGGGGCTGATGGGATCCAGGCCTGTAGTTCCCGTCCTGGTCGGAGGTCTTTCCACCGCAGCCTCCCCGCTCGTGGGAGCAGAGGCCCGGGTTCTCGTCGTGGACCGGTCCTCAATGAGACGCTAAGTTCTTAGGGTCTGGTGGGTCGAACAAAGGCAGTCAGCACCGCCCCACGCGGCTGCACTATACACTCCTCTACTGGGGCTCAGCCGGCTCCGCAGGGCGGTGAAGGCACCCAGTAAGGCACCTTAGGCCGTACCAGGCCGAGCGGCGGCTCCCACATCTCAGCTAACGCGGGTGCCTTTACACCGCGCGGCTAAAGGTACCGCGTTAGCGAGGACACGGGGATCCGCCCCTGGCCCTTGGCGATCTGTGCCATCGAGGCCGTCGGTTCCCCTCCATCCGTGGCCCGCGGTGCACCCCGGAGGCCCCGGAGACCGGCGCTGCTGTCCGCTAGCCCTCCTCGTCGTCGCCCGGCTGGCCCGCGGGCTGCGGGGGGCCGTAATAGAGTTTCCAGCCGATGGGGCCCAACCGCAGACTCGTGCAGGAGTGAGAGGAGGTGGCAGGAGGAGGAGGAGCCGCAGACTGCCGGAGCGTGGCCGGCGGTCTGCTATAATTCAGCGCGGAGCGGAAGGGTTTTGACTTTGATATAAATGTCAAGGACTGGTTGATGATGCGCGAGGACTCCCCCCCTCGGAGCCTTCAGGGTGCCATCATGGCGTCACAGCGCGCCGCGCGTCAGAGACCTTTGATTTTACTGGGGTGGAGCGCGGATTTATGAACTCCCATGTTGCAGACTCATAACTCGTGAGCCTGTAGTTTCACACAGACCCCCGCCACGGAGCGAGCCTCAGAGTCTGCAGACCCCCCCCCCCCCCCCCCCCATCCCCCCCGGTGCGCGCCACAGGACCGGAGGGGTTTGAATACGGGCTGACGTCAGGCTGTGTCATGTTGACACGTCACTGCTTCACCTCACTGTTCCTTTCACGTTCACTGTTCTTTTCTTCTCCCTGCTCCCGCTGCTTGCAAGTCATGAGAAGTTTTATCACTTCTGCCTTTGAGGTTTTTTTGTCTTCCGCTTACCACCAAGGACGAATTGATTGGTTGATTCATCGCCGTGGTTACAGTGTAGGACCGCTCGCTCGTACAGTCATCGTGGGGTCGTGGGAGGTAAGAGCCCGGCTGGTCGAGTGCTCGTCGGTGACGGTGCAGTGCGGAGCCCCGGCCAGGCCACAGGTCGGCCTGACGGCGTGCTGGTGTTCAGAAAGCAGCCTTCCTGCTTCCTTTCAGGGCCGGCTGCTGATGTATTGAAACCTGCTTCCCTGGTTCTCCTCGCCTCTGCTCCCCAGCAGACGCGGGAGCAGGCCCTGTCGGAGTCTGGAAATAATGCCCGGGGAAAAGATGCAAAAACATGACATGTTTTAATCTCAGCCGGGGAACGCGGTGGAGTGTGTGGAGGGCGGAGATACGCTGCTGAACTCCTCTGAACTGAACTGTCGCTTTCTCTGAGGCCCCCTCTTTAAATAGTGTGTGTTTGTATGGCATCTCTGCAAATGCTCTAACTTTTCATACGTTTTTTAAGCCCTTTATTTTAATCTTATGAAAAACATTGAGTGGGTTATTGTTTGAATCACAACAACAACAACAACAACAACAACAACAACAACAACAACACAATGGCCGCAACAAAACAGGGTTTTTATTTTTCTGGCTTCAGAGACGACACCTATCCCACTGCCGGTAGGCACATGAGATTCAGCGATAACATGTACTGATAGACTATAACAATAATGTGTACTGATGGACTATAGTGTTAACATGTACTGATAGACTATAACAACAATGTGTACTGATGGACTATAAATGTTAACATGTACTGATAGACTATAACAATAATGTGTACTGATGGACTATAATGTTAACATGTACTGATGGACTATATTGTAACATGTACTGATAGACTATAACAATAATGTGTACTGATGGACTATAATGGTAACATGTACTGATAGACTATAACCATAACTATACTGATAGACTATAACAATAACTATACTGATAGACTATAACAATAACATGTACTGATAGACTATAACCATAACTAATACTGATAGACTATAACAATAACTATACTGATAGACTATAACAATAACATGTACTGATATGACTATACCCAGCTGATTGCATCCCCCCATTAACCCTTTACAGGCTGGACTGATCTCCTGCTCGGTCAACCGTGTGCTTTGTGACATTTCTACATGACGTGCATCTATGGCCTGCGACTCTGATCGCTACCTTCACGTACCGACCTGACGGTGGAGGGAAGCTGGGTGTGAAAGCAGCCATAACTCTCCCCCCACACACACACCCCACCGCAAAACAATATAACTTAGTTTTCATACCTGCAGTCTAGATGTCTGGAAAGCCCAAGCGGGAAGGACTCCTCCATGGCAGGGAAGTGGCGACTTACGTGGCGGCGAGGACGCGGCGGTCATTAAAGGACTTTAAAGATGCGGGCGACCGGCGGCAGACAGCTGTTCCCCAGCCGCCACAGAGAGCGCTGCTCTTAACAGAGTGGCGTTTAAGGATTTATGATCCAGTCGAGCACACTTGACATCAGCCAGACACCGGAGGAAACGGTTTGAGGACGGCGTTTGAAATGCCCATGCACTGCGTCTTGAGACCGCTGAGAGTACAGCCGGAGGGAGGCGAGGACTCTGGAGTCTACCTGGCTGCAAAGACAAACGTCTTGTCAGAGACAGCATGACTTACAGGGAATTTAGAGATATGTCATTCAAACGGCAGTCAACCCAAGATTGTTATTTTCAGTTTTTTAAATGCTTTGTCTTCTATGATTTCGACATGTCACCGTGACTTGAAATGACGGTGTAATTCAGAACGGGTGTAACAATACAGTTTACATCGCCAAGCAGTTTGAGAAGTTAGAGTTCCACAGGCCTAAACCCAGGTTGCTTTGTTTCATGAAGCCCTGGGGGGGGGCAGTGACTGGTGACGACCGCGACCCCGATGGGGTGAACCTTCTCTGGAGCCTATAGCATCACGCCACTTCCTGTACGCCATCCCTCGTTACAACGGCCCCAGACCAAGACGCCGCGAGCCGAAGAAAGCGGATGGCCCGGTGGGGTCGATACGTGGGGTGACATGTCCCTCCGCCCAGAACCCTCCACCCAAAACACTTGTTATTATTCGGCCTCCGAGCTGAAACAGGGAATTCTCCTACCTGAAGGAATAGTGGGCGTCTTGCTCATGGACAGCCACAGGTTTGATTGAGCTTTTGGGGGGATTGAACCCATCACCCGTGCAGAGCTTTAAGCTGTCCGTTCTTCTTATTAAATCACCGTGGGTTATTAAGTTGTTTCAGCGAGAGCAGACCAAAGTCTGATCGTGCTGCCACACGGGCGCACACGCCTGTGTTCAGCCGACCTTCCCTCAGGCATTTGTCGACAACAACAACAACTGTGTTGGGCCAGAACCCGCAGAGGGATGGAGACGCTGCATGAAGCACATGCACGATCAAATAGAGCCGATCGATGGATCCTGATCAATATCTTTTCAATGAGCCTCCCCGCTCGGCGCCAGTCCCTCCCCCCAGGCGAGGGGGGGGGGGGGGGGGGTCACTGAGGACCTGACCATATGCGACGGCACCAGAGGAACATCGGGGAGAGAACGTCCAAGGAACGCCACCACCACCGTCTGGCGAAGGGGGGGGGGGGGCGCGGGGCAGTCATCATGCCCCCACGCGGGGCCTGTCGTCCAATGGGTCCAGCGCTCTCGGCACGGTCTCCAGGATCTTCCTCGGGTGGGCGTGACACGGAGAGCCATAACGCTTTCTGCTGAAGTCAGTAATGTGCGGTATAAATTGGACCCCAGAATTGCGAATGCGGTGAGATTTTAACATAAGTC
>JAXIVH010000001.1:13209091-13211591 GCA_036785325.1 Urophycis tenuis
ATACGATCATATAGACGTACTATTTTAATATTATAATCCTAATCATTCCTAATCAGTTGAGGTAATTTGTATGCTATTGGCTGAACCATATAGATAACGACTTGTCATCTGTACAGTACAGACAGGAGTGATGTGGCCTGGGTAGGACATGGGACGCTGTTTGAGACCCTGCAATGTACCAGCTGAAGGAGAACAGCCTTTTGCAGCTCATGAAGGCATCTATCACTGCTGTGTGTGTGCGTGGGGGGTGTGTGTGTGTGTGTGTGTGTGTTTGTGTGTGTGTGTGTGTGTGTGTGTGTGTGTGTGTGTGTGTGTGTGTGTGTGCGTGTGTGTGTGCGTGTGTGTGTGTGTGTCTGTGTGTGTCAGTGTGTGTGTGTGTGTGTGTGTGTCTGTGTGTGTGTGTGTGTGTGCGTGTGTGCGTGTGTGTGTGTGTGTGTGTGTGTGTGTGTGTGTGTGTATGTGTGTGCGTGTGTGTGTGTGTGTGTCAAGAACATCACTGATGCTGCTGAGAAGGCATCAAGATGGCTGTGGATCAGGAGGGGTGATCCGTGGGCCACACAAGCTACCTAGACACAAGCCGGGGTCTGATCACCCCCGGCTGGGTCGCCTGGGCGAGGGTGTCTGATGTTGAGAGACCCGAAACACCCTATGACCTCAGGTTACATCACTGATGATGTGTCTAGGTTGCACCAGAGGGTGTATATTAAACCAGTTAATTCTGGCAGAGCCAGTGACCTCCGGGAAAGACCGGATGACTACCACGAATAGAGTGGTGACAGCTGGAGAGGCAGCAGACAGCTGGAAAGACAGCAACCGGGGCAGTGAGGGCTAGCACCCCAAACTGCAGCTCCCGTGAGGGAGCAACCACAATAAGCTACGGAAAACCCTAAAGAGTTATACCCCCGGGGGTGACCGAGAGGGGGGGAGGATGAGCACCCCAACAGGATGGACGTACAGGTTTTGACCCAAGCTAACGGAATTACGACTATGAGTGCAGTTTGCTTATGTGGTAAAGTCTGCAAAAACCCGCGTGGTCTTAAGATCCACCAGACCAAGATGAAATGCTTGACTGGGAGGCAAGTGGTGCAACGCACAGGACCAGTGCCTGGTGAGACGCAGGAGGAGCCCGGCCCGGAGTCACCCCACAGTGCCCAGACCCTCCACGCCCCACAAGCCCTACCCCAAGTCATGCATTCAGAACACCGTCGGGTTAAGTGGCCTTCAGCCAACATGGTGAAGGAGTGGTGCCAGTTCGATGCGGATGTTGATCAGATTCTCGAAGCCACAGCCAGGGGAGATGCTGACCAGAAATTGCGCACAATGAGTGCAATGATTGTCAGCATCGCCGCCGAAAGGTTTGGCACCAAGGAGCACCACCCGATCAGCGGTGCAGGGGAGCCAAACCGACGGCAGAAGAAGATCAGCCAGCTGCGGCAAGAGCTTAGACTGCTGGGACGGCAGTACAAGCAGGCAAGAGAGGAAGAGAAGGTAAGTATAGCAGAGCTCCGCAACATCGTAAGGTGGAATCTCACGACACTCCGTCGTGCTGAATGGCACAGGAAGAGGGGGAAGGAGAGAGCCAAGAAGCGTGCCGCCTTCATTTCAGGCCCTTTCAACTTCACCAAGAAGATCCTTGGGCAGAAGCGAGGTGGACAATTGGCCTGCTCTCAAGAAGAGGTTGACAAGTACCTCAGGGCAACTTACAGCGACAGCGCAAGGGAGCAGGATCTTGGACCCTGCAGCTTTCTGATTACACCACCAGAACCCACTTCAGCATTTAATACCAAGGAGCCAACCCTGAGAGAAGTTGAGGACATAGTCAGAGCAGCTAGATCCAACTCAGCTCCAGGTCCCAGTGGAGTACCATATGTTGTCTACAAGAGGTGCCCCAGGCTCGTGCAGCGACTCTGGAAGATCCTTAGGGTCATCTGGAGGAGGGGGAAGGTGGCTCAGCAGTGGAGGCATGCAGAGGGTGTATGGATTCCGAAGGAAGAGAACTCTCGCACCATCGAGCAGTTTAGAAACATCTCACTCCTGAGTGTGGAGGGCAAGGTGTTCTTCAGCATTGTTGCCCGGCGCATGACAGAGTTCTTCCTGAAGAATGCATACATCGACACCTCTGTGCAGAAGGGGGGGGTCCCAAGGGTACCAGGGTGCATTGAGCACACGGGAATTGTTACTCAGCTCATCCGGGAGGCCCGGGAGGGCAATGGGAACCTGGCAGTTTTGTGGCTTGACCTGTCTAATGCTTACGGGTCAATTCCCCACAAACTGGTGGAGACCTCGCTTGACCGGCATCATGTTCCAGGCAAGATCAGGGACCTCATACTGGACTATTACAACTCTTTCAGTTTGAGAGTCACCTCGGGGACAGTAACATCAGCATCACATCGGCTGGAGAAAGGCATAATCACTGGGTGAACAGTCTCAGTGATTTTGTTTGCCTTGGCCATGAACATGCTTGTTAAGTCAGCGGAGGTGGAGTGCAGAGGACCGCTCA
>JAXIVH010000001.1:13221591-13233794 GCA_036785325.1 Urophycis tenuis
GTTTGAACAGAACAAACACAGCGGGACTCAAGGCAAAGATAAGAACTAATTGGACTGATCGTGAATTAAGGCGTACGTTTAAGAACAGGTGCAGAGTTTGGTATTCGTTCCTTTTCTCTCTGGTACCAAAAGCAGGCGGCCAGTCTCGGCTCCGCTGTCCATGGCGACGTCTCCGTTTATAGTTTCTTTGAAATTGTTTTCAAAGTTCTCCTGTGTTGTTTGTGGAGGCGAACATCGAGACCTCCGCCCTCTGCTGCTCCCACTGTACACGTGAGTCACGGAGCGGCCGGTTAACCGCTGCGGTCCCGGCCGGCGGGTTGTGTCGACCTCCACGAGGAGGCGGGTTAAGTGACCGGGCCGGAGGGAAGGCAAACAGACCCCATGTGTTGCTCTCCCAGCGCCCGGCTCCCCCACTAAATCACCCGGACCAGACCAAGGCTGCATGCGGGAGTCGGCAAACATTGATCCATTTAGTGAGAGGAAAGAAAACTACCAAACTGCTAAAGTGGGTTGTTTTTTTTTTTCCTCTCGGCGGGAGGCGTGATGTGCCATCGTACGACAGACCAGACCAGGGATTCATTACATAAGTCTTTGAACACTTATGTAACACTTGTTCACGTCCAGAGTTAGAGAGCGCTGCACCTCATCGTTAATCATCACAAGTGTGTGGGGCAGGTCACATACACACACACACACACACACGTGCAGGCACACACACACGCACACACACATGCGCACACACACACATACACACACACACACACACACACACACACGCACACACACACACACAAACACACGCACACACACACACACACTCTCCCTTGCGTGCACACACAAGCGCACACACACACATACACACACACACACACACACGCACACACACACACACACACACACACACACACACACACACACACAAACACACGCACACACACACACACACACACTCTCCCTTGCGTGCACACACAAGCCTAAACACACACCTTTCCCCTCACACCTGTGGAGTGTGAATCGTCTCTAATTAGCCATTCCCAGGGGTCTTCTGAGGCCAGGGAGTGTGAGAACCGGCAGACGAAGAGGCAAGAACAGAGATCTTATTGGCTGACTGGATTAAAACATCTTTCTTTGGGCTGCTTAGTACTGGCTGATTGTTGTGTGATGTGCAAAAGCCGCGGTGCTAATGGTTTTAAGAATGACACGTCAAGGTCTCCAGCGTCCCGCTAAGTGTTGCCAAGGTTTCCACTAATGATGACTTCAATAGTCATCATTAACCGCGCCGTTCCACTTTTTTTTTTGCGACGATATTCAATTTTTCAAATTTATCAGCCGCCCCTCTGGACTGTCTTTTTTCACTGTTGATTCATTAAATTGTCTCGCGTTTTTCATGCGCCGGGAGGTTCAGAGGGTGTTTGTTAGTGAAGCAGCGCACGGCGGATGAGCGACAGTCAGCTCCGCCGCACTGCACGTGCTAACGGCGGGGCTGACACCACGCAACGGCGCTGTAAGACAAAAGAGTTTGGACTGATGTCGGTCAAGGTTCAAGCTCAAAGGATTTCAATTGGAATTGAGTGACTCGGAACATTTTCATTTGGCGACATGGTTTGGCGTCGGGGTGGCGGCGGCCCATTCTGCTCAGGTGTGTTTACCGGTGATCTGTTCCTACAAAGAGGTGGTAGTTAACCAACCCGGGCTATGCTTTCCAATCGGCTTATTTTTTTCTAAAAGCTGGTAAACCGAAGCTGCTCTGAGGTGACCTTGACCTTCATCAGAACGTCCTGCAGAACAGGATCTGGCTGGCTTCTGCGCTAAAGGGGGAGGATATTGTAGCGCTCAAGGTGTCTCAACTCTCAACTCTCCCAAGAGGTCTCAACTCTCCCAAAAGACAAAAGGTTCTGGGTTTCATCTCCAATTTGAAATCCCGACTTAAACCAAGCTTTAAGGGACAAAAGATTTTGCTAAAGGGTCAGGATAGTGTAGTGGCTGGGGGAGGGAGTCAACTCTGTAAATACAAAGGGTTATGGGTTCCATCCCCAGCTTCACCCAACCTGATCCTCAATGACCTTTTGTAGAACCGACTGGATAAAAAACTGCTAAAGAGGGCAAGGTGCTGCAGTGTTCTAGGTATTCGACATCCAGCCCAAAGGTTTTGGGTTCCATCCCCAACTTCAGTCACCAGGACTTACCGGACAAAAAATTCTGCTAAATAACGACTTTGTCAAACAAAGTGCTGGCAGCCTGTGTAGCTGCAGAGGAAGGTGCGTAGTTATCACTCCACCACAACAATGTTAATATTAATTGCCAAAGAAAAAAAACCTGACTAATGAGTTGTGGGAGGAAGATGAAGGGCGGGGAAATGAGTTGTGATAACAAAGTGCTCCACTCTGATGAAGATGTTCTGGCTAATAGGACTGACGGGACACATGCACACGCACACACACACAGACACAAGGACAGCGATAAGACAGTGCTGCTGTGTGACAGCCTGCCCGACGCCAGGCTGGCCTTAAAAACAGCAAACCAAACCAATGAGATTGGAGTAAAGTTTTGCTTGATTGTAGAAGATGGACAGTTTCTGACGGTTTGGACGCAGACGCTCTCTGGATGCTTGACAGTTTCATCTCGCGGTTTGTCGTCCTGAGAAGTGTCACCACAATTCATTAAGTTGAGTAATTTGTGCTTTATTAGAGACTGTTACTGTGAGGATTATAAGAAGCTTTTCCTTATTCACCTTTCCTTGTAATGAAAAGGTGAAGATGTTGAGGTTTTTGACATTTCAGTTTCTAGCTGGCCTCATGGTCAGGTCAGAATGCTTCTCTTTGGAGACCAGTAAATATATATATATATTTATTTTTATTTTTTTATAAGACTGCTCTTTACACACCCAACATCCCCGTTGGGATGAGCTGGGAGAAACGCAGTGAACTTCTGCAGAAAATCTCTCATTCCTGAAAAAAACTTGAGTCTCATATTACAAACGTCACTGCTAACAGTGGTGCATTCTGGGTAAACAACAAGACGCATTGAGGAAGCAGATGACTGTTCATACAGGGAGGTCAGGGGGCACCCAGCATCCTGAAACTCCTCAACAGGAGAAGGAACCTTGAGAAGAACATGGAACATAATGTACCTAGATTGAGTGCTAGACATTATAAGAAAACAACAGGCATGAGTAGAGTAGAGATTTTCTAAAAATGTGATTGCTATGCTGGACACACACACACTACAGGCGTACGAAAAACAACTGGCAGGAAAAAGGACACTAGTACCCATCGGTACTAGATAGGCCCGAACCAAATATAAGAAACAAAATGTCTCCCAAATTGATAACTGAACGTAATTTATTCATCATCGAGGATATGATTGTGGGTGTTCCGTCTGGTCCTGGCGACTGCTTGAGTCGTTATTATTCGTTCTTTCACGAATAATGTAGGCCGCCGCCTGGCATTTAGGGAAATGCGTGTGAACGTTGTCCAATGTGTAAACAAGAGTAATCTGAAATAAATTGGCTCTCAATGAGCTATTCAGATTAGGAAGCAGAAAAGGTGGAATACTGAACGTCAAACTGAATTCATCATGGCGTATATAATTGTGTGTGTTCTGAAACAAACTAAACGTCTATTAAATGAATCAATCAAATTTGACGATAGCTTATAATTTAAAACAAAGTACAATATGTGTGTGTGTGTGTGTTGTTGTGTCAGACACACATACACGCTGAATAGAGCTCTCATCTGCGTGAATGTCATTATTCATTCATATAATTATATAGTCATGAAGGTTAATGTCATTGTTACCATAAGCTATAATAGAAGAACTAAATACAATACGTGTGTGCGTTGCTGACTCTGGAACACATCACCAAATGCACAGCCTGCTTTTCTCAACTGACTATAACATCTCCACTGGTTATAATTGGTTCTAGGCCGCATTGGGTTAGGGTGTCCTCGCGGGCCTGGCCCTCATGCTCATTCTAGCATCTAGCTCTGGTAGTCACACTCTGGGACGTTTTAGCCCTCGCACGGATGGCTGCACACGATACGTGCCCATTACCGCGTTAACATGCAAATATGCTCTCAGGCATGTTTAGCATGTTGACTCCTAGCCTCTACTTACTGCCCATTAGCATGCTAATGCTTTCTGGAAAAAACAATGCTAGCACCCTAACGCGTGATGCCCAAGCGTCCATCGGACCTAGCGGCGTGTTGCAGCACACTCGGGGGACAGTTTGGAAGGCTTTACGATTATTGGGCTTGGGTAAGAGTTCCCCCCTGTCGAGGTACTTCAGTCCCTGGGCATGTTGGCGGTATGACCTTGTTGATATACAGGCCGTAACGATTAGCTTTGAAACGTGGATTCGTTTGGCGAGACCACCCCAATGTTGTCAGTTTACACGTTAGTTTCTCTCTGAAGATCAGTCACAGTTTAAAAAAACCACACCACTGCACGGGTACTATTAAGTAAAACATTTTATTTATTCGATATTTTGCTCAAGGACACCTTGACTTTGGAAATGATGGTTCGAAATCGTTGCCTTTCAGCTGGTAGTGGATCAACCTAGCCTCTGTACTGTCCTCCATGCTCATCTGGAGGTTTCACCTCCATCATTGAAACACAACTCCTGGCCACTCGCACCTCCATGACCACCAACTCTGGACCCTGAGAAGAACACATTCATGCTATTCCCTTCAAAATATGTCACGTGTGATCCTCTATTGGCTATTCTCATGCTTCTCTGTGCTGTATTCACACTTTATGGAAAATTCCATTCAATATGCTAATTATGCTAATACATTTTTTCCGTGTATGGCATACATATATGTATTACTCATTTAAATATTTTGCTCGTTTCTTTTCACTATTTTAAAGAGCTTGGAATAACAATGACATTTGATAATCAAGAGCTTGAGGGTTTTTTTTCTGTAACAGTCAACCTAGTTATTCACTATGTGGCTACCGTTTCCTCAATATAATCACCGTACTGGGATTGTCAACTGCATTCATTCTGTCATCTTTGACTGTGATAGGCCATCATAGGCCAAGAGGACGACGTCTATGTGAGGTCAACTGTGATCTCCCTTCCATAAATTGTATGCTTAACAAACGAATCAACGCAAATCACACATCTGAAGCAAAAGTTGCACCATTTGTACTTAGACAGTCATAATAAAAACCAGAAAATCGAAACAAAGAAATGCTAACAATAATACTCGTTTTCAGAAGCGACCATTAAGATGCCGTTAATACGCAATTAAAAAACGATCCCGCGGAGGCCCCACGCACTCTGCATGCTCAAGTGGCTCGGTACAAATCAATAGCCAGAGCCCGGGGGAAAGTAAGAGGTTTAGAAAACTGGCCCACTCCCATCCCTCCTCCCTCAGCCTGCTACCTGTGTTGTGTTAGTACTTTTCATTGTCAAAAGACAAAGGCAGCGAGCAACAGGCGGCGGCCCTTTGATGTTCCCACCCTGGCAGCCACCGGGCCCAGAGAGGGGCTTCAAAGCCGAGAGGAGCGGGCCCCTTGACGGCTGGCTGAGAGCGGGGGGCTCTAATCATCCGGGGTGGGGCCGTGGGTCAGCAAGTGAACCACGAGCACGCTCTGCGGAGCCACTCTGGTGACATTAAGATGCACACCGTACTCCGCTCTGGACGGGATTGGATTGTTATTACAGCTCACGCATGTATCCATCTATCTGTCTCTCTGTCTAGCTAGCTGGCTATCTTTCTATTTCCTTCTATTTACTGTATCCGTCCTACTCAAATATAGTCAATCTACTACATCTAAATGAGAAACGTAAAAAAAAAAACATTTCCATTGAGAGTTGTTTTGTCAGAATCCATGACTGTCCAATAAGATGCTCCTCGGAAAAAAAACCTATTTGGGATTTCCCAAATGTACAGAAGTGTTTCAAGAGCTGTAACAGCACAGGTTGAGGAGGACTGTACTTTGTAAAGCTGCATTCACGCGTCCTCTTCAGGGAACACGCAGAGAGGCTGCCGCTCTGCCGCCGGGAAAAGCTGGAAGAACTTGATTTACAGTAATAACCTTATTGTAAAAGCAATTTCCCCTGGAAGGAGAGCTTGTGCTTTGTCAAAATGTTCTTCAATATGCAAAGAAGGGACAAGAAGCTGAATCCCATTTTCATAAACCTTTCTATTATGACTTCCCTTTCCATGTTCTCTTTCTCTGGCCGTCCTTCCTGTGGAACGGCTGCGGTGCTGCTGGGGTCCCGGTGGAGGGTCGAGTCACTGGGGGCCGCTCTGCCACCGCACTGCCACCGCTCTATCACCGCCCTGCCACCGCCCTGCCACTGCTCTATCACCGCCCTGCCACCGCTCTATCACCGCCCTGCCACCGCCCTGCCACTGCTCTATCACCGCCCTGCCACGGCTCTATCACCGCTCTATCATCGCTCTATCACTGCCCTGCCACCGCTCTATCACTGCCCTGCCACCACTCTATCACCGCCCTGCCACGGCTCTATCACTGCTCTATCATCGCTCTATCACTGCCCTGCCACCCGCTCTATCACTGCCCTGCCACCAATCTATCACCGCTCTATCATCGCTCTATCACTGCCCTGCCACCGCTCTATCACCGCCCTGCCACCGCTCTATCACTGCCCTGCCACCGCTCTATCATTGCTCTATCACCGCACTGCCACCTCTCTATCACCGCTCTATCACTGCACTGCCACCGCTCTATCACCGCCCTGCCACCGCTCTATCACCGCTCTATCCCCGCTCTATCCCCGCTCTATCACCGCCCTGCCACCGCTCTATCACCCACCCTGCCACCGCTCTATCACCGCTCTATCACCGCCCTGCCACTGCTTTATCACCGCTCTATCACTGCCCCACCACCGCTCTGTCTCGCCCTGCCACCGCCCACCACCCTGCCACGGCTCTATCACCACTCTATCACCACCCTGCCACCACTCTATCACCGCTCTATCACCGCTCTATCACAGCTCTATCACCGCCCTGCCACTGCTCTGTCTCGCCCGGCCCGCCGACGAGCGCCATGGTGGGGTGGTGCTTTCAGGCCGGACTCCTCCGTCTTGCCCCGGTGTCTCCACCGGGACATGATTCTGACCATGTCATTATTACCACTCTGTCACAATAGTGTCACTGTCACAAGTCACAATATATATCGATAAACACACAATATCACAATAAACACACACTTTGACAGATAAACACACAATCTCACATAAACACTCACTCACTGTCAACATAAACACACAATCTCACCTTAAAAACATAATATCACAATGAACCCACAACCATTACAATGAACACCATACCACCGTTATACACAGTGTGTTCTGAGTGGATCTCCTTGTTCTCTGGCTGTGACTCCAGATGTTCCAGAGGAGGATCAGAGCTCCACCGCGTTGGGAAGTCCCACTGCACTGACGTGCATCGTGCACGTTTGTGCACGTTTGCGTTCGCAGCCATGCGACCGCAAAACAAGACGGACGCCCAACGGGGGGGGAAGATGAAACCAGCAGGGATGAGGACCACGACTCCAGGTGTGAAGGTAGCCGCGGTGCGTCCGGGACCTCCGAGACGCCCCCCCCCCCCCCCCCCCCCCCCCCCGCCGCACGCGTGACGGATTCGCTGGCAGCCAGCGACACCAGCGCTCGCCGCTGTGACATCTCCTGGGGGCCCTGGGCCAGGAAGTTTATGGTAATCTGTAAGGATGCGAGGAGGTATGTGGGTCACCGTGGACGCGTGATGAATGGGCGAGTGGGCCTCCAGGGAGCGCCGGCGTGGAATCCACAGCACATGTGGGAGTCACTTCCCCCCTGGGCCTCACTCGACTTCCTCCCTTAAGGGACCCGCAAACTAATATAGTACATACTGTATATATATATATATATCTTTTTTTTTTTTTTTTTTTTTTTTTTATAGATTAATTTACCCAATGGTATATTTCAGTAGGACATGTGTGAAACGATACTTTAAACGGTGTTTGTTTGCTGTGATGTGCTGTGTGTGGTGTGTGGTGTGTAGTGTGCTGTGTTGTTTGTTGTGTTGTGTTGTGTGTAATGTGCTGTGTGCGGTCTCGTGTGTTGTGTGTGTGTGTGCTGTGTGTTGCTGTGGTACTGCTCAGTGGAAGTGGGTTACGGCTGCTGTCCAGCGGTGATGTGTGCACAGAGGAGGCGTGGCTCCTCCCTGGGACGAATGCTTTTACCCGCGCGGCCGCGGGGCCTCGGGGCCACGGCGCTGGGGGGGCCGGGGGAACGGGGAGCCGCGGGGCTGCCGGGCTCAGGGGATGGGGGGCTGCGGGGCTGCCGGGCTCAGGGGACGGGGGGCTGCCGGGCTGCGGGGCTGGGGGAACGGGGGGCCGCGGGGCTGCGGGGGCCGGTGGAACGCGGCGGTGGTGCTGAGGCTGAATGGTTGGATGCGATTTCAAGCTCAATGAGTGTCTTCTTTGAAGTTCCACTCCCTGCACCTTCGCTTCCCTGCAGCTGCGCGGCTTTCGATGCTAAACACTTTAACATGGCGTTTAGAATTATAAAAGCGCGCGCACATGCGCACGTCGTTTAGAAAGGTCACGGAGATGCAATTACTCGCGGCGAGAATGCGGCCGAACGGGGTTCTCTCGGAAAAGGACTTTTTCACTCTATTTTTTGCGTTTTTATAAATTGGCCGAGCTGTCAGAATCATTAAGTGTCAAGAAGGATCCGCGGGCCGCATCTCGGGGAGGCTCCCACTCTGCATCTAAACCAGCTATCGACCCGGCGGCCGCTGGCGATTGATTACTCCTCTAATGTGGAGGGTCTGCGTGGTGTGGGGAACCTGCGAGGAGGTCAGAACAATATTAAGTGCACTCCACTTGCTTCCCCGCCGCCCGGCCCGGCGCCGCGCGGACGGGAAGGAAGGCAGCCAGGCGCCGGGGCGTCCACACCGGACCCGGCCCGCAGGACCCAGCCCGTAGGACCCAGCCTGCCGGGCTGAGCCAGGTGGGCTGAGCCAGGTGGGCTGAGCCAGCTGGGTGTCTGCCGGACCCAGCCTGCTGGCTCAGCCCGGTGGGCTCGGAACCGCAAGGGTTTTGGCGGCCAGAGAGCCGCTTCCAGCCGTGCTGCCCATCAACGGAGAGATTTTGTTATCGGAAGGTGTGTGTGTGTGTGTGTGTGTGTGTGTGTGTGTGTGTGTGAGTGTGTGTGGGGGGAGGGGTTCTCATAATTTGCATAATTGTTAATATACCTCAAAGCGGTGCACAAAAAAAACATTGTAATTCCTGAACACAAACAGAGAGGAGTTTGAAAAAGCCTTGAGGACAAGAGGGAGAGGGGAGGGGGAGAGCGAGAGAGATAGAGAAAGAGAGAGAGAGAGAGAGAGAGAGAGAGAGAGAGAGAGAGAGAGAGAGAGAGAGAGAGAAAGAGAGAGAGAGTGAGAGAGAGAGAGAGAGAGAGAGATGGACATCATTTGCATAGAAGTGAGGCTGACTCCTGTGAAGTGTTGTCAGGTTTATGTGCCTTCAAACTGCTGGACTGAATCCATTATTTCATGATCTGAGCTCCGGTCGGTAACGACGCAGTACAGAGGAGCAGCGCTAAACGCTCAATTACAGCACGTGGTTTGGAGGGCAGGGGTTGGGATCAAGCCAAGGAGGTATCGGGCAGGGGGTTGTTAGGCTGTTCTATTCCCAGCTGAGGTTCTGGGTTTAATCTCTAATATCCACAACATTACCTGGAGGTAATCTGTGAGCCAGAAGGCCTTACCTGCCTCTTAATGAATCACAATGCACTGGAAGGCTTGGCGGATTGAAGCATCTGCTAAACGAACAAATAGTAAATATTGGAAGCTAATCAGCACCGTTTTTTTATTCACAAGGAACTCTACAGGATTAGAACAGACCAGTGTTTGCCTTCCTCCCCTGCACATGTCTACGTGGTGGAAAGATACATGAATCCAACCTTCTCTCTGTCCCTGGGAATAGAAGTACATTCTTCACAAACTTGGTAGGAAGACATATTTTGCTTCGTCTTTTTTTCACCAATATTTTTTTCCTCCCAAGGACCTCCATTTTGAGGTTATCTCATGGAGATATAATTTATTGATATATCGTTATTATGTAGTGAGAATCGATCACAAAGTCATAATTTACTGCCAATTTACACAAGGCAATTCCAAAGTCCCAGACTTGCAGAGTGAATGACGGTTCCTGAACAGTTTGCTCAAGGATAGCTTCCCTCTAGTTCAGTCGCAATACCTGAACCTGAATGATGTTTGGGTTTACAACCAGCGACCATCTGGTTCCCGAAAAAACTGGTCTTACTCCACTTCCTGTTCATGTCAGGACACAATCGAAAATACTCCCATATAATGATAAAATAGACTAAGGCCCAATCTCAATTCTCTATCTTACCCTTCCCCTTCCCCTTGGCCCTTCCCCTTCCCCTTCCCCTTGGCCCTTGAAACAGAGGGGTAAGGGCTACATGCCCCTATGAATTGAGACAACACTCGTTACGGTTACGTCATCATACATTGAAGACAAAATATTGACAATTTGTTATAGGCCTACACACTGCACACAGTTAATACGGTTTTGAATTTCATTGATGTTCAGAAACAATGTCTTTGTTAACCAACATGTCTTTATTTCCAATTATGAATGGCTACAACATTGAACGCATGACTCACTCCCACATTTGCTTTGAAGCGTATTTTGATTTTGCGTATTTTGATTTCGGACATTTCTGCTCGTTTTCGTGTCGAAAACGTATCAGCTGCCGGGTTTCCTCCGGCGTTCCTGTGTGAAAAAGGACGATATATGTAAAGCACGTATTGATTTGTCTCTAATTGTCTACACTGTTATCAAACAGAATTCGCTGCTAATTGTGTTTAGTAAACTAGAAATGCATGGAGTTCATTGCTAGTCAGAGAAATGTAACTTTGTGCACTCAGCAATGTAACGTTCGCATACCGATTTTCGAAAAAGTTTCGATTAAGAATATGGTTGCAAATATATAGGTACAGGGACTGTTTAGAGCACAAAACAACACTTTCGTAAATTTTAAATCGATTATTTCAGCCAGAAAATACTTACATTTATGTGACTCTCGTTGAGATCTGGCCGCGATTGTTGCTGGTTGCGCATTGTAATGGGTACCCCTTGGTTTCAAGTAAGCTCCCGATCTCACTTGGTTTCAAGGGGTGTATACCCCTTCCCCTTAGCCCTTCCCCTCGGTCGAAAAGAGAATTGAGACAGCCCTTGGTCTCACGTGAACGCGCAAAACCAAGGGGAAGGGGTAAGGTTAAGGGCTAAGATAGAGAATTGAGATTCAGCCTAAGTAAAAGAGGCTAAATAATTGTGAGTAGTAGGAAGGTGGTGCATACTGGCATTATTCAAACAGAGCTCTGCAAAAGCCCCTCAAAGCTCCTGAAATCCTCGTAAAAGTGTTCATTTGTGTTCATTCGTTTGTTATTATTGAACACACTACTCATAGCCAAACATCTCCCGCCCAACTGTCCATATCCCGAAGGAAAGGCAAAGCAAAAAGACTAAAGAGTGAAAAGGAACCCTAAAGAAAATGTAAAGAGTGAAAACAAACCAGATTCAGTGTATGATTTCAGAAGATGAGAGTGGTCATTATCCCCTCCGACCACTCAAAACAAAAGCTCTCTGCGTCCCTCCATTAGCTGAATCACGGCTGTGGGAAGGAGCACGAGGAGATAGCGGAGGAGCCCTGGAGTGATGCTCCAGTCGATGGCTCCCTCTTTGTCTCGGTCAAAACTCTGCGAGAGGCCTCTGTGTTTCTGTGGCGGGGCTGATTACAGTGTGATTTCCTTTGACACCTGTGATAAATACAGAAAATGTGAGGTTCCCCCCCTGCTGTTATTCAATACAATATGACCTTGATTATATCCACCATTCATCAAACCGAAGCGCACTTTAATGATTTGGTTAATCCTAGATTGCTATTTATTATTTTACAACTGTGTCAACTCTGAAGTTAAAATGTATTAAGTTTAAAGGCAGATGAAGTCAAGTGTGGATAACCAGACAGTTTAAAGTAGAAAATGGCTACAATAAGCAAATGACAAATGAACACTCTACAGAAGTGTCTACACAGATGCACACATACTGTAGATGTCCCCAGAGATGAGTGGACCCTTCAGCTCAACCAACCAGATGACCTTTTATTAAAGAAATAGATTGATTCAATGGGCTGATGATAACCCTAATGG
>JAXIVH010000001.1:13233994-13263994 GCA_036785325.1 Urophycis tenuis
AATGCAGTTAAAGGGATGATATGTAATTTCTACCGCTAGGGGTCACTTAATCAAAACAACAACAAAAGCCGTAGTTTGACGTCATGAAGCAGCGAGGGATTATGGGAGTTGTTATTTTCACCGCCATTGGTCGTGAAACAGGTGAAACTGTCTGACGTGACATACTCACAGAGAAATTAATGTATCAAAGTATGATTCACATTTTAGTCTGGTTTACTCACATTTCATGTGTCATTTCATTGTAATATAACTGTTAATAACCATAGGTAAGATAAGATTGACTTGCTGAGTGACCAGTGGATGAGTGACCACTCGACCAGTAGATGAGGCGATGTGGGTATTGCACCACAAAACTGTCAAACTAAAATACCTTTGCATGTTGAACGTATGTATATATACATATGTTACATACATGTATATACTATTACTTTTCCGTACACATTAGTGTTATATTTGAGGTAGCCGACGAGGGGGGTTTGAATGTGTGTGTTTTCATTGTTAGAAAGATGTTGGATATCCAGTAGATAGTACTGCTAGAATCGGCTGGTACCACTAGAATCGACTGGTACCCGGCCATCACTAAAAGGAGGAAAAAGTCAGATGGCGAAATCTCAACTCTTCTCCGTTTCGGGCACCGCAGTGGTGGAACGAGCTCCCTGCCAGTGTCAGGACTGCAGAGTCACTCCCCATTTTCGGAAGAGACTGAAGACCCACTTGTTCAGCGTTCAGCTGAACCCTGCATAACCCTACCATCATGCTGTTATTTGTTGTACGGCTTGGCACTTTAATCTCTCTTTGTAATTTGGCACTTTGATCGCTCTTTGTAACTGGTCAGAGATGTTACTATGCTTGAAACTTGTTCTGGTGACTTTCTTACTGTATTAGCAGCAATGAAATGTTTCACCTTCTTATGACAAATGTACTCTTTGTGAGTCACTTTGGATAAAAGCGTCTGCTAAATGCCCTAAATGTAAATATAAATGTAGATATTCACGCTCTGAACGACAGCGACGTGATGTGAGGAACCAGAGACCGTGAGAGGGTTTCCCTGTGAGAGCTCCGGGTGTCCAGTGGTGCGTACCTGGCCGTACCGGGCAGAAGCACTCCTCTCTGTGGACCCGTCAGTCGACAGTGGACAGTTGGAGGAGGGGGATCGAGGGGATCGATCCGCCAACCGTACGGTTAGTGGACGGCCCGCTCTATCCACTCGCTCTATACACTGAGCTACTGCCACCACACGCTATTTGCTGCTATCTACTGCTATCTGCAGCTATCTGCTGCTATCCGCTACTATCTGCTGCTATCTGCAGCTATCTTTATCATCGATCGTGCTCTCGGACGGGTTGAATTAAAAGGAAGAGCACCTCGAAGTCTGTGTGTGTTAAACCACGTTAGCTTGGAGGCTGCCGTGGGCTGCTTGTCAAAGCAGCACATCGTGGTAAGATGGATCAATATTGAAACATCTGATCAATAGATAAGAAATCGCTCTGCTGGATTGCTGTTTTCATGGTTCCCCGGGAGTTAGGTGGAGGGCGCGTGGTGTCCTTGACACGCACCCATGCCAAATGGACCGGGTACCGCTCATGAGAGGTCGCTTTTGTCTTGATTTGAACCTCAACAACAACATTTAACACAAGCCCTTGTTGACTTGCGGTACTCTATTGCGGAAATGTTACAGATTATACGTTTTATGGGAAGCTCATGGGCGGTGAAGTTAACGTCTGTGGGGGGTTGGACACACATGTGTCTACGAGTGCTGTGAGGTCTGCGATGCTATCGGTGGCAGCTAGAGATGCGTGATCTTGTCTCACATAGGGAGCGCGTCCACCTCTCCTCGTCAGCTCAGCACGGCTTCCAGTTTAGCAGCAAGGAAAATAGGAGCTGAACGTGGTTTCAGAAAACGCTCCACAAACCGCTGCAAGTCTTAATTTCTAGTGGTGTTGGGATCTTATTGGCATGCATTGGAAACAAGTAATTGTGCACAGTGCAGAGGGGGAAGAAAAAGACATTTGCAGATTTCAGCTCCAGCCTTCAGAGCTCCCCAAGGCTTTCAGGCGCTGACAATTACCCTGCTCAATACAGTCGAACAGCAGCAGCAAACCAAACATTTCCAACAGTGGCAAATTGACCAGTTGATTCCACTCGGCCCTAATTGATTGCCCCGACAGGGAGATGGCCTCCGCTGTACTGTATTATTTATGAAAGCCTGTTTCCTCCACAGAAATACAAAAAAACTTCTTGAAATTCGGACATTGTATCCTTTTGATAATGACAACAATTGCGCCTGAATGACTTCAAATTGGGGGCATGCCAGTTTCATTTATTCGTTTATTTATTGTAATGCATTGGCTAGCCTTGTGAGAGAAATAAGTCATAACTCTTTTATTTTAGTCATGTTCTCTTTGCTCTCTGCAATTCATTCAAAGCTATGTTCAAGCTTTCTCACTTGGGTCCTGTTAGATTTTTCCCATAGGAGCCATATATTCATGAATTATGAAAGCAAGCTTTGTGAATGATGTTGAAGGTGATGAAAGTGCCTGTGAAAGGCTGGCCCTCTACAGGACAATGGGCCCGTAGTCTCATTGGAGATCACAACCTGCGCCACGAGCTGCTGTTTTCCAATACATTATTTCATCATGTCTTTCTGTCACTCTCAATGTCCCTCTTCTCTCTCTCTCTCTCTCTCTCTCTCTCCTCTCTCTCTCGCGTCTCTCGCTCTCTCTCATCTCTCTCTCTCTCTCTCTGTCTCTATCTCTCTCTCTCTCTCTCTCTTCTCTTTCTCTCTCATCTCTCTCTCTCTCTCTCTATCTCTCTCCTCTGTCTGTGACTTCATGTGCCTCCCTCCTCTGTCTGTCTGTCTCTCTCTCTCTCTCCTTCTCTCTTCTAGCTTTCTTTCGCTCTCTATTCCACCCCACTGAAACCTATTAAAATGTTGCCCCCCTCTCAATATATAATTTCCTCTTCAGCTATAGGTCGTATTCTTCTGTTTACCCATCTTTGTCTGACATGCCATAAGTGGGTGCCTGGGTGGTTTCTTGCTTCGAGCACATAAATGAAAGAGATTTGAAACGTTACAAAGGTATGTGTCCTCCATATTTGATCTGAAATTCACCCCTGAGCTATGACTGGGGCTTCATTCTGGAAATTCATCTCTTTGGACATGTCTTGTGTGTTGGTTGTACATGTGTGGGTGTGCATGTGTGTGAAATAGAGAGAAAAACATGTTCAGCTGTCCTGATGTAAAAAATGTTGGCAGTAGAATTGTGATTGTGCATCAACCTGTAAGTCCACTGGGAGAATATATTTAGGATCTATTTGGGTAGATGTCTGTTTGTTCGTTGCGTGTCTTTTCAGAGTGTCTACGTGTGTGTGTGTGTGTGTGTGTGTGTGTGTGTGTGTGTGTGTGTGTGTTGTGTGCATGCTATGCATACACTAGGTTGCAGTAGCATGGGTAAAATGCTTACATAGTGCTCACCTATAGAAAGTGCTGAGTGTAGCTCAAACAGCACACTGAGCAAGTCTGTAGACCAACAGGAGGGCAGAGTGTCAGAGTGGTTAGAGGTGAACTCTAATTTACACTCACACCTGTCTGTCATCTTCACCACGCACACACACTACAACACAACACAACACAACACACACCACACACACACAGACACACACACACACACACACAACACACACACACACACACACACACACACACACACACACACAACCACACACACACACACACAATCTCACACCCCACTGATATGACTCTCAGTTAGGGTCTAGAGGAGTGGACAGAAGCAAAATAATTGAAAGTTGGTAAAACCATCATTTAGTGGGCAGGTGGTTTGCCCATAAAACCAAGATAAATACTATGAACACAAATTCCTCCTCTTAATGATAAGTCCTTTCTGCTGCCAGTGGTCTCTCAATCAAAACCCTGACAAAGATGTAGTTTGATGATGTGAAGAACTCATGTTCACAGACGAGTTAATGTCTTAAAGTTGTATTTACACTATATTAGTGAGGATTATCGATGTTATGCAATTTTATCATATAGATCAGTAAGCATTAGCTAAACGTTAGGTTAGGTAAAGTGAACCTGCTATCATAGCATTCGATGAGTAGACCCCCGCTGTAGTTAATGCTACGGGGTCAATCATAGCGCTGTTATCCCAGATCAAGACAATCATACAACTTTATGAGCGGGTTTAACATCGTTGGAACGTTCAATATTACCATACATTAGCTCGGTAGCTGGCATGAAGCACTTGTCATAATAGCACATTGTAGTAAACTAGGTGGATATTGAAATACACACAAATACATTAAAAGTTAAGGGGTAAAGGGATAGGCGACCAAATTCAACCAAAGCATTTCCTTGAGTAAGACTATGGATTATTCTTGGCCTGAACATTATTTTGTAAACATTTGTGATAAAGTAACACAACTCAACAACATGTATAACATGGGTCCCGTCGATCATAGCTATTTCAATGTAGAATGTTATATGTTATACATTTAAGGGTTTTGAAGATGCTAAGATGAGGGGGGGGGGGGGGGGGAGGGGGGGGACAATGAGCATACACATACAATGTATTTGGTAAAAGCAAAAAGATCTACTGCCACCTTGTAGTTTAAAATACAAGCTGGCATCTTTCTTTTCTATGAATAAAAAAGATGAACCAAACCACATTGCTGGCTCCACTGCTAACTAACCAACAGAAGTACGATCAAACTACCTGACTCAAAACCCAAAGTAGGCCACCAACAACAACAATATTTCTAAACTCAATATTTTGCAAACCAAAATAGCAAAGGAGCAAGCTAGAATCAAAGCTTCAGCCTATCCGCTTACAAGCAAACAGCTTAAGAATCAGACACAAACAACTCACTAATGCACATCATTAGTGGATGACCGCAATGCAACTTTTATTAAATGTCAAATGTACATTTTAATCTGATTCTGATTGATCTTTGTGATTGATCGATGACCATTTGTTGCTGATGTTTGAGGAGACATAAAGCCTACCTGAGACACACCTTCAGTGGGCTTCATTACTTCAGCCCTTTCCCTGTTCCTGAGTTAGTTCTGCCTGATCAGCACTTTTTCGTTGTTTTCTCTTCCAAATGCCACCACTGTTGTGAATAAATGAACTCTGGTTAATCATTTTGATTGATCACCTGTGTGGACCTACATTACTACACCCAGAGTTGGAGCCCACCACCTTTAGGAGGCTCTGCCACCTGCATGTGGCCTGAGTGGGAGGTAAAAGATGGAAGAGATTCACTGGAGGTCTGGAGTCATTTTAGGCCAGTTTAGGTTGGCTTAGGTTTGGTCCAAGTTCGATTTGGTAAAGAAAGCTTATGTTCAGTGGGGTTAGGTTAAGTTCAGTAGGGTTCGGTAACTTAGGGTTAGGTTTGGTAGATTTTGGTTACACTCTAAAAGGTACTTTAGGGGACCTTTTAACTTATAGTTTTTTCTCGATTGCTTTGATGCAGCAGTCAACTCAAACTCCACATTTCCAAAACAGTTAACACACAGGTCGAAACAGTAGAACTCATGGTCAAAATGACACATTTTCTTTGCAAAAGGCTCTAACCCGTGCCAAAACATTTAAAAATATGCAACAAAAGCTAATTTTGCCTTCAAACACCACAACTTGCAAACAAGTGCATGAGCTCTTTCAATCAACCATTTACACAGTGGACAAAAAAATAAAAAATACAGCACTCAGTGCGAATCAGTGCACCATTGCTTGTCATTGTAGCCTGTACATAGCTTTCATGCCAGTGCCATTTGTTGTCAAATTTGCCTTCTTGTAAAGATTTTGATCCAGAATCAGATTTTTTTTTCAAACTGTGGCTGAACTGAAATACTAAATATTACACAAAATACATAAAGGTAAAGGGGCATTTATTTAGCAGATGCTTTTGTCCAAAGTGACTTACAATCAGTACATTTATGGGGTTCAACACGTAGACAGTTGGAGGTGGGGGATCAAGGCGATCGAGAGGATCGAACCGCCGACCCTACGGTTAGTGGATGACCCCACTTTGTCCCTATCGACTGAGCTACTGCTGCCCCAAAATAAAATCTATTTTAGTAAAGTATAAGGCCTACAGACTGATTGCAAATTGAAGATTTGTGTGAAGGAATGTCAAACAGGTGCTTCAGTGATTTCATACTGATGTAGGTAGTTTCTAATAGTTAGGGACAGATGGTTTCTGTTTGGTTGCCATAGCTAAAACAATGGAGTTTGGACTGCTTGAATGATATCCGTGTTACCTGTTCTGCAAAAGAGTGGGAAACATTTATCAATCCAATGAGAAAGCGTTAACACAAGAGGTGGTTTGTGCTCTGCTTAGACAGCGATGATGAAAACCGAGTGGATTCCAATTTGTTTAAGCACGTCAAAGAAATCGAGAAAAACTATAATTAAATTCACGGTTGTAAGATAACAATTTTTAATGTATTGATTTAGATAAACATTTTAAGTTGCAAACATTATTTTTGATGAGTTATTTTGAAACAATAGTTTGGAGTAACTTGAAAGAAATTGGCTTGATAGCTAAATTGTTCTCCACCTTGAGTTCAGGATTTCAAGTCCCCTCCCATACCCACCTAACATGCCTGGTCAAGTAAAAATAAATACATTAAATAATAAATTATAATTATACTAAAGCAATTCATTTGGACATACTCTGAATTGTGTAGCATAACAGTGGATAAGAATGATAACATTTATTTTTACAAATATGCTCAGCTAGAGAGGGGCATTTCATTTGTGCCGTGAGGAGGAAAAAACATGATTAAATTTTTGCTTATTTGTGTAGCCGTCAACTACATGGTGTAATCAAAATGTAGACACATTTTTACAAATCTTTTGTCATTCACGTTGATAGCCCTGTAGTTTCACTGTATGCACTTTTCTGTCTGATCAAAATCTGATCAAATCTACTTGATGCTAAGACTTTTCATCAACAGTTGTATTTATGTCAATCTAATTGGAGCAACTTGATTTTTTAAATGGTTGTCAACTTAAAAACTTCTGATCATAGTTATGGTAAATACATACATAAAAATCAACAAATCTTTCTAAATAATGAGGAAGAACTAGTTGGAACAAGATAATTTTTATGAGTAATCAACCTAAAACTTTATGTTTACGTTCATACTACCAATAAAAAATACCTTTGATTGCAGAGAAAAAGATAATTCCCCTCAGTCAAAGTAGTGCGTTGGTTGAACATAATTTCATTACAAGTTGTCATAACTTGTCATAAAAAGATTGATGCAAAACTGTTGCATTCATTTTTTTTGTTGAGCCAAAGCATTTGGGTCAGGTGAATTCGGGTTAGGTTTGGTAGGGTTAGGTTGGATTAAACTTTAGGCTCACAAATCAGATCTGATGCTATGCCAGCTCAAATCTGGCATATCAGATTTGAGCTGCCCCCCCCCCCCCCCCCCCCCACCCCCCCCCTAAAGTTCCCCCATCACTGGGACCATACCCGAGTAGGTTAATTTAAACTCTTCTTCAGCTGCTTCAGTCTTATTCAGCTTGTTTGTCACTTGTTTTGATTTATTGATATGTTTTTCCAATGATATCTTTCTATCTTATTTTCCATGATATCCATGAGCTCTCTGCTTTTTTCTCTCCTTTCTGTGAAGGAAAACAATATCTCTCTTGTCATTAGGTGTGTGTGTGTGTCATAGTATTTGTGTGTGTGTTTATATTTGTGTGTGTGTATGTGTCATTATATTTGTGTGTGTGTATGTGTCATAGTATGTGTGTGTGTGTGTGTGTGTGTCATAGTATTTGTGTGTGTATATGTGTCATAATATTTGTGTGTGTGTATGTGTCATAGTATGTGTGTGTGCGTTTGTGTTTGTGTGTGTGTGTGTGTGTGTGTGTGTGTGTGTGTGTGTGTGTGTGAGTGCGTTTGTGTTTGTGTGTGTGTGTGTGTGTGTGTGTGTGTGTGTGTGTGTGTGTGTGTGTGTGTGTGTGTGTGTGTGTGTGCGTGTGTGTGTGTGTGTGTGTGAGCGCAGAGAGCGCAGCCAGTAATTACAGTGCATGTGTTTCCTCTGTACAAATGGAGTGCCTGAGATCATCGGACTCTCTAGACTCTCATTAAAAGTTGTTTTGCAAGAGTGCCGTCAAGTGTTCGTCCCTTTTCTGCTGGCCTCATCCATTTTTCATACTATTTATTTCCAAGAGGCAAACCGAATAAAAAAGAAGCAATATGTTGCTCATCCATAATCATATACAGCAGTGTGGATCCAGTGCTGCAGACGCCCAGCATCACATATGCAGAGCTCTGCAGATAATAGGTACTTGCATATGCAAACATTCCCGTAAAAATCCGTATCCCCCGTTTTCATCATAAAGAGGCTATGTATATATATCTATCTCTCTCTCTCTCTCTCTCTCTCTCTCTCTCTCTCTCTCTCTCTCTCTCTCTCTCTCTCTATATATATATATATATATATATATATATATATAAATGTAGAATTACTTTGGACTTTGGTGGCCAAGTGCTTTCAACTGCTGTAGAGCGATTCAAACCGCGTTCCTCCGTGCAAATGCGAGTGCGTTAGTGCATTAAGGTTGGTTATATCCCTGTCTATAGTATGCGCCATACAGTATATGTGTCTGTGACGAAAAGTGCCACAGTATCTGTCCACGTACATTCCCCCTCATACGGCATTCTAAACCGTCCAGGGGTCCCGCAAGAGCGGCGGGCGAGACATCCAGCCGGGCTGCCGCGTTCTCATAACAATCCCTGATTAAATGGCACTTAGCTGCCCCCCCCCCCCCCCCACCCCCCCACACACCACCACCACCCCCACCCCTCGTCACGCCGCATCTCGTCATCGTCATTCTCCCCGCTCAGCCCGGAGAGGACCGCCCCGTACGCCTGCTGTATTTCACCGCCGTTTAGGCGGTGCTCCACCTGCCAAGCCGTCACCCAGACACACGGAGGAGTTACGAACGCGCAAGTCTCCCGGGTCCCGGGGGGAAACAACGCGGCGTGCGGCTGGTGGGCTTTCTACGAGGGAGAGAGAGAGAGAGAGAGAGAGAGAGAGAGAGAGAGAGAGAGAGAGAGAGAGAGAGAGAGAGAGAGAGAGAGAGAGAGAGAGAGAGAGAGAGAGAGACGCCCCCCCCCCCCCCCCCCCTCCCATGAGACATTTAGGGAGCTGGAAACAGACGTTTCCAAATCATTTTCGGAGTAAAGTTTCCCACCGATAGATGTGTCGCTCCAACAAATTGGAACTGCCAAGACATTTCAAATCATGTTTTGGGATGTGTATGGTATTTTTTTCATTGGATCTCTCATTTGATTAAAAGTTTGAATTTTGATAAGCTCCGGAGGATTGAGGAACTGCGAATTACCAACGGCTGTCTAAATTCTCGTCTTAAATCGGGTAGATTGGCAACAACATAATCCCTTGAATAATTCCCACAATAATTCTCCCGCTCCCCTCTCACTTTCCTCCACTGTTGTTAAATTAAAGTCCTTCATTTGTAG
This sequence comes from Urophycis tenuis, assembly GCA_036785325.1. Taxonomy (NCBI): domain Eukaryota; kingdom Metazoa; phylum Chordata; class Actinopteri; order Gadiformes; family Phycidae; genus Urophycis; species Urophycis tenuis. Next base: position 13,243,517 of record JAXIVH010000001.1, read on the forward strand.
CCGAGGCTCTGTTTGAAGAGTGTTAATTACTTCAATGATTAATTCAACAACGCCACAGACTTCTCCCAAGAGCATCAAGGCTTCCATGCTATTCATCTTATTTACTTATTTATTCAGTTATCTATGGGAAAAAAACACACACGTGCTCCATGAATGACAGGGTGTGCTGGATGGAGAGAAGTCTCAAGACACGTGATGTTTGTGATCTTCTCATCTCCGGATAATCCTTCAGCCGCTCCCCATGCCAGTGGTCAACCTATTGTTGAAGAGGACCACCGGCTGCTGTGTAAGACGGCGTGTTGGTCATCACGGCCCCGGCTAAGTGGGGCTTGCGTTATGGCGGCGTCTGACCCCTTCTCACCCCTTTCTCCCCCGGTGATGGATGGGAGGTGTGTGGGGTGGGGGGGGAGCAATCTTGACGACGGTCACTTCCATTTAAAGAAAAAAGGTGAAATATGATAGTATTAAACCCCGCTGCACTTAATCTGTCCATTCCAATTATCTCCATAAATCATACTTAATTGGCTACATTTTATTTCCCTACTTAATTATGTGCGCTACAAAGGATAATTGCCATGAAGGATGCACGTTGCGATTCATCATCTCTCCAGAGCGAGCTGCATTTCCTCGGCTGATTATCAAAGGTTGCCGTTCGCAGGGGCGGGCTGTCAGGCCTGAGGCAGGAGCATCACATTAACAGCCTCGTAAGTTGTTTTTCTCTCCCCCCCCCCCCCCCCCCCTGTTATTTAAACAAAAGCGAGATGGCTTTCTGGATGTCAACTAACAACCTGTGAGGGATAGTTTGAGGAGCGTGCGTTCAACCGGCGTTCGCTCCTCCCCCGACGAAGGCGCGTCCTCTTCTCCGCGCTGCGGTCCGCTCGCCGGGCCGTGAGAACGGGTCCGCGCCGCTGTTCTGCTGCTACGCTGCCGACGCCAGCACCGTGATTCATTGGCCAGGAGCGTCGCTGACAGTGATGCAGGAGGAGGTAAACAAACACGCACGCACATACACACTCACTCACACACACACACACACACACAGACACGCACTCACACACACACACACACACACACACACACACACACACACACACACACACACACACACGCAAGCACGCACGCACGCACGCAGGCACACACACACTCGAACACGCACACACACACACACACACACACACACACACACACACACACACACACACACACACACACACACACACACACACACAGCACCCCGCTCTCTGTTGCTCTGAAGCTAAATGTATTGGTGCTGCTGAAAGGATCCCCTCTGAGGGCCAATGCAACAGGAACATTTTACCATTTTACTTTTGGACAGCAATGGTACTAATTTGCAATGGAACATTTTTTTTAGGGGGAAAAATGCGTATTAGTTTATATATACATGTGATAAAATAAAGTAATACTGTACACTGCATTGTAATTTACAAACATACATGAATCGCATCTCTAGGTATTGCATGTAAAATGTGTTTTTCAGTGTCACTATAATCGCTGCATTCATTGCACTGATCCTAAAACCAAAGTGAGCCCTTAGTAGTTCTTGTAATGCTTTTCGATTGTTCAGACTGTTCAGACTCCCCCCTCTGAAAGTAGCTCCTCAAGCAGCTCTATTTCCTGTAGTGTTGGCTCCTCAAGCAGCACTATTTCCTGTTGTGTTGACTCTATTTTCCTCTTCTGTTCAAGCTCTTTGTTGCCACCAAAAATCAGTATTTCTATAAATTCACCCGAGGTGATTTTCAGTTCATCTGGAAGCTTTGTTTGTCTTAAAACGTGTTCTCTGTGGGGACCCACCCAACAGAGTTGGGGCTTTTTTTTTCCAGTGTGCACAACAACTGACAGACGCATCAATTATACAAAAGCATGCCGTTGTTCTAGCAGAGGCTTTGATCCACATTCAGTGGCGGTGGAATCAGAAACGTGTCACGGAGACACAGGCTGGGGTGCCTCCAGACTCGCTACACCACCGGGGTATCGAACCTCGTGCCCTTCTGCTTTGAGCGGCGCCCCCTGTGGCCGCCCACACTGTCCTGCACGTTTCCAGCGCCGCCATTTGCAAATCCAACCCCAACCCACCAAACTCCCATCGCAAAGCGAAACGTCTTGTTGATCCATAGACAAATGAAAGTTTGTTCTATGACTGTGAGTCTCACGGCTCTTTCTGTGGAGTGCACAGGCACACTCGATGACACACAGCCCCCCCGCACCGCCCCGGGTGATGAATGTGAACACACTGGGGCAACGTGTCGCCGCGCAGGCTCCCCGTACTGTACGGTCAGCCGCGGTGAGCCGGGCCATCCATCGCCGCGGCGCGCTAATCACCCTTCAGGTTAGCCTGTGCGCGCTTTGTTGTGAGAGGACGCGGGCGATCTCGCCCTCCCGGCGCCGGAGTTGTCCATCACCCCCTCCCCCCCCCCCCCCCGCCCCAACTAAGATGATAAATCAACCGATGGGACCGCCTTGATTAACCTTATGAGGTTTGATTAATTTTGCCATCCGTCGCAGTGGCGCCGGTGTCCTTGCACCACGCGGGGGCCAACAGAAAGAGGATCAAGGCTGGAGGCTGCATCTCCACGGCAACCAGAACTCTCCCCAATCTTACAGTGTTGGATGCGGGGGGATTTTTTTATTTTTTTATTGTAATGGATTGCGGGAGAGAGTGTCCTTCAACCCATTAACCTCTGCTGTAGAACACTTTTAAGGCTGCGTAAATCCTGTTTTATTCCGCTTTTATAGCCGCTCCTCACATTCACTGGGTTTGACACAACTGTCCTGGTTCCTCTCCTCTCTCTGTCAGTTGTCATAACACCTCACCGATAAATCCTCAGGTTGGGGGGGGGGGGGGGACATGTTACATATGTCATGAACTCTACGAAAGGTGCACACAAAGCAAAGCTGCTATCATGCGATCATGAGACAGATCACATTTTGTGCGTGAAGAAATATTTCTTAAACTCCACGGAAACAGATGGACAGACGCAGCGTTCTCCAGTCGGCCGTCCACGGGGGCCACGGCGCCAGCATCTCTCACAGCGCGGCGGCCGAGCGGTAGGCCTCCCAGTTTCCCCGCTGCACTTTTCCCCGGGATGTGACTAATAACCTAGATCCTAAGCCAATAATGTAATGCTTTGATTAACCGCGGAGCAGCGGGCAATTACAAACTGCTGAGCTGGCATGGCTCATAACTGCGGCGAGAGAGCAGCGAGTCACTACCAACTACCTGCCATCAATCTCCTGGGGTGAGGTGTTTGACGGCCCCCGCCCCCGCCCCCCCCCCCCCCCCCCCCCCTTGCCTCCCCCACGGTGACAGTAAAGCGAAGGCCAAGGGGGTGGGATGGGGATCCGTTGGTTGGTTTAATTTTTCCCCGCAGGAGAATTCCTCCTTAACTTAATGGGACGAGGTGCCTCGCCAAACGGTCCTCTAAGGCCGTCGTCGAGAGAAGCGATCCACAAACTCCTGTCCTCGCACCTCTGGACCTCCGGACCTGTTTCTGAGCCGGACCCCTTGAATCCCCAGGGTTGAGTTCATTGAGAAACCCGTCCAGAAAGCCGGCGGTGTATTTCTGCTGAGCAGCGGTGTATTTAGAACAAATCAGGATTTATTACCACGGGCTCCTGAAGAGCCACAGGCACTGCAGCAGCTCATTTACAATGCTGAGGAAATTGTTTAAGAATGGACCTGCCACAAGGTCGTTACCTCATCCCGGCCACTGCACCGCCGCCCCCCTCCCCGCCCGGGACCTCCAACACAACCCCTCTGCACCCAGCGGTTCCCTCCACTCTCCGGTCCAGCCCTGCTGCCCGGTGGGCCCTGACCTCGCTGCTCTCCTCTCAGGGCCCTCCAACTCGTCTTCTCTTTTATTCCTCAAGCCGGAGCCCAGCAATCATTTTCCTCCTTGCAATTATTTCCTCTGCCCTCCACCCCGACATCACCCCCCAACCCCCCTCCCCCTGTGGCTGCTGTCTCCCCACACCGGAGGCTCTGATGAAATGAAAAATCTTTCGAACAATGTTTTTTCACATATTTTCAATTAAAATGTTCGGCTCCGCTCATGTCTTCCTCCCCCTCTCCCTCTCTCCCACTCTCCCTCCATCTCTCTCTCTCCCGCTCCCTCCCATACTCCCTCCCTCCCACATTCCCACACTCTCTCCCTCCCCCTTTCTCCCCCCCCCCCCTCTCTGCCTCCCTCCCTCACTTTCTCTCTCTCTCTCCCTCCCAACCACTTGACCAAAACCAGACGAGTAATGGAGCACTTAGCTGAACCAGTAAGAAGCTTTTCACCTTGACACCCTAAGAGGGAGGACATTACCATAGCTGAGTGGTGGACAGACAGGAACGGGAATAAATGGGAATTTCACAGAGAGCCATGGAGAAGTAATGAGGAGGGTTTTGCTGGTTATTAATGTGTACTAAGTTTGAAATGGTATCCCTTTCATTCCCTGATCATCCTAACACCAGACCTTAACATAACCCTGTTCCAAACCCTTACCCTATTCCTAACCCTAACCCTGTTCTTTATCCTATTCCTAACCTAATCCTATTACCAATTTTGGCCCCGTTTATTTATATATTGAAAAACAACAAACTACAGCAACAAGTAGAGGTCAAAAATAGTGTGAGAAAGTGTATTTGCATGTTACCTGTCTCATCAGGGAGGTAGACCCAGTGACAGCAAACCTTTAAGGACAACCCAAACAGTGAGAAATAAATCCCCCAAACCATGGGGAATGACGTATTAAAAAAGTTTTTGAAAGAAATTGGAAAGTGGCCAATAGTTTTAGTTGGGTACTCGGGAAAACTGTTTCGGGAGCCTGCTTGCTAACCCAAACATTGTTTGAGGTTTGATTTATTCTTGACTCATGAATATTGATATGGTCTTGTTGATTGACATGTAGCCTAACCACTCACAACAGTTAGTCAGTATTTCACTGTTCATTAGCATGTTATAGATGATCTTCAACAAATGCCAGACCGGCCAATCAGGCCAAAGATTAGGCAGGCTTCCATGCATACCAACCAGTCAGAGCGCTTGTCAGAAACTCAGCGACCTCCTACCTCTCAGGCCAAATACTTTTATTTTGAAATATGTTGATTCATTGATTGTTAGGTTACCTGCATAACTGCATAATATCGTCTCTCTGTAGAATTCATTAAAGTTGCTACATAATAACTGTAATTTTGTGTTTTTGTGTGTTAGTGAGATTGTGTATATGTTTGTGTGGGGGTTGGGGGGGTACCTTCCGATGGTTCCATCACTAAGGTTACGTAATAGAAATCCCAATTTCCAGCGTGGAACCCATTTTAAGAGATGAAACTGCTTTTAACGACTCTGGCAAAATTACTGATACCGCCCAGGGTCCAAAAGTTGTAAAAGCCTGATGACCTTTACTCATGCCACTTCTAGGCCTAATGATTCATAAGGGCTAAGTGGGCCGCAGTAAAACCTTAGGCCCGTGCCAGAGATGACTGAAGCATTACGTACACATCCAGACCTGCTGGGAAAGAGGAGGAGACGCTCTTGTGTTGGAGGGTCCACGGCCGGTCAGACATATGGTCTGTTAACGCAGGGGTCTGGTAAAGAGGAACATGACGTCATCCATCCATCCATCCATTATCGTAACCGCTTATCCTCTACGAGGGTCGCGGGGGGGCTGGAGCCAATCCCAGCTGCAACGGGCGAGAGGCGGGGTACAGCCTGGACAGGTCGCCAGCCTATCACAGGGCTAACATACATAGACAAACAACCATTCACACTCACATACACACCTATGGTCAATTCAGAGACACCAATTAACCTAATCCCCAACCTGCATGTTTTTGGTCTGTGGGAGGAAGCCGGAGTACCCGGAGAGAACCCACGCAAGCACGGGGAGAACATGCAAACTCCACACAGAAAAGTCCCGGGTCCCAGGTGGATTCGAACCCAGAACCCTCTTGCTGTGAGGCGACAGTGCTAACCACTGCACCACCATGCCGCCACATGACGTCATGTCCTACCCAAATAATACGTTGTCATTTAGTGCAGAGTCCTTGTCACACACACACACACACACACACACACACACACACACACACACACACACACAGTGAGTAGAGTGGGTGGACAGAGCGGGTCGTCCACTAACCGTAGGGTCGGCGGTTCATTCCCCTTGATCCCCCTCCTCCACAAATGTAAATGATTGTAAGTCGCTTTGGACAAAAGCGTCTGCTAAATGCCCCTTTACCCGTTACATGCACACTGGGGTTTTGGGTGCGTTTATTTTGTTACATCAGTGTGTAAAACCAAACACAACAAGAAAGACGCCACTTCTGCCGGGCTTAAAGTGTGATCAGCGTTCACCGCCGCGCTGCCAACGTGTTCCTGTGTTGGTCGAGCCACGAGGCCTCGCGCCCAGAGCAGCCGCCGCCGCCGCCGCCGCCGCCGCCGCCGCCGCTGCTCTGGGCCAAGTGGACCGCTGGGACGGTCCACCGTGAAGCCGCGCTCAAAGTCCAAACCGCTTTGACCCGCCTGGCGCTGACCCCTCGCCGAGGGGCCCGTCGGTCGAGGGCGTGGCGTGACGCTCTGAAGCCGGCCCCGTCTGAACGCCAACCGCTCTCCGCACCTGAAAAGAGAAGCACGTTATGCTTTGGTTGACTTGGGTTCAAAGTGCTGACCTGTGAGCTGGTCGGTTCCCAACCCCCAACCCGAGGCCCCGCGCCTTGCCAGACAGCATGTGTCGACTGCCTTAGAACCTTTGAGCAAAGACGGCAAACAACAGCTGTGTGAAATGCAGCCAGTGTGTGTGTGTGTGTGTGTGTGTGTGTGTGTGTGTGTGTTTGTGTGTGTGTGTGTGTGTGTGTGTGTGTGTGTGTGTGTGTGTGTGTGTGTGTGCACGTCTCTCGCTAAACCCAAAATGTGCAAATGGTAAAAAACGAATGATTTTGGAAGCCAATTACTTGAATTCAAAGTTTTTATTTGACATTTAATACTTGTACATCCAACTGCAATCACGAAAAAACGAATCTGTGTGAAAGAATAATCAATAATCAAAGTAGGCAATGAAATGAAAACATTCATAAGGGCAACTCAATGCTGAATCCATCCCATCGATAAATATATTCACTGCACTCATGATACTTCATTCTCTATAGATTATATGTCATCAGAGGCCATCAATGGTGGAACCCAAATACTTTAAACTGTGTAAAAATATTCAAATCCCTGGAGACCGCGACTATAAAATCAATAACAGGGAGTACATTTATGAGTGGTCCTAAGGGCAAAAACTGTTCAGGCAAGGCCTCACAAGCCTCGCTTGTGTTGTAAAATTGTAAAAGTTGTTATTAAATATTATTCACTACCTCGGCCTCCAACTTTCTCATTGCGAATATTATCATTTCTAGCCGTGTTCTTTATATCCACTGTGCCATCTTCTCTTTAAGAGGTTGACCTATCAGAAATGTTGATTATTTAAGAACGTACTGCAGACTGTAAAGAAAGGCTGACACGCAGGGCACTCACACACACATACACGCACAGGCAAGCACACATACACACACACACACACACACACACACACACACACACACACACACACACACACACACACACACACACACACACACACACACACAGAGGCAACATACTTACTTATATGGAATTTAAGCTTTCTTTAAGCTGGCAAGATATGATAGCATCAAAGACAGAAATAATACACCACCATAACTTTGAATTATAGCATTTGACAAAGCACCCTTCCAACCCTCTACAACACAGAAGAGTATACATTACCATAGACATCTTGTCAGGGAGATGGCAGCCACTCTGGGTACACTCTAGTGGTGTTTTACTTTGGACTCTCTCTCTCTCTCTCTCTCTCTCTCTCTCTCTCTCTCTCTCAGCTTAAAACTCTGTTCGTTTACACACACAACCTGTTGATCATCTGCTTTTCAAGTAAATGATGAATTAAACAAAAATGAATCTACAAATCAATTGTTCACAGTATCATGCACTTTAAAATGGTTACATATTGTCTATTTTAAAACATTGGAAAATATATTTCGAGGTAAAATTATTCAAATGCAAGAGAATTCATATGTACAATTATTTAGATTTTTTTTTAAAACTTTCGTACAGCTCCGATTCTGGTTGTTCTACGGATCATTTAGGACGGACACAAATAATCAGTTGTGCATCCACACAATTGTGTCGTAGTCTGTGTCTGTGTCTTCTGGTTGTTTGGCTCCATGTTTCCCCTGTGCCTTGTTCCCTCACCTGTCTTTGGGTTGCATTTAGTTCTTTGTGCAGTCCTGTCTTCTGCCTCCACCGCTAACCGTGACAGTAGACTCAGAGTGGCGTGAGATGAAGATTAGGCAAAGGAAGTAGAACAGTTGGGGCTGAGCTCGCCCGTCGATGAGGTCACTTCCTCCGAGATAAAAAAAACTAGGTTCAAACACAGTGAGTCTATGTCCAGGAACTGCAATTCATCAGTCGCAGTGATGAAGAGTGCTACTACAGCACAAGTACCTGGGGGTGTACCTCAACAACAAGTTGGACTGGACCAGAAACACAGAGGCCATCTACAAGAAGGGCCAAGGCTGACTATTTTTTTCTGAGGAGGCTAAGGTCCTTCAACATCTGCAGGACAATGCTGAGGATGTTCTATGAGTCTGTTGTTGTCTGTTGTTGCTGGGGCAGTGGGATGAGGGTCGCGGACACCAATAGACTTAACTGACTGGAACTAATAGACTGGAAGTGGACACTCTGACGAACGTGGCAGAAAGAAGGATGCTATCCAGGCTACGGACTATCATGAACAATGCCTCTCACCCATTCTTTTCCCTGGTTCAGTGGATGAGTACCTTCAACAGAAGACTCCTCTCACTGAGATGCACCACAGAGCGACATAGGAAATAATTCCTACCTGTGGTCCTCAAACTATATAATTTGTCACTATCATCTTAGTTTTCACTGCATAACTGGTCATTTTTACCACTTATAAATCCGACATGCTACATCTTTGTGTTTGCTATTTACCTCCATAGTGTTCCTAGATGTACATTTATGTATATTTTTATATATATTTTTATTTTATTTTTTGTATATTGTTTACATAGGTTTATGGTATATATTTATATATTCTAACACTCTACTATACGTAGAGTGACTCTCTCGAGTATTGTAACAAACGCAATTTGTTACAATTTGCAATCAATCCCTCAGGAATCATCAAATAATTTATGTCTGTCTGTACTAGCTACTAACTGTGTGAACAGGGTTGACATTCTGGCGATGAGTGGCTGGAGGACCGGTGTAGATAAGCTGTAGCCCTTGATTGGTGATGACCCTCAGGTGTGTGGAACCAGAGGGTGAGAAGGCTGAAGCCCCCTGGGACCCGAACAGGTGCGCCCCCTGCCTACTAGCTAGAGGGCTGGTGTGCAACCCTGAGAACTTGTTACGTTGATCCTTCACATTGTATGGTAGAAATACCCTTCATTCATTCAATAATCAATCTATCTTTCTCATTCTTAGCTTGTCCTGGTTCTCTCTCATGCAATAATCAATAATGTTTCATGGAGGCATATTCTTCATAGTGGATCAGTTGGAGTCCTTCGGATAGCTGCTGGTGTAAAGCAGTGGAAACCTGCTTGAATTGATGCAGCCCGCTCAATGGAACTCATTGATTATTCATTTACCATGACATTGTAATGGCACTGGATTCAATGACTCACAGGAACACAGGAAATCAAACCCTGGTGATTATAGTGCTACCGCATCACGGTACATTAATACGCCCGCAGTCGCGACCGTGTTCCCAAACTGTCCAGAGCAACGTTCAACAACGCGATAGGATTTGATTGGCCCCGCAGGAGAACACCAAACACTGGATACGCACCAGATAAGTAATAGCGTTCATCCCGCATCATTTCCTGCGGTGTAGGTGGCGTTTCCTGCGGGCACCAGCGAGACGCATTCCCAACACAAACACACTCCTGTGTCTCAGCCGGCTCGGACCCGGGTCGAGACGCCGTGTGAGTGGATAGCGAGAGCCCCCACCCCTTCCACCCCCCCGCGTGCAGACGATCGGCGCCACGGGAGACGAGGCCGCCGGTAACGGGGGGGGTCGGAGATGTCTCCACCACTGGGTCCTCCGATCGTTTTTTCGGTGTTCAATGAGGGACTTCTCAGAAAAAGTTTGTTCCTCGTTTGACGACCCTGTGTGGAAACTGGCGCCACAACCAGACGGCTCTGTGCGATGACACTGACAGCCTGACAGGGAGAGAAACAGCCATTCTAACAAAGACCATTCGGGATACGACACACAAGCAGACATGAATTGGCTGGTGTTTCAACGAGACACCTCATCACGGTCCCCGTGTCGGAGTGATGGTGATTTAGGAGTGCACCGTAATTGAATATTTAAGAGGACACGACTGAAATGGCTGAAATCTTCCTGCACAATGCGTTGGGCTGTCCTGAGTTCAGGTGCCATTTCCATTAGCTGCCGAAAAAAAAAAAAAAAACGGCTGAGGGTTTGATTTCACAGTGAAACCCCTGCAGCACCTGTGCGTTCCCTCGCCATTTCACACTAACACACACCAAAGAGAGAGGTAGTTGCTCGCCCCCTTTTAGAGAGGAACAATGACGTAAAGTCCAGCTTATTACAGCCCATGAAAAACATCTGTGTTTGACCAAAGTGCTGCTAAGACACCAAACAGTGGTCGCACATTGGCTCCAAACACATCAGGTACAGTAAACACAAGCTTATAGGAGTCCCCACTGGGCCATGTTCTCACACACACACACACACACACACACACACACACACACACACACACACACACACACACACGCACACACACACAGACACACACACACACACACACACAAACACACTCAGACTCACTCTCAAACACACACACACACACACACACACACACACACACACACACACACACACACACACACACACACACACACACACACACACACACACAGACTCACACCTCTACCCAAAGGCAGTCAGGAGGACTAATAGCCTTTTTTTCCAATTCACTGTACTATACTACACTATATACTGGCTTGGCTCAGTGTGGATCTGCACGGCTAGGGTTTGGTCTCTTGTCCTGAGTCGATGACACAACAACACACGTTGTAGCCTCTTTAGGTTGATATGATGGTAACGTTTGATGGATTTGCTTAAGAGACATTTAATATCAGTTGGTTGTTCGTTCCAGACATTATTAGTATCCGCTTTATATTATATTATACCGTTATCCGCGATGATTCATTCAGTTTGACTTTCAATATTTCCATTTTTAAACTCCTAAACTCAATAGCTCATTTAGAGCCAATTTATTTCACATTAGTGTGTTTTACACAATGGACAATGTTTCACACTCATTTTTCACAGGGACACATGATGTCCTTGCTAGTAGGAAAAAAGCCTTGTTGAATATCAGCGATATTGTGTGAAGTACTGTCCAATGTCTGATTTGTTATTATTTATATTGCACATATACTTCCTTTTTTATTTTTTATTGTATTCTATCTTATTTTATTCTATTTTATTATGCAAAGTTGAGTTCACCCGGGCTGCAAGAATTTCACCGCGGGTTATTATTCGTTGTTATTTGGTATGTGACAATAAACTTCAAACCCTTCAAAAACCCCTTTAGAAAAATGCTTCACCTGAGAGAAATGTGTCCTGGTTTGAAGACCGCCAAACAAAACGGAGCCACGGTGGGCTTCTCCCCGGCCCGCCAGGGCTCTCTTCACCAGGCGTCTGATTCTGAGACCCACAGAACCGTGAGGAAACACAGCCGCTGTGGTTTTCCGGGTCCGTCTCTCCGTGCTCCGAGCAGCGCCCGGTGGGGCTGACGTCCCTCCCCCCCCCCCCCCCCCAGAACCGAGAACTGAGGCGCGGGGGAGTGTGGGGCAGCCACGGGGGGTCCGGCTCCCGGGGTCTGGCTCTGCGAGGTTAAACAGTAATGAAACACTTGGGTGTGGTGCGGCCCGGCCCAAAAGGCCCCTCGATGGGAGAAGGCCGTCAGTCGTCAAAGGGCTGGCATTCACCGTGTTACAAAGGCAGCGAGGGCACACCAAGGCAGCCGGCTGAAAGACGTCTACAATACACCTATCTCTGCCTCTGTGACAACAAGCTGTCTTTGATAATAAAGCCGGGGAAAATTCTGCTTTTCCGTTCAACCAAAGTGTGGGCAGAGGTTGGCATGGAGAAGGCAAAACAAAAGAAACAATGCATTTCCACATGAATTGGTGAATAACTGCACATATGATATACATACATGGCGAACAACGTGTGTTACAGTTCAACTCAAGATAAGAGGGCTTTCAAACTGTTTAGATTTGAGACCCGTAAAAAAAAGTTTCTTTTTTAGTCCCATTTTAGAGCAGAAAGCCATGTATGCTGGAGCAGAGAGGTATCTACGCTGAACTGTACCCAGGTAGTGACATTCTGTGTGAATACTGTATTGCTTCTAGCGTGCTTTGGGAGGTTTGTACAATTACAGCGGCGTGGGCAATGTGCTGCAGCAACCGAAGGGTTGATAATGTTTAAATTCATTGAACATCATTCTTTAATCCCACCAAGAGTAGCCTTCTTTGTTTTTCTGTGTTGCTCCTTCTGGAATATCTTTAGGTTTTTAGTTATTTAGTAGGTTTTTAGGGTATTTATTTGTTGTTGCCACAAGTGAGATAGTGCCGTCTACAGTACACACCTGTGTTTGATGATTTGGTCATTTACCAGTAATTGGTACCAGGTATTTACCAGTGATTGGTACCATATATTGTGGACTTTTGTCTGGGGTGTTTGTGTCATACATTGATTGATGAAATTAGATTTTAGCCCTGACTTGCACTGACAAAGAAAACAGAGATTTCCTGGAAGCGAGATTCATTAAAACGACTCTCTTGCCAGTGTTGTCAATTATGCAGGTGCTTAGGGTGGTCACAAAGAGCACATGGTTGATTTCATATTCTGAAGAATATCAGTCTTCCACAATAATAACCATATTATGGTTATTATTTTGATGCTCATGAAATCCACAGCAGAGCTACAGTCTGTAAAGAGCTTACAGGAGATGATTTCCATCAGAGGACTTAGTGTGAATCTTTTGCATTTTGTGTATTTCCAAAGGTGGCCTTTATTTCCCATAAGCTCAGAGCGACCAGACAGGAGATTGGATGTCATACCTGGCTGTGTGGGATCCAATCTAATTGGCGGCATGGCTGGTTGGAGAAATGAATAGAGACGTGCGGCATGCTAAACACCCCTAACCTTATGGAAATTACACATTTTTCCGATGTAGTCCAAGAGAAATTATTTTCAAAGTGTGATTAATGGAGTCTGTCAAAGACAGAAGAAAAAAAAAAACAACCCAAAAACATTCTACCGCCGAAGGTAAATATTGGGTACATCTGATTGGGGGTGTGGTGTCAGTTGTGAGCCCCTCCCAGCAGGTCCACACCTGGACCTTCACACCTGGACCTTCACACCTGGACCTTCACACCTGGACCTTCACACCTGGACCTTCACACCTGGACCTTCACACCTCCCCTCTCGTCCCCTCGAAGGGCACCTACTGTGGGGGGTCCTGTTCCCGTGTTCTGTTTACAGTGTAAGTAGCACTACAAGGGTCCTGTTCCTGTGTTCTGTTTACAGTGTAAAGCACTAGAAGGGTCCTGTTCCTGTGTTCTGTTGACAGTGTCAGTAGCACTAGAAGGGTCCTGTTCCTGTGTTCTGTTTACAGTGTAAGTAGCACTAGAAGGGTCCTGTTCCTGTGTTCTGTTGACAGTGTCAGTAGCACTAGAAGGGTCCTGTTCCTGTGTTCTGTTTACAGTGTAAGTAGCACTAGAAGGGTCCTGTTTCTGTGTTCTGTTGACAGTGTCAGTAGCACTAGAAGGGTCCTGTTCCTGTGTTCTGTTTACAGTGTAAGTAGCACTAGAAGGGTCCTGTTACTGTGTTCTGTTTACAGTGTCAGTAGCACTAGAAGGGTCCTGTTACTGTGTTCTGTTTACAGTGTCAGTAGCACTAGAAGGGTCCTGTTCCTGTGTTCTGTTTACAGTGTAAAGCACTAGAAGGGTCCTGTTCCTGTGTTCTGTTGACAGTGTCAGTAGCACTAGAAGGGTCCTGTTCCTGTGTTCTGTTTACAGTGTAAGTAGCACTAGAAGGGTCCTGTTCCTGTGTTCTGTTGACAGTGTCAGTAGCACTAGAAGGGTCCTGTTCCTGTGTTCTGTTTACAGTGTAAGTAGCACTAGAAGGGTCCTGTTACTGTGTTCTGTTTACAGTGTCAGTAGCACTAGAAGGGTCCTGTTACTGTGTTCTGTTTACAGTGTCAGTAGCACTAGAAGGGTCCTGTTCCTGTGTTCTGTTTACAGTGTAAAGCACTAGAAGGGTCCTGTTCCTGTGTTCTGTTTACAGTGTCAGTAGCACTAGAAGGGTCCTGTTCCTGTGTTCTGTTTACAGTGTAAGTAGCACTAGAAGGGTCCTGTTCCTGTGTTCTGTTGATAGTGCCCTCATGGAGCAGATGCTTTGATGCACAGCGACTTGGAGCGCATTCAGATCCATGGAATGAATGGGCTGCAGCTCATTAAGGGTTACAGCGTGTTGCTCAACGAGTAAGCTACAGACCCCAGGGATCAAACCGACAACCTTCCAGCTGGGTCCATACACCCGGGTCCCTGGGTTGCCCTGAAGTAATGTTGTGAAGTAATGAGTAATGTTGTGAATGGTGAATAGGTTAATGATTTCATCGTACAAGCTGATTACTTCATAATGTGCGTTTGTGTGTTTGAGTAATGTGCTGTGTCGTTGCCATGGTTACGCGCCATAATTCATTAGCTGTGTTTGTCTTCGTCTGGGCCAATTAGACGTTGTGTGTCTGTTTCCTGTTCTCTTTAGGCACGGTGGTGGTGATGTCTTATGGATTATCATTGCTGTTGCTTTAACCTACCTACAATTTTCGATTTTGGATTTTAATAAGACCTATATTCGAGAATATCCCTATTTCTGCTGCCAAGTTCCCATAAATAGTGAATTTAATGTCTTTATCTGGGGGAATGCCATCCCGCTCTCTGCTGGCATTCATATGTTCGTCTAGATAATTGTTTTCTAAGTTATCATGAACAGAGTGGTTGAAATTATTTTTTTTCATCTCATTCTAAAATCAACAAAGAAATGCTTATCACACACAAAATATATTGTTTTGCTCTCCACACTCAGTGAGATGGGTTTACGCTACACCACAGTGTTTCTGAATACTGCATCCTGATTGGTCAATCACATTACAGAGGAGAGCAGGGCCCCTCTGCCTTTCCGCTGCTCAGAATGGATGCGCTAGGAACTCCAGAACTAAATGGTGAAGTGCGACCATCGACCAGATGTTCACCACCTCAAAACAAAACGCTCCAAGTGCCCTGGAAGAATTCCCCTCCATTAAAAAAAAATCAGTCACATTATTGATGAAAGTAACTAATATCTAATTGTTGTTCCTGGCTGTGGTACAAGTGGGACGTTGTTGGAAAGTGAAGTGTGCCTGGTTTAGTGTCGCGGCTGTGGGGAAGCCCTGGTGGCCCACAGCTGCATATGTCACATTCTGCATCACATTACGCATTACACATCACATGACGCATTACACATCACATTACACATTACATTATGCATTACACATCACATGACGCATTCCACATCACATTACGCATTACACATCACATGACACATTCCACATCACATTCCACATTACATTACGCATTCCACATCACATGACGCATTCCACATCACATTACGCATTACACATCACATGACGCATTCCACATCACATGACACATTACATTACGCATTACACATCACATGACGCATTCCACATCACATGACACATTCCACATCACATTACTCATTCCACATCACATGACACATTCCACATCACATTACACATTACATTACGCATTACACATCACATTACACATTAGACATCACATTACGCATTAGACATCATATGACACATTACAAATCACATTACACATTACATTACACATTACACATCACATGACACATTCCACATCACATTACGCATTACACATCACATGACAAATTACACATCACATGACACATTCCACATCACATTACGCATTCCACATCACATTACGTATTACACATCACATGACACATTCCTCACATGTCGCATTCCTCAACCTGCAGAAAAACCACCCTAGGACCGGGCTGGCCTCTTCCTGCCTGATCTTTAAGTGTGGAGCGTGTACACTGTACACTGACCGGCGCCGTGATTTATGATGTCACAGTGTGCATCGGTCTCCTGCCAGCCGCACACCGCCTCCTGCCTTCCTATCAATAATCAATACATGTGAGGACAGAGGCGTGCAACGAGGGGCGCTCAGCTCCGTCAGTGTTAGCCGGCGCTAAAGCTGACGAAAGAAATGCTTATCACACACAAAATATATTGTTTTGCTCTCCACACTCAGTGAGATGGGTTTACGCTACACCACAGTGTTTCTGAATACTGCATCCTGATTGGTCAATCACATTACAGAGGAGAGCAGGGCCCCTCTGCCTTTCCGCTGCTCAGAATGGATGCGCTAGGAACTCCAGAACTAAATGGTGAAGTGCGACCATCGACCAGATGTTCACCACCTCAAAACAAAACGCTCCAAGTGCCCTGGAAGAATTCCCCTCCATTAAAAAAAAATCAGTCACATTATTGATGAAAGTAACTAATATCTAATTGTTGTTCCTGGCTGTGGTACAAGTGGGACGTTGTTGGAAAGTGAAGTGTGCCTGGTTTAGTGTCGCGGCTGTGGGGAAGCCCTGGTGGCCCACAGCTGCATATGTCACATTCTGCATCACATTACGCATTACACATCACATGACGCATTACACATCACATTACACATTACATTATGCATTACACATCACATGACGCATTCCACATCACATTACGCATTACACATCACATGACACATTCCACATCACATTCCACATTACAGTACGCATTCCACATCACATGACGCATTCCACATCACATTACGCATTACACATCACATGACGCATTCCACATCACATGACACATTACATTACGCATTACACATCACATGACGCATTCCACATCACATGACACATTCCACATCACATTACTCATTCCACATCACATGACACATTCCACATCACATTACACATTACATTACGCATTACACATCACATTACGCATTAGACATCACATTACGCATTAGACATCATATGACACATTACAAATCACATTACACATTACATTACACATTACACATCACATGACACATTCCACATCACATTACGCATTACACATCACATGACAAATTACACATCACATGACACATTCCACATCACATTACGCATTCCACATCACATTACGTATTACACATCACATGACACATTCCTCACATGTCGCATTCCTCAACCTGCAGAAAAACCACCCTAGGACCGGGCTGGCCTCTTCCTGCCTGATCTTTAAGTGTGGAGCGTGTACACTGTACACTGACCGGCGCCGTGATTTATGATGTCACAGTGTGCATCGGTCTCCTGCCAGCCGCACACCGCCTCCTGCCTTCCTATCAATAATCAATACATGTGAGGACAGAGGCGTGCAACGAGGGGCGCTCAGCTCCGTCAGTGTTAGCCGGCGCTAAAGCTGACGGGCGCTCGCTCTGCGTGTCGCACAGACGCGATGACTCAGCAGGGACAAATGGGTTCATGCAGATTAGTTTCAGAAAAGCACCTCCATCACACGTCCATAAACACAACGGAGAGAATCAGACACCCTCGTTCAGACTGAAAGAACAAGGAGACCTTGGGGAGAAGGAAAATAGCTCAGAAAATAACACATGTACGATGAAAATGACTTTGTATTCCAGCCAGGCCCATACAATCGAAGTGTGTGTGTGTGTGTGTGAATGTGCGTGTGTGTTTGTGTGTGTGCGTGTGGGTGTGTGCGTGTGCGTGTGTGTGAATATGTGTTTGTGTGTGAAAATGTGTGTGTTTGTGAATGTGCGTGTGTGTGTTTGTGTGTGTGCGTGTGGGTGTGTGCGTGCTTGTCGGTGTGTGTGTGTGCGTGTGTGTGCATGTGTGTGTGTGTGTGTGTGTGTGTGTGTGTGTGTGTGTGTGCGTGCGTGTGCATGTGTGTGTATGTGTGTGCGTGCATATGCGTGTGTGCGTGCGTGCGTGTGCATGTGTGTGCATGTGTGTGTGTGTCTGCGTGTGTGTGTGTCTCTGTGTGTGTGTGTGTGTGTGTGTGTGTGTGTGTGTGTGTGTGTGTGTGTGCGTGCGTGTGCGTGTGTGTGTATGTGTGTGCATGCATATGCGTGTGTGCGTGCGTGCGTGCGTGCGTGTGTGTGTGTGTCTGTGCATGTGTCTGTGTTTCTAAGACTCACGACTCACAGAGAGGTGGACTCTTGACCTTACTGTGTTGAAGGCCAAGAACTCCAGCATCACACCTCCGTTCCACTGCAACACCTTCTGTTGCTCCGCCCACTTCATTTTCAACCCATCTACAGCTCCACCACTTACATTTCAACCCTGCTTTACCTCCACCCACTACAATATTAACCCTCCTACACACTACAGTACAACAGCTCCCCCCCCCCCCCAACCCCCCACCCCTCTCCAGCCGAGGGAATGTGCATCATTTCGCTTATTAACTCCAGCAAACATGGGCGGTGATCGCGAGTCATTGTGCTGCCAGGGCTGCGACCCGCGCGGCCCGACGCGCCTCTGAAAGCCTTCCGCGGTGCGTTGGCAGCCGCCTGCTCTATAATTGCCACCCTCACTGTTAATTGCACAAAGACAGGGGGCCTAATTAGCAAAGCGGCTTCTTTTATCGCCTGTAAATGGCTATCTTTAATACATATCATCCTCGCCGGCCAAGACCGCTCATTCTTCTCCATTATATTCGCTCCGCTGTGAAACACAAAGTGGAACCCCGGCCCACCTTTGCAGGTTCGACGACACGGCTGCCAAGGGAAGAACATAATGTGATATTGTCTTTTCACCAAAATGTACTCTGGTATGTAGCGGACTCACATTCTTGAACTTAAACCTGTAAGACCAAAAAAAAAATTAGACTCTATGAATCATAATAATTATTTTATATTATATTAAATGCCAAGAATAGTTTTTCCAACTTTGGTTCAGTGCTTGTGGTTAGCTGCCGAACAGAAAAGGTGCAGAGGAAAGTGTAGAATAACCGTTTCCACATAATATAAAAAAATAATAATACTAAAACATTATGAGTGTTCCTCCAGACCCTGAGTATAAACGTTGAATGATAAAAACAACGAACGATGCAGGAAACCCAAACGCCGATAAAAAAGACAATCACTGAATGCGACAAAAAGGAGGATTTCCAGGGTTCGCGAGGCTCCGGCACTCCATTAATATTGCTAAGAGCAACACTGTCCGCAGGAGAGACGCCGCTGTAAAGTCTGCACCGCTTCCCTGAAACTATTTGAAATGCATTACCATCATTAGAGCCTTAATGGCTTATGTCACCTTGTAAAACTGATGGCATATATATATGGCAGTTGTGTCCCAGAGGATTAATATAAACTCATATTATCCTTCAATGCTGCTATAGGTTATCTCCTTATCCCCTTAATCCTTTGTGCATTTTCTAAGGGCCCTTTTATTTCCTGGCGTTTTGTTTTAATTGTCTTCTGTCTCTTGATGTGCCGTCACTGTACGCCCACAGTGGTAAACGTTTTCGCTGTTCTTGCGTCACGCTTTGTGCCGGGCATGTGAGGGGGGTCCCGGCTGGGAGGGCTTCCTCCAGGCCGCACCGCTGCCCTTGCTGCTCCACAGCTCCACAGCTCCTCTCCCTCTCCCCCCCTCCCCACCTGCCTTATTCGTGTCACCCCCTCCCCTCTCCCCCCGACCCTCTCTCTCCCCCATTTCCCCCTTCCCCTACCCCCCCATCTCCCCTTCCCCGACCCCCCCCCCCCCCCACCGCTGCCTGCCTTACTCGTGTCAACCCCTCTCCCCCCTTCCCATATTGGCTGCATCACGCATCATGCGTCAGGCATCACGCGTCACGCATCACGGGTCACGCATGTTAGCTCCGCCTCCAAAAAACAACCCGGACTGGGATCTGGTTCGTTATGTCGGGTTTTAAACCCCAAGCGATCGATGACTCAAACCCTCGAGCGACATCAAAGGCGGTGCGCGGCGTGCGTGTGATGTGGAGTAAGAACACTCCTCTACGCCCCCCTGGTACCTCAAACCACGGAGGAGGAGCCCATGGAGGAAACGCACAGCGTCCTTGTGGTGGGGTAAAAGCATAAACGCTCTATCAATGCCGCAGCTGCCTCAGCTCACACCGCACGTACTTTACACTCACCGCATCCTCAGTATCCAGGCTTTGTTTTAATTGTTTCACGGTGGAGTCAGTGCCAAGTGATTTGTTCCTGTTGCTCTTCGCTG